>OU892285.1:21431086-22056660 GCA_917834065.1 Ceutorhynchus assimilis | reverse complement strand
GGAAGCAGAAAAAAGGATACGATCCACGTGAGTAATATGTTACCCTACTACGATCCATGGACAGAAGCTGCGCCTATTGAAGATAGGGCAGATGAGACAGATATAGCTGAAAACGCAGAATCTGAAGTTGATGAGGATGAAGACGAAGAAGAAAAAATAGAAGAGGAAATTGGAAGCAGTGAGGCAGAAAACGAGGAAGAAGAAGACTATGAAGTAGGAAAATAGGAAGTAGATATAGGATGAAAAAATAGAGTAAGATATTAAATAGAGTAAACAAGGAGGATGGAGAGGAATGACAGCTCAATATAAGAGGAAACTAGTGGATGACCTCATAATTTTAAGGGAAGATAGAGAATATGAATTACTATAAAAGAAGAGGAATCAGAAACATTCTTATCGAGGGAAGAAGCCGCCGAAGGGATCTTAGAAAAGTACGAGCTGCAAAAAGAAGGCATATGGGTATACAAAAAACAAGTTGGACTAAACTTACCTGTTTGAGCCATGAGCAACAAATAACCAAATGATGAAATTTGGTGGCCTGAATGTGGGTCATAAATAAACTATGTTATTATAGGAATAAGCACATTTTTTTTAAATATTATTTTATTTTTTGCATGTATATACAAAACCATGAACCAGGGACGGACAACAAAACAAATTCGAGGGAAGGCATTGTAATAGAAGGACCTAGCTCTGGACTGAGCAGGGGCTAGGAACTTCAAACCAGAAGAAACAAATGGGCATGGACCAAAAGTAGACAGACTACAGTACCGTTTCCTCCACACTCACAGAAATAATGATCAAGGATTACTTGGGCCGTGGGACCGCGCAAACCCACTACCCAGATGACCAGGAAGTACTTGGAGCCAGAACCAATCCACTTGAAAGACGGAAGACAGCACAATGAACAAGAAAGAAGCATAACAAACCAGGAAACGACACTTATGGGGGCCGTACACCCCACGATCTAGCTGACCTACCAAGAAGTATTTGGAACCAGAACAGACCCATAATACAGAAAACAGGACTGGACCAAAAGAAAAAAACCCATGGCTGAAGCGGTGAAGTTGATGAAATTTCTTAGTTGTAAGCTATTTTTTTTTTTTTTTGTAGTAAATAATAATAATAATAATATATCTTTATTTAGGACATGCCTAATATACAACAAAATATTATATCTATACATTGCATATATCAATGAAATTTTCACACTAAATAAATAAATACACAAATATTCCATCCAAAGCTAGTCCTTATATAGGTATACCCACATTACAAACCATTTGAAAACATTAAGCAATTTTATATCAATCTTCACACAAGTAATATACAACAGACTTCAATTCAGATAATCAAGTTACCCAACATTACGCCAGCAGGGCATGATAACTCTGGTACACAGTTCAGATAAAATTTAATAGCTCCCTCCTAAATTGGTTTACATTAGTTGATCCTTTTATATGGTCTGGTAGCTTATTGTAAGCATCCAACCCTTTAAAAAACAAAGAGTTCATACTACTTTTCAGGTTAGCTCTAGCAATATAGAAGTTGTTCTGTGTCCTTGTATTATGGTTGTGAACTTGATTATTACATATTAAAAATTTAGAAAAATATTTTGGGCTCTGCTCCTTAACAATTTTGAAAATAAAAACCATGCTCAAGTAATAAAGTCTCTTATAAACTGTTTGCCATTGAAGTGCTTGTAGCATAATTTCAATAGATGTATATCGACTGCACTTTAGAATAGTTCTCATTCCTTTGTTTTGCAGTTTTTGCAGTTGGGATATTTGATTTTGATTAAATAGGTACATTAAAGAGGCACAACAATCAAAATGAGGCCTTATTATGCAATTATAACACGTCACTCTTGCATACATAGAAAGAGAATTTGAAATTCTATTGAAAAAATACAACTTTTTTGAGATTTTGCCGATTGTGAACTCAGCATGTCTGTTTAAATTCAGTTTATTATCAATTATGTATCCCAAATATTTAATTTCAGTTTCAATTTCAGAATCAACCTCAATCCTGAAAAATTTGATATCCATATTCTTGTGCCTATTTTGCGTTGTCAATACCATTGCTTTGGTTTTTGATACATTTAGTTTTAATTTACTGATAGCTAAATAGGACTCTATACTTTTCAGAGAGTTATTTATGTCTACCTGAGCCTTCTTTAAATCTTTGTTAACAATATACAAAAGAGTATCATCTGCAAAAAGGTTTATTTGATGCGGTCCTTCAACAAGATTTATGTCATTTAAATAAATTATAAATAACAGCGGTCCCAGGACACTACCCTGCCTGAGGAACCCCTATATCATTTGAAATCAAGTCCGACAGACAATCATTCACCCTTGTTCTTTGGTATCTGTTACTCAAATAGCTGTTTAGCCAGCCCAATGCTAGTCCAGTCACTCCATAATACTCTAGTTTTTTCAAGAGGGTTTGCCTATTTATCGTTTCAAATGCTCGTTTGAAATCAAGAAACACAGCAACTACATATTCATTATTATCAATGCATTTTTTCCATTCTGTTATTATTAACTGTAGTGCTGTTTCACATGAATGTTGTTTTCGGAAACCTGATTGATAGCCCAAAAATAGATTATTTTCATTAAAATAATCAACTAACTGATTGTGTATTGTGAGTTCAAGTACTTTCTCAAGAGTAGGAAGAGTATTTATAGGTCTGAAATTACAGGCATCTTGAGTATTTACTACTTTAGGTATTGGCGTGACTGTACTCACCTTTAGCTGGTCAGGAAATACACCTGTACGAATAGAAGTGTTCACATAATTTAATATTACATGCCCAATCGAATGCAAAGTATTTTTAAGAAATATGCTGTTAACTACTTCTGATTTATTTACTTTGTGCAAAGAGAGTATTATTTTACTTACTTATTTTACTCTAGAAAAGAAATCTCACGAAAACTAGACAAGGTGCAATTTACCTGTTCATAACTGAATGATGACCAGGGTACCGTGGCAGGAATACTGTTTGAAATTTCAACTATACTTTCAACAAAATAATTATTAAATGCATTCGCCATTCTGTTAGGGTTTGTTTCAATTTTGATCTGATTGTTAATTAAAAAATGTATCCTATTTAAAATCACTTTTTCGGTTGGTTTGATAACCTGCTTTAAGTATTTCCACATTTCTTCAGGATTGTGTTTATTTCGATCAATTTTCTCTTCATAATAAGACCTTTCCTTATACTTGAGCATGTTTACATATTGATTTCTACATCTCTTATAATTATCCCATGCATTTTCCCTACTACAATTACTGTTGGTAGCCTTAAACCGTTTCTAGGCCATATTTTTTTCTTTACAGATATTTTTTAAAGTAACATCATAATATGGAACTTGGTTTGAGGTATAATTAACTTTCTGCTCAGGTGCAATTTGATCTACAACATTTGTACAATTGTCTAAGAGTTCCCCTACTACCAAATTAACATCTACAGTCCTTGAATTCCAGTTTACAGAAAAAAGTTGCAAATTTATTTGATTGAAAGCATTTTCAGTTAATTTTCTTATATTCACAAATTTCTCTACTTTTGGCTTAGAAGAATTGAATAAGTTCAAAGCAATTATTGAGTGATCTGATATTTTGGGTACGTCTATGATTTCAGCGCTAACATTATCATAATTTGTTATCACATAATCTATTATTGTTTTAGAAACATTCGTTATTCTTGTATATGTGGAAATCAACTGATCGACACCAAACGTTTTTAATTTTTCTTGTATAAAAACAAGTTTCATTATTATAATCTATGTTTATATCCCCTACTAACAAACACTTATTATAGCTAAAATATTTCTCAATTACCTCTTCAAGATGTTCTACAAAAGTGGCATGACTTGAGCTAGGAGAATGGTATAGACCACCCAGCATCCATTTCTTACCACTCACTTTAACCTCCACAAACTGGATCCAATAGTTTAGGGGAAGTATAACTGACTCCCTAATTTTGTACTCTACGTCGCTTCTAATATAAAATACAACTCCACCTGTATGTCTTGAGTGACTGTCACACCGTACAAGACTATAGTTGTTTATTAACAATTCGGCATCTAACACATCAACGGTAGTTCTAGCCTCGCTCAAAACGACAACCATTTGATCATAACACATAACATTTGACATTAATTCCACCTTATGAGCATAAAGCCTTTCTATATTAAGGTAAACAATATCTTGGTTTAACATTAATATATTTTCCTTGTGAGTGTTCGCTTGTATATTAGGCCTTAAAGGTTTTTTTGATTTCTTCCTCTTTCATCACCCTTCGAAACAATTGTTGGCACAGTGTTTATGTATCTTATGGTTTTTGAATTATCCCCATTTGCAATTATATCTAGTAGTTTCTGTTTTATAGTTTTGTAGTATTTCTGTTGTTTTATAGTTTGATCAGCAAACATTTTCATATTTGGTAGATTTCTCCTGTTTTTTAAAACTTCTTTTGCATCATTGGGATTTGCAAAACTTACTTTTAGGGGTCTGCATCTATTTTGTACATATTTCCACAACCTCTGAATGCTTATATTTCTGTCTGTTATATTCACACTCTCCAAGGCTTCCAAAACAGTCTGCTTTTCATCTTCAAGTCTCTCACCACGACTTGCCTTTAACGACTCATTTATATTAAGTATAATTACATTATTTGCTCTATATCTCCTCTCTTCCATTTCAGCAATAACATCCTCCATTTGTTGAACCTCCAGATTTGTTGTTTTTTGATTTTCAGGTAGATTTATTGTATTTTCAAGATTCACTATTTTGTTTTGCATAGTTTCGACCCTATTATTTACTTCTGTAAGCTCTTTTTTTACATTTGTGAGATCAGATTTTAGGAGCTTAAAAAAAAGTAACCTGAATAATAATGCACCCTCACCCATCCCACCATAAAAAACTTTTGATATTTTTAATTTTAAATTTTTTTTCTCTATACGCGATATTTGGATTATATAATTGTTAAGCATCAGGGATATTTTATAATTAGGCTATTATTGTAAAGAAGGGATATTTTTAGGATAAGGATATTATTGTGTTTTTTGACATTATTATGGTATTTATATATAATTTGTTGTAAATGTCTCTTCCAAGCATTGGGATCCAATGCTTCATGGAGGGGGGCATATGTCAACTAGCTGCTAAGGAAAGGGGGACCCGGTATTTAACCTTAATAATTTAATTGCTGATTCGATCGGATGTTTATTGCAATTCAGCAATAAATTGATATAAATTGCGCTGCAAGCAGCAGCAAAGGCAGACTTAAACCAGTGCAAGTACCTCTCGTTGGAAAAGCCCCTCTGGAATTAAGTCTCCCCAGTGCAAGTACCTCTCGTTGGGAAAGCCCCTTTGGGTATCTTCAGCCTTATCGTTGTTCAGTGTAATTACCTCTCGTTGGGAAAGCCCCTCTGGACAAGGCATAAGGGTGACGATAACAAATCGACAGTCCCCCAAGCAGCGTTGTCGTGTGGCTCCCTATAGGACCCCAGTGTTCGAAGGGTCATGCATCTTATAGGATTAGCGTACATGCATATTTGGGAAAATATATATCTATATTTTTATATAACCTGAGCGAGTTTATCTCCATCAACCCCCAATACCATACTAAGAAATTTGGGCTCATCAGTCAGTAAACTTTATTAGCTTCATAGACTTCACATTATATTATTATATGGAACTAGAATAGTAACTAAATTGCTCTAATTTAATAAAAGCTTAAAGGAAACAATTTCTCCCATTCCTCATATCGCCTTTCATAAAGTCGTTCTCGATTGACCAATTTCTTCCCAATATCCAAAAACGTTTGGGTTTTACTGTTAAAAGTCTTCCATATTACATTGTCTAACTTTGAGTCAATTGTGGGAGTAGGATTGCTGAAACAAAAAACATAACCAAATTAAAAAAAAATGTCAATACTTACCCATGCTTCGCGAAGTTAGCATACAACCTAGTTAGTTTTTCAGTTATTTCAATTTCCTCAGGTTCAGTCGCATTAAAAATTGGAAATCTTCCAGTTGGAATAGAGAATATGTAGATTAAATCATCCATATGAACCACCCCTAGAAAGCTATTATGAATCGAGACTCTTAACGAAAATATTTGTTACAAACCAAAAGTCTTGTTATTTGAATTCGGATAATAGTAAAAGCTATAACTTCCTTGATAACTGTATCTGTAGTAGAAAGAGGGAAGTGGATTGTGTTCACTCATGAGTTTTACGCCTCTATTTGCACCAAAGCCAACATGAGAATCAGAATAAAGCTGAAAACGTAATATTATTTCAACTCAACAGAAATAATAAAAAATATAAAATTATCTTACATGTCCAAGATTATCAGCCTGTGAGCTATCAATTATTTGATTGTTAAAATAAAATTTTCTCAAGTCTTTGCTGATAACTTTTGAATACGACGTATTTCTTTCATAAAAAAATGGTATAGGTGCAGTTTGATACCACTCATTATTGAGTCTGTCCAGCCGAGTTTGATTGTTCAAGACAACTAAAATATATTTATTTTGTAGAATGTTTAGAGATTGGAAATGTTATTAGCCAGTACCGAATAGGGATACGTACCTACCCACTTAATAATATACCAGCGTATAGTTCTAAAAATGACATTGCTCTTATCAGAAATATTTGAAGCCCCTCCCTTAATATCGTTCCTCTACCTAATTAAAGCCCAAATTATAAGCTCACCGTCGATATTCCGTTTGCGTTTGCATTTGCGTCGAGCCAATTGGATATTAGAAATCCTATAAAATCATTTATACTCGCCGCCGGCCTCACAGTTCGCCGTCAGCATAAGAGACTATGGTAACCAGCGACGCCGACGCAAATGCAGACGAAAACGGAATCCCGACGGCTAGTTTATAAATTGAGCTTAACTATACCTCAGCGAGATGGCCCATAGAGTTTAAGTGTGTATTTCTTTAGTTCTTTGGATGGATTTTTTCTTTTTTCACCCAATTTCAAATAGATCTTTAAATATTCAATTTCACTAATCTAGTATTTAATAAATCTTAAAAAACCTAGCAGAAAAAAAAAATAGAGAACAAGAGAACAAATCATTATCACTAGTCATTCAGGTTTTAAACACTTGGGGGTAATTGAACATGATTTCCTTTTCGAGACTTTCAGAAATCATTTTTTCTACTTGCGTGCGCAAAGTTATTACTTTGCGCACTCATTTGCGTGCGCAAAGTCGAACTTTGCGCACGGAAACTCTTTGCGCACTCATTTTTGTTACGCATAGTTACCGTATTTATACTCGATTTTTCAATGTTTTGTGGGTTTCTGGATAAATTTATATTCAGAAAGAAGGGCATGATGTTATTTTTGTTCCAAGAAAGGCATTCAGGTAATGTTTAGGAGCGAGGGGAGGAAAAATCCAGCAAAAATAGATGTGAGGTCAGGTGACCGTTGGCATAGGGAGTCACCAACTCACATTCACTTAGAGTATCAGAATATAAAAGTTGGACTGTAAGTTATACTCCTCCATATACCAACTAAATGCTGCTGCGGAAAGAATGAATCAGACACCAATAGACAAAGCAAGATCTAAGATAATGCAAGCAAAAATGGATAATATATTTTGGGAAGATGCTGTACTTAATTGTGTCTACGTTAAACTAATTTAACAAGTCACATGAAAAAATATTCCTGGTAAATTTCTCAATTTGGCAGGAAAAACAAACTTAACAACTTCTTCAAATTTTAAGTAAACCGCACTAATACAACCAATGTTGCAAATAAAGTCAAGCTGATCACTGAAAAAAAAAATTGAAAACACAACACATTGAACTAGGAGAGAAAATTAGTCTTGAGCATCTGGAAACATTTAAGAAGATTAGGTACAGCTCCTCTCTGGATGCTATGCAAATCTTCGAACGCTCGTAGAAAAAGTATTGTTCCTAACACTTGCACAAAGTGTCTTTCCCGCACTCAAAGCTTATCCGAACTCCGCTTCGCGTCGTTCGTCTAACTGCTTTTTCGTGCGGGAAAGTATCACTTTGCGCACTTGTTAGGAAAATAACTATATTTTTATTTACTACTGTGATAAGGTTATGTCTGTACCGCCACCCATTATATGTATAAGCAGAGCACTACCAGACTAACCAGAGGCTATGCGAAAGGTACATAATGAAGTGATATCAACCAATCCTGAATCCACTCAACCCTAATCAACATGCATACATCCCTGGAACATCAACGGACACAGCCCTCTACTTGCTTACTGGGTGAGTGGAAAAATCGCTAGATAATAGAAAGTCCACCTTCGGGATATTCATCGACATTGAAATGGCCTTTGACAAAACCACCTCTCAAAAAATTAACCACTCGCTAACAGAAAGGAATACTCCGGAAACTATCACCGGATGGATATTTCATATGCTATCCAAAAGAATCGTACAGATAAGTGTGTAAGACGTCAACATTAGAGGAATGGTCACAAAAGGCTGTCCGCAAGAAAACGTGCTATCACCACTTCTGTAGAACATGGTTCTGGACAGCCTTATTGTCGCCTAAAGAATGACAACCACTGACGTAGTCAAGTCATGTTGCAAAGAGGAATTTAAAAATTCGCACTGCGGGCGCATGCAAGATGCTCTGCGTATTAAAGAAAGATGGTGCACGGAATGCATTTTGTTCATCAACCCCAAAAAGACTGAAATGGTCCTATTCACAAGAAAGAGTAAACTGGTACTTCCGCCAGCAACCGGACTCTTAAAACAGAACTAAGCTCTGCTGCCGAGGTCAAATATCTGGGAGTGACATTCGATTGCAAACTAACTTGGAGCTCTCATATCACTAAGGGAATACCGAAAGCATATATCGCCTAGGAACATTGTAGGCGTACCTTCGGTAAGACCTAGGGGTTCTCTCCCAAGGTAGGTATGTGGATCTATACAGTCATCATCAGGCCTATGCTTGCTTATCGAACAGACCACTATTAGCCGAAAACTAGTCCACGTTCAAAGAATGACATACCTCAACACAACTGGTGCAATGAAAACCACACCAACTAGGGCTTCAGAAGGAATTCTATGCACTATTGGTATAGAGCCAAGTGCAGAAGTCGGATTGCAGAGAGCCCGCATATGGCGTACTCCAAACGGAAATAACTGGCATATACCCATCGCTGCAAAACAGATAGTTAGTAGAGTATAAATCAAACGAGAAGAAGCCACACGCATTATCGTTTATCTCACTTCAAATAAGACCCAGAAAAAAGGAAATCTGCTTTCTTTGTCAGCGCTGACGACAGTGGCTTCTTCTCGTTTGATTTTTACTCTAACAACATCACTGGCAAGATCGTGTACAGCAACGGACTGCACACAAGCAGTACTAGCTCTTTCTGACTCACGTCAGAACTATAGTCCGTTCATAAAGTCTAACGACTTTTTCGAGTGCATGATCTGAGATTTTGGACGCTGATTGGCTAGATTTTGGGACCTCACTAGTATTACGAGAGCCCGTGACACAAAAGCCTCAGTCATCTGTTAGAAGGCCGTTTTTTGGTGGCCCGGTATGCCAAGTCCTCGGTCAACTAAAAAACGTATGGTTGGCGGGTTTCGGTGTGCAGAAGCTGAGGAGTGGATGAATTTTCACTACCCCAAAATAAGGATTTCTACCTATGAGTTAGAAGCTTTTTTTTTTGTTGTGAATAAATAATATGGACCTACTGAGGCCTAAACAGGAATGGTTGCGGGCCTTCCCCCTCTCTTCATCATGCCCACCGCGTTTGAAGTGAGATTCCCAAGGAAGTTCCTACCTCACAAGTCAGAAGGGACGAAAAAAAGTGGAAATTATACATTTTCACTTCCTCGTCCGTTCTGCGCTGGGTTGGCAGCCGGTTGGCGCTCTATTGTTTATTTAAACATATGTTTTTGCGAAATTGAAGTTGTATTTTTCCTCGCTAGAATCAAAGAATTAGTGAGGGTTTTTTTAAATTTTACATGGATGAAAAAATAATACACACATTTATCAACTGATAAATGCTATTTCATCCGCAGGTTACATACATAATTTTTTTCTGCAAGGAGAAATAAAAAAACATCAGAATAGCCTAAATAAACCCCACATCAGAGTAGCTCAAATTTGGCATAAACCTCGGCAGAATTCTTTGATCGATTATCTACTATACCCATACTTTGGTGAGGGAGGGCGCAGGTTATGAATTATGGAAAATAATTTTTTCAAACATTTATTTTTACTTTATTTATACGTTGTGAGAATGTGCAGGGTGTTCCAATTTGGACACTTTTGATAAGAAACTTAAATTTCTGAGACCAGATACAAAAAAAATGACCCCCCCCCCCCACTGAGGCTCAAATTTCATTATAGAGGATCTTTCTGGATTTTGAGCAATACTGTGAAACCTTATCACTTTTGAAGTGAAAACTTCTTCAGAATCGTTGGGAGTGATTTGCGACTCGACTCGATAAAACGAAAAAGCGACACTGAAAAGAGACAAACGTATAGTACAGCGTTCTCTATTAAGGCCGGGACACATCTATCATGCATTCTTCCGATCCGACTCCGATCATACCAATCAAGGTCCTTATTCTTGGAACAGGGGAGCAGCGTTTCCAGGAGAACGCCTGGGAACACTGCTTCCTGTTCCAAGAATAACGACCCTGATTGTATGATCGGAGTCGGATCGGAAGAATGCATGATAGATGTGTCCCGGGCTTTATTCGTCTCCTTTTTGTGCGGTGCTTCGTAGCCTTCCCACTCTTGTCTACCAAGCGTTGTACTAGTTTATGTATTTCATTCTCTCTCAGTTTAGTTTATTGAAGGTTTGACTTCTTCTGGGTGTGAACTGCACAAATATTTTTTTATTTTTTATTTATGAAAATAATTGATTTATGTAGGTATAAAATTTCTAGAGGTACTTTTTCAAGCAGAATCCATATTATCATAATCCATTATAAAGCTTTCACAGTTTTGCTCAAAATCGAGAAACGCCCTCTAGCGACAAAACGGTTGGTGGTATATCAAATTGGACCACCCTGTACTCAGTAAGTACATATTATCAAAAAACGGAAAATAATAAAAATACCTATTTAAAATAAAAATCCGCAATACAAATTTATCTGATAAGAACAAAACGAAAAATTGAACAATGGTGTCAGCTTCGAAAAAATTTCTAGAACATTCTTTTTGAAATTTTTCGTATAAAATTTTTTGGAAAATTCTTGGAACATTTTTCTGAATAAGTATGTTTTTTTTCCAATTTTTTACTCAAAACTCTTTCGAGTAGATTTTCAGACTCTCAGGGAGGCGCGCGCCCCCTTCCTGTATCCGCCGCCCCGGAAAGTATGTTTATGTTCAATTTGAGGCAATTCCGAGGGCAATTCTGATGTTTTTTTTTTTTTTTCGCCAATTTCCCAAAATATTTAGCAGTTAAATTAAAGAGTGTGTTTGATTTGATTTGATTTGAAAAAACCTCCCTATATCTTCAAATTATAGCGAGGGAAAAAACAACTTCAATTTCGCAAAAACATATGTTTAAATAAACAATAGAGCGCCAACCGGCTGCCAACCCAGCGCAGAACGGACGAGGAAGTGGAAATTTATAATTTCCACCTTTTTTCGTCCTTCTGACTTATGAGGTAGGAACTTCCGTTGGGAATCTCACTTAAAACGCGGTGGGCATGGTGAAGAGAGAAGGAAGGCCCGCCAACCGTTCCTGTTCAGGCCTCAGTAGGGTCCATATTATTTATTCACAACAAAAAAAAAGCTTCTGACTCATAAGGTAGAAAGCCTTATTTGTGGGGTAGTGAAAAAACATCCACCGCTCAGTTTCTGCACAACGAAACCTGCCAACCATTACGTTTTTTAGTTGACCGATGACTTGGCATACCGGGCCACCAAAAAACGGCCTTCTAACAGATGACTGAGACTTTAGTGTCACGGGCTCTTAGACTATAGAACCTTGAGGTTAATCGTTTAAATTGAGCGCTGGTCGCCTAAGTCGACCCCCTAATTTTGGCCAATCAACGTAAAATCCCAGATCACGTGCTCGAAAAAGTCTATAGACTTTATGAACCATGAACAGACTTCAGTACAACATTGCCAACGTTCCCTCACAGAGGCGTCGATAAGAAACACGGTCTTAGCCAGTTGGATCAAAGGACATGATCATAGTAAAGGCAGTCGGGCTTCCGATGCACAACCCTGAAAAGAGTCTGGGGAGCAGACAGACGGAGCTCCGAAAGATGTCGAACGATATCATAGCCATCGCTCCGCGCGCCACCGACGCCGAATAGACCACGACTACTAACACCTACGATAATTTAAATTAAAATAATTATATTTAGTGCAGAAAATCAAGCTCGGATAAAATGATCATTATCAAAATACAAGTTTAAATTTGTATTTACTAATGATGTTTATTATCGCCTATGGTACAGGATTATTCCTGAGATAAATATATGAGTCGGGATTATTTCCGAGATCATCAGAGAAATAATAATCCTGAGTTATGAAACAAAACTCGTATCTAAATTTTGAGCCTTTTAAGCTTCCGTACTTTCTAGTTTCTATACATCAATAATATTACGTCTTTTTCATGAAATTGCTGAATACCTACAAAATATTAGGAACAGTAGGTAACGGTATATTGTATAGAAAGTCTTCAATGGTAAATGTATTTTTATTATAATCAAAATTGTTGCATACAACACTCATTTTAGTAATTTTAGTCTTTTTTAAATAATATTTTGTCCAAAAATTATTGAAATATAAACCTTACTTATAGGAAAATCGTGTATACATACGAGATTACGCGAAAAGTATACCTATCTAGTGTAGAAATTATCCTACATGGTATAGTCTTTCCAAAGTCAGTTGAAACAAGGTAAAGGTAAATCACAACGCGTGACTGAATATTTTCATAAGAAATGCACTGCCACTAGTCAGCCACCAGCTGCAAATTATTTTTACCTTGTTTCAATTAACTTTGGAAATACTCTACGTTCGTAGAAAAAAAAAATAATTTAATAACCTCTCTGATGATACCGTTTCTTATTTATAAACCTATAATCACATAATTGGCCTGAATTTAGAAAAAAAAACTTTTCTTTTCTCGTACCTATGACTAAATAATAATAGAATATGAATAAAAATAATAAAATACGTTCGGCGGACGGAACTTCGACGCTCTCCACTTCGACCGCTTCGCGACACGCTGACATTCGAGAAAGTTCGGAGCTCCGTCTGTCTATTCCCCAGACTCTTCTCTTCCGATGCTCTGGCTAGGAGGGTCGCCAGGCTACAGCCTTTTGGACCGGAGCTCTTTGTGGGGCCGACTATGTCGGCGGCCAAAGATATGATCAGAGAACGCTGCCACACCCTTGTCAAAAAGCGCTGGGACGATACGATTGGCTGCAACTTATCCCAGGAGCTGCTAAGCTACCCAGAAACTGTCATTGATCAGGAAAAGGCTACGCCTAATAACGGGCATCTTGACTGGCCACTGCCAGTTAAACAAACCTATGCAGGTTGCATCTTAGCACCGCACCATTGTGTAGGGCTTTGCTCTTTCGCCTCTATGCATAGACAGATTAGGCCCATCAGACCCATCCCTAGGCGACTGAACCGAACGAAATTATAAAAAAAGAAAGGAGAGTTGCAGCCCTTCGTCATCCATTTATTGACGAGTTTTGCCCTATCTCTTCAGTATTGCTGTTTTCCATAAATTCTTCCGATTATTTTCCTTTCAACCGTTCTTATAATTTGCTGTGTCCTGAAAATGTCAGTTCAGCCGCGCCTTTTATTATTGGTTTCATATCATCACTCTTTTTTACAGACCATTATGGAAAACAACGTAGTAAAAAATGCTTTATAGAAGTTAGAGATATTCTAATAAAAACTAGGGACACTCTCTTGAGCACAAAGCTTATTAATATTAAGCTTTCAGAAGAAAAATAACTTTAATGCAGCAACGTAATTTTGAAAGAGTAGATTATTACCTACGTTTTGTTAATGTTGAAGTGCTTTGTTAAACTTTATTAGTAGGTACCTAAGTATTAAGTAATTGAGTTTTCTAGCCTGTGTGATGTCAATTATTATTGTAGTTCCGAACCTGGAGTGTATTACTTGAATAAATAATCCTCGAAACCCTATTAACAGGTACAGTTTTAGTGAAACTTACAGAAAGCTCTTTGTCCAAACTCGTCCTTAGTAATTCCAGTCATAAAGGGTACCTTGGTGAGAATTTTGTTATTTTTTATTAGAGTAATTGGATGACCAGTTAAAAATCGTTCCTGTCCAAAGTCTTTTTCAATGACTACTCTCCAGATAAGCAGCGGATCTCCACCAAATTCCTAATAACATTGTTAATTTTTATAATGAACATTTCAAAATTGTTGGCTTATTACTGCAAATTTTCCCAAAGAATTCCCCAAATCTTCTGCGGAGACTGTTTTCAAACAATTATAAATATTTGATGGTGTGTCATCTGGACAACCCACATAACGGGCTTGTCTTTTAGCCAAGTCCAGTTCGTCGTGACCAATTAATACATGTGAAGTAGGGGAACCACTCAAAGCAGCTGCCCTATGGAACAAACCTGATGACAAAATAACATATTTTTCAATAATTTAGATGATAAATTTGGATTTTGTATTACCAATAGACATAGGAGAAAGCATGTGTAACACGACACTAATTCCACCTGCACTGTCTCCCATTATAGTAACCAGTCCAGGATCGCCTCCAAATGCTGCAATATTCTTTTTGACCCATTTTAGAGCGACTACTTGGTCTTTGAATCCATTGTTGCCTGGGGATTCTTTTTCACCAGTTGCCAGGAAACCTAGAAGAAAAAATTGGGCCTTCCAGAAATGTACTTGAGTCTAATATCTATTTTTAGGAACTTTTAAAAAGCGGCGATCTATAACTTAAGCTAACCTAAGCTATAAGATTTTTAAACATAGTAATGTCCACTTATGTTATGCTATAATAATTTTTGTTCAGAATCGCTCAGTCATCGATGGTTTTGAAAATAAGAAATTGTATCGATAGTAGTGATACAAATTTCACTTACAACCTTTTCGATATCCACTCATAAGTCAGGGTAGAAGTTCTCAAAACAAATCATTTTTAACTGTTTTCAACTCGACTAATTTTGATTCAGGCAATGATCCACTCCTTTCCAAATTGGCTTGAAGCAAAGGCACCAATCTGTCTGCTTACAAGTGAACTTCAGAATGATTTGTATCACAGCAGCACAATATTGTAACGAGTCAAGGAAACGTTCTCAGTTCCAAAAGACATCACAATAAACCGTTGTCGTCCCACATTTTTTGTCTAGTGTGGTATTCTGGCTCACTCCACGCAAACTCCAGTTGTCATACAGGCAACAGAAGCAGAAGTACTAGTCGCTTCTAAGAAATAAGATATTTCCGAGCTATCACTAGAACCAGAACGGTTTGATGCGCAGATTTGGAAAAAAAAATCATCTGCGCAAACTCCTGACAGTTCCGAACTAATTCTTGCGATAACCCGAAAATACCAATAGTCTGATAAATTTTTAACGATTTTTTGGTAATGGTAGTTGCGCGAATATCCACATTCTTCTTCGACAGCAAAAGGCATCTTTTTGGTAAGGAAAGTAGATTGGAATATTAACTTGCCGATACTTCGGGCAAATTATGTGTACGTCGAGTAGATAAGCTACGAACGACTATGATATTGAATAAATTACTTGAAGCATAAAGGTGTTAGAGCAGATTCCTGTTGATGGGAACTCTGGTCACCTGAATCTAAGGATTGAATAGTTACTGTGATAAGTTTTTTTTTTGTCTGAGTTGAGATGCTTTCGCTTACGTTGCACTGACGAGAGCTAACAAGCACGAAACCGGTCTGCAATTAGCGCCAGTAACCGATGATTGAGAATTCGGGTTTCTGCATTGTCTTATACAGCAAAACCGCACGTTTTGCGTAAATCCGACTGTGCCAGACCAATACAAACTCATCGTATGAGTATTAGCAGTATGTAGGAGCTTTGGTTGAACACTTGCGTTGTTCCAAAGATATTATTATCCAACAACTATTTTGAAAATCCTTATTATACATTAAGTTCTGTATTGGATATAATAGGATGTATATGTGACTATTCTAGGTATAATAATTTTTCTATTTCATGTTTGTAGGTACTTACCCAAACTCCCCAATCTGTAGTTAATTGTCACCAAAACTATGTCGCGGTCCAGAAAATATCGCGGACCCCAAAATCGTGAGCCTGAGCTGTAGAAACCTCCAGGGTGAATAAACACAATGACGGGTTTTTTAACATTATTGTCATATTTGGTTGGCAACTGAAAAATAAATGTTTGTCTTAGCACAAAATGACGAAAACATACGCATAGAGTCAAAATAAGCTCGAATACTTCGAATTATGTCTAGGTCCCATATGACATCATATTGACGAGTTTGAATTTCATAATTCTTGGTAAAATTGTCAATTCCGAGTCCACCACAACTTTTTGAACCAACTTCACCAATTACTTATCTCTGTTAATCAGCGTTTAGATCTAAGCTTTGATTTTCTGACCATTTTTTTGTCTGTATGTAGTGCTTGCATGTAGAAGCATTTAATACTTCTCTGTAATACCATAAAGACTTGCTTACTATTATTCCTATTATTTAGGTCAAAGCTTTTCAAGAAGAGATGAATTTTTAGACAATAAACCGTATTTTGGTCGGATTTGATTTAACGTTATTCAACAATTCTCTTATTTACCTGACTGGATTCAAAAACTCCGCGCATTTATATATGGAACCAATCAACCGATAAATATATCCACATTTCTCGAATATTCTGTTTACTCAAAGCGTGCCGAAGAAAATCTGGGGTAGCAAAATTATCGTTGTAGGGATTTAACTACATTTTGCTGTCCCAGTTTTTTTTTTTTTGAGCAGAGGTACACAATAGGAACGAATTCTTGAATTTTCTTGCTCCGGTCGTGCACAGTGGCGTTTGCGTTTCCGCTCAATGTAATTTCGTAACACTGCCTTTTTTTTCTACGTTGTCATAATCGTAATATGCTGCATCATCCCAACTATGCTTAGCCCAAGAAATTTATACCTGGGCCGCAAAACTTTTTACGAGGGCAGGCTGATTTTTCCAGGGCTGATTGGGGAGTGTGTCCTGAGTATTGAGCCAAAAAATCACACTCGAAAGCCTTGTGCGTTCGGCCCTATTGGCCTTTTTCTTATTTATTTTTTTTTCGACAAAATGACCTTCATAAAACTTGTAGATAATTACATTCTGATCAACTTTGCCTTTTGACTTTTTCTGCTAGCTATTTTACATTAGGCGCTGCGGCCATTTTAGTGCTTCAGAATTCGCAAAAAAATTAAATAGCAAACCTGCAGATTATTATACCTAATAAAATTCTCTATTACTTTGCTTGATGATATTTTATTGTAACTTTATTTCTTTCGCTTGTACGGCCTTTTAGGCATTTGAGAAATTTTATTTGACCTGGTGGACATTCTGGCATGCATAGCGGACGGTTGCACAATAGCTACCTATTTGTTTATTAAGAGCGCAAAGTAGTACTTTGCCGATCGAAAGATATTGTTGATATTGGCAAATATCTCGAGATCGGCAAAAGGCACTTTTTGCTCGTAATGCACACTTGATTTTTTTTACAATCGCATTTGATAAAAAATAGTTCAGGTTCAAAGAAACCAGTAGTAAACGCAAGCGCTTTTACTACTTTGCCGCTCTAGAGCGACAAAGTGAAGGATTTTGACGTAGTTTGACTCTCTAAAGCGGCAAAGTGGAGGTAATCAGGAAACGTCTACTTTGCGAGCACAAATCTAATCGACAAAGTCTACTTTCTAGGCCGATTGTAGAAAAAAAAATATTTTGTCACTTTTCAGACAGGTAACAGTTCCCAGTATTTTCAAAAAAAACATCATTTCGATTTCACGCTTTCACTCCGGGAAAATGATTTCACCGGATTAGTGATGTAATGTATCATTTCCTGGACTGAAACCGATAACGTAATGAAGTACATTAGGTACCAGTAATTTTATTGAGGTTACAATAATCTACAGGTTTGCTATTTAATTTTTTTGCGAATTCTGGAGCACTAAAATGGCCGCAATGCCTAAACTAAAATAGCTAGCAAAAAAAGGCATAATGCAAAGTTGATCAGAATGTAATTATCTACAAGTTTTGTAAAGGTAATTTTGTCGAAAAAAAAAAATAAGAAAAAGGCCAATAGGACCGAACGCACAAGGCATTCGAGTGTGATTTTTTGGCTCAATACTCGGGACACAGTCTCCAATCAGCCCTGAAAAAATCAGCCTGCCCTCGCAAAATTTTTTGAAAAACCCATAAATTTCTTGGGCTAGCTGCTTTACATTTCTATTACTGAACTTCGTTGACCAGTCAGAAACAACTACTCCGAGGGCAAATACCCCTTCCGGCGTTGAACTACACTGATTGGTCTGAGCTTTCGTTGGCAATGAAAATTGTTAGAACGTTTTTTTCAGGTAATGACCAACGTGAATTCAGGGACTCAACTCACCCTGTTTGGGAATCGACTCACTGAGCAGTGGACTCAGGCTTCCCGTGCCAATCCTTGATGCGTTTCGTCCTTGTTAGGACTCATCAGAAGGACATAGGCTGAAGCTCCCTGTCCAAGCAAAATTGAACTTCGTTGACCAGTCAGAAACAATTACTGCTCAGTGGGTCGATGCCCAAACAGAGACCGTTGTGTCCCTGAATTCACGTTGGTCATTACCTGAAAAAAACTTTCTAACAATTTCTATTACTGAACTTCGTTGACCAGTCAGAAACAACTACTCCGAGGGCAAATACCCCTACCGGCGTTGAACTACACTGATTGGTCTGAGCTTTCGTTGGCAATAGAAATTGTTAGAAAGATTTTTACAGGTAATGACCAACGTGAATACGAAGTGTCCCTGTATTCACGTTGGTCATTACCTGTAAAAATCTTTCTAACAATTTCTATTGCCAACGAAAGCTCAGACCAATCAGTGTAGTTCAACGCCGGTAGGGGTATTTGCCCTCGGAGTAGTTGTTTCTGACTGGTCAACGAAGTTCAATTTTGCTTGGACAGGGAGCTTCAGCCTATGTCCTTCTGATGAGTCCTAACAAGGACGAAACGCGTCAAGGATTGGCACGGGAAGCCTGAGTCCACTGCTCAGTGGGCCGATTCCCAAACAGGGACCGAAGTGTCCCTGTATTCACGTTGGTCATTACCTGTAAAAATCTTTCTAACAATTTCTATTGCCAACGAAAGCTCAGACCATTCAGTGTAGTTCAACGCCGGTAGGGGTATTTGCCCTCGGAGTAGTTGTTTCTGACTGGTCAACGAAGTTCAATTTTGCTTGGACAGGGAGCTTCAGCCTATGTCCTTCTGATGAGTCCTAACAAGGACGAAACGCATCAAGGATTGGCACGGGAAGCCTGAGTCCACTGCTCAGTGGGCCGATTCCCTGTTTGTGTCCCTGAATTCACGTTGGTCATTACCTGAAAAAAACTTTCTAACAATTTCTATTACTGTTAAATAAATGCCCTCTAGAAACTTCCTGTCCATTCAGGTCTAGCCTCACGCCTGCGTAATTATTGTTTTCATGGGAGGAAGAACCGATTCGTCACAGGAACTAGGAAAATATCCACCTCGTCCTATTCCTGGTTGGCTTTCCATACTGTCAGCAGCTTCTGAGCCTGCTCGGGCGGCCGTAGCACTCATCGCGACCTTCTTCATCGTATGAATCTCTAGAGCGTCTGTTTGAGAGATAATATTTACCATTTTCTTCGACTCGGTTTCTTATTGTCCGTCGATTTTTGTTTTCACTTTGGTGGCGATCTATTCCCGGTTTTCATTACTTTCAAAAGTGGTTTGTCATTATCTTGCTTCTGACTGATTGTTCTTACTGTTCAGAACTCCATATTTTTGATGTTCTGTAGCAATTATTTTCCTGATTTTTACTGATTCCGGAAAACAACCACTAAACATATAAGCACGGCAGCTTTTCATCAGTGGCATTGGGTAATGGGTTCAGATAATATTTGCTTGATTTTGACCTTGCCATTTGGATGCCACTAATTTTTTTTTTACTGAAAGATTACTTACATAATTATTACAGTTTAAATAATGTTGAAATGTCAATTAAGAAAAAAATAGAAAAACTTAATTTGAAAAGTACCTGAAACTGTGACCTGAAAACAAGAAAGATTCTCTAAACAAATACTCAGTACTTCCCAAAAATGAAACTTTATTTTCCTGGACAACAGTAAATAACACACTGTACACTGTACAATTACACCGGTGTATAATAATGTAGAATTTTGTAATAATTAAAGTTATGAGATTGTAATTAAAGTTATGCAAATTTGAGTTAAAGATAAATTTTGATATCGAATAGGATTGTTGAATATATAGCACTATTTGGTCAAATTGTATTACTTTAAATAGGCAATCATATCACGGAAAACCTGGGGAAAATTCATGAATCTTCGGGGTTTTGGGGTCTTACTCAAAAATACCTGAATAATATACGCAATAAAAATAAAAATAAAAAAATACCAAATCGGCTATTCACATTATACCTAAATATAGATAAAAAAAAAACATTATTTCAAAAACGAAAAAATATAAGAAAATGTTTGAAAGTTAAAGCATATTTTTTTTTTATTTGGTTTTTCACTGAGCCTGCCTTAATCTCTAGCAAACCTGTTAGATTTTCTGTGCATCCATAAAGTCCCAAATCTGGCTTATTGGGCTCTGGACGAATTCGAAGCTGGATATTTTCTGGTAAGAGTAGAGATCAAATGGGCGCAAAGTGGACCTGAACTACAACTCGGACTAGTTGGTACTTGTACGGGTTGGATCTTCATAGAAAAATTTGGAGACATTTTCCTCTTGGGCTTGACTCTGAACTTATCTGAATTTGGACTTGGATTTGGATTTGGACTCTGATTTGGACTCTGATTTGGACCCTCCAATAAATTAGGAAGTGAAAATTCCAATGCGAATATCAGCAGCAATTTAATGCCAATCGAAAGCAAACTGGATAATCAAAAATGGATCTATAAAGATAAAAAAACCATTAGAAGATGTTAAATTCTTACCACGAGGTACGTGAAACTTACGCGAAATAATCATCCCAAATAACTCATAAAATCGCTCAAGAACCATATATCTGGAAACTGGATCTACTGAGCTCACAAAATATTTTGTGGTCTACGCCAACTTCTACAAATCTTGATAAAAATCAAAATGGCAATACGGACGGATTTTAGAGTTTTCAAAGCTCTTGACAAAGGTTCCGTGACCACTGGTACCAAAACGAAGCCTCACTGCTCCAACAGTGAACCAAGTTCAAGGCGGTGGGAGAACCCCCAAAAATATTCGCTGAACGGTGACAAGGCCAGCCGTAATTTAAAATAGACCAAACACCAGGGTTGGATTTAACTTTGATGGAAAAATAGAAAAATTTGAAAATGGGTGAGCAAAGAGAACCTTCACAATAGCGGAATCTGAATTGGTTTTGGGATAGATACAGGTAAGTTTTCATATCACAAAAGTAATCGGTGATTTGTCTCATTTTTCTTTTCTTTTTTTTTTTTTTCTCTCTTTAGGTTCTTGTAGACACCCAAAAGAAAACAGAAGTTGATGCCGGAGATTTCCCAACCAGAATTTACAGTTGCCAAGATAAACATATTGTTTATTTAATAATTTATTTAATTATAATTAATAAACATTCCAAAATTGTAGCATTTTATATGAATTTAAATTAGAGGAAGATAAAAATGCTACAGTTCTTCAAATCCAAGGCCTCGAGGTTTTTGATATTCCGAATAAGGGTTCAGGGCCCATAAATTACCTTTCTGATCCTTGCCTGGCTAAGGAGTCCGCGTTTTCATTGCCAGCAACGCTCGTGTGCCCCGGAAACCACGCAAGAGTAACCTTGTTATGGCTGACTAGGGTTTAAAGGAGTTGCAGGCAGTCCCACACTAATTTAGAGTTTATCTGTTGGCATGCTAGTGCTTAAATAGCTGCTTGGCTGTCTGAGAAGATCGTGCTATCCTTACGCACATATCCCTTTCTCAGATTTTCCTGCTGGCATATCTCTATTTCATGTATTTCGGCTTGGAATACGGTGGTGTGCTTTCCCAGTGGAGAATACCATTTTGATCTTGAGGATGGGCCATATACTCTGCGGGTTTGGAGCCATCAGTGTATCATACTAACTTCACATTCTGGACTAGTGAGTTTTCTGTTTTGTTTTCCCAGTTGATCTGGGTTTGGAAAGGTTTGTGAGTATTTATTCTCGAGGTCATGATGTCACTTTTCATTTCAAATAGTGAGTTTGTAAAGTCCTCCTTCCTTTTTAGAGTTTACTTGAAGTACCTGCTTCTTATTATTTCAAATACACATAGGTATTTCAAATATTTAATTAAGTACTTGAAATACTTACAGAGTATTTGAATTATTTTATTTGAGAAAATCAAGTACTAAATTGAAGTACTTGAAACTTGAAGTACTTTTCAAATTGAAAGTATTTAGTATTTGTACTTGCAGCATGAATTTCTCGTATTTGATACTTGGTATTTGAAATACTATTTTACAGTATTTGTGACAGCTCTGGTGATAAGCCAGTCTTTGAAGTTTGGATAGCTCCATTATTACTTTGGTCAGTTTGGGTTTTGGCCACCAGACAATTGACCCGTAGGTTATTCTGGGTCTTACCACTACTGTATAGATTCAATTTATTATGTGGGGTAGAAATCCCCCCATGTATTTCCCCCTGCTCTTTTGGTGGCCATAAGCGCCATTTTACCTTTGTTGGTGACGTATTCAATATGCGCGTTCCAGGTTAGTTTTGCATCCAGGATAATTCCTATAGGTGATTGACTTCCCGGAAGAATTGTTTTTGCTTTCCGAAGAAAATGGGGGGAAGTAGATCGTCCAGTTTTCTCCTTTTCGTAAAGGGGATTATAGCTGTTTTTTCGGGGTTGACACTTAGGTTTGCCCCTTTGACCCAGGCTTCCACGATTTTAAGCGCTCTTTGCTTTTTCGCAGAAGTAGTTCGTAATTTTTTCCCCATAACCACGTTTACTCCATTATCAGAGTAACCCTGGGTATAAAAAGTTGTGTCATTAAGGTCTACTAAGAGTTCGTCTACGACCAGGTCCACACAGGGAGATAGAACCCCACCCTGTGGGCAACCTTTTGATACCGACATCTCCATTGTATCATTATTTACAGTAGCCTGAACTTGTCTTTCACGAAGCATGTTATCAATCGATGTTTGTGTCTCCGTGTGCCGAGTTTTTCAATCGACTTCATAATAAAGGACGATAGTGTAATTATTGGTCTACACGCTTTTGCCTGCGAGAAGACTTTCCCAGGTTTTGGTATAAAGACCATTCTGGCCTTTCTCCATGTTTAGGGGTATATGTGGCTAAGCTATCTGTAAGTAGTTTCCAGAGTGGCGGTACTAATCACGCTTAAAATGTCTTCATCTTCCGCAGGCGGAAACACTCGGTGCCCCCTTTGGGAGCAACCTTCCGTACATCTTCCAAAAGTTGCCTTATTCATAATATCTAATTTCTCTAATTGGTTCTTTTTCTTCTTGTATTGGCAGCTGTGATCTTTGGTTTAAATATCTTGTAGACCGCTTCGTTTTCTTTGATTGAAGTTGGTACTTGATATGGTTTGGATATGAGGGGTATTCTCTGTAAATCGATATTTTTGATTCCCTTGATGAAATTTTTGGTCCCTGGTTCCTCTCGCATTTCCGCTGTTTCTTCCGGATAGGCTAGATTAGCCAGACGGTGGATATTGGTTCCAAATTCTTATGAACTTTCGACAGCTTCCTGTAGTCTTGCTCCTAACTACACCTGGTATTGCTACTTCGATAGTTCAAATAATCAACAAACTCACGTTAATATTGTTATGAGCCTGGTGGAAGTGTCTCTGTCTTGTGGCCACAGGATCAAAGCTCCAAACATTAGTTAATGCAACAGTCTTAAGGTAACGTCTGTACATCGCGCACCTACATGCTCTTTTCAGATGGCACCACTCTCTGCCCGATCCCGCAGGTTAGTTGGAGAAGGTCAGAGTGTTGGTTCGACGCAAAAAGGCTGCTTTTGAATCAAACAAAAACGCTACAAATTGAGTTCATAAATTTGGAAAATGTGAATGGCGAGACATTTCTGGAGCTTCAATGGTACGACCAGATTGAACTCGTTGCTATTAGGCTAGGAAGCTCAACATGTAATGTTTTTTTAATTGTGCATTGATGTGTCCATTATTTAAATATTTATAGCACTTTGTTCTTTTTTATTTAGGTACGCAAACCGTTATGTGACCTGTGTGAGTACGTTGTCCGTTAGTACAAAATATAATTTTGATGTCTGAATGTCTATTTTCAAAATCAGGGAACAGCGTTCTCATGATAATGATTGCTCTGTTTTTGTGAGTGTTATGTACATATAAATATAGAATATGGGTGAAGAATACAGAACCTGCGTTCTCATGAGAACGCTGCTCCCCTGTCTCGATAATGAGGGTGCTGATGTCTGACCGTTTCATAGTGGTGGTTCAACTTCAATACTGGTGGCACGTTTCCTGATGTCAGGTCAGATTCCATCTTCACAATTTTCTTCTAAACACTATTGAGGCACTACCTAAAGTTTGTTTCGCCAGGGTTTGTACTTGCCACCAGCATTTGCCTTCCTTATTTACCAAATAAAAATTGACTGAAACAAATCAATGACGTCAAAAACGTTCGTCGCTTCTTAAAAGAGAAGTCATTAATTTTAATTGGTCAAAAGAATTGAATGTGTCATATGAATTAATCTACGACAACCCTTTTTTTTCAAGTTTCAAGGTCAAGTATGAACCCCTGTTGAAACGAACCTTACCTAGATTCAATTTTTTGACGATAAGTTCCAACTTGCTGACGCCATTTCGGCTGTTCGCTCTCGTGTATTTACCACAGAATATGCTGTATATTTTTTGAAACTTGATTTTAACTATAAAGTCAGGGGCGAAGTCGAAACTCCCGTACGTTGTTCAATTTTCAGATAGAACACGATTAGATGGACATTCCTAGAAAAATCACATTGTGGACTTGTTCTCCGATGTCAAAACCAGTTGTAAAATGACTCTCCTTGTTGTATCACATTATTGGTCTTCAGATAAAACACTATAGCATTTTCTCGAACTTCTCAGCAAATCTGTTTGTGAACTTGCGGCGACTCCGAAGATTGAGATTATTTTTTTCTTTGATTGGAATATTCACAGTAAGTAGCTGGTCATTGTTTTCAAATCTAGTGCATTTTCCTTATATTATGAGGCTGTATCGCTTCTGCACACAAATAGAGTATGCGATAGCTGTATGTAGCTGTGCTTTGTGAAGAAAGAAGAGAATATCGAGCTGCCATTCTTTTAATTGAAGATAACAAAAATTCATAAAAATTGCAGACTGCAAAGCAAAGGAAACATACACCAAACGAACGACAATCAATTAACTAACCTTAGTAGTGTACACATTCAAATATAAGCAATCTTCTTGTGTCTTGTATACACTTGGCTGTGGACACAATGGAGCATCAATTGTAGCATTGTAAACACCTTCATGGCAGCCAATTGGAACTGGAGGCTTATAAGTTCATTGTTAATCCCAAGCATTAAATATTATTGAAAATCTCACTTGGAATCTTAATTCGCCCACTGGTGGTTCTGCAAACCTAATACCCGTGAACGAATATATTGTTTTGCCTAATCTAGACTCGGTTATAGTTCCTCTATATCTTCCTATTGGGGTATTTGCGATCGGAAGCTCGGCTTTGACTAGCCCCAGTATTATTAGGAAGATACTCAAGCGTCTGTGCATTCTAAAATACCTCAACATATAAACAATTATAAAATGAAAAATGAAACTCAAAAAAATTTACGTGCACCGATATTTCAAACCAAATGTTTTATTACCGACAGTAGCTAACTTGCAATTTTCTATAGGGGAGCTCAAATACGGCGTTTAAAAATTGTGAGCTATGATAAATACATTAAACATTGGTAGAGACAAATACAAAAATTTTAAAATATCTCAGACAATGAGGAGAAAATTGATTATTGGGAAAGTCCCTGCTAAAAACAATTATTTAAATCAATTTTGTAGGTTCACTCTATAAGTCCTGTGGTTCGCCATTACCCTTGCATTAATAAATTGAAATATGAATGATTCATTTCTGTTATTTATATTTTGTTTGAATCATTATCGCCATGTAATTATTGTGAAAGATAACCGCCATTATCATGTTTTTATAATATATGGCATAAACAATTTATTTATAAAATATAATTGGGTAATATAAAAACAAAGTTACCTATGTAGGTAGGTACGTATATGTTAATGCTGTAACATAACAAATCGAGGAAATTATTGGAAAGTTGTATATTCAAAATAATTTTCAAAAGTCACTAATTATATCATTATTGATTCAATTTAGCGCAGGTTGCACAAAAATTGATAAACATAAGGTACTAATGACAATTTTAATATTCATAGGCTGGTTTTTTATAGACAAATATCCAAGTAGCATTTCTACGCGAGGCTTGCTATTAAAAAAGTGAAAACGGCCTCCGCCATTTGATCCCGATGGAGCTTGTCTTCCTACCTGATGATCCATTTACTCTATTGCCAGAGCCAACTACCTACTAATTCTCAGAGCGCATCAGCAGATATTCAAATGTTACGAGATTTGTCGATTAGATAACGGTGGATGCATGGAACCAAAAGCTTCACGGTATCCCGCACTATCAGCTTCTTACCTATTTATAGTTTCCTGGCAATTTGCGGCGACTGCGTGCGTGCGGATTATCACCAGTAAACATGGAGCAGTGGTCGAACGAGCAACGCGCGCTTATGGTCGAGGCGTTTTTTAAATCGAACGATTCTTATGTCGCGGCACGGCGACATTTTTGTAACCGTTATAATATTCGGCATATACGTGATGCTCCGTTAAAAAATTTATTGAAATCGTGAGATCAAAGATACAGACAAAGTAGTACAGTGGCAAATCAGAAGCGTCCCGGCCATCTGAAGTCCATCAGAACGCCAGGGAACATTGAGATTGTGCGACGTGCTTGAAAATCCGAGGCGCTCAATTCTAGAACATGGCGGGATGCTTCTAATTTGCCACTGTACAACTTCAAGTCTTTGAACCCACGATTCCAATAATTTTTTTGACGGAGCGTCTTGTATACGCTGGGATATTGTAGCCGTTGCCTAAATGATGGCGGCTTTTTGCACCGCTATAACTTAAGGGATATTCAATCTAAGTGGAACTTTGAAAGTGACTCTTGTAGAAACAAAAATCACATTCTAGGTTCTACTTAGATTAAATATCCCTTAAGTTATAGCCGTGCAAATAGCCATCTCAGACTATAGAATCTACATTTATGTCAGAGTGACAATTTGTTACAGTTCAAAATTCACTGTATCAATTTGTTAGTTTTATATAAATTATCATTTAATAATGTACTCCAAAGCTCTAAGATTGATTTCAATTAATATCCTTTTATTTTAATCATTTCATGAACATAAACAATTCATTTTCTGACAGGTTGGCAGGGTGCTTCTGTCTTCCTGTAAAATACTAAAATAATGTGGTGTCCAGTAGCATACTAATAATCGCCCATTTTCGGAATTATTTATTAGTGGCTCACCGAATTTTACATTCAAAGGTGCATAATTTTAAAAATAGTTTAGTTTAGTTCACTTTAATCATTGACATATTATTAAGAAACCAATTTCTCAAAATTTTGATATTTGCCTTTGTTTCTAAAATATCGTTTATTTAACATAACCATATTAATTTTCTCAACTTTTCCGTTCTAAACCGTCCTGAATCGTTCTTAGCGGTGCATTTTTTTAGCAATTGTCATACCTTTCAGCCAGCGTATTTACTGTGATTAAAAATATCGAATACCTCAATGATATGCTGTACAGTGGCGTGGAAACAGAAATTATTATTCTTCATCAAATCAATTTTATTAGCAATTGTTATATCTTTCGATTAGCTTATTTTTATGATTAAAATTTCGAATACCTCAATGATATGCTGTACAGTGACGTGCTAATAATTATTTATACCACTGATAAAATTTAAATATTCGGAACAGATTTCGTTGTGCTGAGAGGAAGCCCGAACTTTTATTTCCTGCTAATTTTCTTTGTAGCTTCATGTTTGAAGGTATTTCAATTAAAAATTCTTCCACTAATCGTAGCAGTATCAAAAAATAAAGTTAGGGATGGTAAATTACATTATCTGCCAAACAAAAAAATTATATGAACAACGTTAATGCTTCTTTAAGTTGATTTAAAACAAAACACAAAAAGTGTTCCTATAGGTTTTTTACGTTATATTTAGGATAACGTCGTAGAACAAGGACTGACAATGTTGTCAATGCCTTTTTTTTTCCTTATAATTTACTAGAATGTAATAATAAATTATCAAGACCACTGACAGCTAGAAATAACAAAATGAATCGACACGTGTTATTTATTTGAAAATGTTAATTCAAATCATACAACGTCGCACGCCGTTGTCAACCGGTAACATCTGAAATTCCCCTACTTTAAATGCGTTAAGAAGTACTTTCAGTTTAGTTAGGTAGATACCTAGGTAAAACGTATCAAAATAAGTGAACTGAAAAACTAATCAAACTAAGATTCAATAACAACAACAAAGTGACCTAAAAGTTAAGTAATAAACAACGTAAACTAAAAAAATTAATCAAGAACGGCAGATAATCAAAGTTATAGTTAGTAAGCCCTCTCCTTACATTCACAACCTCTTGGCATCGCCGGCCGTGACATGTTGTCAACCAAGAGATTAATGAATGCCTGAGGGATATTTTGCCACTCTTCGTCTATGGCAAGTGCGAACTCATCCAGCGATTGGGAGCATTTTCGGGCGATCGTACCAGTAACTTAAGCTGAGACCATACAACATCAGGAGATTTTGGAGGCAGGTGTAACTGTTGCATGTTATGGTCCCCCAAAAGCTCCTAAACAATTCTTGCTTTGTGTGGTCTCGCATTATCGTCAACCATGATGAAATGCTCCCCAATATTTTCTGCATATGGAATAACAATGACATTTATTATGTGATTCCGATAAATTACGGCGTTAACAGTACCCCGTGAAATGTATAAGTCGGATCTATCGTTGTACATCACTCCGACCCAAACATTAAACCCTCCTCCTCCAAAGGTTTCCTGACAAGCCATGTTGTCTTCTTCAAATTGCTTCGCAGGATGCCTCCATACTAACACCCTACCAACGGAGTGTATCAGGTTGAACCGCGTTTCGTCACAAAAAAAAACAATTCCGATATTCGTCATTTCATGCCGATTTATCGGTGGCTCATTCGACACCAAGTCTTCTACGGTTTGGCAAAAGGTGAACACATTTTGCTCGCGCTAGCGTTCTTCTAACGGTCCTGTTAAACGCCACTATACCAGTGTGCCTTCTTAGGCTATCATTCAAAACACTAGAGCACGAAGTTCGGTTATTGTGAACCTCTCTTAATAGAGTTCATGCTGCTCATCCCTCAATTTTCGTAGGGGCCCCACCTCAAAAAAGCTGTTTTAGGTAATTTATAGTGCTGCCGCTTACCGAATATATTCGCGCTACATGTCTTTAGCTTAACTCTTCATTTAAAAGGCGAATAAGCTAATTATTCCTTTCATTTTCTGTTAATCAAGGCATTACATGAGTGGCGAAAGTGTTTCTTTTGCGACGAAACGCGGTTCAACCTGATACACTCCGATGGTAGGGTGTTAGTATGAAGGCATCCTGCGGAGCAATTTGAAGAAGACAACATGGCTTCTCAGGAAACCTTTGGAGGAGGAGGGTTTAATGTTTGGGCCGGAGTGATGTACAACGATATAGACCGGTGCATAACGACCATTTTTTTGAAACGATTTTCTCCCGTCTGCCATTAAGGGTGGTTATTCTTTATGCAATAAGAAGTGGAATGGCTGAAATTTCAAAGAGCCCCGCGTGTGACAATACAATGATATGCTAATTTGAAAATGTAATGAAAAGTGGAGATGTGGATCAATATTATCCCGTCTGCCACACATTGTAAAGGTAATTTTAACAAAAATTAGTAGAAGGATGCTAAATGGCGGAAACCCTGGGTTAGTATAAAGTGTCATATTACTAAATTCAAAATGTCACCAAAATCGGACATGTGGATCAACGACCTCCCGTCTGCCAAATTAAATTTATGTTACATTTACGATGTAATACATCAATAAGTAAATGGCAGAAAATCTCGGTTGGTATAATAATATTTAACAATTTTTGAAGTTGTATCAAAATGCTGAGATGTTGAAACAATTTTCTCCTGCCTAAAACATGTTTTTTTGCAATGGATTTTAGATAAATACTATACCTTTGCACCGGCAGAAAAATTGAAGTGGTACAAATATTTATTTTTAATTTTCCAAAATGTCAAAATTTTTCAAAGTTGAGATCAATTATTTCCCGTCTGCCATTAATTTATAATAAATAAGTTGCTACCAAAAGCCTAAGTTTTGACTGGCAGAAATTGCAGGCTGGTACAAGTCCTAATAAACAATGAACAAAATTGCGACAAACATTGTTCATATGATGAACGTTTTTAACCCGTCTGCCATTTGGTTACGTGAAATGTAGTTATGAGAATATGCATATTTTCAATATGGCAGAAACCGCAATAAGTTACATAAGTTGCACATATGTTTGTTAAATTGCAATTTTCTCCCATCTGCCAACTTAATTGAGTAAAGTTTCTATCGAAACAACTGAATACCTACCAAAAGGCAAAATGACTGCTTATGTACAATTGTTTGAAATCTCACATACGTTATAATTTTTTTTCAATGCCTATCACACATTAATGGGATGTTGCACCAACACAATTCCATGTTTAACGCAATACCCGATTTTTGAGATCAATTTGTTGTGACAAACTGATGTCAAAAACCCAGTTTTGCGTTTAGACTTGGATTTTGTGTCGATGCAACCCAGTGTTGTCAAATCTACCAAAATTTCGGTATTTCTACCAAAATGGCAACGGACCTACCGAAATACCGAATACTGATGAATTTCTACCGATTTTCGACAATAAATACGATTCTACCGATTTTTTTACCGTTTTTCGCCAAAAAATCAATTTTATCGGTTTTGTTTTCGCCGATTTTTTCATCGGAGAATACCTGTGGGTCCTGTGATATCCGAATTTGTTTTTAATATCTTGTTATTGCCCCATTTTTCCGCCGGTACTGAGCGTACATTCTCAGCAATAAATCAAATGAAAACAGTACAAAGAGATAGACTTTCCACGGAAACATTCACTGAACTTTTTCATACTCAACGAAATAGAAAGCTTAAAGGAAAGTACGGCTGGATTTTAGTTTTTATGTTATACTCACTGGTTATACCCAAGGATAATACACACTACAACTACAGGATAGCATATCCTCATAAGACCTGTGTAGAACAAATCTAAAGCCCCCCACTACGCCAAATCACCAGTTGTGACGTAGGCAGCAAGTCGTTTCTCGCCTTGACATTGGCACTGTTTGCATCACAGGTTATGACTCTGCGGTCTTTTACCTTATGCATACCATACTTGGTTTTACTACATTATCAACAATAAGAACTCCTGTTCAGATCTCGTTTGCATCTTCCTCTTTGCCTATTATGTCAATCAAAATTAAATAATATTTTTAATCATAAATTTAAATTCTAAACTAGGAGGACCGCTGGCGCAAATAGCTGAAGATTTAGTTAATGACGTCCGTAATGGTGATACACCAATATGGCCCCGATTACCGAAATCGATGCCGATAAGCAATCCTTAGCATAGTGTGTATTATCCTTGTGTTATACCTACCGATTTTGCGCTGTAATCTATCGATTCTCAACGTTAGTTTCTCCCGATTTAGTATTTTGACGTTCGACAACACTGTGCAACACATTTACTGAGCCTCATTTAATTGCATGAGTATCAAAAACTGCCGACTGCTCTTCGCCGAGTCGACCGGTCCGAGTCGATTCAGTGCGCGTCTTGCTTTATACTGTGCCGGATTAGTATAGATATGGATTTCTTTGTTTAATTCGCATTTATAGACAAGGAAAGAAAATTGCCCATACTAGTCGAGTCAAAAGCAGAGCTGTACCACAGTCGATATACAAAGCGATTTTGATATACAGAGTGACACAAGGAATAGGGAATAGTCTATAACTTTTTCAATATATAAGTTGAAAATTTGGTTCAACCGGAAGTGACTGGTAACGCAATTTACTTCTAAAAAACTCAAAAAGTTGCCTCGATTAAGCTCCCCAAATTTCAAATTTTCAACTTATATATTAAAAAAGTTATAGGTTGTTCCCTATTCCTTGTGTCACCCTGTATATATGTCTACTTTTTTGTCCGATGTGTTAAAAAAGAAAAAAAAATGAATCGTTTGGAACATGGAAATTTGACAATCTGTGATTTTTGATTGTGCAAAAATATGGCACAAAGTTCAAATAATCTGCTTTTTTTTCTTCCAATTTCTGGCTTCAAGATTTTTTTAAAAATTAACCAACCATACTTTTATGTAGTACCTACAGTACCTACATAAAATACACTTTCGTTACAGATAAATTATATACCTAATTTTGATTGAATGCAAAAGGTCCATTGTTTGGATACATAAACATTTTTAGCAATAAATTATTGGCAGACGGGAAAAAATTGATCTCAACTTTGAAAAATTTTGACATTTTTATTGTTTCTGCCAATTGTTAATATGCCTTGGATACATCTGCCAATATATTTCTTGAATTTTACTTTGCATGTCAAACTTATCTTCCAAATGGCAGATGGGAGAAAATTGTTTCAACATCTCAGCATTTTGATTTGACAATTTCAAAAATTGTTAAATATTATTATACCAACCGAGATTTTCTGCCATTTACTTATTGATGTATTGCATCGTAAATGTAACATAAATTTAATTTGGCAGACGGGAGGTCGTTGATCCACATGTCCGATTTTGGTGACATTTTGAATTTAGTAATATGACACTTTATACTAACCCAGGGTTTCCGCCATTTAGCATCCTACTAATTTTAGTTAAAATTACCTTCACAATGTGTGGCAGACGGGATAATATTGATCCACATCTCCACTTTTCATTACATTTTCAAATTAGCATATCATTGTATTGTCACATGCGGGGCTCTTTGAAATTTCAGCCATTCCACTCCTTACTGCATAAAGAATAACCACCCTTAATGGCAGACGGGAGAAAATCGTTTTGAAAAAATGGTCGTTATGCACCGGTCTAATAGATCCGACTTATACATTTCACGGGGTACTGTTAACGCCGTAATTTATCGGAATCACATAATAAATGACATTGTTATTCCATATGCAGAAAATATTGGGGAGCATTTCATCATGGTTGACGATAATGCGAGATCACACAAAGCAAGAATTGTTTAGGAGCTTTTTGGGGAGCATAACATGCAACAGTTACACCTGCCTCCAAAATCTCCTGATCTTGTATGGTCTCAGCTTAAGTTACTGGTATGATCGCGCGAAAATGCTTCCAAACGCTGGATAAGTTCGCACTTGCCATAGAAGAAGAGTGGCGAAATATCCCTTAGGCATTCATTATTCTCTTGGTTGACAACATGACACGGCGATGCCAAGAGGTTGTGAATGTGAGGGGAGGGCTTACTAGCTATTAATTAAATAACTTTGATTATCGGCTGTTCTTTATTAATTTTTTTAGTTTACGTTGTTTATTACTTAACTTTTAGGTCACTTTGTTGTTGTTATTGCATCTTACTTTGATTAGTTTTTTAGTTTATTTATTTTGATTCGTTTTACCTAGGTATCTACCTAAATAAACTGAAAGTACTTCTTAACGCATTTAAAGTAGGAAAATTTCAGATGTTACCGGTTGACAACGGCGCGCGACGTTGTATGATTTGAATAAACATTTTCAAATAAATAACACGTGTCGATTCATTTTGTTATTTCTAGCTGTCAGTGGTCTTGATAATTTTTTATTACATTGTGGTAAATTATAAGCAAAAAAATAGGCATTGACAACATTGTCAGTCCTTGTTCAACGACGTCATCCTAATCATAACGTAAAAAACCTATAGGAACAATTTTTGTGTTTTGTTTTGAATCAACTTAAAGAAGCATTAACGTTGTTCATATAATTTTTTTTTTGGCAGATAATGTAATTTACCATCCTTAACTTTATTTTGTGATACTGCTACCATTAGTGGAAGAATTTTTAATTGAAATACCTTTGAACATGAAGCTACAAAGAAAATTAGCAGGTAATAAAAATTCGGGTTTCCTCTCACCACAACGAAATCGGTTCCGAATATTTAAATTTTATCAGTGGTATAAATAATTATTAGCACGCCCCTGCATAGCATATCATTGAGGTATTCGAAATTTTTAATCATAAAAATACGCTAATCGAAAGATATAACAATTGCTAATAAAATTGATTTAATAAAAAATAATAATTTCTCTTTGCACGCCACTGCACAGCATATCATTGAGGTATTCGATATTTTTAATCATAGTAAATATGCTGGCTGAAAGGTATAACAATTGCTAAAAAAATTCACCGGTAAGAAAGATTCAGGATGGTTTAGAACAGAAAAATCGAAAAAATAATATGGTTATGTTAAATAAACGATATTTTAAAACCAAAGGCAAATATCAAAATTTTGAGAAATTGGTTTCTTAATAATATGTCAATGAATAAAGTGAACTAAACAAATGAAACTTCAGATGATTATTTTAAAATTATGCACCTTTGAATGTAAAAATCGGTGAACCATTAATAAATTATTCCAAAAATGGGCGATTATTAGTACGCTACTGGACACCACATTATTTAAGTATTTTTTTTTTTTCATTCAAAAATAAACCAGGATATCGTGGGATATATCAAACAGCAGCATAAGATGCAAGATTTATTATACAGGATGGTTTAGGTGCTTAAAAGTTGAAAAAAGTGGAGGTTATGAAAAAAAATCGATATTTTTAAAACTAAGGCAGGTATAAAAAATTTGAGAAATTACTTTTTTTGCAGAAGATCATAGATTAAAACGCCGCATAGAAATAAAATTTAAAAAATTATCTGATAAAGTTGAAAGTTACACACATTCAAAATTGGGATGAAAATCGCATGGACTATTTTAACACCCTGTATAAAAAAAGTAGACATTTAAAAAAATTCCGAAATAGCAATTTTTTTCACAAAAAGTCGATCTGTCAGCCCGTGAGAACCGCAGGTCGATATCTAGTCTGGTTCCAAAAATATCGAGCTTGAAAGTTAGGCGATATTTACCTTGTTCGAAAGCAATTGTCCAGCAGTTTATTTGAGACTTTAAAGAGTCCTATTGGGTTTTTGGACTGTATGGAAAGTATTTTGAGATTTGGCAACAGACCCAGAGAGACGAATCGTCCCTGGTTCTTAACATGAAATTGTAGTTCGTCATTAGGGGGGAAATTGAACCTTTCAAGTTCTTCCTTCGGTCTTTTTCGACCCTAACTTTCAGCCTGAATGGTCGTTTGAGCTGCTAAGCCTTCTTGAGTCCTAGGATTCGCCTTGTACCTAAGGGATTTTGGCTGCAGTTTCCACGTGGAATCCGATTCTTTGGTTTACTGGATAAACCGCCAGTTGTGCTGGAGGCACGTGTAATTTTGGGATTTCCACAAACCTTTTTGTAAGGGATTTTTGACCACGTGACTGAGAGTTGGTTCCAAGGGCGTATATGTCCATGTTTGTCCTGCCTTTCCGCCGTTTTACGTGTGCCTTGATGGTGATATTAGGGAGATATGCCCTTTCGACAATTACGGTGTCGCCGGATGAGGAAATGGTGTCCTTAGGCGTTGTAGGAATGTGATTGTTGGAAGGGTTTTTGGTGGTGTCTTGTTCCGGTGCATGTCTGATGTTGATGTTTAAGTCAACTCTAGTGTTTGGTGCGTAATGCACGTAGCTAATGGGTAGCTGTAGCAGCTGATGTAGCTTCTGGACGTTTCACATCCTTCCAGGCTGGTTGCTGTTTTATTTTACCAGCAGGATCGAGTAATGTATAACTGCTCTATTTTATTTCTTACATAATAATAATAATAATAATGATGCTCAAGAGTTGAATATTACCAAAGAATATTATAGTTAACTATAATATTCTTTGATATTACTAAGGTAAATTGTTGTATTATATATCTAGTAAATATTTTCGTTTTAAAAACGTCTTTTTTCTTGATCCGTAAACTATATTCTTCGTTGAAATTTTTTTGGGAATAGGTTCAACAATGTTAAAAGGTCAGTCAGATTTCATAGGATATTTATTTTAAACGTTTCGGTCATTTTCGACCTTCATCAGTAACTACAAAAAAATAATAAAAACATTTGTTAATTCTATAAATGTATAAAATAAAATTATTTAATGATGAAACAAACTGTTATGCATATTTTTTTCTTAAGGACTACGATTACATAGAATTTTAAAACCTCAATAAATTTATCAAATTACATCTTAACATTTTTTGAATCTTTCTCGACTTACCATTCGTTAATTGGACACTTACAATAATTACGATAAACAAAATCAACTTTACAAGAACAAAAGGACGGCACGTATACTTTAAAATCGTAATAAAAATTCATTTTGTCGTCTTCATATTGATGTCTTTCAACGACTGTACTAGGTGCATGTTTACAATATGGAATTCCTACTTTTATTGTGTTGCAACGTCATAGTTTTTTTTCCTTTTTTTTTTATATAAATAATTTTAATAATAGTTAATGGATAAGTCTAGTTAATTAAGTTAAAATAGATTTTGCTTAGGAATTTTATGTCTGTTTTGTCATTGATTGCATTCTCATTCTTTTTTATATAGATCATCTCTAGAAATTCACGCTTATTTTGGTTGTTCTCGGTTTTTAAAACTTTTGTTTTGGAAAAATCAAAAGTGTGGGATTCTTGCTCTTTGTGTTTGCTCAAGGCAGTTTTGTTAATTTTATCATATTTGTGGCCATTCAATCGGTTTTGAAGATACTGTGATGTTTGTCCAATATAGACTTTTTGGCAATTGTTGCATGGGATTTCGTAAATGATGTGACTTTTTTTATTAATGGGTGTTTTGCTTTTTAGCCGACTGATATATATGAAAATTTTCCAAAATTTAGCCAACTGATATATATGAAAATTTTCTAATAGACGAAAAAAATAAATATGAATATCATTTTCTCAAAATAAAACAAAAAAACATAAATAAAATTAATCACCTACTATCGTCCCAAGGAAAATCACAAAGTACAATTCACGTAGAACGCAACTGGCTAGAAAATCTCTCAAATGTCGAAATTCCAGAATACGCTTCCGATGTTCTAAGTTTGGGTCCAAATTTTGCTTTGCCAATTGAAAAATCAATAGAACTACCAATCCCAGAAATTATTTCATCTATTGAAATGTCTATAAAAAAAATTAACCACTGAAAACAAAGATAAAATAAGAGCTGATTTGTGTAACGTTGTCACAAACCACAAAAATAAAATAAATAATATCCACTCAAAACCAAATAAATTAAACAGTCAATTGTGCAAAAAAGCCCAAAAAACAAAACAATTTTTGAAACAAAATCCCAATCTGAAAGTATTAAAACCTGACAAATCAAACAAAACAGTGATTATGACTACAGAAGACTATGATAAAAAAATGCATGACCTGCTTGATGACCCACTAACATACAAAAAAATAAACAGCGATCCGACTAATATTTTTCAGAAGAAGAACAATGACATAATTAAACGATGGGAATCAAAAAACTATATTTCACCAAAAATTGCAGACGGATTAAAAATTCATAATGCTCAAACCCCTAAAATATATGGCTTACAAAAACTTCACAAGGAAGGAGTACCCCTCAGACCTATTGTGTCATGTATACAATCTCCGTTACATAAGCTCTCCAAATTTTTAAAAAATATTCAGTAGTAATATAACAAGTGCATTAAAAATTAGCGATAATTTTTGGGAAATATGCACGAATGCACGAATGCACGATTGCACGAATGCACGAATGCACGAATGCACGAATGCACGAATGCACGAATGCACGAATGCACGAATGCACGAATGCACGAATGCACGAATGCACGAATGCACGAATGCACGAATGCACGAATGCACGAATGCACGAATGCACGAATGCACGTTAAGTTTTTTCAGTTTAACATGCATGAGTGAAGATTTGTCGAAAATTATCGATGCATTTTTAATGCACGAGTTATATTTTATCAGAAAATTTCATGAATTTTCAACTTGTCCTGTATAAGAAAAAAATTTGTCACTGTCACATAAAATTTGTCAAATGAAATTGAAGGTGTTTCTCTATTTTTATTTTTGGTCTAGTTACTAGTTATTACCTTTTTAAACAATTTCTATGGTGATTTAACAATTGGCATTTGTGATAATAAACAAGTTTAATTCGTGTCTCAACTTTTAAGAAAAATGTCGCGATTTGGTAACGCTTCCATGCAAGAAATTGACAAATCCATTGAAGACCTAACTCCTGGAAAACACAAAAAAATCGAAAAATTCAATATGGAAACAATTCGAAGAATTTTGCTCTGAGAAAAAATACGTATTGGAAGCCCAGACAACACCAGAAACTTTAGCTAATATTTTAAAGGATTGGGCAAGTAATATGAGAAGAAAAGATGGTTCGTTTTACAAAGAGAGCGTAGTCAAGACTATGTGGAATGTGACCGCCAAATTACTTCAACAGAAGTATAGCGAATATGGTGTCAACCTCGATCCATTCTCAAATATTACATTCAAAGCAGCAAGAGACGCCAGGGATGCCGTACGGCGAGAATTGCATGGTGATCCAAGCAAAAGAAAAACAAGTTCCTCAGCTTTTACGTCCGAAGAATATTTGAGTATTCTCAAACTTTTTGATGAAAATACTCCCGACGGGCTTCAAAAAAAGTTGTTCCACGTTTTATCATTTGAACTGGCTTTTAGAGGTGGCGAAGCTCCAAATTGCACAACTGATTTTTTTAAAATGGAAAAATTTCACGATGGCACACCTACAAACAGGATTGAATACAATCCAATTTTTTCGAAAACACGCCAAGGTGGTAGCCACCTTCTAACGGACAGTAAATGGCTTATCAGAAACAACGCCGATGAAGCCATATGCCCAATTAGGTAAGTAAAAGTGCTTCAATAGGTAAACTTATTGATTCAAATATGATTTATTTCCAGGTTGTACAAATTGTTTATTTCCAAAAGAGGAAATAATGAGAAGATCAACAGACTTTTCTTAACACCTAATCCAGAATGGAGAAAAAGTGGCACATGGTATAAAAATATGCCAGCTGGCAGGAATGAAATTTCAAAATGGACAAAAACTGCAGCAGAAAAGGCCGGCCTAAATAGCAAAAAATTTAAATTTACTAACCATTCACATAGGGCTACAAGCGTAACCCATTTGGCTAAATCTGGAGTTGGCGAAAATCAATTAATAAAAATAACTGGCCATGGTAACGTTAATTCGATAAAACCCTATTTACAATTGGATCAGAACTTTCATGAGGATATTATCCATAAAATGAGAGGAAACCATAACGCCGCCAATAATGAAATTCAAAATTGTAATGCTTCCCCTGTTCTCAGTTCGGCGCAAACGATTTCAACTTCAAATAGTGTAATGTCTGAAAATAATTCTTCGAAGGCAGTATTTAAATTTGAAAACTGTGTTTTTAATTGTCATAATTTCAATAACAATTAATTAATTATTGTATAGAGCACTTTTTAATATTTTTGCAAATATAGGTAGATGTTTCCAAAAATTCGTGTTTTAATGCACCCTTCAAACAGATCGTTTGAAAATTATATTGAAATTCATTTGGCATAAATATAAAGAAAAGGTGAAAAAATACCTGAGAAAAAATTATCAGCAATTAGCACATGTGCAAATTATCGATAATTTTAAAATTATCGCTATTTTTTAGATGCAGCTAAATTATCAGGTAATTGTATTTTGATTGGTCCAAACTGACAATAAAAAACCAGTATTTCATTGTTGAAATGTCAAATTTGACAATAAATGAAATTTTCTAAATAACATCACTAATAAAACAAACTCATACATTAAAAACTCTTGGGATTTTAAAAATAAAATAAAAAATTTAAACCTACCAAAAAACTATACAATAATTTCCCTAGATGTAGTATCACTGTATACCAACATTCCTATACAACTTACCTTGGACACTATAAAAAACAAATGGCAGGAAATTAAAAAATTTACTGACATACCAGTTGATGAATTTCTTGAAGCAATAGAATTAACACTTCGATCTACATATTTTGCTTATAATGATGAGTTTTACAAACAAATTGAGGGTTGTGCTATGGGATCTGCTATCTCCAGTGTTATTGCTCAGTTAGTACTAGAAGAATTGGAAAATAGTGTTATATCAAAACTCAACTATAACCTACCCTTTTACTATCGGTATGTTGACGATTGCATTACTGCCATTCCAGAAAAATGGAAGAAAATATCTTAAATTCATTTAATGCTTCCCATCCCAAAATTCAATTTACCACCGAAATCGAAAAAAACAAAAAAATTAACTTTTTAGACATGACATTACATCATATAAATGACTCCATAAAAACTGAGTGGTACACAAAAAAAACCTGGTCGGGCCGCTATCTAAATTTCCATTCCCAACACCCCTTACCCCAAAAAAAATCTGTTGTTATTGGTTTGGCCGACCGTGCGATAAAGTTAAGTGATGACGAATACAAAAAAAATGCAATAAATAAAGCAAAATACATATTAATTAAAAACAGTTACCCAAAAAAAATTATAAATTCAATTTTCAAAGCACGGCAAGAAAAAGTAAATAATAACACCCAAGATGGAAATAATGATAAAAAAAAATAATTACTTATCCCTCCCATATATACCAGGAATGTCAGAGAACATAAATAAAATCTTTAAAGACAAAAATGTAACAATATGCCACAAAGGATTTAATTTATTACAAAAAAATTTTTCTCGGCTAAAAAGCAAAACACCCATTAATAAAAAAAGTCACATCATTTACGAAATCCCATGCAACGATTGCCAAAAAGTCTATATTGGACAAACATCACAGTATCTTCAAAACCGATTGAATGGCCACAAATATGATAAAATTAACAAAACTGCCTTGAGCAAACACAAAGAGCAAGAATCCCACACTTTTGATTTTTCCAAAACAAAAGTTTTAAAAACCGAGAACAACCAAAATAAGCGTGAATTTCTAGAGATGATCTATATAAAAAAGAATGAGAATGCAATCAATGATAAAACAGACATAAAATTCCTAAGCAAAATCTATTTTAACTTAATTAACTAGACTTATCCATTAACTATTATTAAAATTATTTATAAAAAAAAAGGGAAAAAAAACTAGGACGTTGCAACACAATAAAAGTAGGAATTCCATATTGTAAACATGCACCTAGTACAGTCGTTGAAAGACATCAATATGAAGACGACAAAATGAATTTTTATTACGATTTTAAAGTATACGTGCCGTCCTTTTGTTCTTGTAAAGTTGATTTTGTTTATCGTAATTATTGTAAGTGTCCAATTAACGAATGGTAAGTCGAGAAAGATTCAAAAAATGTTAAGATGTAATTTGATAAATTTATTGAGGTTTTAAAATTCTATGTAATCGTAGTCCTTAAGAAAAAAATATGCATAACAGTTTGTTTCATCATTAAATAATTTTATTTTATACATTTATACAATTAACAAATGTTTTTATTATTTTTTTGTAGTTACTGATGAAGGTCGAAAATGACCGAAACGTTTAAAATAAATATCCTATGAAATCTGACTGACCTTTTAACATTGTTGAACCTATTCCCAAGAAAATTTCAACGAAGTAAATATTTTCTTGGCCTTGTTATGCTGAAAATATAATCTTCTTGCGCCTGGTATACCATGGTATTTTAGGGGATGATTTTTCATATGTAGGTTGATCGTCTAGCGTAATTGATTAATTGCCCTTATGTAATCAATACGTTGATGTTTGAAAACGACTGTATTATTTAATGTAATCTTTTGATATCGATTATTGTTACACCTTTACTTGCCTTTTATAACTGTTACCTGTTATGTGTTACCCAAAGCTACATAGGTTTAGTAATTAAATATGGTCCTTTGTTTTAAACCTGACTTTTAATGATTCCTTCTGCCGAGAACAATGCCTAGGTCCAAGAGACCCACGTTTAGTAAGTACTGACTATACTTTGAATATTATTATTCTTTTTTGAGCTAGCTGGTGATATAACTGAAATTTGTGGTTATAAATTACCAAAAGAGACTTAACCGATTGTTTAAATTACCCCGGAAGTGACTGCGTACTCAATTTTGACTGTGATCGTGAATTTTCGGGGATAATACCATGAGAGCTTCAAAATTACGGATGCGTGTTTTCTTTGCAAATTATAGAAATTACGCAATCGTGAAAAATTACCTGGTCCATTTTAAAGCTCGAGTAGTATTAAGAGGATTATTTCACTAATGGAAATGCAAAAAATATAGAAATTTGATGGAAACAAATGGTTGCTAACAGCATCCATTTGTTCTTATAACACATGAGTGGAATAATCAAGTAAGTTCTAGAAAATTCTATCTGGAATTTTTGACTTCAGCGACGTGTCTGCTATATCAATCGACAATAGGAAAAGACATTTCAAGAAAATTCTAGAACATTCTATGCGAGAATAAAACAAGTTATCTAATTTGTGACTACACCGACGTGTTTGGAACTTTAATTGAAGACCAGGAAAGATGTTTGACGAGAGACTGAGGGAAATTCCAGAACATTCTGTATATGCCCATTACGAGACAACAAGCAAAATTGGAAGAACAAAAAAATTAAAGAACTGCTGCGCAAAATGTTGAAACTTCAAGCGACCCATCGACAACAAAAAAAAAAACAAGAAGAAGAGGCTAAGCGACAAAAAGAAAAAAAAAAGAAAAAGAAGCTAGACGACAACGCGAAAAGGTCAACCGACAAAAAGAAAAACAAGATGAAGAAGCTAGGCGACAACAAGAAGAGGCTAGACGACAACAAGAACGGCATGGAGACCTTGGAAAACTACAGAAAATATTTCAAACCATACAAGGGTCTGTCGCTAACTTAGAATAAAAGATAAAAAAAGTGAAAGCCGAAGTTAAAGACGATGTTCAAGAAGTTAAAGACGATGTTCAAGCAGTTGAAGACAATGTTCAAGAAGTTAAAGATAAGGTGAATAAATTAGAAATACAGTCCATCAATCCGGGTAGTGTTGGAGCATCATTCTCTAGTATGAAGATAAAACCACCAACTTTTGACGATTCTACATCCTGGAACATGTACTTTTGACAATTTGAAGCCGCTGCAAACACCAACGGATAGAACGATCAAGAAAAAGCTATAGCATTGATAATGGCGCTACGAGGACCTGCCATAGATCTTCTTCAGTCCATTTCTTCAATCTACCAACAGAATTACCAGCATCTATGTTAGAATTGCGCTTCGGAGACCATTACAGGTAAGAAGTATTTAGAACTCAAGTTAAATCAAAAATTCAAAAACCCGGCGAGAGTTTACAAGAATTCGAATAGGAAAAAAACCATCAAGAGATTGAAATACCTAATCAATCAACTGAATAAAAATAAAGGCCATCCCAGACATACCTTCATATTTGCATAGCATAGGCGCATAAGGAATTCGACCAATCACAAGCCGAATAGGAGCAGCCATATTGCTTTTGCATAGGATTTTCCATAAAAATGAAAAACTTATGGAGCTGTGCTATGCGCGGCCAATCAAAATACGTCGTTGCAAGTCATGTGATTTTTGACTTTCGCATGATATTATTATATTTAATAATATTTATGTTTTTGTTAGGGCCAAATTATGGACTGACTGGTAAACGTCTGGTTATTACCTAGCAGGTACTTTCTATGCACTAGAGAATAGAAAGTACCTGCTAGGTAACAACCAGACACTTACCAGTGGGTCCATAATTTGGCCCTTGTGAAAACAATTAAACTAAACAAACCTCAAGTGCCTAATTCACAGTGAAAATATTGAAAAATCTAAATTTGCAATCAAATAAACAACGCAATAAACAAAAACTTATCTCATAACTTACAAAATAAATGTTGACGTATGACGTATGACAGAATTTCCTTAATTTGATTGGTCGAATGCCTTATGGTTTAGGTTTTGTGTGTTTTGTCCGGTTTTGCATAGACCATTACGTATCGTTATGCGCCATGCTATGCGTTATACAAAGTTGTCTGGGATGGCCTTAAGGCTGCTGGGTTTATAGGAGTCTCCGGAACAAAATATTTTATTTCGAATCCTAGGGATATAATATGGTTACCTGTTATGTTTGTTGTTATTTTCCTTCGTGCATGAAGCACATCCCCTCTTTCCCACATATTCAAAACAACACATTTTTGCTTTCGCAAATACTGAAGCTAATAATATCAAAATAATAATTAACCAAATCATGTTCGCCTAAGCTCATGTGAACATGATACAACAGATTTAGGATTTACAAGTTAACTTTAATGACTTAATTGTGCTTGAATTACCTTAGATCTAAACATATTTGTTAATTTTTATAATTTCAATAAAAACTTAAAGGAAACAGTTTCTCCCATTCCTCATATCGCTTCTCATAAAGTCTCTCTCGAATGACCAATTTATTTCCAATATCCAAATATTTTTGAGTTTTATTATTGAAGGTCTCCCATTTCACGTTGTCTAACTTTGGATCGACTCTGGGAGTAGGAGTTCTGGAAAAATAAAATCATAGGTACCTATATAAAAATTATTGATTACTAAAAGGTACGTACCCGTGTTTAGCGAAATTAGCATATAACCTAGTGAGTTTTTCGACTATTTCAATTTCCTTGGGTCCAGTAGCATTGAACACTGGAAATTGTGCCGGAATGTCAAACAGGTATATTAAATCGTCCATATGTACGACACCTAGAACGCATAGATTTAACTTAAAGGCAGGTATGTTTTAGGTTCACAAAGAACCGTTCATATCTTTGCCATAATTTAGTGCTATACATGAAAATAGATAACACAATTTAGGAACGGTTTTTGGGTCAATACTTTAACATACCATAAGTCTTATTTGTGTTAGGGTAGTAGAAAAAGCTATAATCTCCTTGATAACTGTATCTGTAGTAAAACGTGGGATGAGAATTATGTTCACTCATAAGTTTTGCTGCGCGGTTTACTCCAAAACCAAGCAAAGAATCAGCATAAAGCTAAAAATGCAGCTGAAATTTCATACGATTAGTAAAACAATATGTTATACTTACATGTGCTAGATTATCCTCCTGGGAGTTATCAATTTTTTTATTGTTAAAATAAAATTCTTTCAAGCCTTTACTTATAACTCTTGAATAAGACGTGTTTCTTTCGTATAAAAATGGTATTGGTGCAGTTTCGTACCATTCATTATTTAGTCTATCCAGCAATGTTTGATTATTTAAAACAACTAAAATATATATTTAGAATATCAAGAAATTGAAATTTATATTACCTAAACCATATTTGCTACAGGTTTGGTTAAACTTACTCAAAGCTCTTTGCCCAAACTCATCTTTAGTTACTCCAGTCATAAATGGCACCTTGGTGAGAATTTTGTTATTTTTAATTAGAGTAATTGGATGGTCTGTTAAAAATCGCTCTTGTCCAAAGTCTTTTTCTATGACTGATCTCCAAAGAAGAAGCGGATCTCCATCAAATTCCTGTCGAAATAGATTATACGTATATTTATTCAATTGAAATCTTTTTAATTCTTACCCCAAATTTCAATAGAGAATCACCCAAATCTTCCGCGGACGCTGTTTTCAAGCATTTATAAATATTTGAAGCTGTGTCATCTGGACAACCAACAAAACGGGCTTGTTTTCTAGCTAATTCAAGTTCATCATGACCTATTGGTACCTGTGTAGTAGGTGAATTACTCAGAGCAGCTGCTCTATGGAACAACCCTGATGAAAACTTTTATGTTTCAATTACTGGACATTAAATATTTTGGCTATATATTACCAACAGACATAGGAGAAAGCATATGTAGAACAACACTTATTGCACCTGCGCTATTTCCCATCAAGGTGACCAGTTCAGGATCACCACCAAAAGCAAGAATGTTCGCTTTGACCCATTTCAAAGCTGCAACTTGGTCCTTGAATCCATTGTTGCCTGGCGATTCTTTTTCACCGAGGGCCAAAAAGCCTGCAAGAAAATTGTGTGTCTCCCAAAATTTATTATTTGAAACTTAATACTAACCCAAGCTCCCCAATCTGTAATTAATCGTCACTAAAACTAGGTCGTGGTCTAATAAATATACAGGACCCCAAAATTTCGATCCTGAAGCGTAGAAACCTCCAGGGTGCATGAAAACAATGACGGGTTTTTTAACATTCGGGTCATGACAGTTTGGTAACTAAATAGAAAAAGTATTACTTATCACAAGAAACAAATTAGCATATAATTTTTATAGCAAAACAAAGAACTAAATAGTCTCATATTGTAAATAAATAAATAGCTATTTATGTAACAAGTTGTAAAATTAGCGTGTTTTTTGTACTAAATATGAAGGTCCAACACATTGTGTGCAAAAAACAGTCATTTTGCGACGTGCTTCATAAAAATCAATGTCAAAAAGATGCCATTTCGTAACTGAATTACAAAAAAATATTTGATTAACTTCAATTCAAAATATTCAAGAACTAACCTTGGTAGTATAAACATTCAAATATAAACAATCCTCTTGTGTCTCATTAAAAAAAGGCTGAGGACATAATGGGGCATCAACTGTTGCATTATAAATACCTTCATGGTGGCCTATAGGAACTGGAGGCTACAAAAATACTTACTGTTATATATGAATATTGCGCTATTCAATTTGAGAATCTTACCTGAAATCTTAATTCACCAACTGGTGCTTCTGCAAATTGAATACCAGTGAATGAGTAAATGGTTTTTCCTAATCTAGACTTGGTTATAGTTCCTTTGAATTTTCCTATCGGTGCACTCGCTATTGGAAGCTCGGCATTGGTAAAAGCGAATACTAATAAGAGGATTTTTAATACCTCGTGCATTTTGAAACCACGGCTATTCTGGTACTAATGGCAAAAATACAAAGAAAACTGTGAAAATTGCTATTAAATGTTATCTACTTACTTGAAATTTAAGTGCACCGATATTTTCATGCCAAATATGTTTTATAACCGACCGCTAATCTAGTTTTGAAAATATTACTGGTCGGGGTTTTTCCAAAGAATCTTTGAATATTCAATATAGTGTATTCTGTTATTTTCTATAGGGTAGCTCAAGTAGAATGGATTAAAAACCTTGTACTTAGAAAAGATAGAACTACATGCTTATATACACACTCTTCTAATCTTCAATAAGCTGGAAAACCTCTAGCAAGGCGAAAAATTATTTTGTCATAACTAAAGAACTCGAATAATAATTAAAATATTGTTTAAAGGTTGTTTTGTGATTTTCACTCTATAAGTTCTTTAGATCACTTAGTAATAAAAGAAATAAACAAGCAAGCATGTTCCACATTAATTTATATTTTGTTTTGTTCAAGTTATCACCATTTCAAAGAAACAGAAAATTTACCAAGTATATAGAGATAACCGCTAATATTTTAATTATGTATGTATATTATTTCATAACCATGTAAATTTACGACTGTATGAGGCCTTTGTGCAAAAAGTCATAGTCCTTGATGGCAAAATTTACATTATTGAGTCACTTTGTTTTCATGACACCCATAAATACACAGCTTTTAACGATTTCCACATTTACAAAACTTCCCTCAGGCCTTATCTGGAAATAAATATTTTGCAATTTCTGGTTGATAATGAAGTGAAAATTGAAAACAATAATGAGAGCTATATTTAGTTTAGCACGCCTATTTATGTTATTGAATTTAAAATCTCAGAATATACATAGAACATACATTTGAAAAAGATTATGAAATCGATTTGTCAAAAATTCAAAATTTTAAGTGAATTTCCAAAGTTTTTCAATATTTTAGGTGAATTTGAGGATGAAACTCGGGATGAAATGTTGACGAAACTTAAATTAAATATCGTGCCTTTCAAGTTAGTCCAAGAAACGTTCCTCTACTACTTTTCCTTCAAAAATAATTAGATCGTCTTCAAAGTCTTGATATTATATTCCTATTGGTTACCATACCATACCAGCACAAGTTTGTCTTGTGAATATATAAAATTGAACAAAGCGGTTCTAAGATTCACAGTTTTCTATTCCGAAGCTCGAAACCTCTGGGAAAAACTGCTAGTATGAGTATGATATTGTTTACATTAATGTTTGTTGATTTTCCGCTTTCAACCTCACATTGCAAACCACAACATTTTTAGTCCTTCGAGCCGGATGACATTTAGCCGAGTTATATTTAAATTTTTCCAAATTTTATAATTTCAGCACTCGCCATATTTAAATTAGCAGTTTCTAGCGTTTGCTGTATTTGTTCCTCCATACTACACCAACATCGGCGCGCACAGATCCACACTAACTCCAACAGAGATACCAAAACAATCTTTCTCTGACATTTTATTTTAGTCAGATTTATTTACATCCTATCATTCGATCATTGGGACTTTCTAGTTATTGTGTATTTAGGTAGACAGCATTAAAAGTCTCAAAACTCAAAGAACTAATTTAATTATATTCAAAGCTAACATGAATAACATATACAGAATCAAGGTGAGATCCCTGACTGAGACCCCACTTCTACCAAAACCACGTCAAAACTACAACTGAACTGTCACCCATAGAGAATGATACGTTTACAATGTTGCAGTAGGCGCGTACATAACATTCCTTCTCACTTCAAGTCTGTTTTTTTAAAGATAATTCCCTAAGTCAAAAATTTAGTAACTATGTTAGCAACACAAGCCTTTTCTACATAAAAAAATTGAAAGCATTGAGAATTTTACATTGTATTGCCAACATAATGTCATTTTGACTTTTATCTTTAAAAAAAAACATACTTTTAAGTAATAAAAGATTTTTTAAGTAAATTTTAATACTTATATATTTCCACAATTTTTTGTTAAACTTTTAACATGTTTCGCTAAACTTTAGCTTCATCAGAAAGATTTTAGAAAAATAAAATGTAGACATAAAAGTGAAATTGACAAATATAAAAAAGGTAAAAAAAATATAAAAAAGCTTTTACCTTTTTTATATTTGTCAATTTCACTTTTATGTCTACATTTTATTTTTCTAAAATCTTTCTGATGAAGCTAAAGTTTAGCGAAACATGTTAAAAGTTTAACAAAAAATTGTGGAAATATATAAGTATTAAAATTTACTTAAAAAATCTTTTATTAGATAATGGATTTCCACCAAGTAAAAGCCGATTCAATCAAAATACTTTTAAGTCTTTTTTTTTTTAAAAGATAATTCCCCAAGTCAAAAATTTAGTAACTATGTTGGTAACACAAGCCTTTACTCCAGTTATATTATGCCGGAAAAAGCAGCATCTGCCTAAAAAATCCGAGTGAGCCTAAATTTTGTCTACAGCTTTATTTTACCCCAAGAAATAATGTCTTAAAAGTCCCCATCAATATCGCGCTTGCGTTTTCAGATATTCAAGGTCAAAAGTCATGAACGTCATTTAACAACGATTGGTTGCCAAATGACATTTGCTTCATTGGTTATCTGTCAGCTATGATCGACCGGTTAATCGCATTTAATCGATGTAAGTCAGCACAGAATTCTGTCAGTCAATTCGAATCTATTTGGCAAGAAGTCTAGACGTTTCGTTTTGTGATTTAATTAGCCATCGTGATGGATGAGTTTTGTTTTATTTGCAGTAAATCGCTCTTGAAAGGTGTTACAGTGACTATGAAATGCGGTATAGATGCTTTAAGAAAAGCAAGTGTCGAAAGAGAGGATGAACATGCAGAACGTTTAAGGGATACAGATTCGGTAACAGTACATAAAAACTGTCGCAAGGAGTATACATAGTAGCATCTAAAAGTCCCCTAATTTTTTTCGACAGACGTGTGGAGACTTGCTTATCAGTGGCGGCTCTTCCTTAGGTTTGCAGGTTTGCGCAACCCCCAACAAAACTTTAAAAATATAAAACAAAAATAGTAGAATTAAATTTTAGTACCTAATTATATTTAAAAAATAAATTATACCAAAATTTGGGACCTACATAATACGCAGTCAATTATTAAAATAATTTGACCAATTTCGCCAAAATATCAACAACTGACAGGCCGCCGCGCCGGCGACTTCGAGTAGCGGGTAGCGGCGTCGAGTCGCTGGATTGCAGCTCCAAAGCAAACCGATCTTTTATATGACGGCGCACATTTGGTTGCCTGTATATGCGTGGATTCGAAATCCGCCCCATAAGCTCCAGCAGGTTGCAAGCAAAGTGCAAACTTTGTTTATTTTTTTTTGCTCGTAGCGCAAATTAGGTTTGTTTTGTGAAGTTGGGGGGTGAAAAAAAAAGAATTATGTTTAAAATTTAATTCCCGAGCCATTCTTTGGTCGTTCATTAACCGATAAGGCTGAAATAAAAAGACTTGGAAGGCCTACTCCATATTTAAAAATTGAACAAACTGTAACTACATAGCAAAAAAAGGACTTTCACCAGGACATTTAATCTGGACCTTTACGAAAAACATGCATGATTGTACCATTGAAATTGCAACCCCTACATTTTTAATATACGAGCCGCCACTGTTGCTTATCCTACACTTAGATCGCGTATTAGGCTGACAATACTTTGCGTGGGTCCCCTCACTAACGGGATCGCTTTAGGCGGCCAGTGGACGAACTCTCCTAGTATTTTTGGTGCGAGCTACTTACGAACACGAAGAAAGAAAAGCGAGAGCTAACGATTAAATCCTTCGGGCGCGAAATAAGTTTTTCGAAAAACCCAGTTCGTCGTAAGGGAAACCCGTATCAATCCTCGAATTGGAGGTTGGTGTCCTAGGGGAGTAGCATAGTGTCATCTAAAATACGACGAGATGAAGATGCTGCCGGTACATCTCAGTATTTTCTTCGCAAAACACAGCTTTAGCATGGGATCTTTTGATTTAAAAACTTTGTGTTTTTTTTTTGTGGCGAAGAAGCCAACGAGGAAACAGAGACAAAAAAAAACTAAGAAATATCAATGTATAATTAGAAGTTTGGCAATGAGCGGAGAACCACACAACTTCCTCTTATAACACCAATCAAAAAATCAAAAAGATCTGTAGGGTCATGGTGGCTTAGTTGGGTAGAGCGTAGCATCGGCAATGCTGAGGACGCGGGTTCGAATCCCGCCCAGGACCAAAATTTTCAAGTATCCAATTTTCCTTAGCTTTCTTTTCATTTTCAATTTCCACGCTTTTTGGTTGTTGTAACCGATAAAACTTCATTCCTTTTCCACCATGATTTGTGTCCGCGATACTCAAAGTGATATTTTAGGTAAAGCTTGGTATGAAAATAAGAAATCTCAACCGGCAAAAGAACGCCTTCGAATTGTATAAACTGTGATCAAAATTATCAGAGAAGACATTCGTTTCATGACTGTTGATTGTTAATCTTATCCTCCTCCCAGTATGTTTTATAATCTTAGTTAACGAAAACATCCCACAGATTCTTTCATACTTTATTGAAGACTTAATTCTGAAAAACAAAAAAGGCAAAACTGTCCATCTTAAGTGTAAGTGTACCGCTATTTGTCATGTTATTATGACTATGATACGTGCACGATCCTTCACATCTAACCTTTTCTAGATATTTTGTCAACTCTTGGATTCAGCGCGTCGTATAGAGAAACATTAATGTATGAAGTTGCTGCTGTCTACCATCCATAATCAGATATTCTATCATTTGAAACTGGTGCTCTCATTCAGTATTCAGCAGACAATGCAGATATCAATGTCTACACAATAGACGGCCACAACACGCTTCACATTATGGGGCTTATTGAAATAGTAACACCAAGCAGCGCCGTTGCTTTTGAAGAATCCATGAATGATGTAACGGTCAACCCATCGGTCGATACCAAAATAAACGCCCTCTCGGTGAAACGGGGGACGGATGATGACGTAATCTTCACGGTCAGTTGCTGATCCGCAAAATAGTCCCTGCTCGGGCGCCAAATTTGTAACGGGTTTTCCTAGGTTTTTCCTTGAGCTGTGGCAGCTTAACAGTCGGTATTTATCTTTTGGTTAATCCAGCGGTAATCTCGGACGACACCCTCAAGATTATAGTGGTTGAGGGACCACTAGCACCAGGTAGCTTGTTACAGTGGAGGAAGAAAAACCAGGGACCAATGCGCAGATAAAGGAATAAAACAACTATCGAAGAAATAAGCCCTAGGTTCAGCACCAGTCCCCGAAAGCTTCTAGCGACAAGTTCAGAATCGCGTGTCTCAGCGGGGTAGAAAGTATAACTGATCTATGTCCGTACGTTCAACCAGGACATAAGGATTGCGGTTGTCCTGCTGGACTGTACAGCCGAGACTTGTCCTGATCAGTCTACCCACTACGGGTGCTACCCTCTGTTTTTCTGGCGTATCAGGCGGAAACTGTTGGTATGACGTAAAATATGTGAATAATATTTTTGAAGAGAATTTCCCAATATTTTTAGCCAAAATAGTCGTAGGACATATCGAAAGCAAAATATTTAAGAAAAACTCATTTCTGTGATATTTGACCTTGAATATCTTGGAACGCAAACAAAATATCGGTGGGGACTTTTAATACATTAATATTGAGGTAAAATTGAGGTGTAGACAAAATTTAGGCTTACTCGGATTTTTTCAGTAGATGAATCCTTGTATGACTGTACTATTTTCTACATAAAAAAATTTGAAAGTATTGACAATTTTACATTGTATTGCCAACATAATGTCATTTTGACTTTTATCTTAGAAAAAAAACAGACTTTAGCTTTTGCCAAGATCCTAGCAATGGTCAAAGGTTCAATTTATCAGGATGTAACGTTTTCAATTTCTTGGCTAATAAGCTACCTTGTTTTGCCATACTGGATATGATTCCATATAGAGCTACAATGAAATAAATGAATAAACAACTATCTTTTTTGTGCCCAGATTTTGTTACCTTGAGTGCTGCCTTCTACTAGAAGTTTTTTTGGCTCAGGTTTGCAAGTTTTGTTGATTGATCTAGGAAGGTTTAATTCAGTACGGCAGGGCCCGCTGTTATTGATTAGAATCTTAGGAAAAGGAGGTAGTACCATCATCATCTCTGTTTGCAAATCCAATCAGTAATCTGAGGTTATGATAATAATTGTTGTTTAATCTTTGACTTTTCATTTCCGTCATGTCATTGAACAGCTGTTTTGTCTAGGCGTTTTCTTTAGACCTGTTCTACCTTTTGATATATCGGCTCTTCAAAAAAAAAAACCAATCAAATATTGCTATGGTTTTTTAAACGTATGTCTTAGCAATATTTGTCTTTAATTTTGTCAATGAAATTTAATGTCAAAATGTCCTGTCAAAAATCCTGACGAATAAAGAAACAGTAATGCGACGTACGTTTTCGTAGTCAAAGCAATCTTCGATTGGTTTTTTTTTTGAAGACCCGATATGTTCTATAGGCACTTTTCAACATTCACCAGTCATTTTTTACACAAGCGATTCTGAGATCGTACTTTTGGGGTGAAACTGAACATGTCCTTTTCTATAATTTTCTTCAATGTCAAAATTAGAAGTTTGACAGATGAAAGTCTTCTTCCGAAATCTAAATTCGAAATGAAGGATCGGCCCTTTTGATCTGCGACCTCACGCTGAGTAGTCGTCCGGTCTCGGGCCTCGGCCCTAATTATTTTTGGGGCGAGACTTTTTGGAATTTTGTGCCAGGGAACTCAAGGTATAGACTAATTTCTTATTGATAATTGTCTGGAGTTGTCCCTTGGTCATTTTGGATTTTGTTTCGGTAAGTTTTTGAGATTTTCTTCAGGATTATTAACCTACAACACGTGTTTCGTTTCTTCAATAGGACTGTTCCGAGCAGCTTTTGGAAGTTTAAGACTTCACCTTTGGTCTAGAGGATCCCTCAATTTGAGGTAAGATTATTTCTAATATTTGGGGCTCGATTTGTTTTTTTATACGAACATCGTTATAGGGTCCTAGTCTCAGGCTATAGTTGAGGTTATGTGTTTTTTATCATAAAGTAGTTGAACTGGATAAAGCTGGAGTCTCATGCATTCTTTTTCCGACGTCCGATGTCTGAAAAACCTTCTATTCTGACATAATCGTATGGAAATATATCAGAATAGAAGGTTCTTTGGACATCGGACGTCGGAAAACGGATGCATGAGACTCCGGCTTAAGGCGGGTAATGTCGATCACATTGATCGATATTGCCTAATGGTGATCGGAATTATCCGTTTGTTGAAGTTTTTACTTACCTACCTATACCTAGCAACGTGTTTGTTCTATATAGATGCAAAGAAACTATGCCCGTAAAACGACTCGTTCGACCTGGAACAAAAAAAATCTGATTCGCGCTTCAAAAGCCATAAATCAAAAGCAATGCTAGATGCGAGAGGCCGCCAAATTATACGGAATTCCTAATGGCACATTGAAAGATCGCTTGACGAATCGTTACCCAGAAGAAAGAATTAAATTGGGAAGGAAGTCAGTATTTTCTCAGAATCAAGAAGTGGAACTACGCAACTATTTTTTTAAACTTTCTATTATGAGCTAACTCCGAAAAAATCAAACAAATCGCCTATGACTTTGCAGTGTCCAACAACATTGTGACACAAAAATGTGCGGAAGAGTGGCTTTATGGTTTTTTACGTCGTAATCCTCAAATTTCATTACGGTGACCGGAAGCTACTATAGTCTAAACAGAGTGCTTGCATTTAATCGCGCAGTAAACTTATTTTATGATAACCTCGAGAAAGTTATGGAAAAATACCAATTTCTTCCGCACAGAATTTTCAACGTGGATGAAACGGGTATCAGTGGTGTTTACAAACCTTCCCGTATTCTTGCTCAGAAAGGCCGAAAACAGTAAGTTGGGGACATAGCAAATGGGGAGCGGGGGCAAACCACTACCGTGGTTGGTTGCATGAGTGCTTCTGGTCTGTATGTTCCGCCATTGTTTATTTTTAACCGGGAGAGAATGAAGGGGCTTGATAGAAATGGGCCAGTGGGATTCGTAAATCGATGTTCAAGCTCAGGGAGATTACAGGAGATTTACTTTTGAAGTGGCTGCATCATTTTGCTAGATTTATCAAAGTTTCAAAGTAAGATCCAGCTCTACTGCTTTTAGACAACCATTGTTGTTTGTTTTCACCCTTTCGAGCCCATACTCTACACTGCTACACTGCAGCCTTAAAGGCTTTTTGTATCTCATTGTATGGACTCTACTCCTTCTCATTCATACTTGGAAATTAGATGATTGGCGGCAGCGCGGGCGATCTACCGTCCCGTACTACTGCGGTCACCCATCCAATCTCAATCCCCACACCACGTTGCTTGGCTTTGAGTAGGGCGTCTTGTGTCCTTTATCAAAGCGCCAATGTGCCGGTTAGACAACCATTGCACGCTTTCCAGTTTAAAATCTTACAGTTTTTGTGATGATGATAATGGCATTGCGGTCGTTTCGTTGCCGCCTCACACATCGCACCGACTCCAGCCTCTCGATCTTACATTTTTCAGTTCGCTGAAAGCTGCCTACCATCAAAAGTGGGACCAATACATGAAATCTCGTCATTTTGAAGCAATGTCTGTTACCAACATTGCAGAATTATTTGCCAAGGCCTACAACCGGGTGACAATAACTGAAAAAGGAATTAAAGGATTTCGGATTGCAGGAATCTATCCTCTTGATCGTAATATTTTTGGGGAAGAAGACTTTGTAAATATTATCCCTGAGAATGAAAATATTATCCCTGAGAATGAAAATACTCCATATTATTATTTGCACGATAATTCTATTCAAGAGCCTATCCCTAGTTCAAGTGGTATACGACGGAAAGTAACGCCAAGCAAGATTGGTGAGGCTCCCAAAAAATTTTCTCGACTAGCACGACACTCTTCATCTTCAAATGATGAGTCAAACTCACAGATTGTAGAAGTTTTTGATCCCGAAGCAATAGATGATGAAGACCAGTCCATACAGTTGAAAAACAAGTCTCTCCAAGATATTTATGCAATTTCTGTACCAAAAGTATTGAGAATAATCAGCAATAGAAAGAAACAACACCACTAAGAGAAGAATTAGAAGAAAAAGAATTAAAAAAGTCTAGAAAAAATATGTGACATCGACTAAGATGAAGGTGAGTCTGGATGGTTCAATCAAATGCAAAATAAAAAATTCCACCCCTTAGAGGTTCCACTCAATGGGTTCCACCTAATCAAAAATCAGTCGCGAATTAGAAAAAAAAAAATACTGAAGATGCTTGCCCAGTTTGTTCGGATTTTAGAAAAAACGAAGTGTGGTCGAGATGTCCTGGATGCAGTATATGGTCGCATTCTACATGTACAGGGTGCTGCAATTTGGAGTGTTTCAACAGGAAAAACATACTTCCAGACCAGATAGAGGAAAATTGACTTAGACGTCATGGAATCGATTTTCGAGAAACGTCGATTGTTAAAAACCGTATCACGATATCTTCGATGGTACCATTGATACAGGGCGATTTTCGATTTTCCCCTATTATGAAAAATAGCTATAAGTTTTTTATTCATCAATTTCTGTAAAAACAATATGGAGGCACTTTTTTGAGCACAATAAAGTGGCGGACTCAGTTTTTTTCTAAATCGCTCCGATTTCGAGATATCGATCAAAGTCCGATATTTTTAAATGAAACACCCTATATAATAATAGCTCATTGGATAGCTCTGTTTTTGCTGATTTCAATGATATAAAGTGTGATAGGTTTATCTCTAACAGTTTTCGAGAAAAAAAAATTATATCTGTTTTTGTCGTAAGGACCAATGAGTTAGAAAAGGATTTTATATGTGTAAGGAAAATGAGGAATGTCCCTTTCTAACACATTGTTTCTTATGACTGAAACAGATATATTTTTTTCTCTCGAAAACTATTAGAGATAAACTTATCGAACTTTATATCATTGAAATCAGCAAAAGCAGAGCTATCCAATGAGCTCTTAATATATAGGGTGTCTTATTTAAAAAAAATCGGACTTTGGTCAATATCTCAAAATGGGAGTGAAATAGAAAAAAAACTGAGTACGCCACTGGATTGTGCTCAAAAAAGTATCCCAAAGATGCTTTCACAGAAATAAGAAAAATTGATAAACAAAAAACTTATAGCCATTTTTCATAATAGGGGAAAATCGAAAATCGCCCTGTATTAATTGTACCATTGAAGATATCGCGATACGGTTTTTGACAATCGACGTTTCTCGAAAATCAATCCCATGACATCTAAGTCAATTTTCCTCTATCTGGCCTGGAAGTATGTTTTTCCTGTTAAAACACTCCTAATTGCAGTACCCTGTACTGGGTGTCAAAGGGCAGAAGAATTTAATGAATGTGTAAAATGTGATGGACATCACATATAAAATATTGATCGATATTACCCCTTTGAAGTGGTCGATATTTCCCATAGTGATGGTAGTCCAAGAGCCGGCAATACTAACGGGTATGTGATCGTTGCAATGGATAAATTCTATATAAACAATAGTTCATAGTAATCTTTCAACCAAATGGATGGCTTGCCTTGATTCTCATGGCCGTAAAGTTGTTTTATAAAAAGATACTTTTATAAATAGAACAAAACCATAAGCGCAACAAATAAGAAGTACCTTGCAGTGTAGGGGGTTCTCATCATATGCGGCAAACACTTTATTAACACAATTTTGTTTCTTTTTTTGTCTAAAGACCTACAGCCGTATGCAAAATCCTCTTCACAGAATCCTCTTTCAACTTTAAAAGTGACTTTGAAAACTGTCACTTTCAAAAATTTGTATTCAGCAAGCAAAATAACACGCGCGCTCGACTTTCAATGAGGGCTGCCATCATTTCCGGCCATCAAAATCGAGGCAACCCTATATATTATTTAAAGAAGACATATTAAAGAATGTATCTACCAATTTTCAGCTATTGCAACGATAACATTGTCCCTTCGAAAAAAGAGGGGTAGTTTACGCCCAGCCAACAAAGGGTTGCAGCCATGATAATCAAGGCAACCCATCCATTTAGTTTAAAGGCAACTATGAGCTATTCTATTATGTGAAAATTATCCATTGCAACGATCACATACCCGTTAATATTACCGGCTCTCCTACTATGGGTAATATCGGTCAATAAAAACCTTTGAATTCAACTTTGTTTGTTTTAAATTCAGGAAAAGGTCTTAGGTGGCGGATATTAGAACACTTTCCCCTATCTCTGGAGTTTGTGAAAATGATGGTTTCAAGTGATCAGCATTAAAATATCGCACTCTTTCCTCTGGCGTCAGAATAATTCCAACTGCCTTTGAAACTTTTACTGTAATTCACGTCCTAAGCTGTGTTAAGTATAACATGACTGATTAATTAATTAAATACATTTTATTTTCTCGTCCATTTATGTTTTCTCTTTGGAATACATCGTCCTCTCTCTACTATCTAGAACCTACTAGAAATATTATAGGTATATTCTTTTTCGTTTGCTTTGTAGGACTTCCAAGAGAGGGAGCCACGCGCTATTAAAGATGTACATCTTGCCTAGAGTTTGAATCTCCTTGGAAACTGTTTCTCTCAGTTGGCGTGCTTACCGCGACGAGAGCATAACAAGCTCGAAACCGGAGCTTTGGTTAAACACTTGTGTTTTCCAGAGAAGTTTTCCAACAACTCTTTCACTGCCTTTAATATAAAAGGACTGAAAGGGCAAGGGCCGAAAGGGGCATTATTTGGATGCGAAAATTAACATTCCAAGTATATCCTTAGAATCAAACAAGAATATTATGTCTAGGATGCATATTGAGAATGATATATGTAGATATACATATTCTAAGAATATTTCAAGCATATTGGTATAATATTCTTTTGAGAACATAACTATAATGTCATAGAAACATCCTTTCAATGTGAGAATATACATTTCAAGCATATTTTTAGAATCAAATAGAAATATTCTTTTCAGAATGTACTGAGAATCTCATAGGTATATTCTAGGAATATCCCAATGGATTTCCCAGGAAGTTCTTGGGTATTGCAAACAGTATTTCTAAAATCTTTTCTCAGAACATTCTCAGGACATTCGCAATGGTTTTGGCGAACATTCTAGGCACATTCCTCCTAAAGAGAACATTCTTATTACATTCTAAGGATGCAATTTTGTTATTTGGGTTGGGATCTGTGTCAACAACAATTCTGCTGGTAATTTCATAGTAAGTAACCGTACTTGGAGTATTCCTATAATTAAACAAAAAGTTATCCAATTTATGTTCAATTGAATCGCATTTCTAATGTAAGCCTTTGTCAAAAATGTCATTCTGCATATCCGAGTGCATAATATCCTTCTTAATGTTTACTACCGACTTATACAATTCCTCCTGTAAAAATTCCTTCTTTAATGACTTTTTCACCGTGAAACTGATGATGGTTTTTCAGCGACAAAATTTTGTGTGGTTAATGTAAAAAACTATTAAGTTTGACAAGTGTCACCTGAAGAAAATAAATTTTCCAAATGAAAATTTGGCTTGTTTTTCTCGTGAAATAGTCTAGCCGAATACCACTTAAGAAAAAATTATGTAGGCAAAATTATTCTCTTGGTTTTATTCAAGTTGTTGCTTTTTGGTAATTTCGCTCATGAAATTTTTGACAAAACCACTCCCCTGACAGCTCGTGGTTCTGTCAAAACTGTCATTCGCGAAATTGCCAAGCAACAAACTTTCATACCAGTCGAAAATGTTGCCAAAATTTTTTTTTCTCTTGTGGTATTATATATGATTATACAACTCACTGTACATTATTTCCATATGAGACGAGTGGCTTAAAAAGTGATAAGCCTTTTGGGATTATCGCGCTTGGTGGCATTTATACCAAATTTTTTATAGAATTTTTTTAAATTTTGAAGTATTGAAGTTTAGTTCGTTGTATAACCTTTTGAATACCACTCGATGTTTCAGGATTACCTAATACTTTTACCTGACACTCAACGCGTTACCAGCAACACCACTCCTCCTTCGGAGTCGTGGTGTTGCTGCGTAACGCGTTTCGTGACAGGTAAAAGTATTATCCGGTAATCCTGAAACCTTACATTCGAGAATTTCCATACATCTGTCAAAACTGGTTTTCTAACAATAAACTGACATGTTTTGATTGTTGATTTGAACCAATCAGATTGCAATGACGCGATAATTTGCACTAGTGCAAATTATCAGATAATTGCATAGTAACTGGTGCCAAAACTGGTGTTTTGACATTTTTTGACAACAAATTTAAATTTTTGATTTATGAAATTCTCTCATTAAATACAACTCGTGCAATGGAAATATATTTATAATTTTCGACAAATTTGCACTCATGCATTTTTAACTAAAAAATGCATTCGGGCAAATTTCCCAAAAAATATCAATAATTTCCATTGCACTCGTTATATTACTATTGAGAATTTCATACATCTGTCAAAACTGGTATTCCAACAATGAATTGACATGTTTTGATTGTTGATTTAAACCAATCAGATTGTAATTACGCGATAATTTTGCACTAGTGCAAATTATCAGATAATTGCATACTAACTGGTGCGAAAACTGGTGTTTTGACATTTTTTACAAAAAATTTAAATTTTTGATTTATGAAATTCTCTCATCAAATACAACTCGTGCAATGGAAATATATTTATAATTTTCGACAAATTTGCACTCATAGGCGTTTTTAACTGAAAAGGCACTCGTGCACTACGTGCACTCGTGCTCAACTAAAAATGCATTCGGGCAAATTTCCCAAAAATTATCAATAATTTCCATTTGCACTAGTTATATTACTATTGATAATTCCCCAAGTCAAAAATTTAGTAACTATGTTGGCAACACAAGCCTTTCCTACATAAAAAATTTGAAAGCATCACAGGAAAGCATTGTCAATTTTACATTGTAATGTCAACATAATTGCATTTTGATTTTTATCTTTTAGAAAAAAACAGACTTTACCACCTTACATTAATAAGTTCGGGCAGCTAAAGCTGCAGTTTGCAAGTATTTGCTTGGTATCCGTAGGTACAGCAGAACGACGCCTCATTTCCTATCCAGATGAATTCGCTGATAATTTATTCTACTATGTGGTTGTATCTAAGTGGAGTGAAACGTCCTGAAGCAGAATTGTTCTTCAAGCATCAATTTTAGGTGTGACTAATGGAACACTAGTTTCAAGGAAACGTATTGTCGTTCTGCTAAGGAGTCACACGACCAACAAGTGCGTAATCGACTTTTGGACTGCGCGAGTGGTGTAGCATCCTATTAGTCCAAGAGCCGGCAATACTAACGGGTATGTGATCGTTGCAATGGATAAGTTTCACATAAAAGAATAGCTCATAGTTACCTTTAAACTAAATGGATGGGTGGTCTCGATTCTCATGGCCGTAAAGTTGTTTTTTAAAAAGGTTACTTCAAGAACCATAAGCGCAACAAATAAGAAGTACCCTTGCGGTGTAGGGGGTTCTCATCATATGCAGCAAACACTTTATTACCCACAATTTCATGTTTCTTTTTTTGTCTAAAGACCTACAGCTGTATGCAAAATCCTCTTCACAGAGTCCTCTTTTAACTTTGAAAGTGACTTTGAAAGCTGTCACTTTCAAAAATTTGTATTTAGCAAGCAAAATAACGCGTGCCCTCGACTTTCAATGAGGGTTGCCATCATTTCCGGCCATCAAAATCGAGGCCACCCTATATATTATTTGAGAAGACATATTAAACAATATATCTACTAATTTTCAGCTATTGCAACGATAACATTGTTCCTTCGGAAAAAGAGGGGTAGTTTACGCCCAGCCATCAAAGGGTTGCGGCCATGAGAATCGAGGCCACCCCATCCCTTTAGATTAAAGGTAACTATGAGCTATTCTTTATGTGAAAATTATCCATTGCAACGATCACATACCCGTTAATATTGCCGGCTCTCCTACTATATGGACGTTGACGTGCCCGTTCATTTTAAACGAGAAGGGAGCTCAAAGTTCACTGTTCGCACACCCTTTTAAATTTTGCCGTTCGACCCGAAAGGTTGATCCTGGCCTGGGGATCGCCATCTTGTCAATCTAATATTGATTTCCGTTCTCGTGGAAAGAAATACCCTATCAGCTATCAGGCACTAGTTCAACGAAATAAAATTGCGTGGGCAAAATTCCGTTGATTACCAAAAAAATTTTATATCGAAGTCTTGTAATTTCTGTTCTATTCGAGTTTGAATTTCTAACCTCCTCATGTTAAGTTCTTTTCAAATTTTTTAAATGTAATAGTTGTTCATGGAAAAGCCTCTATTACTTAAGGTCATTCAGGGAGCCCTAATAGACCTATCTATTATACCAGACAAAGAGATAATAATATGAAAACTTTATTATATAGAAAAAGACGCAAAACGCTTATTGCGCAAGACGAGGCAAAACGTACCAAATTATGTTAGACTTACGTATAGCAATCCGTTTTTATATATTGCACGGGATAAAAAAGGAAGGAGGAAAACCGCGTAACATGCAACGTATTTGTCAATCAAAAACAAATAATTGAAAATCGATCACTTGTCAAGCTACGTCAAGTTGAATATCAAGCATAATTTAATCCTTGTTAGACCACGGGCAATGAACAAGGACAAGGAGATGCCCAGCGTGCAAAAGGATTACTTCACACCTGTACTAGTTAGCCAATAAAAAAGCATTGCCTCGTGTTGCGCACGCATACAGGTAAAAACAGATAGGTCTATTCCCAACGAGCCCCCATTTACAAAAAACCCTCATTTTTGTGAAGCCCCATTTTTGCAGGCAAATCGTTTGGCTGGCGCTTGATCATAGAGATTTTGGAGTAATTACGTAGCGAAATCAATTGAACCCTATGCTGGAACAACGTTTCAAACGCCAAATATACCAAACAAGCGCGAAAATAGGGCGAGGTTGCACTTAAAACGTTGTTCCACAAAAAGGACATACTGGGCCTTTTGAAATGGCATCAACAACTCATCAAAAAAAAAAAATCCTATGACCCCACTATTAAGTTGGCGAATTATCCAGGGTACATACAACGTAGTTCCATGGATATACCGTTTTTACACATTGTCGTTTACAACGTGGTTCCAGCATAGGGTTCAATTTTCTCACGTGTCACCTGTCGCTTAACATTTGACGACAACTGTGAACTTCTAGCCTCTATCTACTTTCATTCTAGACTGGAGTCTATAACTAAAATCTCCTTTATGATCCGTAAGCGTAACGTTTAAATAGCCTCACCTTAGTTTGGGGGACATTCACGTTTAAGCCTACCGTCGAAACAAACCATCCAAAACCGTCAAAAACTTTCGGGTGTCAAGATAGAGTATTGGGCATGACTTCGGTTCCCAAAGCAGATGATAAATCATCTGCCGAATTTTTGTGTTTGGAAACCGGACCTCACATGTCCCAAAATCCATGTCGTCTTTATTGATCCATCTCAGCGCGGCTCTAAGCTTCAAATATATATTTCTTCTGTGCTTTTTTCTTTTCGCTTGCGTGCCTACTGTTCCGTAGTCGATTATGTCAAATTGTAATGGCAGACTCCCTTTCAGCAGCGAATATTAAAACTATCGAAGATCTTTCGGAGGTTCCCTCCAAGTGACCATCTTGAAGAATAATGCTTCCGGGTCAAGTCTTCTACGGCAGTCGATCATCCGGATCATTTCCCTATTTAGCCTTTAGCCCTGAGGCCTGAGAACTCTCTAGCTAATCAGGAAGAATCTGCAAGCAGCCAAGGTCCTTAAAAGGGACAGTTACGTATATGATTCACTAATACGCGAATTTACTGCAGATAGAACTCATCCAGATCCAAACATCTTCGCCCTTTGACGAAGGTGAGCAGAAAATTCTACGCCTAAAACGGAGATCAAGTTCCGATGCATTTTCATACGTGTTATAGTTATATGTACCTCGATCAACCTCGCACTAACCAAATAATCTTAGTCAAGTTAGCAGAACTCCACCCCAAGCAGCAAGGGGTAGTTGAATCAACGTTGATTAAAGATTGATCGATGTCGTAGGCGTTGATATACCAAAATCAACGTTAAATGGCCATTATGAAAAACAACGTATTCGTCAACGTATTCTTAGCAAATTCTATTCAACGTTGAATATAAGTTGCAGGAGACATTGCAATTTTGAAAAAATAATTCGAACCCATTGGTACCAAAGTATTTATCAAATCTAGACTAGGTATATTAGCAACTTTGAATAGTTATGACACTTTTTTTTTTCTGTTTGATTTAGCCCATCACTAGACGTTGAATAAACGTTGAATGGAGGTTTAAAATGTTTTTTGAAATAAATATAGGTACGTTATTAGTAAAATTTAAGATATCAATAAAAAAACAGATATTTATTATTATATATCTTAATGGATGCAGGTTTAATGTTTAGAGTTCCAACATTCGACATGAAATAATATTACATAAGTTGCTTAAAAGTAGATAAAGTGGTAGTGGTAGCTAGAGAACAAGTTTCATAAGGCGCAATTTGATATAAAATGTCTCATGAAGCATGTTCTTTGTACTATTTTTTCTGTTTCAAGTTGTAAAAAAAATAAAGGTTGAGCTCACCCTCAGGCTCAACGTGAAATCTGACGTCTTCAATTGGTCAACGTTGTGATAAGGGTTGAGTTCAACGTGAAATCTGACGTCTCGAATACATCTGATCAACGTTGTTATAGGATTGAGGCCAACGTAAAAAAACGACGTTAAATCAACGATCTGTCATATTCCTCCATAATATCATGACATTGTACCTTTTACGACCCTCGAATACTTTCCCAAATAATGTCTCGCCGTCGCCGAAAGCAATACTATTATCTGACCCAGACTTTCTGTTAAAGAACCCAAAGATATTGTATGTAAATAAATTAAACATTTGTCCACCATAAACCCCAAAAATCCCAAATAATGTGTCGCCGTCGCCGAAAGCAATATTATTAATATGACCCAGACTTTCTGTTAAAGAACCCAAAGATATTGTATCTAAATAAATTAAACATTTGTCCACCATAAACCCCAAAATTCCCAAATATCCTTAATGGTCATTCATTGGGCGAACAGACTCTCATTTATTGCCAATATTTATTTAGGGTTTTCCAGTTGTAATTATGTAGGTTTTAGAAACGTTTTAGAAGGGATGTAAAGGTCGATTTGTAAGAGATCTAGTGAAGCAAGAAGACAGTCTTAAGACAGCTTCAGTCGTAGTAACACATTTTGTTAAAACTCTCTCTAAAATAAGTCTTACTTTTGCTGTAGTTCAATTTCATTCTATATTCCATTACCCAATAAAGCTACAAGTTTCAAACCAAAAGCAAAAGTAGTTTTAACCGAGGCAAAACACTGAAGGATCACAACAGATTTTGGCGCGGTCGGTACGATTCAGAAGTATCTAGCAAGATCCAGCAGGATTTGGATACAAAGATTCAAGACATACCATAGTCAGCCAAAGCTATCATCAGCGTTGACCAGTATTGGATTGAATCACAGTTGTTGTGTAACCACTAGCTTTCAAGTTTTTTGGTAAGTGATTTTTGTCTCTTAATGAGGTTACTTTTGTTTGTCTAACTCCTTTATTAATACTTATATGCCACTATGACTCCTCCTGCCGTAAACCCAGACCTACAAACAATATTATTAGAAACTTTTCAAAACATTTTTAATCAACTTCCTTCGTCAAATTCCAACCCAAATAATGGTAGGTTTTCCGTAGATTTTTTATGCAAACTAATACCTAATAGTTTTGATGGCAATCGTCTTGAATTAGGGCAATTTTTAGCGAATTGTAATAATGCCAATGTATTAGCACAGGACGATCAGAAAAATCCTCTTTTATATTTTATTTTATCTCGAATCGGTGGCAAAGCTAAAGAACAGTTAGCTACCCAAAACTTTGATAATTGGGATACCTTAAAAGACGCTTTAAAAACTTTATATCAAGACAATAGTTATTTATGATATAAGTGTTAAAAGTACATTTTTAAGGCACGCATGTGAAAGTTTGCAGAATGAGCGAAGCGAATTCTGCAATTCACATAAGTGCCTTAAAAATACTTTTAACACAAATATCATACAATATTTTTTCTACAAACGGCAATAACAAGCAATAACCAGTGACAAATTGGATTTTTAAATAAATAATAAATTGGAAGCATCTTTCCTACATAAAATTATTGAAGTTGATATTTGTCAAAAAATTCAAACAACCAGCACCTTGTTTTACAGGTAATGAAATGTCTCGTCAGTTTCTTGAAAGTCTGTCGTATAGTCTATCGTGATCAGTGAGCTTATTGCTAAAAATGCAACAAAATACACAAGAAAAAGAGGGTTGCATCAATCCCTTGAAAAATATAGAGGAGGCGGCCGAAGGAGCTTCCTCAGTTGTTCAAATTTTACCATTAATATTAATGTAAATAATTAAAAATACAAACTTTTTTGACGTTTGCTTTCAAATTTTGATGTTTCATTTTTAACACTAGTGCCTTAAAGACTTTTAACACTAGTGCGATAAAGTAACATTTTTAATGCTTCGAGGGGGTGTTAAAAATTGCATTTTTAACACGTTTGTAGAAAAAAAACATTACGTTCAATTAATGGAAGAGCTAAATAATTGCAAACAAAGTCCTAACGAATCAGCGAAAGACTTTTTTCAACGTTTGGAAACAATTAACTCGCGATTGATATCTACTACTCAACAAAATTGCACAGAACCGGAAGAGATTCCTGGAAAACTGAAAATGTTGAACGAAATTGCTTTAAATAGATTTATTTATCATTCGAAACCCGAAATTTCGCGAATGTTGAGATGGAAAGATTTTGATTCGATTAATTCTGCGTATAGTGCAGCTATTTCTGAAGAACGCGCTGTGGCTATGTCGCGCAGTTCAACTCAGTTTTGCAAAAATTGCAAAAACAACTCGCATTCTACAAATAATTGTTTCAAAACAAGAAATCATGATGCAAACGTAAGAACTTTGTTTACGAATAATCAGATATTTTGTCGTTACTGCAAAAAACAAGGGCATGTTATTGAAGAATGTAGAAAAAGACAATAAAATAATAATGCAGGAAGATCTAATAATTCGATGAATTTCCATGTTAATCGACAGCATACTAACCAATCTCATCAAAACTCTAATTCCCAAAACTCAAACTATCAATGTAATAATAGAAATCCAAACTCTAACTTCCAAAACTCAAACTATCAACATAATAACAGGAATCAAAACTCTAATTCTCAAAACTTAAACCAAAACTCGAGCAATTAAATTAATAGAAGACCTTATCGAAATTCGACAAATCATAATCCAGTTTTTCGCGACTCACCTCATACGGATTCAAGGCAGAACGCGAACGTTAATTCAATTCAATACAATTCTAATGTACCAAATTATCAACCAAGTCATTCAAATTCTTTAAACTCCAACGCTCCTCCAATGACGAACACCTCACTGGAGGATCATCTCAAAACTTTAGCGGTGTTCGAGAACGACGAGAACTAACAATATTTCTTGCTGAAAATAGCTCAAGTTTCATTGAACTAGAAAGTAAATATTCAAAAAATCAAAACAAAAAACTCCGATTTTTACTTGATACTGGTGCAAGCTGCTCATTGATAAAAGCCAACAAACTCACTCCTGAGATAACTAAATTTGTTCCTTCAGAAAAAATATCTCTTCATGGACTCTGTCCTAATTCTCCAATTCAAACAGTTGGAACTACCACTATTCCTTTTAACATTAACAATCAGATTTTGAACATAAAATTCCACATACTAAATCAGGCTACAAACGTCCCTTATGACGGTCTAATTGGATTGGATTTTATTCAAGATCAAAACGCAAAAATCGATTTTAAAAAACGAACTCTATCTCTAAACTCATTGCCATTTCAAATCCCTATCGGATTAAACGCTAATCCTAACACTGGTTCTTATTTTGTTCTCAAATCTCGTACGGAAACAATAATAGAAATCAACGTTCTAAACCCGGAAATAAAAGAAGGGATCATACCAGATATGGAAATATCTAAGGGAATCTATTTATCCCGAGCATTGACTAAAGTAAATTCAAATAAAGCTTTTGCAACAATCTTAAACTCAAAAGTAATTGATTTTCAATTAAAACCTATTTCAATCTATTTAGAACAGATTCCTAAAGAAAGCTACTGTTATTTTGCTTCGGAACAAAGTACTGAAAATAATTTTATTAAAAATAGGAGCCAACTATTGAAACAAAATCTTAGATTAGACCATTTAAGCCAAGAAGAAAAGAGCTTCATAACTAATCTTTGTGAAAATTATGAAGATATTTTCTTTCTACCTGGAGATACCCTTGGTTGTACTAACACTATTAAACATGAAATAAACATCTCTGATTCTAAGCCCATTCATACAAAAACGTACAGATACCCAGAAATTCATAAAACCGAAGTTAATAAACAAATCAATAAAATGTTACAACAGGGAATAATTCAACCGTCTGCATCGCCTTGGTCTGCCCCTCTATGGGTAGTACTAAAAAAAATGGACGCTTCGGGGGAACAAAAATGGCGCGTAGTGGTTGATTTTAGAAAATTGAATGAAGTTACAGTTGGTGATGCACATCCAATGCCAAATATCGAAGAAATTTTAGATCAATTAGGCCATAGTAAATATTTCACCACACTCGATTTGGCTTCTGGTTTCCATCAGATTCCAATGAGAGAAGAAGATAAACCAAAAACCGCTTTCACTACACCTTTAGGTCAGTGGGAATTTAATCGAATGCCTTTTGGATTAAAAAATGCACCCGCTTGTTTTCAAAGACTAATGAATGCAGTTCTTACTGGTTTACAAGGGTTACAGTGTTTCGTTTATCTAGACGACATAGTTATTTATGGATCAGATCTAAATCAACATGTCTCACGTCTTGAAGCGGTTTTCGACAGACTCAGAAATAATAATTTAAAGTTACAACCCGACAAATGTGAATTCCTCCGTAAAGAAATCTCTTATCTCGGTCATATCATTTCTGAATCAGGAGTAAAACCAAAACCAGAAAAAACTATAGCAATAAAAAACTTTCCCATTCCTAAAAATCAAAAAACAGTAAAAAGTTTCCTAGGTTTAATTGGATATTATCGTAAATGTATCAACAGTTTTGCAAAAATTGCTAAACCATTGACTAATCTTCTAAAGAAAAATGTTGCTTTTATTTGGTCTCAAGAATGTCAAGAATCTTTCGACACCTTTAAAGAAATTCTAATAAATGAACCTTTACTTCAATATCCAGATTTTTCAAGAGAATTTATTTTGACGACCGACGCTTCAGACTATGCGATTGGTGCGGTCTTAAGTCAAGGTGAGATCGGGCAGGACCTACCTATTGCATACGCAAGTCGTACGTTAAATTCTGCCGAACAAAATTATACAACTATGGAAAAAGAATTATTAGCAGTAATTTGGAGCATTAAACATTTTAGATGCTACCTATATGGTAGAAAGTTTAAAATTGTAACCGATAATAAACCAATCACTTGGCTTTTAAACTGTAAAAATCCCGGAAGTAGACTGATTAGATGGGGATTATTACTTAATGAATACGAATTTGAGATTATTCATAATCCAGGAAAGTTTAATACTAACGCAGATGCTTTATCTCGATGTCTAAATATCAACATTATTTCTAAAAATGATACCTTTGAAAATTTTATAGAATATCATTACAAAACCTTAGATATCAATCCGCAACTTGAAATAAAAAATGGAAATCTATTCGATTTTTTTCCAAACGCAGTTTATTTCTCTACTGATTTGGACGAAAGTAATCAGTTTTCAGAGTCCATAAAAAACAAATTCGATTTCAACGATAGCATAAAATCAAACTTTGAATTATATTCAACTTATAAGTTACAAAATAACAATAAAAAATCCTATTTAATGTTCGTGAAGACTTTTCATTTTGAAAATATTTCTTATAAAGACGTTTTTTATTCACTCCGGAACTTACGTACTGAACTAATCAGAGATAATATAAAATACTTCTATTTACCTGACATAACGAAAAATTCTCCAAATTTAAAACAATCAATGTATTTTGAAATGATACACTATCTTTTCAAGGACACGAATATAAAAATATGTGTTATTAGTTCAGAAAAAATTATTATTAGTTCAAAAGAGGAAATTTCCGCAATTCTAAAAGAAAATCACGATTCAAAACTAGCAGGACATTCAGGTTTTACAAGAACATATAAAAGGATAAAAGAACGTTATAAATGGCAGAACATGAAAACTGACATAAAAAAATATATAAAAAAATGTCCTTCTTGTCAAATAAACAAAACATTTTTCAAACCCAGTAAAGCTCCTATGATGATAACAACAACTAGCGAAAAGCCTTTCGAAAAACTTGCTATTGATATAGTTGGACCTCTTCCAATTATGGAAAACGGATCTAGATTTCTCCTTAGGATGCAAGACGATTTAACGAAATATTCGTATGCCATTCCTATACCGAATCATGAAGCAATAACAGTATCAAATGAATTATGCAAATTTATAACTTTATTCGGTATTCCCAAAACTATTTTATCTGATCAAGGTACTGATTTTATGTCCAATTTAATAAAAGAACTCGTAAAATTATTTAAAACTAAGCATGTCACAAGCACACCCTACCACCCTGAATCTAATGGCGCTTTGGAGCGTTCACACCTTACTTTGAAAGATTATTTAAAACACTACATTAACGACAAACAAAACAACTGGGACGAATTTATACCTTTTGCAATGTTCGCTTACAATACACATACTCACTCTTCTACTAACTATACACCATATGAACTATTATTTGGATCCAAACCATTTTTGCCAAGCTCTATAACTAGCAGACCCGAATTTAAATATTCATATGACGATTACATAGGCAACCTAAAACTCAAACTTAACATAACTCAAGAACAGGCACGTAACAACATCTTGAAATCAAAAGAAAAATCGAAGACTTATTACGATAAGAAAATAAAAAAAAATTATTATAAAATAGGAGATATGGTTTACATTGTAAATAAACATATTTCCCCTGGTCTAAATAAAAAACTGAGTCCTAACTTTAAAGGCCCATATAAAGTCACTAAAGTTTTCAATAACAATAATATTCAACTACAAATAGGAAAAAAAATTATTACGTATCATACTAATATGATAAAACCTTTTGTTTCAGATCAAAGCAACAATGATTAATAACGCTAATCTACTGTTCCTACTTGTACTAACTTCCATTTCCGTTTGTGTTAGAGGCGATAATTATCACATTACTAATCTCCACGATCATGCCGATCTTTATTATAATAATCTTGGCCAAGTTAAACTTTCAAATTCTAAATTTGTCCTATTTACTCATCTTAATGTAACTGGATATGAAAAGAAAATAAAATTTATTTCTGGAATATTGAAAAAGTCATTCGATCTATGTTATAGTAATGAAATTGTTGAATCTGAAAATTTTCTATGCAAAGATACTATAAAAGTCGTCCAATCTCGGTTTAATAAATTGCTCGGAAAATCTGAAGTTGTCAGCGAAATAATCGGTACTAATACGAAAAAGACTAAAAGAGGAATTTTTGATGGTGCTTCTTACGCATTCAATTGGCTATTTGGCATGCCTGATGCCGATGATGCTAAATTTTATGACAAATCGATAAAAACTCTAATTCAAAGTAATAGAAATACACAACTTTTGATGAAACAACAAATTGGCATAATTTCTAGTACGATATCTAATTTTAATTCTAGTTTACGAAATTTTAAATCTAATCAAGAAACTCTAAACTCTAATATTAAAATTTTCAACTCCTTCTCAGCAGATACCAATAAACGTATTCACGTAAACAAACTGAAACTTATCATCAGTTCACATATTGCCTTACTCACACAAATATTAGAAGATCTGAACGAAGAATATGATTTATTAATCTCAGCTATAACAATGGCCAGACGGACTTCAATTACCGTTCCCAATATCTTATTCAACTATTTACAAATATTTTGAGATCAGTAAACTAAAAGTTTTTCATTCTGATAACATAATTATTTTTGCAATTGAAATTCCATTGACTGACGAAATGACCTACAGTCTGTTCAAATTATTGCCACTTCCAACACCTCATAATTTTTCTGATATTCATTCCTATATCCTACCTGATTTTCCTTACCTGCTGATAAGTATTAGTAAGGTTAGTTATGTGCAAATGAAAGACCTTACCAAGTGTACAAGGATCACAGAAGAGGAATTCATCTGCCAAAACACTCAAGCTACAAGGATTCAAGAACCTCCTAAGTGCGAAGTCGCATTGTTTACATAATTTTCTACCAAAATCCCGGCTGACTGTCATACCGTTACTTCCAAAGCAGACTTCGAGATATGGCATCCACTGAGCGACAACTCTTGGCTTTTCGTACTATCGACGCCCTTACAGCTTACTCTGGCTTGTGATAATTTTCCAATCGAAGATATAAAAATTGCATCAACAGGGCTGTTAAGTTTGGAACCCAAATGCAGAGGCTATACTCAAAATATTATCTTGGAAAGCTCAGGAATCATTACACGGAATATTTCAAAACAAATTTCAGATATCAATATTGCACTTGACGATTGCTGCTATGCCAAAGAAGCCAGATTCAACAACACACCAATCACACTACAACCAATAAGACTTTCCAATATCAAATTGGACGATTTACAGTTTACGAATCACAAACTTGGACAACTGGACCAATTGCTGGATGAAGAATTGAAGAAGCCATTTATTATTCAACACTCTCATTGGTTCATTATCATTATATCTTTTATCGCGTCAGTTGTTCTTTTGGTAATAGTGTACAATTTTCTTAAGTGGTGCGGATTAATATCATGCATTAAAAGTATGTTTTGTTGTACTAAAAGCCCAAAGCACATATCGCATTCCTGCTGTATTAAGCTTTTCAATACAAATATAAATACCACTCCAGGGACAAGTCAAAACATATCAAGAATTCTAGAAGAAGAAGCCAGAACAAAAATGGGCGAAGGGATTGAACTAAATAACCTTCTAAGTTCCAATGAAGCAACCACATCCACTACGAATTCCATGTCCATGCGAAGATCAGTCACCCCAAGACCGTCCATAAAAATGTCTTAGCAAAAGATATGTTTGTATATTCTTAGGTATAAGTTAGTTTACATTTTTTTTTTCTCTCTTTCCTTTTTATTCCTACCTTTATATTAAGTTAAGCTTCATATTATTTTACGTTAGTTTTTTATAATTGTATTTCTTAAAGGATTTGTTTTGAAGAAATTTCTTTATGAAAATTTCTTTTTTTTTCAAGGGGGGAAGTGTCATATTCCTCCATAATATCATGACATTGTACCTTTTACGACCCTCGAATACTTTCCCAAATAATGTCTCGCCGTCGCCGAAAGAAATACTATTATATGACCCAGACTTTCTGTTAAAGAACCCAAAGATATTGTATGTAAATAAATTAAACATTTGTCCACCATAAACCCCAAAATTCCCAAATAATGTCTCGCCGTCGCCGAAAGAAATATTATTATATGACCCAGACTTTCTGTTAAAGAACCCAAAGATATTGTATGTAAATAAATTAAACATTTGTCCACCATAAACCCCAAAATTCCCAAATATCCTTAATGGTCATTCTTTGGGCGAACAGACTGTCATTTATTGCCAATATTTATTTAGGGTTTTCCAGTTGTAATTATGTAGGTTTTAGAAACGTTTTAGAAGGGATGTAAAGGTCGATTTGTAAGAGATCTAGTGAAGCAAGAAGACAGTCTTAAGACAGCTTCAGTCGTAGTAACACATTTTGTTAAAACTCTCTCTAAAATAAGTCTTACTTTTGCTGTAGTTCAATTTCATTCTATATTCCATTACCTAATAAAGCTACAAGTTTCAAACCAAAAACAAAAGTAGTTTTAACCGAGGCAAAACACTGAAGGATCACAACAGATCACATTCAACGTTGTCTCAATTATGACATTGTGCCGTCCTGTCAACGTAGATTCAACTGTTGTTACAACGTAATGCAACGTTGGGAAGTATCGTACTTTCAACGCTGTATCGACCAAACCTTGCTGCATGGGACTCGGTTTAATTTCTCCCGCCACCTTGTTGCCCAAACATCTCATACAACAGCTTTGGGCAGCCAACATCCTCTGAGACATTACATTTGGTGTTTCGGAAACATACCTTCGAGTCTCTGAAAGAAACCAAGATTCGAAGACGTGTGGTTGCAAGTTCTATATGGAGAATTCAAAGAACGATTGTTTTCACCTAAGCCTATAATAGACCAGGCAATTTTTAAAAAATGTACGATGAAAGTGAAGTTTTTGGGGACAGTTATTTTTTTTTATGGAAAACGATAGCTCTCTTATCACAGAATACAAATCTAAAAATCCCAAAAAATCGGAAGTGAGCTAATTAACTAAAGTCACTATTTAAAAAAACATAGCCGCTTGCGTTATTTTCTAAATTATGCACGTTTGCTTGAATTCCGCGCCGCGCGGTTAAATATACTCACCTAGTATCGGTACCATAGACTTATTGGCACTTCCCCCCATTCTTCACTCCATGTATATTCTATTTTCATGCAGTCTGAAACAAGTTTTTGGAATTTTTGCTTTGTTTAGTACGAGTTTCATTACTGGATTATCAAAGGCTTTCTTAATTATTATAATGATATTTATACGTAAAATGGATAACATTAAAGTTTTGTGTTTTGTAAAAAAGTGTTGTGTGCCAGTGAAGCTGTCAATGTAGGGGCAAAGGGACTTCAGTCAATTTTACTTGCAAGTAAACAAAAAGGGGACCAGATTTTGGAGGAATTGAAAAACGCAACAAATATTACCGTTCATGAATCTTGTAGGAAAAATTATGTTAGAAAGGAGTATATGAAAAAAAATCTACCACTTTCCATAGATGAGAGCAAAAATAAAAAAAACATTGAGATCTTCTGCGTAAAAGATTTTGATTTTAAAACAAATTGTCTGATCTGTGGTGAATCTATTTGTCTCGAAAAAGAGAAAAAAAAAACCAAGCAATACAGACAAGAAATAAGGAATTTTTCTGAACTAAATATGAAAGAAAAATTGGTGAAAATATGCGAAAAGAGGATGGACGATATAGGCAGGCAAATAGTAGTCCGCTTGAGTAACATAATAGATTTGGTTGCTGCAGAAGGGAAATATCATTTAAGTTGTTATAAGAATTTAGTGCGCGATACTCCAGGCTCTTCCAAAGATTCACAAGAAAAAGACGAAAGGCAATCTGCCTTTTTAAAATTGTGTAGCTATATGGAAAGCTCTGACGATTGTCAATTTTCACTTGGGAAGCTTGCTGAAAAATTTGAAGAATTTTGTGACACCAAAGAAAGTTATGTACGTAGATGATGGGTTAAAAGAAAAACTGCAACGTCACTTTGGCGAAAAAATAACAGTAACTGGAGTTCAAGCAAAAGATACTATTATCACATTAACAGACACTGTGGAAACTATTCTCACAGAAAAGTTTTATACTGAGAAATGCGACAATATTTACCAAGAAAAATTGAGAATTGTTGAAGCGGCAGCTCAAATTATAAGAGACGATATAAAAAGACAAGTTTACAATCTAGAAAAATATCCTAGTTTTGATGAAAATATGCGAGATGAATGTAAGCACCAAGTTTCCGAAACGTTAAAGGTATTTTTAGACAGTCTTCTGAAAACCTCTAAAAACGAAAACTTGGATAGAAAAGCGACAAGTAACTGCTCGCCAAAAAAAAACGGGACAAGCAATTTTTAGCACTATATTCAATTTGTAATAACTTTTTTATTTTATTTTTGTTTTTAATGCGGTTTGTGGTATTCGATAGTCCATGTTGTAGACCACGTGGGACAAGAATATTTTTTTCGAAGAAATGCATTTTTGAAGTTATACAGGGTGAATAATAGATTGATGCAGAAATACAAAAAGTATGGATGTCTGCCATATTGACAATAATTTTTTTTTCGGATTTCTGTATAGGCCTTTAGTAAGTTGACATCAATATCTCCAGACGTTTTTGCCAGTTTTTTGATAAGTGCCCTTTGGCAGCGGATACAATATTAAACAACAAAGTTGACAAAATCGTGTGAGCGCAATGTTTAAAGGGCTGTATTTTGAAAACGGTTGTATTGATTTCGAACATCTTTGCAGATTTTGAAAGCCCATTTTTTTTAGAGATGCCACGACTCGCTTGCTTTTTTTGCAGATGGCCCTGTTTACATTATACAGGGGTCGAGGAAAAAATACACCTCAAATTAGGCAAATTATGATAATTGTTCTTTCAACTCTATAAAAATTGATCTTTATGCCTTTTGTTTTCTTTGAAAATTGGTTAGGTGATACTCTGGGCCAATATCTCGGAACACTTTTTTCATTTTTTGTATAAGAGTTTTCTGAAGAGCCATTTTAGCACCACAATGTTGGAACAATGTGGCTTACGGTTTATTAGATTGTGAAACGTTTTCCCACAATGAAAGCTCATTTTATGACAATTAATCGGCTATTTTTGGAAATTTAAATTTTCTCATTATACAGAGGTTGCACAAAAAAGAGAGTGAGTTTCCTAAACATTCTCAAATGGCTTTAGCTGGAGAACGATTTTGGAAGCTTATTTTATGGAAGTTAACTCTCTTATTTTTTTAATGGAAAACTTTGCATTATACAGGGAGAATTATTTGGATGTTTTTGGAAATTGAAATGTTCTCATTACACAGGGTTTGCGTCAAAGTAAACCTGAGTTTGACAAAAATTCTCAAACGGCTGTAGCGTGAAAACAATTTTGGAAGATGATTTTATGGAAGTTAACTCTCTTATTTTTCTAATGGAAAACTTCGCATTATACAGGGATTACCGAAAAATAAACTTCATTTTGCAAAAAATGCTTGAACGGCTGTAACTTGAGAACGCTTTTGGAAACTCATCAGTTTCTCTCATTTTTCACGACCTGGTGTGACTTTTTTTGCATAACATACCCTTTTAGTATACACAGATCAAGCATAAAAACAAAATTAAAATTGCCCAAAAATGGTTAGTACTAGTAGTTTTGAAATTATGCGAATTGGCTTATTTTCCAAACTTGCTGTTCAAACGTCGAAAAAGTGATTTCACTTTATTGATTAGTGCTCTTTGGCTACAGATACTCTGGTTTTCTTTTATTGTTGGTAATTGAATAGCATTGTTTTCGTAAGTTACAGCCATTCGAGCATTTTTTGCAAACTTAAGTCTACTTTTCGGTAGTCCCCGTATAATGCTAAATTTTTCATTGAAAAAATAAGAGAGTTAACTTCCATAAAATCATCTTCCAAAATTGTTTTCACGCTACAGCCGTTTGAGAATTTTTGTCAAGCTCAGGTTTACTTACACGCAACCCCTGTATAATGAGAACATTTCAATTTCCAAAAATAGCCGAATAATTCTCCTTGTATAATGCAAAGTTTTCCATTAGAAAAAATAGGAGAGTTAACTTCCATAAAATAAGCTTCCAAAATCGTTCTCAAGCTAAAGCCGTTTTAGTCCAGGAGGTAGTGAAATTTTGTCAGCACTTATTTTCCCAGTTGGTATCTATTAAATAGTTTGTTCTCCTGGTGATACAAAGCAAGAATTTTTGAGTCTGGCTAAAATTTTCGGATGGGTTCACAAGATCGATGAAAAATACAAGTACGCTTATTTTTCGAGACATAAATATTTCACATTCACTACAATAGAACATAAAGTATATGAAAATAGCAATTTGGCTTATCTCAGATAGTGAAAGTGAGTCTGGCTGAAAATTTTCGGATCTTCAATTTTTCACTTGCCAGACATATTATCCATACACACAGATTAGTCGGACTATTTTTTTACGTAACCTCAGTATACTTCTCATTAGTAGACCTATTTTTATCACTGAGAAAAAAAAGGACCATGCATTGGCAAGCTTTAACACATTTTGCGCCTCAACTCATCGGAAAACCCCCCCTAAAAATATATGTATTTTGCTTAGAATTAGTAACCCTACAATTCTATCTATGTTTTCTGACTGGGAAAATAAGTACCGAAAATCGTCACTGCCTCCTAGACTATTTGGGAATGTTTAGGAAAGTCACTCTTACTTTTGTGCAACCCCTGTATAATGAGAAAATTTAAATTTCCAAAAATAGCCGATTAATTATCATAAAATGAGCTTTCATTTTGGGAAAACGTTTCACAATCTAATAAACCGTAAGCCACATCGTTCCAACATTGTGGTGCTAAAATGGCTCTTCAGAAAACTGTTATACAAAAAATGAAAAAAGTGTTCCGAGATATTGGCCCAGAGTATCACCTAACCAATTTTCAAAGAAAAAAAAAGGCATACAGATCAATTTCTATAGAGTTGAAAGAACAATTATCAGAATTTGCCTAATTTGAGGTGTATTTTTTCCTCGACCCCTGTATAATGTAAACAGGGCCATCTGCAAAAAAAGCAAGCGAGTCGTGGCACCTCTAAAAAAAAAGGGCTTTCAAAATCTGTGAAGATGTTCGAAATCAATACAACCGTTTTCAAGATACAGCCCTTTAAATATTGTGCTCACAAGATTTTGTCAACTTTGTTGTTTAATATTGTATCTGCTGCCAAAGGGCACTTATCAAAAAACTGGCAAAAACAACTGGAGATATTGATATCAACTTACTAAAGGCATATACAGAAATCCGAAAAAAAAATTATTGTCAATATGGCAGATATCCATACTTTTTGTATTTTTGCATCAATTTATTATTCACCCTGTATAACTTCAAAAATGCATTTCTTTGAAAAAAATATTCTTGTCTCACGTGGTCTACAACACGGACTATCGAATACCACAAACCGCATTAGAAATAAAAATAAAATAAAAAACTTATTACAAATTGAATTTTGTGCTAAAACTTGCTTGTCCCGTTTTTTTTGGCGAGCAGTTTATATCCCACGCTATTATATCATCAATTCGTCCGAATTCTTTTCTTTCGCCATTACAAGTTGCATTATCTGTTTTCTTGCACCGAAGATTTGCCTCCAAACTATTGATTGAGGTAATTGAAAAATTGGGATTTGAAGTTAGTTACTCTAATACGCTTTTGTATGAGTCGTCTGTTGTGGCTGCAAAAATACCGAATAGAATGGAAAGGAAAACGTATTGTCTCAATATGTTTTCGATAATGCCGATCACAATGTTAGGACGTTAGATGGTTCCGGTACGTTTCACGCAATGGGTGGAATAAAATGTTTGTCCCCTTATTCTAGTTGTTTGGAGAGCCTCACCACTATACCCAAACTAAAAAAATGTTTATTTGCAATCATATATGTAATCTTGTCATTACTGACTTTTTAAAAATTTGGAAGTGACACTTTACCTGTGTTACTTCCCTCTTCGATTTCCCTCACCGATTTTCCTATTCGACTTCCCTCACCGATTTCCCTCACTGTAATTTATTTACCTTTGCTGGAAACAATGAGAACATGTCAGGTAAAAATGTCAAATCAGTGAATGACACATTTTGGCATGTTTGTTTTATTTTTCTAATATTAATAAAATTAAATGTCTAATCATATTCAATGGAGTGTTTGCAAATAAAATAGTATACAAACCTCGGAGAAAACACTTCCCTACTCGGTATGTAATATACTATTAACTGCTCAAGAAATAGGTTCTTTCGGACAGATCCCTATTAAATTGTATAAAACAGGTAAATCAGGGATCGAAAAGGTGAAAGTAGCCAAAGTTTCGGTAGAAGCAACAGACTTAACTAAATCAAATGTTCTAGATTCGATAAAACTAGACATTTTATGGACCTCTGGGTATTGCCTAAGTAACTGCTGTACCCCGAATTGGAACGGAGTCATGTCGTTAGTTCTAGAAGGGACCAAACCATTTGAGAAGTCCAAAATAGTGGCGTTACCATTCACAAACTTAAGTCCAACTGGTCCTTCGACCATATGTACAGCCTTGGAATTTGCATTATCAGAGACCAGAAAAAATCACCAACAGACTTGTATAGTTACGTTCGACCAGCCACTATTCCAGAAAGCGTCAGAAATAGTGTATGCAGAGGAAATGCCTATAATTTTAAGATTGGGCGGCTTTCACCTGCTTATGTCTTTTATGGGTGCTGTGGGGTTTATTATGACAGGATCAGGATTGGAAGATTTGTGGGCACAGATCTATGCTAGAGTAACTGTTTCTCATATGGTAGCAGGTCATGCCTATTCAAGAGCCATTAGGGCACACTTTCTAACTCACTGGGCGCTTACTATTTTGATAATGGATATATGTAACGATCTTGACAAAACTTCCCTGAGTACCTAATTTACATAAAGATGCCTTAAATAAAACTGTTTCTTTAGATGACGTTGTCAGCTCGCATATGTTTTAGAAAATGCATATGTAAATTTAAATACTACCATTGAGAGTTTAAAGCTTGAAAACAATACCTCGAAACTATGGATACAGTACCACGAAATGGTAACTATAATGAAACTTCTTCTAAAAGCCGAACGTTCTGGGGATTGGGAAATGCACGTAACAGCTGTAAACATGATGCTTCCATTTTTTCACGCTGCAGGTCATTTCCATTACGCAAAGTCTGCTCACCTTTATATACAAAATATGGACAAACTAGAACAAAGTATGCTGCCTAGTGAACTTAAGCAGTTTTGTGCCATAGGATATTTCACAATAGATACATCGCACCGAAAAACTATGGTCGGATACTTGGAGTGACATGTGCATAGAGCAGTATTTATTGAGATCAATGAAGACCTCGGGTGGACTAACTCACGGAAGAGGAGTAACCGAGAGCTCTATAACAAAATGGACGCTTACTATGCCATACACCGCCGAAGCATGCGATGCTCTGGAGTTTTTTTGTGGTGTTCGTTCCGTTCAGTCTGAACAACATATTGAACTAAGAGAGTCGCGAATTGGCTGAGACAACAAAGACTTAGGTAAAGTTTTGGGATGGTTACAAAACCACAATCCTTTTGAAGACCATTTTAGTCAGCTTTCATGCATAACCAATGGAGTTGTAGCAGAAGAAAATGTTAGCTGTCACATGGCGAAGGAAATAGGAATAGACCTAGTAGAAGATATGGTAGATAAAAGTTTTTCTGAACTGCATTTTAAAATGAAAAATGAAGTGAAGCCATCAGAGCTGTCGGTAATTGAATTAAAATAATTGAAAAATTGTTTTCAATTACTTTTCGTAATTGAATTACTTTAATTCAATTACCGAAAAAAAATAGTAATTGTAATTGATTTTTAAATTACTGAGATGAAATAATTGTAATGGGTAATTGATTTTAACAATTTTCAGGTAATGCAATTACTTTTAGAGTAATTAAATTACTTACAAATAATTCAATTAATGTGAAGGTAATTGAATTAGTTTTATTGATTGAACTACTGAAAAGTAATAATTGAAACTTTAAATTCTATACCACCTTTGGGGTGTAGTATATGATGTATGAAAATCAGTTAAAAAACTGCTCGACATTATTCTATAGGCTAAATGGTAATGGTATAGTGGGACACTAAATTATTTTATCTAAAGTGCGTTTTTTTTAAAGATAATTCCCCAAGTCAATCAGGTAACTATGTTGGTAACACAAGCCTTTTCTACATAAAAAATTTGAAAGCATTGACAATTTTAAAATGTGTTTTTTTTTTAAGATAAAAGTCAAAATGACATTGTGTTGGCAATACAATGTAAAATTGTCAATGCTTTCAATTTTTTTATGTAGAAAAGGCTTGTGTTGCCAACATAGTTACTAAATTTTTGACTTGGGGAATTATCTTTAAAAAAAAAAACAGACTTTACATTGTATTGCCAACATAATTGTTGCGGAACACTCCGCAAAGAAAGATTTCATTGCATAATTTTTTGTCTTGATACTAGATGGCGTTCGCGCTAGTATCAGAACGTTCTGCTTCAGATCAGAAATCGAGCATGGCGTGAAGGGCCTTGCCGGTGTTTTTTTGGTCGGTTTTTCGTTTGCTAGTTTCTATGGTTCGTTGTTGTTTTCGTTGTTGGGTTGGTGTGTAGTAAAAAAAAAAGATATAAGTTTGTAAAAAAAGGTCCCAGTTTTATTAAAACAAAACCTCCCACTCAAGAAAGAAAGTTGCGCAAAGTGCACGAAACCTAAAGAAGTTCTCATTTGCCCTATCCCATGAAGTATTAGTCCGTGATTAAAAGGAGCACTGTTTTGTGAGAGTTTCCCAGTATCACCTACAACCCAAAAATCCCCGTTGCAAATTTTGAAGTAAAGAAATTGGTTGCATAGTGCAGCATGTGAGAAAGGTGAATATGTATACATTTTGTAATAGAAGTTTAGAACTATTATTGCTTAAAGTTAAGAAGTTAGGATCATTTCCTTTGATATTTGTCAAGAATAAATTGAATAATAAGTTGTTTTTTTTGAAGTTCAACGTGAAAGAAAAATTATAATTTATTTCTCTACAAGCCATTGATTCAATTGAACTCAGCCAAATATGGAGTCCTCTGCTGGATTGAAACCAAGGAAGGTAAGATCCACCCTAGCTTTGAATTAACAATTTTTAAGAAAAAGGTTGTTCCATTCAAAACAATAATGTCATTCTGACTTTTATCTTTAAAAAAAAAAAACGCACTTTACAAGCGTTTGGTTATGACGTTTTTACATAACCATTTTTCTAGTATTTAAGTTACGTCATCAGACTCGTAACACAACTAGTGGTGTTATAGACTAGGTTATGAATTCATAACACAACTAGTGGTGTTATGGACGAGGTTATGAGTCTATAACACAACTATTTCTGATGATTTGACAAATGTCAAAGGTAAACCTGTAAAGGTAAAATGAAGGTAGACAATTATTAATGAACGAAAATTGGAAAAATATTCTTATTCTTTCCTTTGTAGATAAAACGTTGTACATCACACGTGCGTTTAAACATGACTACAAAACTCGTGTGATTAGAATGACTCGGTCTACGACCTCGTCGTCCTAATCCTTCACACTCGTTATTGTAATCATGGTCATAAACGCACTTGTAATGTAAATAACTATTCTAGCATAGTGTCTATAGAATTAGTCAGAGAAAAACAAACTGTAATTTGAATTTAGCGCCAAACCGGCGACCAATAGTATTCGAGCCGCTCACCATCTGACAACGCTGCTCTAAATGCCTCTAAACGACAGCTGACTCCAACAGTTCAACGACGTGTGGTGTCGTGTGAATCGTGTGACATGTGACATTGTCACATCAACTTTTTTTTTGTTTTTTGTAGTAAATTTGACGTTTAGTTCTTGACGGTCAATGTCAGTGCAAATTGTGCGTTCTCAAAGCCATGATGTGTTGCCAGATTGGAAAAACTAACTACGTCACGAACTTTTATTTTCACGTAGGGGCGGGGCTAAGAGAAAATTTGAAAAGCAAAATTCCAGGCTATTGCGGTTTTTACAAAGCAACTGATTGCACTAAATAGTACGATACGTCGAGTATATCACTACCCAGTAGTTAAAAATCCCTTGTATACTACCCCATTGAATTAAAATAATTGAAAAATTGAATAATTGAACTACTCTATGAGTAATTCAATTACTGAAAAGTAATTTGATTACTTAAGGACTAATTCAAATAAATAAGTAATTCAAATAAAGTATTTGCATACATAATCAATTACTTTCAATGGTAGTTGGTAAATGAACTACATTTTAACAGTCTATAAGTAATTGGTAATTGTAATTAATTTTTTTATGCCAGAGTAATTGGTAATTGTAATTCAATTACTTGAGAAGAGTAATTGCGACAGCTCTGGAAGCCATTAGCATCAGCAAGCAAAGCAGTAAAGTTGCGTGATGATACCATGCTTCTTAACTCACAGAAGTTATTTAATAGAATAATTTGTCTGAAAAAAAGTGATCAAGACTTGAAAAACTATTTTTGCTTTGAGTTAGCACCTTCTTCACCATCTTTGTTTTATAATGACCTAATGAGAGAAGGAAATAAGGCCAGTTTAATACCATTGTTAAAAATTGAAAGTTGCAGCAATCCCATGAACGAAATCACATATGTTATTGATGGTGGGTGGCTGCTATATCGGGCTATAGGCCAAAATTCCATACTTTTGCACAAGTGGCAATGCCATATATTTCTTACTTATAAAAACATTTTGGTGAAAATGCGATAATTGTGTTCGATGGATATACTAACATTCCTTCTATAAAAGATGAAGAACATCGACGTAGAAGGATTAGGAAAATTCCAGTTGAAATTATTCTTAGCGAATCCACAGTTATACCTATAAGTCAAGCAGATTTTCTAGCCCATGGGAAAAATAAATTCCAATTAATACAATTACTTAGAGAACGATTTAGAGAAAAAAGTATTTCAACGTTGGAAGCTAGTGCAGATGCGGACACCTTAAATGTGAAAACAGCCATTAGGTTGGCAAAAGAACAAGTAAATAGGTCGGTAGTGGTATTGGGGGAAGACACAGATTTAATCGTTTTGTTAATTGCTTTGTGCGGTATCAAATCTTTATTTTAAAAAAGTGGGTCGCGGCGACAATGAAGATAAAATTTTCCATTTGAAAAAAGTTTGTGAAGATTTGGGACAGCCTCTTGTTAACAGCCTTCTTTTCATTCATGCCATTAGTGGTTGTGATACGACTTCTTATCCCTATAAGAAAGGCAAATCGGCAGCTCTTAAGGTGTTTAAGAAGCATGAATTTATGCATAACAAATTACTAGTCTTCAGGGATAAGAATGCGGATCCAGATGAACTAGTAAACGTTGGTATTGAATTTGTCTCCTTCATGTACGGATTAGATGGATCCCGAGGCATTAATGAAGAAAGATATAGGCTTTACAATAGTGGTACAGCTAAGCAGACGCTCGACAAATCTTTTGATTTGGCAGTTCTTCCCCCAACCAAAGATGGTCTTAAGCAACATATTTTAAGGTAGTGTTTCAAATGGTGATTACATTGATAGCAAATAATTTCTCCTATATTTTCAGGGCATATCTTCAAGTGCAGGAATCGATGGGAAATCTCCTAGCCCCGGAAAAATTTGGATGGAAAGTATCAACAAATGAAATGTTTCCAATTACAATGCAGCAATCACCTGCACCAGAAGAACTATTAAGTATGATCTACTGTAAATGTAGAAACGGCTGCCAAAAAAATGTACATGTTCACAAGTCGGACGTTGCAGTTCTATCTGCCTTCACTGCCATGGAATAGACTGCAAATATGCTTGTGTTCTAGATGAGGATCTGTTCAATGAATGAGTTTTTAGAATAAAGTTAGTTAGTGGCATTGGAAAGTTTAATTTAGACTCACAAGAAAATCCACAATTTTTTTTTTCGTTTTCCATTTTTTTTTAAGAAATTTATATTTTTAGTTATACCTAAAATAAATATTATTTATTTTTGTAATTTTTCAAGTTCAAAATTCCGTAAAAATAAAAAAAGAAGATTGTTTGTAACAAGTTTTAGGCCTTGTTTGTGATAATAGTTTATTTTATTTTATTCTTTATGTTTGCCTACACAAACTACAAAACTAGTTTGTAACTAATTGTAGGGGACTTCAATCACAATTATTAGCTTCCTTTTAATTTCAAATTTGTCTGTATGGTTTCCTTGTTGGTACTAGTTACATTGGGCTTGTTAGTTTAGTGTTCAGATATTTTGAAGCTTTTTAATTTAATATTATATTATTTTAAATTCAGAAAATCAGCTGTGAAATTCAGTTAGCTAAACATTCAAATTTAAAATAACGATTTTTTTGGAAAAATTGATTGCGATCCCTAAAATATGCTGAGAAGTGCCTCTGTCCATCCTGAACGGACTCCCGAAACAAAAGTTTAAGTAAGTAGGTACTGAAAGAAACAATTTATTTTATTTATGTATTTTTTTTTCCCTTAAAAAGTGTAATCAACTCACAAAATAATTATTGTTGTATTAAGTGCCTGTATTTCCCCTTTCCAGGGTTTGAGAAAGGAAAAATATAAGTATTACAAAATGTTGCCGAAAGTTTGATAGTTTCTTTTTTGGTCCTGTCCTCTAACCCACGTAAGTAAAACATATCTTTCCAAGGACGCGAAATGATCGCAGTAAAAAAAAATTTACAATTGCTTTAAGGGACAAGAAAATATCTCATTTTTGAAGATTAGAACGGACGGCCATGTTTTTTCAAGATGGCGTTTTTAGCTCACTTCCGATTTTTTGGGATTTTTATATATTTGTTCCTGGACATATAACATATAATACATCGATTTCCATTGAAAAAAAACTGTCCCCTTAAACTTCATTTAAAAACTAAAATTTGCCTGGTCTATAAAAATTCTGCAGTCCATTTCTGCATCTCACCGCATCAACCATAGATAGCTATCTGTGTGATTATTTAGAAAACATTTCTTAGCAAAATAATTCTTTATTTATTTAACATCGTCATACAAACAGATTAATATTTACAATCTAGTAGATAATACCTGTCAAGCGAAGAAAACATCGCCTAGGCATAACATTATTTTTTTTTTGTTTTTTTTTTTATTATTGCGCTTAATACCTACATACAAAAACCATATCCATTGCAAGGGTTATTATAAGTTTCTTTACAAAAACATATTCATTTTCTATTTGATTTTGTCGTATTTCTCCAAGGGAAATAATTTCTCCCATTCAGCGTATCGTTTTTCGAAAAGCTTTTCTTGTAACGTCAATTTGTTGCCAATGTCCAAGTATTTTTGGGTTTTGATGTTGTAAGGTTCCCATTTTACGTTGTCCAGCCTGTCATTTGGAGTAGGAATTGGTGTCCTGCAATATAAAATATTTAGTAAAATTCCAGTTTTTTAATTTTATAATCGTGACAACTTACCCAAACTTGGCAAAGTTTGCGTACAAAATGGTTAGCTTATTTACCATTTCAACTTCTTTAGGTGAACTCTCTTTGAATAATGGAAACAGTTTGGAAATGTAAAAGAGATAAATGAGGTCGTCATGGTGGACAACTCCTACAAAAAAAAAATATTTATTTATTTGTTAATATACTAGGCATTAATTTGACTTACCGAATGGTTTTGTTCCATTACTATCAGGCGTATAATAATGACTATATCTTCCTTGGTAGTTAAATTTATAATAGTAAGTTGAAGCGTTATTTCTTTCGCTTATAAGCTTAACAGCTCTGTTAACACCAAAACCGATCATAGAGTCAGCGTAGAGTTGTCCTAAGCTAGCCATATTCGACTTGTCAATTGGCTTATCGTCAAAGTAAAACTTCTTCAGTGCTTTGCTAATAGTTTTGGAATTGTCGGTGTTGCGTTCGTATAAGAATGGAATTGGGGCTGTTTCTTCCCATTTTTCGTTAAGTTGCTTCAGAAGGGTTTCATTATTCACAACCACTTGAAAGAAAATATTAAAATTAAGTATAAATTAATCATAGATTCGAATGTGCAAGTGACTACATATTATTATATCAGTAATATTTTTTACATAGTTTATATTTAGTGTGGTAGTTTTCGTCCTTATTAAATCGAACCCTGTGGATCTAGGACACAAACAAATTCCTTTTTTTTTTGAATGAATGACGACGTTAGGATTTTTTTTGAAATCTTCTAAATGGCTGTGTATAAGCATAATTCACTTCTTTTTTTGATGAATTGTTTGATAATTGTAATACAAAATCATCTGCAAATCTAACAGTTACTCCAGGCATAAGTCCTTTACAAGAAGTAGGTATAAATAATAAAGGCGAGAAGACAAAACCTTGGGGTGTTCCTATATTCACCTCACGTTTTGATGACATATTACCCCTACTCGAATCATCATTCAAGGAAATGGTGTGAGCAAGGACCCCCTTAAGACCTATCGCGTCGTGCATATCTTGGCGAATTTAAAATGTACTGCACTGAAGCTATAAAAAACATTAGAAAATGAGATAAATAAGACAACCCTCCACTCATGGCTCCTCAATCAATATAAACTTGAAATATTAAATAAGGCTTTATTTTTAATACTGCATAAAATAACGATACCAAAAGCTTTGAAGACTAGAGGCCGAGGGGGATTTCATTGTGGTAATTTAGTGTACACAATAGTGGTAATTAGTGGAAATTTTATGGGAAATGAGTGGTAATGACTGGAAATTAGGGGAAATATAGTGGTATTGAGTGGAAATATATGGTAATTAGTGGAAATATAGTGGTAATTCGGGGAAATTTTTGGTAATTTAAGGCAATTTAAGGAAATTTTTGGGGTAATTTAAGGAAATTTTGTGGTAATAACTCGAAGTTCTGTAGTGATAAAATTATGATATGCCTTTCAATTTGCTTTAATTTAGGAGTAACAGAGCTTCAACTAAAATATTCAACTAAGCTTTAAGTAAAATATTCTTCTGAGTCCCTATTGGTCAGTTAGAAACATCAACTTTTATTTTCTAAGGAATGTTTCATTTGAGGTTTCATTACATGAGGAGTGGCAACCTTGCAATAGTTCAACACTTGGTTCGACATCATCTATGAGCATCGTTTTTACTACTCATTTTGAAACTTTCAAGGCCTCGTTTCATTTGAGGTCCAGTTTTGTGCTTCAGTGTTTCGAAATCTGAAAGAAAAAGTAGAGAGAATGCATTCTTGTTATATTAGGCCTCCATCACACCTTCGGCAAATAGCTACAAATATTTGGCTGTTTATGTGTTCTCGTCTCTCTGTTTCTCTAGTTTCAATTTTCTAGATTTTCACCTATCCGAGATGGATGCCAAATACCGAGCCAAATACGCAAATATTCGTGAAGAGCTTTACAGACTTTTGAGGTGTATGTATTAATTTTGACTGCAAAGGCTTGTAAAATTTCGTATTTTTTCATATTTTCGTCTTCTAGATGGAATCCGAAATAAAGTCCAAATGTTCTGAAGTCGCTGTTGAACTTGATTCCGAACTCGGTTCCAATCGTTTACGTTTTTTGGTAGATTTACATTTCCAAGGATCTTCTCTTTAAGATTTGGCGAGCGGAGCGAGCAATCGAAGACCAAAGAATAATTTAAATTTCAAGATCCCATAACTTGGAGTTTGTACTCGTGTTCTTACTAACAACGTTGAAAGTTATTGGTCGTTTTTCAAGCAATAATAGGTACTTAAGGAGGTTAGGAGTCATGCAGCCTCCCTTTCTTGTGAATTATATCAACCAATTTATTTGGTCTCAAATTGGTAGGGAATTTTCGTAGTGGATTTTTGAAAGGTGTTCAATTTTGATTGAAATTTTCTGATGGAAAATATGCATTTTGCGCATTAATAGCTTAAACGTTTCTGTTTGATGGAATTTTTCCCAAAAAAAAAAATATATATATATACAGGGTGTTCCACGAGGTTTGTCCCAAATGATAACTTCGGAACGCATCATCATATGTTCCATTGTATAATTTTTTATCATTTTCTTTAACAAAGCCTTAACAAATATGACATTGCCGATTTTGTAATCTAATTTTCTAACGAAAAAGGCCATAATATACCATAAGTTACATTTAAAATTCGAAAGATGACGTCACTTGATCGAAATCGAAATTGAAGCGAAACTGGTGAAATTGGACGAAAATGGTAGAAGCGTCACAAAAAGTTACCCAGATCCTCAAATTTTCAATTATATTGGATTACGCGTTCCGAAGTTATTACCTGGCAGAAACGTCGTGGGACACCCTGTATAAAAGCCGTTTTTATTTGGACGGCACTATAGACCCGAAAATCGTTAACTGTGATTTTAAACCACCAAAATTGGGGGTTTATTTTAACAGCAGCTTAGAGGTACCTACTTAAACAAGGATTAACTTGCGGTGCAAGTCAGTTACGAAAAAAAAACCTTTGTTAAAATTTAAACCTCTGTTTAACTCATGGTGCAAGTGAGATTTTATTGCACAACAGTTTTTTCATGGATTTGATTTCAATATAAGAATAAAAAAGTGTTTTTTTAGAGAAAGTAATGATGACTAAAGTTTTTTTTTTATGCACTTATTCTAATTTTTTTTCGAACTCTGATATAATTTTTTTTATCTACAAGCGTTTGGCTATGACGTTTTTACAAAACTATTTTTCCAGTATTTGCGTTATGTCATGAGGCTCATAACACAACTAGTTGTGTTATGGACTAGGTTATGAATTCATAACACAACTAGTGGTGTTATGGACAAGGTTATGAATTCATAACACAACTATTTTTGGTGATTTGACAAATGTCAAAATTAAACCTGTAGAGGTAAAATGAAGGTATACAACGACTAATAAAGGATAATGGTTGAAAAAAAAAATCTTATTTTTCCCTTTGTAGATAAAAAGTTGTACATCACACGTGCGTTTAAACATGACTACAAAACTCGTGTGATTAGAATCTTTCACACTCGTTATTGTAATTATGTTCATAAACGCACTTGTAATGTAAATAACTATTTTTTTCTTGTCGCCACTTTGTTATAGGTATCGAAAAATAAGGTAATAAATAGGATATTTAGGAAGTTTTCTCCACTACCCAATTATTACATATTATTTTAGAAGCAAGGTCGCTAAAATAATACCCCCAATAATACCTACGCAGCTTAAAGGGGGTGTGACCCAAAAATGAAAGTTTTAGTACAAAAAAATCTAAGAATAAGTATTCAAACCGCATTTTGCTACGATGGTCCGTTTTCGAGTTATGACGGTTTAAAGTTACAAATAGGTGTTTGTGATGTCACACTGGATTATCAGGGACAGTATTAGCACGTATAAAACTTTCCCAAAACAAAAGAAATTATCTTTTAGGGCGAATTGAAACCACTCAAAGTATAGGTACGGTTCACTGACGACTGAACGAACAGAAGACTCCGATTTCGGCGGTTGTGACATCACAAGTTCCTGGATCTTCATAAGGAATTTTCTCGGAGACTATTTCGAATATAGGACTGCGGTCTCACGAGAGATCTTAGAATTTTTTTCTTGATTTAGGTAGCTTAAGTCGTTTTTTAGGGTCACACCCCCTCTTTAATGTAGGTACACAATTATATTTTTCAATACCCTAAAGACGTATAAAAATTTACATAGTGTTATTATTATCATGTACCTACTTAGCAACATGTTCTAAATATCAGGTATACTTGAAAATTAAAATAGATTTGTGGTATTTAGTGGTAATTTCAGTGGCAATTAGTGGTAATGAGAGTGGTAATTAGAGTGGTAATTAGTGGTATTTAAAGGAAATTAGTGGTAATAAGTGGTAATTTGAGTGGCATTGAGTGGTAATTCCTGAGGCAATGAAAGGTAATAGAGAAAAAAAGTGGTAATTTGGAGGAAATTATTGGTAATTTGTGGTAATTTCTATCAGAAGTGGTAATTTAGTGTACACAGTTCCACTACTGAAATCCCCCTCGCTAGAGGCCGATAAGTACGCTAAGCCAATTACTATGATATTAACCCTTTAACTGAGGAATAGGGGTTTTGAACTGTAGAGCTTGCACTAGGAGGCTCATTGGCCCATTGTGATCCCTTCTTCAGTGTGGTTCCCTTCCAAATATTCCTCCTTTCTTCATTTTGTGCTAGTGCATGGTTTCTTCGAAGCTCAGTATTGCCATTGTGCCTATCATTCCCACCTATTCCAGGTCCTCCAGGAAACTCTGCCCCAGGTGGAATAGGCGTTCCTCCTGCGGGGCTTGGCAGTAACATAGTAGGTCCTCTATTGTTTCATTCTCCCCAAAGCATTCTTGACATAGTTCATCGGTCCCGAGGTCCCACTTATGGAGCTTTGTTCCGACTTCACAGTGTCCTGTAATTGCCTCTACTAAGGTGCTTATCGATCTTTTATCCGGCTTTAATAAGTTCTTGGTTTTCCCTATATCCACGTACGGCCACAGAGCTCGTGATGTTAGACAATCATTGCGATTGATCCATCTTCTGCTGTGCAGCTGCATCATGGTTTTACCTACTAACTCCTTCAACAGTTTGATCGTTGGTTGTTATGAGTCGTCTATTTCAGCTTGGTCCTTTTGCATTCCCAATTCTGCCAGTCTATCTGCTAATTCGTTTCCTTCGATATTACTCTGTCTAGGAACCCAGCTTAGTCCGACATCAGTCTTCCTGATCCAGGACAGCGCTTCCTGGTAGCTCACGCTACCCAGATATGGTCGGTACCGGTGAAATGAAATAGGCGGGGCGAGCCAAAAACCAGCAAGGAGACGATGGATCCTCGGGCCTTGGCGGTACTCCATGGACGGGGCTCATAGCTGAAGAGAAAGCAACTCGACTGAAGACGGAAACTCGAAAAAAACCTAAATGGGCGGATGAGGCTCAAAGCTAAGGAGAAAGCAACTCGTCTAGGGTAGGTTCCCGAATAAAACTAATTAAAAATCACCAATATATCGGAAGGAAAACATAAAAATATTTTACCCCAAGCGGGTAGCTTCGATGGCACGGAATCCCGCCCTGAGCTTCCGGGCTCGGGCTGCTCTACGGATTCTGGGGGGAGCAACCAACCGATAGGAAGGGATGAAAAAAGGAGGCTTTCTACAACGGTAGGTAATAGACCTTATGTGGGACGAAGATGGAATGAAGGGTAAGAGACCACAAACACCGGAATGTCTGGAAGTCTCAAAGATGGAAACATTGAAAACGAACATAACTGTAGAGTTTAAAACTCTTTTCAAAAACCAAAGGAGACTATCACTCTCCGAAAGTGCAAAAAAGGGGAAAACAACTGACACTCCAAGCAGGGAGACAGACCACCCCTATAAGAAGAAGGAATGCCCAGAGGCTTTTGTAATAAAGATACTCTAGAAGCTATCGCCAAGATAGGAAAAGAACTAGAGAAAAAAATACAGCAGAACTAGAGGTAATAAACAGAAAATCCATACAGGAAGAGCTAGACAGGCACAAATACGAAAGGGTAAGCAAGATGCTCATCGAAAACGAGACACAAACCCAGGAACAAACTGATGAAGCCCCAGCAAGAAAAGCAGAAACAGAGCTACCCACTCAAACGGAGCCCAACCACTCAAAATAACTTGGAAACAACATCGAGACATATGAGGAATTCGACAAAGTGTCCAACAAAAAATGAGCACAAGAAATTTATAAGAACACCGACATATAAGGAAGCCCGATAAGAACGAAAAACACTGTGGTCATAGTGGAACCAGAAGACACGAACATGGAAAAATCAAGGCTGCATACAAAAACCGAGATCCTGAACTAACAGAGATCACAGAAGATTACGACACCCAAGAAATTACCAGTAAAATAGCCTCGCAGAAGGACGCGGCGCAGGGCGAAAAAATAATAAAAATAACAAACCCCAATAAAGACATAGAGATTCGAACACATCAGAAGGGCAAAAAGGGAACCGTAGATGGCAGAGATCCCACTTGAAACCAGTGTTGCCAGGTCATATTTTGTTTTGTCAGTAGATTACCAGTCTAAATATCAGTAGAAATCAGTAGAAAGATAAGTTGCCTTGTTAAGGGCCAAATTATGGACCGACTGATAAGTGTCAGGTTGTTACCTAGCAGGTACTTACTATTCTCTAGAGCATGGAAAGTACCTACTAGGTAATAACCTGACACTTATCAGTCGGTCCATAATTTGGCCCTTAAGGGGTAAACCATTACGGTATACTCAATTAATTAGTTTAACTACGTTTCTTCAAACCATTAAATTATTAGACTGTGTATTAGACTATGAAAATTTGCATTAGAAAATCAAACACCAATACTACTTATGAGAGATAGTTTAATAAGATTAAGACACATGAGATATTCCTATTAAATATGCACTACCTATGGGATGCCCTATATTTGGTTCTATATTCTTGAAGAGTACAATTTCCCGATTCCAAAATTATAGAGTTTGTCTATATTTGGTTCAGCCGGCTCCAATATATTTGGTTCTAAAAATTTTAAAAATACTATCAGAAAAACCAAGTACCTACCTCAAATTTTACCTACAGCTTTCACCTGTACAGGTAGAACGGTTCACAAAAAGATAGTAGTTTTACAATTTTTGGAGCCAAACATTATGAGAGACTATCAAATCAAATATAGAAAACTATATATTTTTGAAATCGGAGCGTTATGCTCTTCACAAGAATATAGAATGATTGAAATATAGAGCATCTCATTTGAAAAAAGCTGAAAGTATACAAAATTTCACATTTCTGACATTCAAATTTTGTTTCTGACTATGGTTTCTAAAAATTCAACCAAAACTGTACAGCTTTTTTATTGACACCTTTTTTCTACCTGGAGGTAAAGGAGGTAGGTGGAGTGTCGATATATAAAAAAACACCCTGTACAAATAAGTGAATTGTTGTGGAACTTATGGGTGGACCTCTGCGGGACGAGCGCAGCGAGTTCCGCAGCCATCTACTCACCAATATACTACTAAACTGTTCAAGTAAGACATTCACCTGAAACGTGTAGTTTTAAAACTAATGAGAATAACTCACATTTGACTGAGTCAGGTCAGTATCGTAATTAGAGAACATGTTGATGAATAGATGGCTGCGGAACTCGCTGCGCTCGTCTCACAGAGGTCCACCCATAAGTTCCGCAACAGTTCACTCATTTGTACTTGAATAACTTGTCACAATATATTACTAGTTTGGTAAAGTAACATAACTAATTCCTGTTGAAAGGCGAATTGACAAAAAATGAATAATCATAATCTTAATATGGGACACCATATTCATGAGATATATGGACATAACCACAACAAGAGAAGAGGTCACATCAGCAATAGAATCCGTCACTGGAGAGCAGCTCACAGAAGAGGAATACAAACTAGGTGAGTTTATACCAAGCGCAAGCGGAAGTATGCTAAACGCAACATTTAGAATTGAAAAAGACCATATAGAAGGAAACTCCTGACCGCAAAAAATCTATAAAGATCGACATGACCAGGTGTCAGCTCTGAGCATCGCACGGAGTAACGATTACAGGGACAGAAGACCAAGTATGATGGACAGACGCAGAGGGGACGCTGCGGATCCAATCCAAAGAGCAACATAAGTATACCTACTCCAACTAAACTTTAACCGCTGCAAGGCGGCACACGATCCTATATCGGAAAAGATCAACACAGATAAAGCACACATACTCATGAGATGCGAGCCAAACCTGAGAGAAAAGTTAGACTTCTGGTACTTCAACTGCGTCGCTTTCATAAACATCTATCAAGGGCTGCCAGTGCTGAATAGCACCAGGAGGAAGGACTACATCTGCGTAGAACTGGAAAAATAAAAATGCACTCTGATCTCCTGCTATTTCTCGCCGAATGAGAGAAGAGCGAGATTTCGAATTACTACTACACGAAATAAAGACACATGTAAGAAGATCAAAAAAAGGGGTGATAATGGCGGGAGATCTAAATGCAAAAACGACGACTCTAATGGGGGTAGAAAAAGAAAACCGTGGAGGAAAAATGTTCGAAGACTGGATCAGATCAAACGACCTGCTTATAATAAATGAGGAAAACGTCCCAACCTTCTACACTGAATGGGGGAGCTCCATGATCGACATCACAGCTACAACGAAACAAATGGTAGACAATAAAGAAAACTGAAGGGTTGAGACAGAAACAAAAAACTTGAGCGACTATCGCACGATTACTTTCAGGCTCAACAAAGACAACAAGAAAGATAGCACAACCAAAAACTTAATCAGAGGATGGCAGATTACAAGCAAGGGTATGGAAAAAGACTGGCAAAAATTAATATCCAATGAACAAATGGAAAAATTCCCCTCGACACTAATACAAAGGATTAGGGAGATTAGCGATAAAAAATTTCCTACGAGAAGCTACAGTACAGAGGACAACCGGTGCCATGGTGAAATGCGGAAATCTCCGAAAAGAGAACTATATGCAAAAAACTCAGAAGATTGGCAACGAGAGCAAAAACTAAAAGACCTGTACAGGAGGAAATAGAGGACATAATAGCGGAAAATTAACAAGTCAAACGCGAACTAAAGGGTGCAATAAGAAGAAGTAAGAAAGAGAAATGGAAGGAGCTATGCGATGAATTGCAGGAAGCTCAAAAATAGAATAGGGATCAGTGAAACAACACATGAAAAACAGGTTGAAAAACTTTTCCCAAAGCACGAGAAAATCACATGGACTAAGGAGGACCCCCCCCTTCACCGACTGAGAAAACTACCACAATGTTCACAGAAGCTGAATTAATAAAAACCGTAGGCAACCTAAAAATAAAAAAAGCTCCAGGACTGGACACGATCTCACCTGAAATAATTGCCAACTTCGCGAAGTGCGACCCAACCTCTTCCTAGAAATATACAATAAATGCCTGATAACAGAAAATTTCCCAGAAATCTGGAAGGCAGCTAGGACTGTGTTAATAGAAAATCCACCAAAACCGGGAACAAACAGCCGGCAAGATACTGGAAATACTTATAAAACAGGAATAAATGGAAGAAAAAGACTTGATACACCAAGATCCAGTACGGTTTCAGGAAGAAAAGATTAACAATAGAAATCTTCGCTAAGGTTCAAGCCCTCGCTGTTGAACGAAAGCAAAAAGCAGTGAAAAATAGAGATTTCTGCATGTGCATGATAGACGTCGAAAATGCTTTTAATTCAGTAACAGGACTGACACTGTGAAACATCTTCTATGACTAGATATTAAGGGAGTAAAACTGGTCGCATACGCCGACGACCTGGCGATAGTAATTGCAGGAAAAAATAGGGAAATAATATATAGAGGACAAGGCCCAATACGCACTCATGCAAATCATGCGGAAAATGGACTCCATGGGACTGAAGACACACATAAGACCGAAATGATCGCAGGCAGGAGGAAGATCCCAAATATGGACCTCAGAATTCCAAACATAGTCATAAACAGCACCACCAGCGCCAGATACCTAGGGGTGTACGTAGATAAAGATTTGAGAATTACAGCACACAACGCAAATATCGGAAAAAGCACTACAAATGCCAAACACTCTTGCAAGACTAATAACAAAAACTAGCAGAGTTACAACGGAAAAAAGAAAGCTTATAGCAAGCGCAGTGCTGTCAGCAGTTTCATATGCGGCGCTAACTTGGAGTCGCGCACTCAAATATAAAAAATACAGGAATATACTGAGCAGGGTAAACGGGAGGCTGGTATTAACTATAACATCAGCATACAGAACAATGTTAATGGAAGCTGTGGAGGCACTGGCCGCCCTCCCCCCAATAGATCTGGCAAAGGGAGAGCGAACGCACATACACACAAACGGAAAGGCGAGCAAGGAGGCGGCAAAAGAAATTATGCGACAAAAATGGCAAGAGAGCAGATATAACGGATGGACAAAGAATTTTGTGAGACACACTGACATATGGATGAGCAGGAAATGGGGCACATCACCTACCTAAAAAAATCAAAAAACAAGAAACAGACGCCTGCTGGTACTGTGGAGAGATCGTCACACTGGAGCACACATCATTCAAGTGCAAAAGTTTTATAGAAAAAAGAGAGCGAACCCAGCAAGAGTGTGGCACCACGGTCACCCTGGTATATAGTAGGAGAGCTGATAAAGGAGTGCGAAAGAAACTGGAATGCAGTGACAGGAATGTTTAAAGAAATACTCAAGGAGAAGCAGATGGAGGAAAGAAAGAGGGAAAAAGATGCAGAAGAAGCACAAGGACACTAACAAGAAACAAATACCAAGAAATAATTATGGAGGACTCCGAAGTAATGCTGCGTCGTGACGGCTCCGCAGGTACGGGGTGATGTTTAGTGGGTATAGCTGTCGTAGAACGGCGGTGAGAGACGTATCCCACACTACCTGGGGCCTGCCCCCAGGTGTACATAAATGTATCTCACACCCCGAAAAAAAAAGCCTCTCGGTGATCCATCATTTTGGCTGTATCCTTAAGTATTTTTGAGTGTCCATAACCTACTGTTAACACTTTCTGTGATCTATACGCATCAATACAATATTCCGACGAGGAGGGACAAATCAGTGAACTGTGAAAAGTAGATAAAGCCAGCTCAGAAGATAATACATCACATATCGAAGAATTTGACATCGAGGCGATCAACGAATCTGCGGGAAAAGTGCAATGATAGCTGAAATGTTGGAAGAAGGAAAAAGAGTTATCCTATCGACACTACTCAGCTATGCCTAACGACTACGGAAGAAGAAGGACAATAACCTCGTTTTTCAAAAAAGGATTATAGGACTGGAACTGAAACAATACAAGGCGTTTAGGAAAAGCATCATCTAAAATGTACAGCTCTCAACCCGTTAGACAGGCTATAGGTTGCAAGTTATTCTGTGAATCTCTCCAACCATGCAAATTTTGATAGAAGAAGCCAAAGAATACCCTCTTCCCACCTAAGTGGTGAAAGGCATTTCATAGCATTGCGCTATGGCCATGGAAAAGCCATGAAAAACTAGATCTGACTCACGATACAGACAATAAACGATAAAATAAAGAAAACCGGAAACTGGGAAGCATATCAGCAACCCCTTACGGAATACAACAAGAAAATCCGGAAAGCAGAAATAGAATCCTGGAAAAAGTTCTACAGCGAAGTTGAAAACTCTTCCGAAAGAGCCTGTTTCCAGAAAATTCTAGCCAAGAATCCGACAGAACAGACGGAAACCATTGAAAAGCCTGACGGAAACTTCACAAAAAAATGGGGAAGAAACTTTAAGTTTACTTCTTCAGACCCATTTTCCAGACTCCGCCGAAGTCAGTCCTGATAGCAGAAACCCATCAAGCTGCTCCGCTCTCCGTAATTAAGCGAAAAAGGAGGACTGGCAACTTGCTAAAAAAGTGGTAACTTACGATGGCATAAAATGGGCAACAGACCCCTTTGACAGCTTCAAATCATCGGGACCAGATGAAATAATACCAGCACTCCTACAAGAGGTGGTGGACCTTATAGAACCATACCTCTGCAGGCTGTGCAGGGCCAGCCTGGCAACAGGCTATATTTCTGCGTCCTGGAGAGCAGTAATGCGGTCTTTATCCGAAAACCTGGTAGAGATCCATTTCAGGCCAGTTCATATAGGCCGATCAGCTTATCTTCTTTTATGATGAAGGTGACAGAGAAACTAGTTGAAAAGAAAGGGAACCTCATTGAAATAGAGGCCATTTCACCAAAACCAACATGCCTCCCAACCAGGCAAATCAGCCATACACCAACTGGTGACAAGAGTATAGAATTCGCTAGAAAACAAGGAAAGGAAAGACCAAAAAAAGAAATTGTCTGGTTTAGTGACGGCTCCAAAACAAAAACTGGAACCGTCGCTGGAATATATGGAAATAGAACTCCCAGATGCGACATCAGTCAACCTCTGGGAGAATACACTACTGTATTTCAAGCAGAAATCTATGATATCGACTTCTGTCTGAGTGAAAACCTAAGGAGGGGATACACAGGTAAAAACATCCTTATTTGCTCGGAATCCAAACTTGTCTGAGAATGCTTGGAAAACCTCAAAAACCTAAGTATGGCTAACAAGGTAACCTTTAAATGGGTCACAGGGCATAAAGAAGTTGAAGGAAATGAGAAAGCAGATGCTTTGGCAAGGCAAGAGAAGGATCAGCAACCAGTTATACTGGTCATGAACCGGCAAGTGGCACCATAAAATTTTCGGTAAGAAAAAAAATATACCAATGGGTGTATGTCACGAAACTTTTCACTGACTAAACAGACGAACAGGATAATACAATAAGCCGACGTCTGCAGTGTTGGGGAAATCGAGCTTTAAACTGCTAGAGGGATCAACAAGCATATTTGTGTTGTTCCATAATGAGGTAGCGGGGTCAGAGGGGTGATTCATCCGATAAACAAAACGAAAAAAGGCCCTGTTGCCGAATTTTTTCCTGTTCGAATAATAATCTCGATAATAATGAATATCGTCATCTATCGAAAAGTATCTATTTCAAATTTGTCTGCTTATAATAATATTAAAAATATACTTGCGACTTTTTAAGTCTATACTTAAAATAATTCTAAAACAACAATACGTACCTACTTCTGAAGAAAGATTTCACAGTCTGGCAATAACGTAGTAATTGTGTTGTGTTCTCATGGGCTGCGTTCAAAAACGGCTAAAGCCGAGCCAAAATTGGCATATTGCGTTCAAGTTCGGCTCCAGCGTGCCAAAAACGGTTGGCTTTACACGTTCCAAATCGGCCGCGGTAAAGTAACTTTTGGAGGCTCTTTCAACTGAGTCTAGAAATGGTTATACGAATTTTGATTGGATGAGACCAAATTCAATATGGCGTAGCGACCAGCAAGCTAGTTTTGATTATGTGTTTTCATGCATATTTCAATTATTTTGTTTGTTTGCAGCTTCGATTTTGATTATTCAATAAAATATTTGTTAACTAATTACCTAAACTATTAATTCGGGCAGAAACTAGAGATTTTTTGTGTTTTTTGGTCCATGTATGGTCGCCACGCCATATTGAATGTCACGTGGTTTGGATTGCTTATTGAGAAACGGTATTTGGCGTTCCAGCGAATTCACACCAGATTTGGCATCGCCGGTAGAAGGGGAATAGTAGGTTTTGGCATTAGCATTGCCGTCTTTGAACGCACTCCTGGTGTTCTCAACTTTCTTGTGACAAATCAGCTGACTGCGTTCGAGAACCTGGTGTGTCGTATAAAAATCACACAGCTGGCGTTCGGAAAGGCGAAGTGTGGATTAAAATCATATGGTTTTCGGCGTTCGGAAGGGTGTTTGACACGTATTGATGTGCGCACCGAATACTCTAGAGTGAAATTTAAGCTCACATTTTGAAGATGCACTCCCTGAAATAATTTCCACACCAACAACCAGGTTTTCGAACGGAGCTCTCTGATACCCAAAACATAAACAGACTGGTTTATAAACATTCTATTTTCATAAGTGCGAGAAAGAGGGCCTGGTCTCATTCTGGAACCAAACAAATTCTATAGCACATTACTATCGTTATTAGTCTAGATAGAGAGAGTGTTCAATGGTCGAAGGTTGGGGCCACTTCCGGCAGGGGCACCGGGTTTTAGAAAACCTCGTGGGTGCTGAGGGTGCTCCTCAATTTGCTGATGCTCATGCACCGGTATTGGGCGGGGGGAGGGGGTGAACAGCCCGCCGCTGATGGTGAAAAAATCCTTCCGAGTGCCACGCCCAGAAACATATAATATAAGGCTATGGTCCGAAGATAACCAAACGAACGTTAACCGTTAGCTCTGTTTCAACAGACATGAGAACCGTTCCAGAACCAATAATTTTCCAGTTGCCCACCGATTTTCCAATAAGTTGAACGTTTATCCTACTTGACAAATGAACTGATCGCGTGGAAATTACCGTTCCGAACGGTTTTCATGTCTGTTGGAACAGTACTAAAGTAACCGAATCGGTTGACCGATGGTTAATGAAAATTCCGTTTACTTGGGAAACGCATCCCTCATCCGATGATACGACAATACGAAATTGTTACGATTGGTTAAATTTACGGCTTCTTATTGGTGAGAAAGTTCAGAAATTTTCTGATGTTTGGCATTTGCATGCATCCGACATCTAATGATAAGAATCGTTCATGGATAGTCGAAAATATTTGACTGCTCAGGCCATAAAGGTTATTGAAATATTTTTCTTTGTCCGTGAGCCAGTGAGCCTCATTTCATTCAATAAATACACCTTGTTGGCTTTTTTTTTACGCTGTGTATAGGGGTCCGAGCGCTCGGACCCATATCCTGGAGGATACGGGTCCGATCGCTCGATTCCATATTTTTAAAGATCCAGGTCCGACTGATCGGAATCTTAGAGTGTAGGATATATCTCCGAGCGCATACATATATTATTGAATATTGAACCTACATACTTGTTGAAGGTTACTTAAAATAATTAATAAGTTAGGTGTGAATAATTGAATAAATTTTTTGAGTATTGAAAGAAAACACAATCTCAAATAGGTATCTTTTCATAACTGTAGTACAATATTCTCATTAATGAACGCAAAATAAGAAAATCTAAAAATTATAAAATGGTAAATAATTGACTAATAGTAATTCTACTTCGAAATTACACTTATTGCAACTTCGAACAATTTTTGTAAGTTCAAACCTAAATTTAAAACTATGAAATTTTAAAAATTATAAGGTTTTCCGCACGCCACACAGGTATTTAATTGAATAATATTTTTGGTTTTTGTTAACTGTAACTACTATTTCTGTACATTTTTTCTTCACGTTTTCACTTTAAAGCCATTCTACATCTAGCTTTTCCATAATTCCCTGAAATGTTGTTTGTATTTTTCTACTGCATCTTCCAGTTCTGCAAAACCAAGATATCTTACAATAGCCGGTGAACTATTCTGAAAAACTCTCAAAATACCTCGAAAAAAAAGTAAAACAATAATATTAGCATTAGCTGACCTGTATCTGCAACCATCTGGTTCCTGTTAGTTTACCAAATGATGAAAAAAAAAAAAAATTAAACAGTATTATTCTAGGTTAGGTATAGGATGTCTTTGGGTATAAGCTGACTCTCGGACCTCTATCCTATCCTATGGCCTATTGCTAGAGAGCCGAGCGGTCGGATCTGTATCCTCCAGGATAGGGAGCCGAGCGCTCGGACCCCTATACACAGCCTTTTTTTTTTTATAGATATCTAACAAAACATGGAAAGTTAAAATTATACGTCAAACATGTCAAATCATACGGTATGAAAGTTAAAATTATTGTAACTTTATCCGACGTTGGAGAAAAGTTAAAAATATTCGGATAAAAAATGGCGGGAAACTGTTCAACCAATAAGAGCTTCGTTGTATCATCGTACCATCGTACGACGGTTGCATGAAAACCTACCCTTAGTGTAACCCCTTGAGTGGCCGAATTTACAGTCGCTACTTGTTCTTGAGGTTTCCTCAGATCTTAAGGAAACCTTGAACGTTTAGAATTGATATGACTAACTTGTCAAATAGTAGCAAGTGTCCATTTTAAACTCACCACCTCCAAGGAAGAGTCACGGAACAACTAAATTTGACACGGAATAAAGTCTGTTTTTTTGTTAAATATAATTCCCTAAGTCAAAAATTTAGTAGGTATGCTCGTGGGTGCTCCGCACCCACTGTTTACGTCTCGGGGCCCCCGAGCACCCACGTAGTCGGCGCCCCTGGGCCTCTGCATCCCAACCAACTAATCAACCAACGCTACAGATAGCTTCACACCATCTACAGAAATGCCATATTGACGGTAGAGCTAACAAACACCCATCTCATTCCAATCAAGAGGGTAGTGGATTTCACGCTGGCAATAAATGGAGGTTGTGCTCAAGAACTGATCGTCCTAGATAAGATAAATACGGGAAGACCCAAAGTGAAGACAAATAACGCTGAAGAAAAAAGGAGTTACCATGTGAAAACCAGCTGCGTCAAGTTAGCCCCCCACATTCGAATTTTCTAAAAAAATTGCAACCACTTACTGTGCTCGAAGTGTGCTCTACTGTGCCGTTGATATTTTGAACTGTGCCGTTTCGATAACAAAGTTTTAGAAAAAAATAGATGAGGGGCTATCTTGACGCTCAGCCCCCCCAAAATTTTGGAAATCAGTTAAAACCAAAAAGGATTCTTATCCAATTTGAAGTGTGTTAAACTGTGCTGTATCAGGTTTTTCTGAAAATTTCCATATTCGGTCATTTTCCGACAAAATCCTACTGGGGGGCTAACTTGACGCTCAGCCCCCCCAAGATTTTGGAAATCAGATTAAACAAAATTGAATTTTTATCCAATCTGAAGTGTGCTGAACTGTGCTGTATCAGGTTCTTCCGAAAATTTCTATATTCGGTCATTTTCCGACAAAATCCTACTGGGGTGATAACTTGACGCTCAGCCCCCCCAAAATTTCGAAAATCAGTTTGCACAAAATTGAATTATCATCCAATCTGAAGTGTGCTGAACTGTGCTGTACCAGGTTTTTCTCAAAATTTCCATATTCGGTCATTTTCCGACAAAAAACTAAGAGGGGGCTAAGTTGATGCCAAATTTTAGAAATCAGATCAAAGAAAAACGGACTCTTATTCTTATCAAATCTGGAGTGAGCTGAATTGTGCCTGATCAGGTTATTCCAAGTTTCCATGTTTGACCATTTCCCGATATAAGCCTAATGGATGGTATGTATGTAAATTCTCAGAGCTAAACGTCAAGTTAGTTAGTAGGATTTTGTCGGAAAATAACCGAATAAGTATGTAAATTTTGAGAAAACCTGATACAGCAGAGTTCAGTACACTTCAGATTGGATAAAAATACAATTTTGTTCAAACTGATTTTCGAAATTTTTGGGGGGCTGAGCGTCAAGTTACCTCCGCAGTAGGATTTTGTCGGAAAGTGACAGAATATGGAAATTTTGAGAAAAGCCTGATACAGCACAGTTCAGCACACTTCAGATTGGACAAGAATTCAATTTTGTTTAATCTGATTTCCAAAATTTTGGGGGGCTGAGCTTTAAATTGGCTCCCCGCTCCCCAGTATGATTATTTTGTCGGAAAATAACCGAATATGAAAATTTTGAGAAAAACCTGATTCAGCACAGTTCAGCACACTTCAGATTGGACAAGAATTCAATTTTGTTTAATCTGATTTCCAAAATTTTGGGGGGCTGAGCTTTAAATTGGCTCCCCGCTCCCCAGTATGATTATTTTGTCGGAAAATAACCGAATATGGAAATTTTGAGAAAAGCCTGATACAGCACAGTTCAGCACACTTCAGATTGGACAAGAATTCAATTTTGTTTAATCTGATTTCCAAAATTTTGGGGGGCTGAGCTTTAAATTGGCTCCCCGCTCCCCAGTATGATTATTTTGGCGGAAAATAACCGAATATGAAAATTTTGAGAAAAACGTGATTCAGCACAGTTCAGCACACTTCAGATTGGATAAAAATTCAATTTTGTTTAATCTGATTTCCAAAATTTTGAGGGGGCTGAGCGTCAAGTTAGCCCCCCAGTAGGATTTTTTCGGAAAATGACCGAATATGGAAATTTTCGGAAAAACCTGATATAGCACAGTTCAGCACACTTCAGATTGGATGAGAATTCAATTTTGTTTAATCTGATTTCCAAAATTTTGGGGGGGCTGAGCTTCAAGTTAGCCCCCCATTAGGATTTTGTCGGAAAATGACTGAATATGGAAATTTTGAGAAAAACCTGATACAGCACAGTTCAGCACACTGTAGATTGGATAAGAATTAACTTCTGTTTAATCTGATTTCCAAAATTTTGGGGGGGCTGAGCGTCAAGTTAGCCCCCCATTAGGATTTTGTCGGAAAATGACCGAATATGGAAATTTTGAGAAAAACCTGATACAACACAGTTCAGCACACTGTAGATTGGATAAGAATTACCTTCTGTTTAATCTGATTTCCAAAATTTTGGGGGTGCTGAGCGTCAAGTTAGCCCCCCATTAGGATTTTATCGGAAAATGACCGAATATGGAAATTTTGAGAAAAACCTGATACAGCTCAGTTCAGCACACTGTAGATTGGATAAGAATTAACTTCTGTTTAATCTGATTTCCAAAATTTTGGGGGGGCTGAGCGTCAAGTTAGCCCCCCAGTAGGATTTGGTCGGAAAATGGCCGAATATGGAAATTTTGAGAAAAACCTGATACGACACAGTTCAGCACACTTCGGATTGGATAAGAATTCTTTTTGGTTTCATCTGATTTCAAAAATTTTGGGGGAGCTGAGCGTCAAGTTAGCCCCTCATCTATTTTTTCCTATAACTTTGTTATCGAAACGACACAGTTCAAAATATCATCGGCACAGTAGAGCACACTTCGAGCACAGTAAGTGGTTGCAATTTTTTTAGAAAATTCGAATGTGGGGGGGCTAACTTGACGGAGCCGTGAAAACCTCTATTTGGGAAATGTCAGCGATAAAGCAACCAAACAGCAGAAATTTCACGAACAACAAAGCTAGCATGATTTTGGCAGGCTTTCATCGAGGCTGAAGAACCAAGCGATTCCACTTTATCTGCATGAGAAGCAGAGTTTTGAACCAATAATGATATATTATGGTAGATAGACATGGAAATTTATAAAGATCGATACCGACAAACTATCATGACCTGATAATAATTCTATTCTGTTTATGTTTTCATCTAAAATATCTACTAAAGTGTTCTATTGAAATTGCAAAAACTCTCACTGTTCACCTAACGATTTTAAATATACAATTTCTGTTCCAGAAGTGTAAGGAAAATCATTTGAACAAAATGTGTACTTACGAAAAGCTTTGTAGGCAAACTCGTCAGTAGTAACTCCAGTTATGAACGGTACCTTCTGGAATTCGCCATTTTTGATAAGAGTGATTGGATGAGCATGCAAAAATCGTGGTTGTCCAAAGTCTTTTTCCATGACTGGAGTCCAAATTAGTACTGGATCTGTTCCAAACTCCTGAAATAGAATAATAGTAAATTCTATGATTATTTTTTTGGTTTAAGTTGTTGGGTTCTCACCGCAAATTTAGGCAAAGATTGTCCCAAATCATTAGCAGGTTTAGTTTTCAAACACTTGAGTATATTTGCTGGAGTATCATCGGGACATCCCACGAATTTGGCTTGTCTTCTGGCTAAATCAAGCTGTTCGTGTCTAATTGGCCATTGAGCTGTTGGTGAACAGCTCATGGCTACAGCCTTGTGGAACAGACCTAATAATTGTTAAGTATAGTATTGAAGCTTATAAAATAACTAAATATGAGTATTTACCTGTTGACATAGGCGAGACCATATGCAATACGACACTTATTGCTCCAGCACTGTATCCCAAAATGGTAACAGAGTTAGAATCACCACCGAAAGCCTCAATATTTTTCTTGACCCATTTCAATACCTGCACTTGATCTTTAAGTCCATTGTTACCAGTCGCTTCCTTTTCACCTGTAGCCAAGAATCCTAAACTTCCCAATCGGTAGTTGAACGTAACTAACACTATATCCTGATCCATAAAATATTGAGGTCCAGCCCAATAACTTGCTGATCCTACACTGTAAAAACCACCAGCATGAATGTGGACTATGACTGGCCTTTTTACATTTTTGTCGCTGCCTTTTGGTAGCTAAAAATTTAGTAAAGATAAAACAACATTATTTGTAACAAAGCTCATTAAATTACCTACCTTGGTAGTGTAAACATTGAGATAAAGACAGTCTTCTGAAGTTGGATCAGTAGTGGGTTGAGGACACATTGGACGATCAGCAGTGGCATTATAAACACCATCGTATTTTTCTATAGGAACTGGAGGCTAAAAATTTCAAATAATTAATGAAAGTCTAATTATTATAACGTTAATATTTCTTACTTGGAATCGTAGCTCTTCTACAGGTGCTTTGGCATACCGAATGCCCCTAAACGAGTAAATGGGTTTTCCTAATCTAGATTGGATCACAGAGCCTTGTATTTGCCCCATGGGGGTAGCGACTATCAGGGGTTCTCCATCTTTGGGTGTGGCGTTGCTGTCCGGTTCTGGATAAGCCAGAGCCAGGGCCAAGATTGTGGCTAATAACGTTGAGGTCCGGTACATCCTGGAACGAATATTTGTTAATTTTTTCTGTTTCTGACTGGTTCGAAAAGCTTTTGATTATTTATTTGACGAAATTTACTGATGCAAAAAAAAAAACCTATTTGAAAAATAATAGTTGATATGAGATCCATCATGGAAAGAATACGCACGAAGTCAATTACGGAAATATAGTCTGGTTAGCCAAACGGCGAACTGCAAGAGAATTTGCTGCTTTGCCAAACTTAACGGAAACAATAATAAACAAGTTGCTTTCATATTTTTTTTGCAATATATAGGTATATATGTGGACCTTGGACTGTATTTTTAAAAGTTATCAAAAATCGATAAATGGCAAGACCAATAAAGGACTTACCCATGGGCGCCGGTAGCAGGGTGCAAGGGGGTGCACTTGCACCCCCCTGTCAGAAATACCTACATTGAAAAAATTATTTTTTATTTCATATATTTTTTTTTTAAATAAGAATGTAGAATAGCGGAAATTTCGAGTATACTTAATTTCTAGTTCATTGATATAATTTTTTTTAATTTCTACTATTTGATAGCCCGAAAAAAGTAATAAATTGCGAGAAGCCCATCCCATACTTTCAATAAATAAAAAAGATGGAAAGACAAGATTTGTGTACGGAAATTTAAATTGAAATAGTATAGTCAGTTACAGTTGGTTGTTTGGTAGAGATCAAATCCCTTGGCCCTTAACAATATTTTTAATTAGTGGTGGGTAAGAAAATACCAATCACCTAGATTTTTATTTTTTTTTTGAAAGCTCAAAATAACCATTTTTGGGCGTGGAATACTGAAAAATTTTCGCGCAATATAACAATCCACGCGCCGCCACTGCCTCTATGCACCTTCTCTGAAACTAATCCTGGATCCTGGCCTGGCGGCGCCCATAGACTTACCCCGAAATTGCGCGGGTTTTAAACACTAAAAATAATTGATTCTGGTTTGATTGCCTGCAAAAATCGTTCTCTCTTTTCGGACAGCGATAGCACATATTATATTTTTGCTATTGAATATCTGTCCTCCTTCCAGTCCTTTCAATTAAGAGCGCACGCTTGCTCTCTTTTACGGTACTGCGTGAGAGTCTATGAAAATGCAATTCTCACGCGCAATTAATTATTGAAATTTAAACTTTGAATTCAAGACATATATACAAGTTGCGTTTAAATTACCCAAAATTACAATACAACAAAAGTAAGTCCCAAATATAAATAGAAAAGAATCCAGCAACATTGCGAAATGATGGGATGAGGAGAGGCGTGATTATTCAGAGGCATGACTCTATTGGTTAGAGGTTGATCGACAGCACAGTGGCGTGGTTATTGGTTAAACTATAAAGACTCTTTTTCACATTCACAACTAATACACAGATCGAAAAAAAAAACAAAAGCAAAGAACAAGAATTAAATATTTAGAGTAGGCATTTGATGACGCTGGATTTGAAAAATTGTCTTAAAATATAGCTGAAACGATCGGAACAATATAAAGAAAACAGATTTTTATTAATTTTTTTTCATTCATTTATTTTTCGTTGGCATATTTCCGCGACCAAGGCCAAACTCTTACGCCAGAGAATTTGTCACATCCCATTTGGAAACTTTGGCCGAACCCATCTTTGTGGATGGTATGGATATGGTCTGGATCTTTCTCGTGTATCACATTACTGATATACGGGACCAACAGTTTTACATCGCCGCCCGAAAGATGGCGTTCTTGCTAATACCAAATTCCAAATATTAACATCGACGTTGACCGAGCCAGGGATTAGGCCACAACGCCGATTAAAACAGATTTTGAAATATATGTGATTATATCAGATGGTTTATCCAAATAGGAGATGGTGTTTATCCATTTTTTGACCAACATCTATTATATCAGGCTCCGCTAAAATCCTAAAATTATCAAGTTTAAAGTTGTCATTTTTTAATGGGTTTAATATCGTAATTTGGAAACTCTTCATAATATCCAGTCCTATTGGAATAAAATAACAATAGATTCTTATCTGCTGGCAATTTTTACTAGCTAGCTTATCAGACGGTGAGACAGGAACTGTTTAGCGGAGTCATATAAGTGTATACCTATCTCTTTAGGTCCGTAGTTATTAAAGGGTGATCCAATTAGTGCTTTATTATTTTGAAATGAAATAAAACACAGACATTGCTGCGCTGTCAAAATGTTTTCATGTCATTCGAAAGACCAACCAATTACAATTATGTTTAAAAATAATATCGGTGAAATGACCTAAACGATTTGTTCTTGGATCATCTAGCAATGTAAACTCATTTTCCAGTTACCTCAGGACATTACGGATTGTTTATTCACTGGGTCGATCATGGGAACTATAAAGTGCACTTAATCCGCGCTAAGTTGCCTTCATAGAGCTTTGGTATTGATAATAAATTTTAATAATTTCGCAACGTTGCTGTGGTGTTGAAATGTTCCACTTTGTTTTGTAATAAACCAATCTAAAAAACTACCAAATATATATACAGTGAGGGGCAAGCTACTAGGTATATAGGATGTAACCTGACGAATTTGCAGGCGTCCGCATGTCAGAAAATGACAAATCGATTTAGCGCTAACCTGGCGACAACCAAGTAAAAAGTTTCTAGGGTTGTTAATAATTTTCAAAAATACGGTTGTGTTTCTCCATGAAACCAAACGAAATGACGTCCAGGATCAAGAAGCCAAATAAATTATGTTGTTGGTTGTTGGCATTAGTTAACAAAACTTCAACTATTTCGACTCGTGCGCTTGCGCAGGATATTGACTCAAGTACAAGGACGGTTAGGAGCCACAGAAAAAAAAAAGTATCGTTCGTACAAAGTAAGAAGCTCCCAAAAAATTGATCCTGAGGCGAATGGATTTTTGTGAAACTGTCATTAATAAGGCAAATGAAAATCAAGATTTTCTTAGAAAAATTGTCTTTACAGATGAGTCGACATTTTAACTCCATGGTCGACATAATCCTAGTCACACCCGTTATTGGTCTAAGGAGAATTTACACAGGTATTTTGAGCTTAGAGCCCAGCGTCGTCAAAAGGTAACTGTCTGGAGCGGTTTTTGTGGATAACATATTATTGGGACGTACTTCATGGACGCTAACTTAACTGGTCCAAAATATTTGGATCATTTGCAACGGGCCAACGGCAGATAATTCCAGAAATTGAAAGATTATCTGGTCCTATAGATTTAATGAAATATGGTATCAATAAGATGGATGTCCAGCCCATAATACGGGTTTCATTCTGGACCATTTGAATAATACTTTTCCGAACCGTCTCATTGCTGGGTCGAGAGCTACAATACTGTGACGCTCTCCCGATCTTGCACCCAACGATTATTTTCTCTGGGGTTATTGCAACTCAAAAATGTATGGTTTTCAGGAGAATCGCGCCGTGAACCTTGAGCAGCTGCGTTTCAAAATTCGAGAAATATATCTAACTGTCACCCCTGTGATGCTAAATAATATTCGTAGAGCCTTCTATGATCGTTTAGGTCATTGTTTAGTTCAAGAAGGTGGACTGGGACTGTTTGAACATTTGCTACATTGTAGTGCAAATGGTAATCGAGCCAGGTTTTTGGGGTCAAAACTAGAATTTTTGTTTTTATTTTACCTAATTTTTTTTCTATTTTTTATGTTGAATATATTTTTAGTTTTTCCTGGATGGCTTTTTTAAAATACATGTTTTTTTTCCATAGATTATTCTTTCGGTTCCAAAAAAAATCTATCTATACACGCCGTTTAATAATTATAAGTACCTAAGTGAAGCTCGACGATACATCTAAAAGCACGGTCTAGATGCTACGTTTTGCATCAAGTTTTGTCTGCACAGTTCAACACGTGATCAGGTATCAGTAACGTAACGTCTGGACCGGGCTTAAGTCTGTAAAATCATAAAACGTACTGATGTGAACCATGGTTTATGAACGTCAAAGTCATCGAAAAAACGACAGCGCACCGACAGCGACAGGTGTTCAGACGGCTGCGGACGATCGTAAATTCGTCAAGTTGGATCCTATATACCTAGTAGCCTGCCCCTTACTGTATATACAGTGAGGGGCAAGCTACTAGGTATATAGGATGTAACCTGACGAATTTGCAGGCGTCCACATGTCAGAAAATGACAAATCGATTTAGCGCTAACCTGGCGACAACCCGCAGGTAAAAAGTTTCTAGGGTTGTTAATAATTTTCAAAAATACGGTTGCATTTCTCCCCGAAACCATTAACGAACTGACGTCCAGGAAAATAATGATGATCAAGAAGCCAAATAAATTATTTGTTGTTAATTGTTGGCATTAGTTAACGAAACTCCAACTATTTCGACTCATGCGCTTGTGCACGAGTTTGACTCAAGTACAAGGACGGTGAGGAGCCACAGAAAAAAAAGTATCGTTCGTACAAAATACGAAACTCCCAAAAAATTGATCCTCAGGACAACATCAAGCGAATCGAGTTTTGTGAAACTGTCATTAATAAGGCAAATGAAAATCAAGATTTTCTTAGAAAAATTGTCTTTACAGATGAGTCGACATTTCAACTCCATGGTCGACATAATCCTAGTCACATCCGTTATTGGTCTAAGGAGAATTTACACAGGTATTTTGAACTTAGAGCGCATACTCGTCAAAACGTAACTGTCTGGAGCGGTTTGTATGGAGAACATATTATTGGGCCGTACTTCATGGACGCTAAGTTAACTGCTCCAAAATATTTGGATCTTCTGCAATGGGCCAACGGCAGATAATTCCAGAAATTGAAAGGTTATCTGGTCCTGGATTTAATGAAATATGTTTTCAACAAGATGGATGTCCAGCCCATAATACGGGTTTCATTCTGGACCATTTGAATAATACTTTTCCAAACCGTCTCATTGCTGAGTCGAGAGCTACAGTACTTTGACGCTCTCCCGATCTTGCACCCAACGATTATTTTCTCTGCGGTTATTGCAAATCAAAAATGTATAGTTTTCAGGAGAATCGCGCCGTGAACCTTGAGCAGCTGCGTTTCAAAATTCGAGAAATATATCTAACTGTCACCCCTGTGATGCTAAATAATGTTCGTAGAGCCTTCTATGATCGTTTAGTTCAAGAGGGTGAACTGGGACTGTTTGAACATTTACTGCATTAGATTATCTGTTTAGAATTATTGTTTTTATTTTACTTAATTTTTCTTCTATTTTTTATGTTGAATACATTTTTAGTTTTTCCTTGATGGCTTTTCTAAAATACATGTTTTTTTTTTCATAGAATCCGAACAATAATAGTATTATTGTTTCGGTTCGAAAAAAAGCTATCTAAATACACGTCTTTTAAATAGAAGTAAGTGAAGCTCGGCGATACATCTAAAAGCACGGTCTAGATGCTACGTTTTGCATAACGTTTTGTCTGTACAGTTCAACACGTGATCAGGTATCAGTAACATAACGTCTGGACCGGGCTTAAGTCTGTTAAATCATAAAACGTACTGATGTGAACCATGGTTTATGAACAAACTCAACGAACGTCAAAGTCACTCAAAGTCGTCAAAAAAACGACAGCGGACCGACAGCGACAGGTGTTCAAACGGCTGCGGACGATTGTAAATTCGTCAAGGTGGATCCTATATACCTAGTAGCCTGCCCCTTACTGTATATATTTTTGCCATGTACAGTGTTGCCTATATTTCACTTTATAATCCTAAAGCACTAGTTGGATCACCCTATATAAACATAGCTATTAAAAAAACCCAATGTAGTCCCAGTCCGGGTGCGAACGAACTTTCTCTTCAACTTTAGTGATTCACCTAATAATATATAGGAATATTTCTGCTGAATTAAGTAGGTAAAGAAATTTCTGTTATTTCTAAAAATCAAAAAATATATATTAATAAACCGGGGCAGCCGAGGAACTCGCAATGTCGGGAATATGCACAAACTCTTATGCAACTTGCGCGATTAAAGAACCCAAATGAGGTTTTCGAAGGCAAGTGCGATAAATGTAAGATAAGTTGCAGAAATTGCCAAAAATGATCAACTACAGAAGTGAGATGTATTGCACTAATGTCGAGAAAAGTGCCCTTTATTTGTACATCGTGGCCATCATGCGCTGATAAAATATGCAATAATGAAGAAATTGAAAAAATATTTAATGAGAACAGACTCAGCTGAGTATATTAAATGAGGAGGAAGCTGAAAACGAAGAAATAACAGCACAACTTCAACAACAACAAATAGATCAATTAAATAGATAAAGAAACCCAAATAGTTAATTTGAGAAGAACTACTGTTGACTTTCAAGATGGTGTTCTTACGGCAGAGAATATATTGGAAAATGAAATAAAGTTAGGTACTGAAAAGCTCGACAAACTAAAAATATTGTTTCTAACTGAAGAAAATCAAACCCTAAAGCAAAGAGTCGAAGAATATGAGCAAAAAATGGAACATCGCGAATCTGGAAAGCATAAACAGCAGTTATATCAATTTGAAAGAAAGGAAAAGAACGTGACAAAAGAAATAGAAATACTTAAGAGGAAAACGGAGGAGTTAAAAAAAATAGAAGTCAATCACAATAATGAATTAAAGAAAAGTGGAGATCATAGCATTGAAATTAGACTTGCTGGACAATGGACATGAGGACTAAAATTAAAGATGATTAGAGCCGAGGGGATATTATTGAAAAGCTGAATGATCAAGTCTCCTATGATGCAGAGAAGAAATATGAGATATAAGATAGATACTTGAGGCAAGAGCGCGATTCAAGGAAGAAAGTACTTATCTTAAGAAGGAAAATGATAATATTAAGGCATGCGCAGAAGTGAGTCAGCTGATTGTTTTCTGCAAGATTCTTGAAACTTGAATGGCATTGCATGCAATCAGTTTGGTGACATTTTTCTTGAAGGTTTTCGCGCAAGCAAAAGTTTGTTTAGCAATTATGATGCTTAAAGTGGCTGCTATTGCTTTCCTCTTTTTATATAGACTTATAATAACTTTTTTCATTTTTGGAAAATACAAACATCAGCTGAAGCTTGAAGATTGATGCTTAGAAACAAAAAACTATGGTTAAGGTTAGAGAAAGAAATAAGTCAAATTGCAAGGTGTAAAACGACGTTCAAGAAATCTTGAATGCAATTTTTTTGCATGCAAAAAATTGCATTCAAGTTTTCTTGCAAGCTGTAAAACGGCCTTTAAGAAACCTTGAGGTATTAAGCAAGCCAAATGCAAACTTTCCAAAAATAACTGAGAATGCGAAAAAAATATCTGAAGATTTTGGACACAAGGATTTCATGGTTGTAAAAGCTGGGGTAAATTGAACATCTAATTCAACAGATGTCTACACAACACACCAACTTAATTTTGTGCACAGTACCAATCAGGCAAGATTTCTACCATTTTAACAGGATCAATAATAAAGTGATACTATATCAATGAGAAATAATGCAGCTCACTCAATATCAAGAGTAAGAGTAATTGACTTATCCTATTTCATCAATAAACCCCATCATTAATCTAGAATCTTTACAAACAGACATGGAAGAGTTTATTTGGTCAATTTGGTAGGTAAAGTTCTGGTCGGAGCTATTTCCTCCCAAGTATGTAGGTAGGTACACTTTTATTTTATTGTAATTATAGGTAAGGTTCGTTTCACCAGGGTTCATACTTGACCTTGAAACTTGAAAAAAAAGGGTTGTCGTAGATTAATTTATATGACACATTCAATTTTTTTGACAAATTAAAATGAATGACTTGTGGTTTAAGAACCGACGAACGTTTTTGACATCATTGATTTGTTTCAGTCAATTTTTATTTGTTAAACAAGGAAGGCAAATGCTGGTGGCAAGTACAAACCCTGGCGAAACAAACTTTAGGTAAACTTTGTTTCACGAGGGTTCATACCTTTTACCTTCCTTTTTCAATAAATAGAAATTGACTGAAACAAATCAATGACGTCAAAAACGTTCGTCGGTTCTCAAACCAGTCAAGTCATTCATTTAAATTTGTCAAAAAAAAATTGAATGTGTCATATGAATTAATCTACGTCAAGCCTTTTTTTTCAGGTTATGACGTGTTCAATGTCAAAAGTATGAACCCTCGTGAACCGATCAGCGGGCCGATCCTCGAGCCAGGGAGTAGAGCTCCTCGAACAAATTTTTCCTCTTTATCATTCTCATTTACTTTTCGATTACGTTGACAAAGACAAAACATTCGTTCTATCGGGGAGCTCTTCTCCCTGGCCCGAGGATCGGGCTTCTGGGGGGCCGATTCTCGTCTCAGGGAGGGAGAGCTCCCTGATAGAACGAATGTTTTGTCCTTGTCAACGTAATCGAAAAGTAAAGCGAGAATGATAAAGACGAAAGATTTGTTCTCTCGGGGAGCTCCCACTCCTTGAGACGAGAATCGGGCCCCTGTACAGTCGGAATCATTGCAATTGGCACACACTCTTTAAAATCCCCCGTATTAAGTCAAAATTCTAACCAATAAATCTATTTAGTGCAGCATTTTGCTATTACTGTGTGTCAGATTTGACACATTAGGAGGGATATTTACATAGTGTGTGCCAATTGCAATGATTTCCACTGTACCTATATTACAATGTGTCCAAGATAAGGAGGGCCAGTATGGGGATCTGATGATATGGTGATTCAGAGACGAAACGTCGGATTACAAGTTTGATAACGCCATATTGTAGAGGAGGAAAAGTGGCAATGACGAAGTGCCCTTCATTTTGAAATATCTCTTCAAATAAGGTCAGGAAAATTAAAATCGTTTTGGGCGAATTTCGGATTTTACCGGATATCTCCGGTATCAATCGGAATTTTTAAAATATCAGAACGCTATTTTAATGAGCACAAAATTGCGTTTTTTTTTTTACTGTATACATGGTATATATGTCGTAGGCATAATGCAAATTTAGGCTTTTCCTAAAATGCCTAGGCATTTTACAAAAAGCCGGTAAAACGCAAGCATAAAATGAATTTTTCGTTATGCCGACAACAATTCAGGCAAACTGATAAAATGCCGGCAAAACAAAAAGAGAAAAATATATATCACGTTGTAACTGATTATTTTTAGGCATTTCATAATTTGCCAAAAACGGTGCCGTCAAAACGTGAATAGATATAAAACAAGTCGACTTTTTTCGATTAGGTATTAGGGTAATTATCTATTATCCGTTACCCAATCCGAATTTGTTGATTTTTTGTAGGAAGGTATAATTTTAGTCGCTAATCACAAATCTGAAATCCGTTCTCATCGCTCGTATTCGGTTTCCGCTTTGCGCGCTTTATTATTAACCAGTACGAAACTAAACAAGAGTATGGAAACTAACCCCGTCCACGTAATGCGTACTAGTTCTTGTATGTTGATATTGAATTTAGAAAAACAAAAACATGCTTCGCTTTTAACCAGTACACTTATAACCAGTATTAAATGAACTGTAACGAAACTAACCAAAAGTATGCAAACGAAGCCAAACTAACCCGTCCACCTAATACGTACTAGTCCTTGAAACTCGCGGCTACAGACCAAAATGTACTTTAGCTCCTTTGATTTCGAGGTTATGCTTTTACGACGGTTAATGACTTGAGTGTTTGTTTACTGTTCGGACTCGTTTCAAGTTTCGAATGAAAAATCAGTTCGTAGTAGTATTTTTTTTTGTATTGTATTTTGTTACGAGCAATGTAAATAATTGAGCATTAAATTCAATGCCCGGGCAATTTAGAAAGTGCCCAAGGAGATATGACAAAATGTATGGATTATATAGAAAATATCAGATTGTCCACACGGCATTATAAATGATGACCGGGTTATTATCGGTAAGTTTGGTAATGTCTGAATGAAATTGCAAACTAACTCAAACCAGCCTGGTTAATATCGGTAAGTTTGGCAATGTACTCCGAACTCATGGAGTAATCCGAACCGTTAGAATACTCGGAGTGCTCCAAACAGTTGGAGTACTCAAACCGTTGGAGTAACCGGAGTATTCCGAATAGTTGGTGTACTCGGAGTACTCCCAACAGTTGGAGGTACTTTGAACAGTTGGCGTACTTTGAACAGTTAGAGTACTCCGATCAGTAGGAGTACTCCGAACAGTTAGATTACTCCGATCTTGGCAGTACTTCAAACAATAGGAGTACTCCGGTCAGTTGGTTCAGTTCAAACAGTTGGAGTGCTCCGAACAGTTCGCGTATTTTGAACAGTTCGCGTACTTCGAACAGTTCACGTACTCCGAACAGTTCGCGTACTCCGAACAGCTGTTATTGAACTGTCGCGTAGTAGAATGTGTGATAGATTTTCCTACCAGCGTGCGGGAAACACACACGCATTTTTATTTCAGTCCGTTATCATTATCAAACTTACCGATAATAACCCAGTTAGTTTGGGTTAATTGGCAATTTTAATCAGACATTATCAAATTTCCTGATAATAACCCGGTTAGTCTGGATTAGTTTGCAATTTTAATCAGACAAGTTATGCACTTCACTCCAGCATTAATCATAATGCCCAGACAATGTGATGATATATTCTAATTCATAATTTTGTCACATCCCTTTATGTTTTCTAAATAATAGCTATTTATGTACCAAGGGGATTATGTAGATTATAATGCCCGAAGGCGAAACTAGCCCGAGGGCCTATGGCCCGAGGGATATATTTCGCCTGAAGGGCATTATAATCTTGAAATCCCCGTGGTGCATACAATGCTTTATTTTCTACTCAACCCAATATTTTTTCATCAATTTATTATCAACAAAATCAGTTAAACTTGTGTGACAGAATATTGATTTGTATTTTGACATGTACCTGTACCTGTGACCTGTACCTGTACCTGCGACCTGTACATAGAAACGAAATAAATTGATATATCTATAAACATCTCATAAGGCAAGGCAACGGTGGTGGTCCTGTGGGTTAACGCGCTGGACTACATGGGAAACGTTGATGGTAGACCGGGTTCGAATCCTGGCTAGACCGAAAATTATTTTCGGTCAGACATTTAGTGGCTGCCTAGGGTAAAGTGCAAATTAATGGAACAACAAAAACAAAAACACCTTAAGGTATTATAAGCGGGCGTTATAGATCATAACGCCCGCAAAAGCGGGCGTTATGGATCAGGTTGTTATAGGTGTGTTAACCGTATTTCGTTTCCTAGGTATTATGGATCTATAATAGTAAAGTAGAAAATAAAAATATTTACTGTAACTGTATTATTTATATTTAATAGTATTTTCGACTTTATTTTCACGTTTTGACGGCACCGTTTTTGGCAAATTGTAAAATGCCTAAAAGTAATCAGTCACAACATGATATATATTCTTCTGTTCTTGTTTCGCCGGCATTTTATCAGTATACCTGAATTGGCGCCGGCATAACGAAAAATGCATTTTATGCTTGCGTTTTGCCGGCTTTTTGTAAAATGCCTAGGCAAATTATAAAAAGCCCAAATTTGCATTATGCCTACGACATATGTATACATGGTATATACATATTTATGGATCAAGCAACGACATACGTATTTTATACAAACATCGCCTTCCTAAATTGGTAATATATCTATTTTAACAATGTTTTTTCAATTTTCAAACACTCTCTCAGTCAATTGACGAAAATCAAAAAAACTATGTATTCAACTCACTTTCCTAACAAACTTTCTACCACGTCCACAGACGCTTGTTAAATTGAGTCCCCATAAGACATCAATGCATCAATGCATCAATTTTTGAGCTAGGAACCCGCGCCAATTTGAGATTCTAACCTAACTAATATGGTGAATTGCAAGGTTATTCCTGCAGGTTCATCAGGTCATCACTCGGTTCTTACAGGATTTAGAATGGATCAAAAATCCAATGTTGTTAAATTAGTAAAAACGGTAGAATCTATAGCGGTGAAAACTATCAGAAATTTGGCTCGCAATGCAATAGTTCTGATTGTGCTCTATTTTAAATAACCCGGACCCAATATTTAGTTTTTACCAAACTTTAAAGCACCATTTTGATTGTGCTTTTCCTCTACAAGGGATCAAGTTTAAGCGGAGAAAGTTGCGGATTACGTCAGCGTTAAAAGTATCAGCGGGAAACTTTTTTTTTTAATATAACTTTATTCATGAACTCAAAATAGTACATACATGACTGGTACCGAGTCCTACCCTTTATGTAACCCAGAATTATAGTATATTATATACCTAGGTAGAGAAGTTGGTCATTATATACCGAGCGCTTTTATAAACCGAGGCGCAAAGCGCCGAGGTTTATAATGCGTGAGGTATATAATGACTTTCTCTACCGAGGAATATATAGAATTTTTTTTACTACTGCTTAATTAGCAGTGCTAATAGAAAATTTGTAAATATGTGCTTTTAACTATTTTTTCTGAACGCCCTCTTAAAAGTGCTGCCCTCTATCAACAACTTATCATAACTTCCTATGTACCTACAGAAACCTGTATTTTTTTTAAATTGACGTATGAAATTGAAATTGAACCAATAGAAACATGACAATATCCTTGCGTAATGACGTCATTTTCATTATTAACCTAGGTATTTTTTCATTATTTTCATTATTCACCTAGGGAGAGAAATTCATTTTTTTCCTGGAAAAATAGATTGAATAATGACTACTTCTCAGGTTAGTAGTACAAAAAATATTTCATAATTTTATGTTATATCACTTATACCGGGTGCCCACGCGATTTCTTTCCGGCTGCCATTTTTTTATTTGTTTATCGATATCAACGAAACTTGGTAGGCTTGATATTTTAACGAAACGCCATTTTTCTGCATTAAGGACAATTTTTCCTGACTTCCGGTTTCACCGGAAATGACCGAAACTTTTGATTTTCAAATGGCACACCCTGTATATTTTTTGTTTTTTGGATTCTACAGATCGTTTTACGTCCTAATGTACCACTTTTAAATTGAGTTTTGTCCAAATTTCGTTTTCATAATTAAATTTTAAGTAGAAAAAAGAAATTACTACTACTACATAATAAAACAGAAATATTTGAACGAAAATTAAGAAAAATGTCGTGTATTATATCGTTGGATTCGCTTTAAAAAACTGCATTTAGTAATCTTATGAAAGTGATATGTTTCTATTCTAGTTTTTGAGTTAGGGCAAAAATACCAAAATAATAAAGTTTACAACCCTCTATCAAAAAAGTTTACAAAGATAAAATTGAGTTTGTATTTTTCTGAACTTAAGTAAAGTATGTAGAGTCATTTTAGGATGATCATGGCACTCTAGTTAAAAAATTAAAATTTAATTTAAAAACAAAATTTGAGCAAAACTCGATTCAAAAATTGTGCATTAGGACGTAAAACGACCTGTAGAATCCGAAAAACAAAAAATATACAGGGTGTACCATTTAAAAATAAAAAGTTCCGGTCATTTCCGGTGGAACCGGAAGTCAGGAAAACTTGTCATGAATGCATAAAAATGGCGTTTGGATAGAATATCAACCCTACCAAGTTTCGTTGATATTAATGGGCAAATAAAAAAATGGCAGCCGGAAAGTGATCTCGTGGGCACCCGGTATACCTATAGATCGTTTCACCAGGGTTCATACTCAACCTTGAAACTTGAAAAAAAAGGGTTGTCGTAGATAAATTCATATGACACATTAAATTTTTTTGACAAATTAAAATGAATGACTACTTCTTGTTTGAGAACCGACGAACGTTTTTGACATCATTGATTTGTTTCAGTCAAGTTCTATTTGTTAAAAAAGGAAGGCAAATTATGTCAAAAAGTGAAAAAAAGTTTAGTTATATATCTCTATGTAAACCAAATTCAAATAAACTTAATAACAAATTATAGATTTGGTAAATCAGCAATAAGTATACAAAAGATAATATTTATACAAACAATAGGGTTCTTCAAGAAAACAAGAAAAAGAGCCAAAGGAGAAATATTTAAGTTCCTGGTTCACAGACAGTTCTTTATCACAAAGAAGTTAAGTATTTAGTCTCTTTTTAAATCCAAATGGAGAAGTTATCCTCCGTATATTTTTGGGAATATTGTTGTGTCATCATTACTCTGGTAACTACACTGTTCTTTCCAATGTTAGTTCTTGATGATGTTATGCACAGATTGCCATGCTGTCTAGTGCAATAACCATGTCAGTATTTTTTATAGGTTTGATATTTGTCTTGACTTGACTGTGTATAATCTTTTGCATAGGTTTGGATTCTTCTATAGGTGCACTATTTGTTCACCTTTTAACAACTTAATTTCCCTATAGATTTAAGACGTCCGATAGAGTCTTGGGAGATGATATAGGTATTTTATGTATCTATTTTGCACCCTTTGCAGTTTTTGAATTAGTATCTTTGAAGTTGCAGCCCAAACAGTATACATGTATTGCAGATGTGATTGAAAAATTGCTTCATATATTGCAGTCTTCATACGTTAAGTCTTTGTCAATAGTAAGCCCCAAGTATTTGTAGCAGTCAACTATTTTTATTGCTATATTCAGGGACGGAGCCATGGTGGCGGGGGGGGCTGGAGGGGGGGTGGCGCCCCCCCAAAGTTCCTAAAATATATCGGAAGTTGGGAAAACTAGGATAAAAAATTTAGAGTTGGGAAAGATTGGTAGACAAAAATTGCGCACCTTATTCGCGAGGACTAATTAAAATTAACATAAGGATCGTGTCACGTGTCGTAATGAATTGCAAAATCACCGGACAACAGAATGACGAAATCCCAATGGTCGCAGAGAATTTCTTGCGTTGCACTTTGCACTGCACTAACGCCACTAGCCTGTGGCAGTGGCACGTGACACTTGTGGCAGTAGTAGCATTAGCACCACTAAGGCTATATAGTATATAAGGTAATCCAAACTTCCTATATTATGTTGCCTTCTGCGCATTCTTCGCTCGCTATTCAGATTTCAGCATAACTCTGAATCCTGGTGCTCTTGAGTTAAAGAAATAGTTTTTAAAAAGTTTCACTTCTTAACACGTGTACGATGCTACACATGATTTTTCTGAAGTGAAACTTCTTACGCGGCGGTCTGATTTGGACGAGAATGGAATAACACGTTTTGGCAAATTTCGGCACAGGAGAGACGAGAGAGAAGAAAGATATAACGTAGAGAGGCGGAGAAAGACAGCGAATGATAATGACAGCCGACGAACGATTGACACAAACCAAGTGAGAGAGCGTGACTCACGGCGAGTTTTTGTGAACCCAAGTAAGAATAGGTAATGCGCGTATTACTTCGCAGCGTGACGTGACGCAGTTTTGGTCCTGCGAAACGCAGTGTATTTGCCGCAGTGGTAGTTTTTCTCGTAGAGTCACAGTGCGTGTTCTGAATGTTTCGAAAATTAATTCAGGCCGTGCGGATTCGACAAGTTTTGCGAACAAAACTAAAAACTGAAAAGCACCAGTTGCCATTTTATCTGCACTATGGGTCTGCCTGCAAAGTGAAAACTGTCATTGTATTTGCGCGGTTACTCTTATCAAGCGCCGATACCCTTGTGACGTCAATACAGATGCGCGTTTATCTTCTGTGTAGCCTTTTTATACTCCGACTCATTCGCTACATGTGATTTTTTTTTATGTTTTAATAAAGTTGGGAAAATTAGGAATGTGACCCCCCCCCCCCCCCCCCAAACCAGTGGCCTTCGCTACGTCCCTGGCTGTATTATCAATCTTTATGTCTATAGAATTGATTATTGATTTGTTTTTTTGTTTAAAAGTTATGAACACTGTTTTATTTATGTTAATCTTCAAGTTGTTTTTGAGAAACCATTTATAGTAGGTAGATAGGAAGTGATTAACGGTCTGCTGTAAGTCTTGAAAATTTGGATCCTTGAAAAGCAACAGTGTATCATCAGCGAATGTTATACAGTGTGGCCGTAAAGTAAGGAATAAATTCAATAATTATTCTTCTAAGCAATTTTTTTAAAAATCCTCGAACCCGTCAATTTTATTTTTTGTCGAGCATTTTTTAGAAAATAAAATTATCTTACAGGGTGATCGCAGAAAAGCTGAACAGGTAGTAACGTAATTTTTTTAAATAGACACTCCTAATTTTTTTTTACATTTTCGGATTTCTGATAAAATTCTAAATATTTTCCATGAAACATGTCCCATACCTAAATTCAACTGTTTCCGAAATGTTGACAGTTGACAATTGACTTTTTTGCAACTTTGAGAGGCTGTAAAACCTAAACGGTTAATTTTAGAGGAAAACCGATTTTACATTCCTGTCTTCGATTCTCATAAGCTATCATTTGATACCAACTTTGAATTCAATTCGAGATTAAATTTAATTGGAATTTTTAATCATGGATTAAATTCAAGGTTGGTGTCGAATGATAGCTTATGAAAATCTAATATAGGAATGTAAAATCGGTTTTCCTCTAAAATTAACCGGTTAGGTTTTACAGCCTCTCAAAGTTGCAAAAAAGTCAATTGTCAACTGTCAATATTTCCGAAACAGTTGAATTTAGGTATAGGACATGTTTCATGAAAAATTCTTAAATTTTTATCAGAAATCCGAAAATGTAAAAAAAATATAGGTGTCAATTTAAAAAAATTAAGTTACTACCTGGTCTAGCTTTTCTGCGACTACCCTGTATAATAATTTTATTTTCTAAAAAATCCTCGACAAAAAAAAAATGAACGTGTCAATTTAAAAAAAAAAATTGCTTAGAAGAATATTTATTGAATTTATTCCTTACTTTACGGCCGCACTGTATATTTACAGTTCAGGTTTGCCTTTGAAAGACTGTGCACATACGAGATACAGTAGAGCTCCCAGGACCGAGCCTTGTCGAACTCCATTGTTTGTGATAACCACCTCACTATCGCGTTCATTGACCACTGCTTATTCCTGCCACTTAGTGGCATACGATTTTATAAGATTGTATGCTACTCCTCTAATTCCCATACCTTCCAACTTTTCCAAAAGAATTTCAGTGTTAACGGTATCGAACAATTTTTGAAGGTCTATGAAATCCGCAATCCCATAATTGCTCCTGTCCAATTAAGCTACTAGAAATATACTCGACCATGTCAACTACTGCCACCTGCGTATTTGCAGCCTTTAGGAAGCCATATTGTTGCAAATCAAATCTCAAACAGCTGCAATTCCCTGATCATCTCCAATACGGTTATCATTATTTAATAAAATCTATATTATTTGCCTGACTGTAATTGTTATAATTATTTGCAATCACATAATTAACAACTTGCCATGTTTTACGTAGGTCTCATCGTGCATTTTCAAATTTACTGGTTATATAAGGTACCTGACCCAAATAAGGCCATGTTCCTAATAAGGCCAGTGCCCCTTATTGCTTAATATTGAATCATATTTTCAAAAATTACAATATTATTAAAAAAGATAACTATAATGCAAATCAAAAATTATTGCCAGGATTCCTAGCAACTCGTTATATGTCGAAAAATGGCCAACCATATATTTCATATGTCACGTTATAACTTTGAGGCTGGAACTTAATTAGTTTAAACACATGTTTATAAAGTGAATGGGGCGAATATAATTTTTACACAGACATTTATGTATTGAGAAAGCTACAGAGTAAGCACAGAATAATATCTTTGCTAGATTTCTAGTTACAGACATTTTTTTATCAATGTAACATGTTCCTAATAAGGCCATATATGAAAAATGTTCAATTGGCCTCACATCATACTGTTTTTTCAAAAAAATGTGTCATATTATTACTCAAGTGATGTGTTTTAGAACGCCTATAATCTAACCAAGCAATAGAAGCTGCAGTTCATTTGTCCTATCTGTATGTAGACCTATTGGGATCAGCATCCCAGGACTTGAAATTATTGTTTTTTTTAGAATGCAGCAAGCGTTTAGGTTCTATTTTGTGTTATACTATTTCTCAAAAAATATTTTTTTAAATAATTGTACATATTTATTTTTAACATTTTTTAATGGTGGCCTTATTAGGAGCATAATGATCCAAATAAGGCCAATGTTAAGCGTCTTTGTTGTATGCAAAAACCACCACTTTTTTTAAAAATTAAATAAACTGGTGTTTATATTCAAGTAATAGAAACGAAACACTTCACATGTAAGCTCGAGATTATTGTTGGGCTTGGTGGATAACGTTAGGAAAAAAATAAACTTCTTAATATGGCCTTATTTAGAGTAGGTACCTTAGTTACTTTTCAGTCTGGTTTTAAAATTGTTGCACTGATTTTTTAAGGTTTCAAACTCTTTCTTTAATGTTTCATTTTCCGGGTTACGTTTTAGCCTTGAGTATATTTTATCTCTTTGATTTATCAATTTCAAGAAATTATTATTAATCCATGATTTATTTCGAACTTCTACGGTTTTATTAATAGGCCTGTTCGCACAGCAATCACAAACCAGTCAGAGCGAATCTCATTGGTTGGAAACAGTCAGAAACAGTCAGAAAACTAGTTTCAACCAATGAAATTCGCTCGGACTGGTTGGTGATTTCTGTGCGAACAGGCCTAGTAGATATACGTTTTGCATTTTGTATGAGTTCAGCTAGTGTTTCAGGTCTCAGACAACCTTTTGATTGAAATGTCTATAAAAGAGATCTTTATTTAAAAAATGTATAGTTCGCTTTTTTTTCGGCGGTGGCTTTATTTTGAATAAATTGATTTCTATGACTTGTAGTTTCATAGAGATCAAAGGTTATATTTGGATTTTTTATATTAATGATTGAATGGCCAATAAGCGTCTTTGAGTGATTTACTTCTCTGTTAGCCAATGTCGTATTTAAGAAGGTAAAACTGTTTCCGGTTACTATATTTTCATAATGTGTTTTCAATTCCAATTTTCTGAATACCTGAGTTCATGTTAATGTCTCCAATCAATCAAGTGGGATCCTTTAAATCATTTAAAATATTGTCCAAGTCATCCAAATAAAGATTGAAATTACCAGATGTTGTCTGTATATAGTGACTATTCTATTAGGATTATTAATTTGTATTATTAACCAGTCACAATTGTTAATGGATTTATTCATCCCAAGACTGTATTTTAAAAACTAACTTATGTAAACTGATACGCCTCCACCTCTAGTTGGTCTACAGTTATGCTGCACATTATACTCATCAACATTATGTGATTTTGTTTCTTCCTTATATATACATTTTTCCGTAAATACCAATACTTGAGGTCCATTATCAGTTTTTACCATAGTTTCAATATCCTCCAACTTATTTCCTAAACTCCTTATACTTGGTATACAACAAACTCAAGCGAAGTTCTGTTATAATATATATGTACAAGTTATTTACAGTATCAAGCACTGGCCCGGTAAGAATATATTTTGATTGGAGAGCCCTGCTCAGATTTTGATAGATGCTTTCCCATTACTAACATAAGCAGATTCAAAATTATTTTTAATTTTATAGTCTCTTGCAGCCTTAAACAAGGCTTGGTTATGTTACATAAGGTGCCTTTCTGTAATTAGAAAAATTCAAAAACAGTGCTTTTTTTGAAAACTACTTTCAAAATTAGAGAAAAATCTACGAACAAGTTATAAGGGCTGCGGGCTGCTAAACAGATGTATTTTAAACAAAGACTAGATGACTCACAAAACAGAAACAGGGAAAAACTGGGCAATTATAAACAAACTAAGGGAAAAACAAAGTAGGCTGAATACTCATCAAGTTCAACTGTCGCCTAACGAACTGAATGATTTTTTCCGTTCAGTTTCAGAAAAATCAACAGAACACTTGCCAAAAGATAAATCCTTTAAAATACTGACCTGAAAAGATCACTGAAAACTTACATCTAACAAATACAGACTTGTTTGAACTCAAATACCTTTTAAATGACATAAAGAAGAAAAAATCGGCTAGAGCTGACGACATTTCAATAAATACCATTATGGATTTTCTTTATACGGCACTTCATGTTCTAGTTGAGTCGATAAATCATTCATTTCATACAGGAGCTTTTCCAGAATGCCTAAGGATAGCTTTAGTTGTCCTTATTTTCAAAACTGGTAATACATCAGACCCCTCTAACTACAGACCAATTTCTCTGTTATCAGCAGTGTCAAAGATCATTGAAAAGATACACTCAAAAAAATCTTGATCATAATATCAATGAACTGCTTTCATAAATTACATTTTCATTGATTCAGTGAAATTTTCATTAATCCCAGGTACAGAAAACTGTAAGTATTATGATTTCATGAACAGCTATCATTAAAATAAAGAATGAAGCTTCATCAAGTTATGAATAGTCATCTACATGAATCTATGTTGAATAGTGCATCGGTTACAAGAACTAAGTTCATTGATATTATGAAATTAAACCTTGATATTAAAGAAAATTTCTTTGATGGGAGCTTCCACGGAATATTTATAATATAAATGAATATTAACATGAATAATATGAATATGGTTCATATGACCTTACTAGAAAATTATCCTTTTAAGAACGAAATTCATTGATACAATGTACGGTTCATTTAAAACAAGCAAGTATTCCTAGAAACAAAGCTGCAACCATTACATCAAGATAAATTATAAATACAATGAAACAGTTCATAGCATTAATGTAGACAGTTCCTAAGCACATGCGCAAAGGTAGCTGCAGTCGGGCAACGACATAGAAAAATATGTTGAAATAGGAATAATTACATTTCTATTTTCTGGGTGCACTGCTACGTACTTCGTTCAAGTTGGTTTTTTCGGTTTTGTGTTGTTCGAAGTCTTAAATAGAAAGTCGATTATACCTGTCGCCGGTTTTTTCTAAAGGTAAGTTGTATACCTCTATTACCTCTATAATATGTATACCTATTATGTAGGTAGGACTTGGATGCCTTGCACGGAGACGGTCTAGTCTCAAAATGGGAATGCGAAAGAAATGACCTACAGATTTAAATGTCATCCGGGGAGAACGTGAAAGACAAAAGCGTCAAGAGCTCCTCAGAATTTCTAAGGAATACTGAAGTCTCTAAAAGTAAGTATACTCAATCCCAAATCAAGTTGTAATTTTTTTAATCGATATATTTTTGTTAAATGGTTTTGTTTCACTAGGTAGAAAAGCAGAAGATTCAATACCGCAGCTAGTGTTTCATAGCCGAGGCAAGGAAACCAGCCAAAGCATCAAATCTTATTTTCTGATGTGGCTTGTTTTAGAAACTTTGGATGTTGATAGTTCAAAAACAGCTGGAACAAATATAGATATAATATATATTTATGGAAACAGGATTTAAGGAGGATTTGAAAGATAATAGAATATACGGTTAGTGTCATTTAAAATAAAAATACATAAGTAGGTACTTAGATTTTTAAATTTTCAGATTTTGGGATGCCCATTGGTTTGTTTGACAATTCTGGAAGATGATACGAAGAAACCATGCAACTTTTGCATTAAAAGCTTTTTTCCTATTGCTCATATTCATCAGTACAGGGGACACGCAAATATAAAAAATGACCCTTTACCCCATTTAAAATCCTAAGTATATTTAAGGCATAATTCATGAAATTATTTTAATAAAAATAAAGAATATGGTATATATTATTGAAAACGTCATTATTAAATATAATGAATGCAATTCTTAGTATTCAAGACTGTGATTCATAAATACAATGAAAGGGTTTCATCAAATTATATCTGGGCTTCATTAATATTATGCCGTCTGTTCATCAGGACAATGAAAAAGTACATATAAACTAAGAACGATGTTTATTGTTACTATGAAAAGTTTCATTAATACAAAAACCTTACTACATACCTTAATGTTCGTTGTTCATACACAAGATGAATCGAAATAGGAATTAAGAAATTGTTCATACTTCAATAACCTAGAGTTCATGTAATCAAAGAAACCGTTCTTTGGACCGATTTTAATGAATTGTTCATTAAATCTAAGAACAACTTCTTTTTATTTATGCTACTATTTGGTTGAGTGTAATTAAAATAAGAGTAGTAGAATTTTTTGAAAAACATAAGGTACTCACTGAGGTTCAATTCGGTTTTCAGAATGAGAAAGGCATCATGGATGCCATATTCAATCTTTTGGAGGAGGTATATACTGGACTTAATGGTGGCGTGTCTATCGCAGTAGTATTTTGTGACTTTTCCAAGGCGTTAGACTGTGTGGATGTTGTGGATCATGGAATACTACTGCGTAAGCTTCAACACTAGGGATTTAGGGGTACCGGACAAAGGTGTTACTACTCAGAGAAAACACATAGTTAAAGCAGTTAAAGTGGGGGAAAGCCAATCAAACACCAAAATTATCGAGCTAAAGGACATCATCAATAAAGATATGGACTTGTTGAAGAAATGGTGCCACATAAATAAACTGTTAAATATAAAAGAAAAACAACTATTATCATTCAAGATTAATTTTGACACCCTAACATTAGAAACAAATATTGAAAACAGAGCTTCCACTAAATTCCTAGGCATATGTTGACAATCACCTAAAATTTAAAGAACAAATAAGTACTATAACTAAAGAAGAAATTAGTAGTGGTGCATATGCCTTGAGAGTGGCTAGAGAACTTAACCTTTCTTCAACAATGACAGTCTACTATTCTTTGATAGAGTTCCATTACTTTCATTTGAGATACGGAGTTGCATTTTATGGATCCTGCACAAATGATCCCTAATGGCTAGTGCGTTAAAACTTCAAAAACGCGCATTACGGAACGGTGTATATTATGTAAAGTGGGACCTAGAGAGCATTGTAAGCCATTATTGAAAACACACAAAATCCTTACAGTATTTTGTCTATATATATTGGAAACATCATCACTAATGTATAAAAAAATATTACAATGGACTGAAACAACAAAAACATACATACAACATCAGATAAATAAACAATATTCCTCTACCTATTCCAAAGACATCTATAGCTCAAAACTCTCTCATTTATAATGGCAAAAAAATATTCAACCATTTGCCTGAAGAAATGAAAATACTGGACAACTGTAAGAACTTTCACAATGCAGTGAGAGCACTCTTGGTAGTTCAACCCTACTACAGCCTGCTGGAATACTTTGAAGATAGACTAAATTAATTATTTGTGATAATATATGATAATGTGTTCCTGATTCCTATTTTTTTTTTTAATATTGTTTTTTATTTTTTGTAATATGTGATTGAACATGTATAAAAACTTGACAGTAGTTTATTTTAAATTTTTTTAAAATATTTATATGTTTTTTGGTCCTTAGTGTTTTGTTCTATTCTATTGTATTTTGGCTTACTAGGTAGTGTAATACAACAAATTTGTAATATTGTACATTTTAGTATTAGCTTTGTCAATAAGTTTAAGTACCGTAACATGGGGATACTTTAAATCACGGGTATACTTTGATCGGAACTTCGTTATAATTTTGAATCCCAATAGCGCCGCCATCTTTCCTGCCGTGCGCATGACGTTGCTTCTATCAGTTGTTTCATTACTCCCGCCAGTCAAGTCACTTCGAAGGTCAAAACAACGCGCATCTCTTCCAGAAAAATTAGTTTGTGTACCCACGTGCTTTGTTTAAATTATTTTAGCTCAAAAACTTCATATCCACAGCGGTAAGTAATTAAATTTTAATTATAGCTATACTTGTATTGCCTCAGACATATATTTAGCAATATTATTAGCAAGTATCTGCCGTGAATTAGTACAAATATATTTTTTCTGAATGATTTTATTGAAAGGGGTAACTTTGATCAGCACCTGGGGCAACATTGATCGATTGATCAATGTTACCCTATTGATCAATGTTGTCCCATCACATAGCAAATATATAACCCAAATTAAATTAATAAATTGTTCTTATTTTATAAATGCCTCGTGCGCACAAGCGATTACTCGGCAGTCGACCATACATGAACTATAGCTCAGAAAAATTAGAACAAGCACTGGAAGCAGTTTTTGAAGGTGTATTGTCAATTCGCGAGGCCTCAAGACGGTTTAAAATTTTATTTGGTACAGTCTACAACAAATACAAGGGAAAGTATGGAAGAAAACCAGGCCGCCCAACTATTTTTACTGAAAAAGAAGAACTGGCCATCCTTCAGTCAGCAGCCAAGTGTTAGGATTGGGGGTTTCCATTGAATCTTATGGATATACGGATGATAGCAAAGTTTTATTTAGACAGAAAAGGTAGAACGGTAAATATATTAAGAATAATATTCCTGGAGTTGACTGGACATACAGCCTTCTTGAAAGACACAAAAACTCATATGGACAAAGACTGGCGACTAATATAAAGCGAGCGAGAGCAGAAGTATCAAGAGAAACTCTAGGAGCGTTTTATGACAACTTGAAAAATACAATAAGAAACCTAGCACCTTCATTTGACCAAAAACTGCTGTTTGTGCCTTATTAGTGTATATTTATTTAGTTCCAAATATATTTTTGAATAAAAATGATGTTTTTATGTGATCAATGTTACCCTATATATAATTTCGCTTGTAGCAACTGAAATATCAACTCTAAAATTTTTTTAAAAACTTTCAGGTTCATTTGAATGGGGTTACTTTCATATTTCATGCAAAACAAATGGGTGATCAAAGTATCCCCAATACGAGTACCTATATCTTTGATCACACCATTTTTATTTTTTTTCTCAAAAAATACTGGATTATAAAATTGCATATTTTCTATTTGTAGGCAAAAACCGATTTATCATGTTTTTTGTTTCATCTGTATTGGCAAAGACGAACGAGATATTCGTTTTTGAAAAAAAATATCGATCAAAGTATCCCCATGTTACGGTACTTCGGACAATAAAGCACAGCTTTATCTATTCTATATTGATACTCTTTTTCCTAAATCTGAAAAAAAAGATTGACCTAGAAATGTCTGGATTCACCAACAAGCTGTGACCTTTCAGTATCTATATAGTTAACATTTGAGTAGACGTGAACATTCATTCTCTTCTCATTTTTGCCTGATATCCTATCACTTTTTTTCGACTAAAATCTAAAGCCTCGAAGGTATATTTGGTGTTCAGATTTTTCATGCCACGAAAAGCCTATTCCAATCTCGTAAAAAAAATGAGAACATTACTATTCTTATGCAATGTTCTGGTTTATCCTGGTTTAGGGTTTCAACGAGATTGAAACAGATAAAAAAATAAACCCAATTACAACTTACCTTATTTTATTAAATTTTAAGCACAAAAATTTACATTATTCTAACCGCAGACACAAGAGCATATAAAAACTTGCACTGACACCGGCACTCTATAGACAGTCGGTTTATATAGAATTGGTACCTACCCCAGTTTTGAATGCAAATTGCTTAAGTGGTTCCGAATTTTATTGAATAATTGGTAAAAAAAATCTCTATATTCTTATAGGCTCTTCTGGCATATTATTTACAATACAGACATAATGTTTACGACCGGCATATTTATTTAATTTGATTAAGAAAGGTGGGATTTTCCTATGGATAAACTTAACTGGTTCGTGTAAGCGATATTTTTTATTTTTACGACCTGTGTGAAAAATTTACATTATCGTAAAACGAATGTTACTTTGTGAGTTAAAATACTCATTAACCTTGAGCATTTGCGAATTAACGGGAAAATCCGATAACTTAACCCCAAGAAAACAAAAACAGAACATTTTGGTTTAATTATTTGTTTAAAAAACCCAGAGTTCGACGAAGCAATATCAGTGCAAATTTATGCAAGACTACAGGGTGCTCAAAACACAAATGTAGCGTATATTTTTTGATTTCGATGTAGTGAACCATCCAAGGACCTTTTTTTTCAGTTATACATGTAAACCCCATACTTTGTGAGTGGCTTGCTTACATCAAGTCCTACAACTTTTCCTCTACGACTTTTCTCGGAAATGGCACGTATGCGCGCAGGCGACTCGCAAACATGTCGATCTGACGTAGCTATGTTTCCTGATACATGTAGGTAAATCTAATTTTACGAATACTGTTTGATTTTTATGTCTAAATCACGGAAATCAACTTGGCCGACAAAAATAATGGCAAATTGGGGGAGTCCGATACCCCCAAAATGTCGATCTGACGTGGTTATGTTTCTTGATACATGAAAATCTAATTTCACGAATAATGTTTGATTTTTATTTCTAAATCACGGAAATCAACTTGGCCGACAAAAATAATGGCAAATTGGGGGAGTCCGATACCCCTAAAATGTTTGCGAGTCGCCTGCGCGCATACGTGCCATTTCCGAGAAAAGTCGTAGAGGAAAAGTTGTAGGACTTGATGTAAGCAAGCCACTCACAAAGTATGGGGTTTACATGTATAACTGAAAAAAAAGGTCCTTGGATGGTTGACTAATGCCTTCAAATTCCAGCCTGTCTTTTATCGCACTTTGAATAGTGACTAAAATTATCAAAAATTGACGGTCAAATATTCTAATAATAGTTGAAAGAGATGTACTAGGATTCTTCCATTCGCAGATCAAAATACTTCATATTGAATTAGATAATTGACGTTCCAAAATCGGAAAAATCCTTTCTAAAAGCTTATTTATATCAATCAACGATATTACCAAGATTACACCGAGGGATGTAGCAAAGTTTAGAAGAGCTGGGATTACTGATAGAGTATTGGAGATTCTTTTTAACCTTCCTACGTATGCGTAGAGCTTCTAATGAAAATATTTGAAAAAAAAAACTCTATTGTGAAATATAAGGAAATTGCTTGAGTAACTAATATCGGAATTGCCGTTCTATTTTCATCATTTAAGTTTTCTAAACTCATCATAATTTAGGGCTTCTGTGGCTGCGGGTTCCTTGAAGGCTAATAAATAAGCCAAAGATAATCCTCCATATTACTCCACTATCTACGTTGTGATTGACTTTGCAATGCAAACTTCTCCAGTGCAGTGGACAATATCACATACATAAAATCTGTTTTTTTTTAAAGATAATTCCCCAAGTCAAAAATTTAGTAACTATGTTGGCAACACAAGCCTTTTCTACATTAAAAATTTTAAAGCATTGACAATTTTACATTGTATTGCCAACATAATGTCAGTTTGACTTTTATCTTAAAAAAAAAAACAGACTTTACCTATGTAAAATCCGACAAAAGTATTCGTCCGATTTCTGACGAGTGCAGTTCGGATGACCAGCCCAATGCTGATGGAATTGGTTTCCTCAAGGATACTGTTGTTTGTTCGTCGGTCTTTCCAATTTAATTTGAGTATTCTTCCGAAACAGCGCTGCTCTTATCTAAAAGCTGGTTGTCGGTGTTGAATTTTCACGTCGATATTTGCATTTGTGCATAGATGACTAGAGGTATGGAAAGTATTGCAGGTGCTCCATCGACATGGGCGTCGTTTGGGGGAGCAAGGGGGGGCATTTGCCCCCCCCCCCCCCCCCCCTAAAAATAGTCTTTTGAACAAGAAAGCAGTAAAAGAGAGTTCGTATTCGTAAAGCTTTTTTCCATTTTTTCAAAATTTGTTAGGTACTTTGAAAAATTGGCTGACATTTTCATTACATTCAACGGAATTGAATTTCACTTAACTTAGGGCCGGTATTATAAAACGCTGAATCGATTGTAAGAGTTTCAACCTTCGGTTGAATCCTATCAATTTGCATGGAGTCAACCGAAGGTCAAAACTCATCATCGATTCAGTGTTTTATAATACCGGCCATGGCGGCCATTATTGGAAAATTTTGTCCTAAACAAATGAAGCCCGGGACACATCTATCATGAATTCTTCCTATCCGACTCCAATCATACAATCAGGGTCCTTATTCTTGGAACAAGGAGCAGCGTTCCCAGGAGAACTAGTGTTCCGCTGCTCCCGTGTTCCAAAATAAAGGACCTTGATTGTATGATCGGAGTCGGATCGGAAGAATGATGCATGATAGATGTGTCCCGGCCTTGATGTAGGCATGGGCGGTTATTGGAAAATAACCGGTTATCGGTTGACCGGTTTATTTTTGTAAGAAAAATAAGCTTATACGATTGAGCTTTAGTAAATAACCGGTTATCACAATAACCGGTTATAATTTTCTCTCTCTCCACTACTACTACTATATCTTTCTATCTTACACAATTAAACAGAGAAAGAGAAAAATGAGCAAACTCGCAAACCAATTATGTCCATCGAGGAGGGCGATTTTCATTTCTTTTCTCTTTCTATTTTGCAAAAATAACCATGGAAAATTCAAGTTTCCACATCGTTGGATTTTTTTTTTTTTCGTCTCTTATGATAAATATGAAGGTCGGGTAAAAAATGCATTCCATTGGGAATTTTTTGGGAGTTCTTGCGTTTGAATTGTTTAAAACCATGCTATAAGTGGGAACAGACAAGTCAATAGAGTAAAAAAAGAAAACTATCAACCGAACAACCGAATGTCGGTTATTGATAAGTGAATTCGGTTATTAGGTTAAACCTGATGGAAATAATAACCGAAAATAACCGGTTTTTAAACTTTAGGTTAACCGGTTATTGGAATAACCGATTAATTTATCCCATGCCTACCTTGATGCGGACAGTGAATTTGTTGCGGAAAAAAATACCATAATTTTTAACTAAATATCTATATCAAATAAGTACGTTAAAATGCTTAAAAAGGGGCGTGGCACCAAAAAAAATTAGCCTACGGCGGTTTCCTGCGGCGCTAATGGAAATGGTCTTATTATAATACTGCCCTTATAGATATACTGCCCCCCCCCCCTGAGAAACCTCGTAACGACGCCCATGTCCATCGATAATTACAGCTGGATCTGGTGCCTTCATATTTAGACACAGACAAAAATCCTTTACCAGCCTGGCGGTAAAGGAATTTTGTCTTATCCGTGTTTAGTTCTAGACCGATACTTTCGTATGCATTTAAAGTAGTTTGTAGGCCAAGACAGCGTGATCATCAGCATGAAATGTGCCAAAGCTTAATGGTGAACAATCCTAAAACAGAGGTGAATACCCTTCCTTAATGGTAAAGTTGCATCATTGGAATCTAGAATTAATACAGCAAGGCAAACGGATAAAAAAGAACAAGTGGCCCATCTTGAGGAAAAAATAATTAAAGTAAATAAGAAAATACAGAATGCTCATGATACTTGTTATAGGGATACTGCAACTAATGGGAAAGATGAAACTACTGATGTCATTAACAATACTTGCATGAACAATCGGAACAACTAACGAACAAACTGGATTCTGTTGTAAGTGCCATTAGGAGTGCGAATAAGGATCTTGTAAGCTTTTTAACCCCATCAGATCACTTTCAAGCGCAGAGTAAAGCACAACCTAGAAAAGATGTACTAGTTTTGAAAAATGATACTGAGGAAAACAAGGCTTTAAATAGTATGCAGCCTACACTAGAATTAAAAGCTTCAAGTGGATCAAACTCTGCGTCTGGAGAATTTGTTCTGGGCCTGACCGTCCTAGTCTAAAAGTGGCAAATAAAAACATAGGTGAAAGAATGGTAAAGCTCACTTGGGTTTATCTCTCCAATCTAGATTTTGAAACAAAGCCAGATGATATTCTGGCTGTACTCGATCCTAAGTTTGCTCATATCTACCAGTGTCATAAACTACCCTCAAGATTTGAAAACCCGAATAGTGCAGCCTTTAAACTGGGTATTCCTGAAGAACTGGAAGAAAAGTACCTCTCCACGAACTTTTGTGTTGTTGGCCGATATAAAAATGTAGGTCGGGACAATCATGGAAGACCCAAAGGTTTTTATCGAGGTTTTTATCGGTCCCATAAAAAAATTTCACAATCAATACGTCGTCGGAACTGGCAGTAGAGATGCCAAATCACAGTCAGCCCTCGTGTGAACTACCTAGCACAGACATTGATGTAATAAGCTCTCTGAAAATTGCTCATATAAACCGGTCGATTTGCAATAAAATTTCTGATATCAAAAAATTATATTCTCCAATCTGATTTTGACATGATTGCAATTTCGGAGACATGGCTAAATTCCGACATACCCTCTCATTTATATTATATGCTATAGAAAATTTTACATTATACGGAAACGATATGTTGCAATCTATGTTTCCAGTACCTAGGTTGCATATAGTGTCAGTCATAACTCCAGATATGGATAATGGAATAGATGTGCTCTGGCTGGGTTACCTGTAAGCACAACAAACTGTGTTGTTTATCGCCCATCTTCTGTTCCATATGCAGGGCTGCAGTTCCTTTATGATATGCTACCTGATATAATTTTTAAATGTGATATCTATTGGGAAATGGACTAAGAAATTAAAGAACTTGTTAATTATCGATATTCAATATATTTTTTGTATCGAACACAGCGTGGAAAGCAGAGCGTGTGAACTCATAGAACTAACTATAGGAACTGACTCAACATCAAAAGACAAAGAATTACAAACCCTTTCAACAATTAACGATAAACAATTCCTCATCTGTTTATCTTACATATAGAAACTACTATAAACACATTCAGTCATCCAAAGCTGAAATATAAATTAGCAAAGTATAGGCTAATAATCAAAGTTTAATTTATTAATTTTTGGTTCACTGATATAAATATCAGTTTATCCAACAGGCCACCTCAAAAATTTGATCAATTTGACTAAAAGTAGGTAATACAACTTAAACCTAGTAGTTATATCATAAATAGACCTGCTTTCCTTATGTGTGTCTTTTCTGGGGAAAAATTACAATAACGGTCCAGCATTTGCTGCTCGGGATGAGGAAAACCCAGGAAAACCTAATCAAACCATTTAATTATTTTGACTTATTTACTAAACCTAACTCCATTGTGATGTCTTCAAATTTACTAGCATGTCTAAACATGTCTGCTAGTTGTTTCTCTGTGGACAATTAATATGTATTTTATATTAATTACACCTTCCTCTATCTGTTCATTGAAAAATGATAATTTGTATCAATCCAGGTATTCTTTCAATCTGGACAAACTGATCGAAGTCACTTGAGGTTTGATAAAGTTTGTAAGGCTTCGCGGCCAGATTATTGATAAGGGGTTTTCATTCGGGCTTAATGGCCGTCGTAAGTTGGAATTTCTTCCTGACGTTTCGCTAGCACGCGTGGCTAGCATCTTCAGAGGTGCTTCCATGTCCGATTCTGGTAGCAGACTGACGCGTTTCTGACCGTAAGTTGTATTTATGTGTGAGTGGCTATGATAAGGGAGGGGCGGGGCTTCGCGGCACTTGGCTAATCTCAACTTTCTCTGTACTCAATGGGATCTTTCTTGCGTTTTTTGAGGATCGGGTACCAGATTTGATTAAGTTTTAGTGTTTCTTCTTTCCTTTTAAAGTTCTCCGTATGTTCGTGGATTTCTATAGCTTCACGTACAAGACGATTGTGGTATCCGGAAGTCGGTGCAAGAAGCTTGACCTCATCAAAGAGTATTTCGTGATTTTCTTCACTAAGCGCATATTCCGCAACTGCTGATTTTTCCGATTGTCCTAGTCCATAGTTTCTTTTGTGTCCGGTCATCCTGGTTCCCATGGATCTTTTTGTCGTTCCTATGTATACCTTACCACATGTGCATGGTATACGATAGACTCCAGCGCTTGACAGTGGGTTCCTCTTATTCTTGGCTGATCTGATTGATTGCTGTATTTTCCTTGTTGGCTTGAAGATTGTTTTTATGTTGTGTTTATTCAAGACTTTCCCTATCCTGTCTGTCACCCGAGAAATGAAAGGCAGATATGCATTAGCCACCACTGGTTGTTCATCCACGTTTTGTCGTGTGGCAATTTTGGGTCGCATGGCCCTGTCGATTTCAAATGCATTGTAATCATTCGATAGAAAGGCCGACTTGAGATGATCCAGTTCTTGCTCGAGATATTGTGGTTCGCAGATGTTCCGAGCAGGTTCTGTTAACGTTGTTATAATTCCACGTTTTTGCCTTGAATGGTGGTTTGAGAGTGCATGTAGGTACCTCTCTGTGTGCGTAGGTTTTCGGTAGACCGTGTGGCTTAGTTTTCCTCCAGATTTCTTTATGAGCAAACCTAAGAAGGCGATTTCCTGGTTTTTCTCCTTTTCCATGGTAAATTCTATGCTAGGACGTTGCTCGATCAGGTGGGCTAGGAACTGGTGTTGGTGCTCCCGGTGTACTCACTATAGGTCTTAGCGGGACTTCCGGTTTGTGAATTTTGGGTAGGCCGTAGAGTCGTGGTGGAACTGTTTCTGTTTTTATGATACCTTTCTTAACCGTGTCTGTTAGGGTAGATGGCCTAATCAGTTGTCTGGTATTACGGAGTGTGGCTTGTGTGGGATCCTTCTTTAGCTTTCGGTAGGTAGATGGATCCAGGAGTTCCTGAATTTTCCGGTTGTAGTCTTCAGTTCTTAACAGAACAGTTGCGTTGCCCTTATCCGCAGGTAGAATGATCACATCTTCCGCTGAATTCAGGTTCCTAATTGCCATCAGTTTCTTCTTAGAGAGGTTACTGGTTGGTGGTCGAGCCTTTCATAGAATGTTAGCTGTCTCAATACGGATTTCTTCCGCTTCCACATCATGTAGTGCTCTGATGGCTGCTTCGGTGCTGGCTATAATCTCCTCCGTTGGCAGGTGTTGTGGAGTGATTGCGAAATTACCGCCTTTTGCCAAGACGACTGTTTCCTTTTCGGCAAGGACTCGATCCGTGAGATTGATGACCAGTCTGGATTTGTCAGGTGCTGGGGAATTTTGGGTTTGTTTCTTACAGAACGTCTCGTATTTTCGAATCTAAGCTTTTTTACTCTGGTTTAGCTCATTATCCATACTTGAGCATGAGATGGTATCAATTTTGTCCCAATCCTTTGACTGTATTTTGTTGCTAGGCGTCAGATGTAGGTGAAGTAGTTCTCAGCACTGAAGCAGTCATCAGAGTACTAACTGATGTGGAAGCAGAAGAAATCCGTATTAAGACGGCCAACATTCTACGACAGGCTCGACCTCCAACCAGTAACTTCTCTAAAAAGGAACTAATGGCAATTAGGAACCTGAATTCAGCGGAAGATATGATCATTCTACCTGCGAATAAGGGCAACGCAACTGTCCTGTTAAGAACTGAAGACTACAGCCGGAAAATTCAGAAACTCCTTGATCCATCTACCTACCGGAAGCTAAAGAAGGATCCCACACAAGCCTCACTCCGGAATACCAACAAACTGATTAGGTCATCTACCCTAATAGACACGGTTAAGAAAGGCATCATAAAAACAGAAGCAGTGAATCTACGGCCTACCCAAAATTCACAAACCGGAAGACCCGCTAAGACCTATAGTGACTGCACCTGGAGCACCAACGTACAACCTAGCGAAACATCTTGCATCGCTTCTTCAACCGCATGTAGGAAAGACTAGCTCTTACATCAAGGACTCCACTCACTTTGTTCGGAAAATTAGGGATATTATTCTTCAACCTAACGATATCCTGGTCAGCTTTGATGTCGTGTCCCTATTCACAAAAGTGCCATTGACAGAATCTCTTGACTTGATATCAAGTACCTTCCCCAATGACATAGTTGAGCTTTTCCGCACATGTCTCACAGGGAGTTACTTCCTGTGGAAAAAAGCTCAACCATTTCCTAGGCCACCTGAACGAGCAACATCCTAGCATAGAATTTACCATGGAAAAGGAGAAAAACCAGGAAATCGCCTTCTTAGGTTTGCTCATAAAGAAATCTGGAGGAAAACTAAGCCACACGGTCTACCGAAAACCTACGCACACAGAGAGGTACCTGCATGCACTCTCAAACCACCATTCAAGGCAAAAACGTGGAATTATAACAACGTTAACAGAACGTGCTCGGAACATCTGCGAGCCACAATATCTCGAGCTGGATCATCTCAAGTCGGCCTTTCTATCGAATGGTTACAATGCATCTAAAATCGACAGGGCCATGCGACCCAAAATTGCCACACGACAAAACGTGGATGAACAACCAGTGGTGGCTAATGCATATCTGCCTTTCATTTCTCGGGTGACAGACAGAAAAGAGAAAGTCTTAAAGAAACACAACATAAAAACCATCTTCAAGCCAACAAGGAAAATACAGCAATCAATCAGATCAGCCAAGGATAAGAGGAACCCACTGTCAAGCGCTGGAGTCTATCGTATACCATGCACATGTGGTAAGGTATACATAGGAACGACAAAAAGATCCATGGGAACCAGGATGAACGGACACAAAAGAAACTGCGGACTTAGACAATCGGAATAATCGGCAGTTGCGGAATATGCGCTTAGTGAAAAAAATCACGAAATACTCTTTGGTGAGGTCAAGCTTCTTGCACCGACTTCCGGATACAACAATAGTCTTGTACGTGAAGCTATAGAAATCCACAAACATACGGAGAACTTTAACAGGAAAAAAGAAACACTAAAACTTAAGCAAATGTGGTCCCGATCCTCAAAAACGCAAGGAAGATCCCATTGAGTACAGAGAAAGTTTAGATTAGTCAAGTGCCGTGAAGCCCCGCCCCTCCCCCACTACAGCCCCTCACACATAAATACATCTTACGGTCGGGAACGCGTCAGTCTGCTACCAGAATCAGACATGGAAGCACCTCTGAAGAGGCTAGCCACGCGTGCTAGCGAAACATCAGGAAGAAACTCCAACTTACCACGGCCATTAAGCCCGAATGAAAACCACTTGAGGTTTTTTTCAAATAATTGTCATCTGGTTTTACCACGATTTCATTGGCCCTGACTGTTTTTTTGACGCCTCATAAAGAAACCTGATGTGATTACAGTCACTTTGTTTAGATCGAAAGAATACCTGTAAAATGATTTGATCTTTTGTGATTTGTTGGATTATTTGCAATACTTATGCAACCATCATTGTTGTCCCCCTAGGTCATAATTGGCTCTGATAGTAATATTTATGTATATTTTCTGCTAATGATTTTAACCAAAGAGCCTCCGTGACAGCTTCAAAAAGAAAGCCATATATTCGGCTTCAGTAGATGATGCCGCTACTGACAACTGCCTTTTTGTATTCCAACATATCGCACAATTCTCAAACAGTTTAAATAAATATCCTGTTGTGCTTTTCATATTGTTTATATCATCTCCACCTCCCTAATCAGGATTAATATAACCACTTGAGAAGTTGATATATTCACATCTAAAATATTGTGGCAACTCTACATTGATTTTACCCTTAAGATATCTAAGAACCCTTTTCAAATAGGTATTGCCAAAGCTCTTTATTATTTTTGTTTTGATACCTGCTCGAAATATTACCAGCAGTACTTGAATCAGGTACAGATTTACTTACTATACTCATTATTAGGTTGATAAGTTTGTAAGGGTTAACAGTTAACTAGGTACTTTTCTGGATTGTTGCTCATCTGATTAAGCTATATCAAATTTATTACCTACCGATCTTTACAAACTGTCAGAGGAATCAGTTTCATTACCAAAGTGTTATACATTCATTTTTTTCAAGTTTATCATTAACTACCTACTGATCTTGACAAACAGTCAGAGGAAGCAGCTTTATCATCAAAGCGTTCTATATTCACTTCACCGATGTGGCCCAAACGTTCATGCCACAATTGATAATTTTTATTTATATTTAATTGTTACTATATACTCGAATAATAGTGTTTATTCACAATCATCAAATAATGGCAGTTTTATCCACTCATATGAAGCGTCTAAAGTGATACTTTATCCACTAGTGGAATAAAATAACTTTATTCCACTAGTGGAATAATGAAATCAAGAAATTCGAAATTTTTATTTTATTTATTCATATTAACATTAACATTTATATTAAAACATCTCCGTTGTTTGATTTGTCTCCTATAACTTCGTTATTGTTGGTAAAAAGGTGATAATTTCCATCAGCTTGGGAACGCACGTTTATGGGTGTTTTGGCAGAATTACCAGGAATAGGAATACCTATAAGGTGTCTCCTCTTGTAAGGGACATTTCCCCTTGAATTTTGTTTGCAATACTAAGCTTATTGGAAATGGAATCATCGACAGGGATGTTCCAATGTGCACAATTGTGCATATTATGCACAATCTGATCTCAATATGCACCATATGCACAATCTTCATAAAACATGTACAATTTTCACAATCCAGCCAAAACAAAATTATTTTCCTTCAGCAAACCTTTGGCCTTTGGCAACCTCGCCTTGCGCCTTGGTTGTGGGTACTGAGTGTAGTGACACTACAACCTAAACCTACCTAACAAGTAACAACTAGGTACACACCACTACTGGATAGCCCATCCTCATACGGCCTGTGTAGATCAAATGTCAAGCCACCCTCCCACCTTCCGCCAAAAAACCAGTGATGATGTAGACAGCGTGTCATGTCTCGCCTTGACTTAGGGTGTTTGTACCACAGGCTATGATTCCGCTGGCTTTTGCTTTATGCATACATGGTTTTAGTACCTTAACTATCATTCTAATGGCCGTTTGCAACTACCATTTTGAGGGAGGTTTAACGATAATCAACGCTTAAAGTGATATGTACCATCGATCATCACCAAAAGTAACTGGGACAGCATCCTATTTGCTCTTGTACTATTATATGAATTTTATTGTCAAATATTTGTCAAACTATGAATTGAATGCATTGAAATGAATGGCGTTAGAATTAGTCCAGGAGATTATTATGCATTATTTTTGTCCCAGATACTTTTAGTGACGATGGTACAGTGTAAAGATGTCACTTCAAGCATTGATTACCGGTAAACCTAAATGGTCGGTGCAAACGGCCATTAAACAACGCTTTCTCAGATCTCGATGGCATCTTCCTCTTTACTTTGCCTATTATGGTAATCAAAATGAAATAATATTTTTCATCATAAATGTATATTCTAAACTATGACCGCTGGCGCAAACAGCTGACGACGTAGTTGATGACGTCGACAATGGTGCTACACAATATGGCCGCGATTTGGCAAAATGGCGTCGGGGACGTGGCTTACATCTATTTTCGATTTTTATATATCCTTATGAGCCACATAATGGCGGCTTACTTCCATTGTCATCACTTGGTGAAAAGGTTTATCGCGAATCACTGTAATTTCTATTTTATTTCGTCGCCATCTATAAAAGTCTCGTAAGTATCAATTTTTCGACAACTTGTAGGAAGTTCTACCCCTGCTTTTCTTAAGATCCAAGAGATGGGGCTATTAATTACGTCATTCACGTCACATTTAAGCTTGTGCACAATTTCAAACGAATATACACAATTTTTCATTGGTTGAACAACCCTGATCCTCGATATAACTTTCAGCAACAGAGGAGCTCTTCCATCCGCCATGTGTATGTACGTGTGATTGTGGATAAAACGTTGTATTACATTCGTGTTTTAGTTGCATTTTATCCACTTAAGAAAATTAAACATTCTTGCGTGGATAAAATGCTTTCTAAAACACTTATACAATAAATAACTATTATGTCCGATTGACCAATAAAGTGCTATTTATAAAACAGTTTTGCGTCAATAAAGTAGCACTTTATTGTACTAGTAAAATAAAGTCCTACTTTATTGCCTACCTAGACTACCTGACAAGGTAAAACTGGTCCTGACAACCTGCCAAGGTGAAACAGGTCCTGACAACCTGCCAAGGTGAAGCAGGTATACCTACGCGAATTTTACTTTTTTTATTAATTTTTTTAAATTTTTAACAAAAATCAGTCGCAATCGTACATAAAATCATGTATATAACGCTTACATAAACAGGCTTTATTGACTCATTATTTAATAGCCTCGCTCGCAAGCTCGCTCGGCCATAAAATTATTCGTACAATAAAGCCTTACTTTATGTACTTGTTATATAAATAGCTATTATGTCCGATTGACCAATAAAGTGCTATTTATAGAACAGTTTTGCGTCAATAAAGTAGCACTTTATTTTACTAGTAAAATAAAGTAAAATAAAGTGCTACTTTATTGCCTACCTGGACTACCTGACAACCTGCCAAGGTGAAACAGGTCCTGACAACTTGCCAAGGTGAAACAGGTATACCTACGCAAATTTTCATTTTTTCATTGGATTTTTTTAATTTTTAACAAAAACCAGACGCAATCGTACATAAAATCATGTATATAACGCTTACATAAACAGGCTTTATTGACTCATTATTTAATAGCCTCGCTCGCAAGCTCGCTCGGCCATAAAATTATTCGTACAATAAAGCCTTACTTTATGTACTTGTTATATAAATAGCTATTATTTCCAATAACAGTAAGTTCAAGGGCAATTATTATTTAAGTGTTCAAAGACTGACCTATATTTATAAGCTTACCGCCTTTGTAAATACTAAGCACCTGTTTTTTTCCTTTTTTTTAAGCAATAGTCATACCAGCCTGTTGCATTTTTCTTACGGACAGCAAATTGTAAGGAACCTCTGGACCGTACAACACATCCTTTCCTGTATCCCATATTACTGGGAACACTAATAGACCTATCTAGTATGATTAGAAAAAGAGAGCTTAATTGTAATAAATACAAGTTAGAAAGCAATAAAAGATGACATGCGCGCGCAACTCGTAGGCTGCAGTGTAGCCAGATTGTATTGTTGCAGAACAAATGTAGACAATACAAATCGAACATTATAACATTAAAGAAGTGATATAGTGTCAAGTGTTTAACAATGCCTTAAATCAGACAAAAGAAGAGCTTTAAAGTGGATGAACATCGTTTGCACTTTCATTTTGATAAATGTTTCGTCCGGCAACATCGCTCAATGAAATGGCAGAAAATATCCAGTTAAGTTCCCCAAAATTTTGTAGAGGGCGCGAGTGAACTTGGAGTGCTTTGAATTTTGGCGGTAAATGTCAATAGTTTTAAACCGTTTTGATAAGTAGAAAAAAAGATGACTACATATGAACAATGAACAGTGTATAAGTTAAAATATGTTCCAAAACGTTCAGTGGCCCTTAAAGAATATTTTCAAAAGTGTCAGCGTCAGCTTGTCTTGAAATCACACATGAAACTTGACTTTTGAGGTTAAAATTACATTCGATTATTCACTGGCCAAAATTTAAAGAGCTCCAAGTACAGAAGCGCCCTCTAAAACTCAACTGTCAATATTACATGCCATTGCAAAGGAATATGTCAAGTATAATCTAACATAACCTTAAACGAAACTGCGGTGAGTTCAAGTAATATGTAAAGTATTAGTTTGCTCTTTGTCAAATTACACGTTACAAAGAAAGAAGGAACGATTCATTCTGAACTGGCCCCTGAATAAGAATATGACGCAAGCCTGTCACAAACTTGCTTCTCATTGGACGCTCACCTGCAGCCTACAAGCGACGCGCACAGTCCAGGTAATAGGAGATCCGTCTATTATGCTTTTTTTAGTAACTTTAATTTTTTTTTTTTTTATTGATGGAATTGTTTTGTTTCACTTTTTTCATTGTGTTTTTCGCTTGATTTTTTTTGTTTGTTTTATAATCCAAAAATTGTTTCTTTGTTTGTTCAGTTCTCCCATAATGATTAATGATGACACCTCATGGATGGTGGCATTGGGTTTGAAATTGCGTCTTTTAAAATCGAGTTTAAAATATCCTTATCGATATATATTTCTAAACTGCTGAACTCTTGTGTTCCTATCTAAGTTCAAGCTCTTTCAACATGAAGCCTTTTGTTTCTTTTTAGTTTCAAATTTTCCATTGTCACTATCACACTAAACACTCCCGGTTTTCACAACCTCGATGAATACACGTACACTGGACCCATAACCTATTGGGAAATGGACTAAGAAATAAAAGTACTTATTAATTATCGATTCTCAATATATTTATTTTAACGAACACAGCGTGGAAAGCAGAGCGTGTAAACTCAAAGAACTAACTATAGGAACTGACTCAACATCAAAAGACAAAGAATTATTACAAATTCAAAACCCTTTCTTAAGTAAACAATTCATCTGTTTATCTTACATATAAAAACTATTATAAACACATTCAGTCATCCATAGCTGTAATATATGTAAATTAGCAAAGTATAGGCTAATAATCAAAGTTTAATTTTTTAATTTTGGGTTCACTGATATGAATATCAGTTTATCCAACAATATCAAATTTGACAGTGAATATTTTGAGAACTAATCGTTCGATTTTCAAAAAAAGTACACAGTTGTAACGAGAATCCAAATACCTTCAAAATGAGGTAGGTACATCTAAAAAACAGGGGTGAAAGTCACCACCAGGAGGAATACCGATGGGGTCAAAAAGTTTCCCCCTTGAATACAAAATTGACGTGTCCGTGCGTTTTTTTAAATCGACCTTAAAATACCCTAAAACGCCTCTGTTTCGATGTTCATGGAATACGCTGTATATAGATTCCAACGCCCAGCGCAGCGGTAGGTTTTCTTGGACAAGGTGTAGCAGACAGCTCCTACAAATATATAGAATAGACTCGGCGAATGAGACATCTAGTTGTGATTTCAAGGTAAGGGCTGTGGCGTTCATGTTGTGATGCACTAAACAGGGTATGTTGATGAATGTAGGCGGACAGCCGCACTCGATGAACAGAGTCAAACGCTTCCACAAGGTCCATAAATACCATATAGAAAACCAAAGATTTGATTAGCTATATCGAGTTTTCTTGCGTTGAAGATTATCTCTGCTGTGCCTCGTATAGGTGGTATAAGGCTAGGTACACTGTGTTTCGGGTAGAGTTGCTTCGGCTAGTGCCAAAATTCGGTTGAAGAGAATTCTGGCAAGGAGAAGTTGAGAGCAGTGATACTTTTTATAACTTCCACCACTGTGCCTTTTTTGAATATGGTGACGATAGAGATAAAGTCTGTTGATTTTAATCTGATACTCCAAAGGAATGTGAGCTGGTGGCACCCTACATTAGAACGCCAATGGTCACCTGACGTCACACCTGTTTTTGCCCTAAGCTTTACCCCCTCGCTCCTCATATGGAAAGTGTCAGATTAAAAACTACCAACAATACCCGGTACAGGTATCTCGGTATTCCATATTTTGGCAATGAACCTATAGTTCATACCAAATAAACTTATAGTTGAGTTGTCAAGCTCGACCGGCACAGCGTTGCCGTCTCTTGCATATTTTCCTTTGGTCAAAATATTTTCAGAAAAAATAATGGATTATATTATAATATAATGCAAACATTTATTACTTGAATTATAAACATTGTTTCAAAGCTTGGTTTAATAGATATTTAATAACAACTCATTTGTCAATCATCACATAAAATATAATCAGTACCCATTTTATTTACAGCCACTCTAAATACTATAAATAATTAAATATTATGAATATTTGAACCATCAAAAATATTTTCAATTATTCTGGATCACTGAAATCGCTAGAATCGCTAGAGTCTTCATCAACATTGATAAAAAGTGGAAGAACCTCTTGCCTGTCCATTACTTGTTCCCTGTTATACCACTCGTCAATTATTTCCACATTTCAGGGGTAACAGTTTCCAGTGCCTCTCGCCACATTTTTGAACAAGCATCTTAAGTATAACCATCTCTGCCAATATGTCGGTTATAATAGTTTTTTGCAATTCCCCAAATAAATTCAATCGGGTTAAAAGTGCAGTGGCATGGAGGTAGTCGTAAAACTTTATATCCATACTGTTCTGCCAAGTCATCTACCACATACTTTTTTGTTGGTTTATTCCTGAAAAATCAATACTTGAAAAGTTGAGCATAAAATGCATACAATTTTGGTATTGTAGGTAACTTACCTTGCAACAATGGTAACAAGTTCAGATTTCAATGCTGTATTTGGATACTCAACTTTCTGTTCGGTTAACCAATTTTGAATTTCAGCCTTGGAAGACGAACTATTAGGTGTGTTCGTTAATAACATGCTGTGGTAAGGAGCATTGTCTATAACAATGACAGATTGTTCAGTCAAGTTCTTCAGCAGCTGATTTTCGAACCAACGTACAAAGTTTTGCTGATTCATTTCCCCATGATAGTCGTTAAGTTGAGTTTTCGATGAAAATACGAGCGATGCACCTTCAATCAATCCATTTTCATTGCCAGCATGAAGTACGATATATCTAAAAAAAGCATTTAATTTGTACATCTAATACAACTGCTCTCTGTATTCATTTTTATATTCACCTTTTACCATCAACTTTCGTAGTTTTAATACGTGCTTGTTATTGTCTTGCCAAGAGCGATTAATGGTACCATTTTGAAACAATCAAGTCTCGTCCAAGAAAACAAACTGGTACAAAGCTCTACAAAGCCTCCTGTTTCAGTCTTAGATAAGACCTCAAAAATGATATGCGTTTTACAGCAATATCAGGAAGTTCCATCGTATAGCACTGCTATCGAGCTTTGAAACATCACAGACTCTCTTTGAAGTGCATTGTTTCTTAGAAGGCGATTCCAAAACTTCGTTATTTTTTATTGCCTTTGAAATAGCACAGACAGAGGACATACTTAAGTTCAAAGCCTCTGCTACGCGCTAAAAATGAGAGAAAATAAAGTTCAAATTGGAAATTCCTATTTGGTTACACGACATCAACGACTTGTGAACTCACCTTCCTAACAGCATTTAAGGGACATAAAGGGCCATTATTATCGCGTTCTCGTTCGAAATATTCTAACAAGGATGCGATTAGTTCTTTGCAACGGCTGTTAAGCTGCTTCGGCATCTTGTACACTTCGCACTATAACCTGTTTTTGAAAAACTAGCTCACAATAAATAGCACTCAAACCAACAACTCGTAAACTGCCAAAACGCAATCAAAATTCAAAATGTCAAGAATTTCATTTGGCAACATTACATTTTTTGAAGTGGTGTTACCAACTGAATGACCAGCGGGAAATTCAAATTCCAATTAAGTCAATCCGACGCCGAATAATTTCACGGTTGGCAATAACGATTTTAAAAATGGCGTCATCGATGTCACAACTACAAGTTTATTTGGTATGAACTATATGTGTGTGCCTTCGACAGATGCACGGTCCACGGTCCGCCCTTAAAACCTCAGCTGGGACTCCTAACCCAGCAGTTGTATTATTCTTCAGTTGCTTGATAGCTTTTTCAACTCCTCGATGGGACATCACTCAGATGTTTTGTATGGATTTTTGAGAGACTTTATCATCATCTACATTTGTATCTATGTTCATGAGTTCCTGAAAATGCTCCTTCCATCAGAAATTAATGAGAGTGGAATCTTTGAGCTGTGTCCCATCTCTAGACCTAAGGGAATTTGGACCGTTTGTAGAGGGGCAAGTGGTTGATTTTGTGGCGTTGAAAAAGGCTTTGTAATTGTTAGTTGCTGCTGAATCCTCCAATTCAATTGAGTTCTTTATCCACCACTGTTTCTTTGACATTCTCGTCCTTCTATGTACGTCAGTTTTTGCATGAAGCTAGACGTTTGTTGCGAGCTGAGTTTGCGTCGTCTTGCTTAATAAAATCGCCTATTTCATTTTCATTTTGTATTATATCTTTTGCAAAAAAAAATATCAATACCTAACAAAAAAACACAAGAATGTTTTTTTTTAAGTCACTTCATTTTGGTTTTCGAGATTTAAATTATACAGAGAGAACTATCACGTCACCCTCAATAAATCAGTCCTCAAGTGGCAAATTCGCGGTTTAGTGGGCTCATAAACAAGCCACGCACTGCACCCTCTTCTTCCGCTATAACCTGTTTGATTTTGATGCTAAACGGAGGCCCATATTTACATTTCAAAAGGAAATAAATTTTACGAAACGAGGGTTCGAGGATGATAAAATATTTGTTTAGGTAATAAAGAGGTCCTCCAGTAACTCCGCGTTGCTATCGAATAACTTTCGCTTCTTTTTAAATAAGAAATAACTTTCGCAAGTATAATATCTCATTAGACGGGATAATTTGGACAGAAAATAAGGATTTTGAATTATAAATAAAAATTGTAAATCTTGTAAATAGACATAAAAAATATGAAAAGTTGACAACTTTATGAGTTTTACATAATTAAGATTTCAAGACCAGAATAGGGCTTCATTAAGTTCCGTGCACTGAAAATAATATTTCTACAAGAATGTTTATAAAATAGCAAGACATAAATTAATGCAATTAAGAAAACACTATATATCAGAAAAGAAATGTAAAGAAATACTACATACATGATGCCTTATTTGATATGGCGACATTGATAAATTGCGATAATTGTCATACCCTGCCCTGCTCTGCCTAGCTCCCCTTCACCCTTGCCAGGTCCCCTGCACCCTTGCTAGGTTCCCTGTACCCTGTTCCCTGTACCTTATGGGATCGTATTTTATATTCATTCAAACATGAATTCCCCTCATAGTTACAGAGTTGTCTAGGTCTGGGAAGATAAACGCACATTGTTATCATAAATTGGTACGAATTAGAAAATTGCTTCGGAAATAACAATTCAAGATCACTGGAACATTCTTTAATTTATTTTAGTTTAAATTGTATACTTTTACTGTTAGGATTAGATAATAACGCAATCAGAAAATTACCCACAATCATTAAAATGAACTGATTGATGAATGAATTAATCATGTCAGGTGGCGTTTTTTAGCGTGTTCTCTAGAACAACCTATAGGAATTTTTATAAAATATTTCGTTGAATTTTAGCGGTCTAAATTTCGTATAGAAATCAGATTAAATGTGATGTTGTCAACAATAGCATCTAGAAGACGATTATTTGTTGGTTTTGGTCAAATAAAAAAATAATGTGATTTTGTATTTCAGTTTCTGATGCTAACTCGGAGAAAAAAAAATATTTGAAGAAAAACCTATCGATATGATTCAGCAATAATAATACTGGATAGGCTTCCATCTGATAATATTTTGTGGCTCAATCTATTCGGTTGCTATTTAACCAAGAGACATCATTTCAAAATTGTCGAGCTAAAGAGATCGATCTTATTTTCAATTTAAATTTTATTTTGAGCACTCAGAGCAAAGTCAGTTGGTCGACTTATTGTATACAATATTTGGCAAATAAAAATATTAAATGGAAGAAAATAAGAGTAGGTATTGAATATTTTCAGCAGGTTGACTTAAACTCCTCTTTGCTCATAAATATTTTCCGGAGTTGATACAAGCGTTCCAATTTCCCCAACCGAGACGAGCTAATTCCTGAAGGGAAGTTTCCCGGTGAAGAGCTAATAGGCTATAAATATATGGTAGAAGATTTCGTCAAAATTTTTTTACAAGTACTCTTATAACATACTTAAGCATTGAGTCCCATGGGAGAAATTCGGAATCATGCTTGCTGGGTTAACTTAAACTTTCCCAAGTTTCAAAGTAACCGTTACAATACCAAAGTAATGCATCCCTGCATCCCTCTCACATAATGCCGAAGGAACGTAAAAGTGAGTCCTCCGAAATGCCTCTGTTCAGAGATACGAAGCTCTTCAACTATCTTGAAGGAGTCATTGACACTAGTATCTATTAGAGATTAAATTCCGCCCTAATCGATATATAATCCATTAGCACTACATTCTCAAAAAGAACTACTATAATTTTTCAACATCTTAAAGGCAACTTGTATAGTCCGTTGCATGGTTTTTGAGCTACGACTACTGAATAGACAGAGGGAACAATGGGCTATTGCTGCGTTGTCATATCAATAATATTTATTATTACATGAAAAAGAAGGAAATTTTATTGCAATTTTCATGTATTAATAAATACTATCGATATGACAACGCAGCAATAGCCCATTGTCCCCTCTGTCTATTCAGTAGCCGTAGCTCAAGAACCATGCAACGGACTATAGAACAGCTCTCACTGCATGCTTACTTAGCGGATACGTATTGGGCATGCCGTCCAATACTGCAGGTGCAAAAATGGATGGGGATAGAAAATAGAAAAAAACTAGGGGCTTGCTAAAGGAAACAAGACCGGTATATTTTTGGTGATTTCGTCACCTTGGAGGATAGTACCCGGCACTGAGCAGGTGGTACCTCTCCCAATACGAGGCCAAATGAGACTCCAAATGGCGTATCCTCGTCTTCGGCATCGATGATGAGGACTTAATGAAAGCCCTGATACTAAAATCTATGAGGTTGAGCTTTCTCGGTGGACGAGGATGGCCTCCTTGCAGGAGACATCTAACTCCAAACCAGAAAGAAAAATACAGTCGTCAACTCCGACGACTACAGACAGATCATTGGCTTCATCGCTGGGACAATGAAAGTGGTATGCTGCACCACAGTCCGCTGAAAGGCAGGTCCCTTATTCCATCTTGACGAAGTGCAGAACACACTGGCACTTTTGCAAGAACTTTGAGTAATCAAATCTATAATAACTGGACTAACTAATTTACCATAACCAAAAATCCGAGGACTGTGAGTTTATTTAAAGGCCGTGAAGGTGGAATGTATTTAGCCAGCAAACCGACCGTTGTGGTCCTGGCTTTACTGTACCTTCCGCCTTCCGCAGGATATCGCAGCACTGCCTCCTATGAGACAGATGCATGATCTGATATTATATTGCACTGCCGAAACCAGAAATGAAAAGTTATCATCAGTTGTGAAGCGCACACGATGCCACTTGGGATAGTAATGACAATAGCTAATGCCAGGGATCAGTCACTTGATTGGACTGGTAACAACTTTCATTAATCACGGTAACTAACCCTAAGTGTCTTCACTCATCGGGGTTGCCTTCCATCACAACTAGAACATACTAATTTGTCCTTTGACGGCGTCCATATCGACAGCATCAGATTTTATGTATTAATTTTCCATACAAGTTGGGGTAGACAATAAACTGAGCATGTGTGAAAAATCGAATTTTTGTTGTTCATCTTCATGTTCAAACAGTCTATGTAATATCCGATGACATGTTTCATGAATTCAAATTACTCAGTATTTTTACTTTGATCATAATATATTGAATAATTCAACTCCAAAGCAAATCTGTTTTTTTTTTTTATGTTTGGGCTTCTTACGATAAACGGGGAATTATTTCTTCTTGTTTATTTTTCTCCTAGCCACAAAAAAAGAAAAAAGTAATATCCTACTGCATGGGGTAGGTAGTTATCTCAGGCCCAGGGTATGACCTGCCCTTTCTGGAAGGAGACTATGAAAATCGGCGTAAGAAGTTCTGCAATTGACCGACTGACCGACTAAAAGATGAAGACAGAAGAAACTTTCAGATCCCATTGAATGAGAAAATGTCATCGATCGGAAAGTTGCCTCGAACCAGCCTTGAGCGAATATTTCTCTTCATTTTAGGGAATTTCCACTGGTAATTGCACCTGCATTAAATATTGTTGTTAAGGAATCTCTGTTTTGTTTATTTCGAATTTGCAAAGTGCGGACGAAAATAGGAATTTCGGTATGGTATTGTTTACATTAATCTACGTTCGTTTCTGTCTACAACAAAACACAAGAGTTGGTTGCCCTCTTTTGTGGGCAGAAGTTGTTGAAATTGCGGGCAACTGCGCCAGGGTTTATATTGGAGTGTACGTGCAAGCGTTCCCGAAATTACCATCTTTAACAGTTGTATCACGGATAATTAGCTGATTAATAAACCAGCGATGATTGCAGGAACTGTTCCTATTGTAACATTCATATGCAAATATGCTTGCTTCGCAAAAAATCTTCTCAGATTAAGTGTACCTTATACTTATTAAAAACACCACTTGAAAGGTACTCACTTCTAGAGCAGCACAATCACTGCATCAATTGTCTAGGGCTGCCTCACACGGTTCAAAACTGTGGATCCTCTAGACGTTGTCGAATTTGTCCGGAATCCCATCATGCGTTAGTTCATTTCACTTCCAACAAGCATCTATAGCTGCTGTCCCAAATTCCAACATTCATCCAATTCCCTGTTAGCTTCGCCGGTTGCACACTCTTACTGAATCAAATATCTATCAAGCTTTCGACAGCTGATGTTGAAGCAGGATGCGTCGGGCAGTTTTCAGAGAGTCATAGTTTTGCTGGACACTACCAACACAGCGAACTTTATTTCTGAAGCTTGTGCTCGGCGCCTTGGAGCACGGTTCTTTTCCTATGGGAGGTTTAAAAGTCACGACAACCACTATTACGCGAGGAGTTAATAAGTGTACTCTTAGATATGGTCAATCTCTACAGTTTCCACTGATCAACCCAAATTTTATCTCAACCCCTCAGATTCGGTACCGATTCGAAATCTACTCATTGTATATTGCAAGCCTTCATGCTCTCATAATAATAATTGGTTTTGATACATAACTTGCTCATTTTTATTCTTCCGCAGTACACTAAACAACCCGCCTAGCCAGGTTTATCAAAAACGGGTTCACAAGAGAAATGCAACTGGAGCAACCTTCTTCAAAGTCTCCAAATCCTGCGACAAAGAGTGGCACCTTAGAATTATTTTCAAGCTGTATAGAATAGAATCGCCAGATTACCTCACACATTTGGTCTACACGTTCATCATCAAAAGAACGATGCAACTGGGGATGGACGAATGCCACTTCAGGAAAGTACGGATGACTGCCGGAAACCCACAAAGTACCCCATCATAGCCTCATACACTGTTCAGCATCATACCCACGACATGACACACCCATCATAGCGAAAGTCAGAAATATCAGACTAATCACCCTCAAATTCCAGAGATACACCAATACTCTGAAAACCTGGACGCTGAGGTTTAAACTGATGATGTACCTGAACGAAACCCAGGCCCTTCTGTTCAGACGGACGGCCACTCAGGACACCACACGGACAGTGAGGATATCAGGCCAAGATATTTCCTGAAAAAAACAGGATCAACTACCTTGGACTTCGCCACCTGAATCAAGTAGGGATAGAGGACCTCGAGCAGCAGGAAGCCAGCCTTCCATAGGACACCGACTGCGGAAACCCCGGGAGGCAATCGAAAGCAGAATGCCAGCCTACAAACAACCACCCAACCAACGACGCCGCTACAGAACCCAGAGTACCGCCCACCAGCAGCAGGTGTTTCCGTTGCATGGCCCGCTGTCCTACTTACTAATTCTACCAACCTTGAACTATGAACGAAAGAGAGATCTGATCAAACCTGCAACAATGACTAATCCTAAAAGCCATAGTAGTCAATATAGTAAAAATATAGCTAGGAAATCAAAAGAAACAAAGAGTACCAAGATCTACAGATAAATACCAATAGATGTAGGGCAGCTCATGACCTTCTTCAAACAGCATTGAAACTGGACGCAGAACTCCTCACAGCCTTGGAGCCAAACTTCAAGGCTACGAGCAGCTCTGCATGATTGAAGGACTCAATTAGTGATGTGTGTATGAATGTGCGCAACTGAAAAATATTCTTGTCAAATAGTGGAGCTGGAGTCTGCTTTGCATGGACCGGAACCACAGACGTAATCCTTTTCAGCTACTACTTGGTCTGGGACGAATAGAGATATTTTTTCTATATCTATTGACATCCCCTCTCTATTGATTTTGAAAAGAGAGAAGAAGACAGCAAGTGCCATAGCGATAGTTCCAGCCTAGGTGCCACCTAAAACGAAAATGAATACTAGAAAATTTTAGAAAAAACAGGAGCTACCTTGGAAATTTTTGACAAAGATGTTATTCTTACAGGAGATTTCAATTCATATTCACTTGCGGAACGCCTAGGACGAAACAGAGAAGAGGCATCCTGTGATTGGATAGCACGCAGAAACCTGACTTCAATGAATCAAGGATCAGATGCAACATTCCAGAAGGGAGATGCTAAATCCATTATCGACCTTCCAATAGCAACCGAAAAAATTAGAAGGAGGATTCAAAACTGGGAAGTCCTAGACAAAGAAACCCTAGTGCGATAGGTAGGTACCTACAGTCGTTAGCATTAAAAGTGGGACACCCAACTGACAGGTCTTGTCATTTTCCGCTATTTTTGGTGACAGTCTTTTCTCTACGGGTCTGTTCCCACAGGAGTCTTTGACAGTTTGCAAACTGTCAGTAAGCATCGCCCATACATGTTTTTAATGCTGTCGTTCCAAGATTAATCTGTACTTCAGCTGAGCGATTGTTTCTGACAGGTTGCAAACTGTCAGAGACTCCTGTGGGAACAGACCTTATAATGGACTTTTTGTCAAATATGACAATCCCTGTCATTGCAGTAGGTATAGCTGGTGAGCTCGTTTTACAATAGGAAAAATCGGGTGTCCCACTTTCAATGCTCACAACTGTACATCTACTTTGAAGTTGGAGAAAAATCCGCAGCCGAATGACCTGAAGGGTGGAATTTTCGACGCTTGGATCAAATCAAACCTGAGCAAACCCAACGTAATAGATGCAACTGCAAGCTTATCAACGTCACATGACATCACAAGGGTTCTGAAGGATATTGAATGCCACGATGCCTAAGACTGGATCACGTGGCAAGCGGAAACTGGTATGCTGGTGAACGGAAGCGATCGCTGAGTTCAGGACTCGATGTATTGCGACAAGAAGAAAGCTAAAAGCCTGGTTAGCCTTCTTGAAGAAATTATACCTAGACGCGGAAGATGTGGAAGCGGCATACACTCTCAATAAAAAACAGAAGTAGCCTAGAAGAGCCATTGACAAAGAACATGCGAAGACATCAATGAGAACTGCTGGGGAGAGAGATACCAAATAGTTTCGAGAAAACTCAAACTTAGAATCGATGAAGGTGTCTTCACCATAAAAATATGGTTGAAGTGGCCAAACAACTGCTTCCTACAAGAAATAAAGTAACTTGGAATGACGTCGAATTGAATGACGATATCATACCCGAACTCATGGCGAATGAAATCATTGAAGCATCTAGGAGGCTAAAAACGAAAAAAAGTCCCAGGTCTAGATGGAATTCCAGTAGAGATTCTACACCAGATATGTTTTCTCCGGCTTTTAACCTAATTTTGAAAAGAAAGGGCTTTCCGATAGAGTGGAAATGCGCCAATCTCGTTTTAATCGGGAAGCCATCACACCGACAACACTAAACACAGATCTATCTGCCTTTTGAATATAGCGGGCAAACTATTGGAGCAGGTGATCCGAGCCAGGTTTGGAGGTTTGGACTGGAACCGAATCTGAACTAGAACCTCTCTGACAGGGAATACGGCTTCAAAGATAATAGATCGATCACTGATGTGATCCGGAGGGAATGTTAAATGGCCCTGGGAGCCATAGGCGAGCGAAGTCACAGGCATCGTAAGATGGTGGCCATGATAACTTTTAATATTATAAACGCCTCCAATAGTGCCCCATGGAGAAATCGTCATGAAATTCGACGAATGACGAATGCACCAGGAAAATAGACATGACATGCGGGGTTCCCCAAGGATCGGTGCTGACGGTGCTAAAGTCGAAACTTTCGAACGTCCTATATATGATAGCCTCCTAACTTTGCAGCAACCAGAAGGAGTCACTCTGGTTGGCTACGCGTTTGAAGTGGTGCTGGGAAGGAACATTCCAGAAATTCAACGAAGAACGACACTGACAATTGACAACGTCACAGAATCGCTGGAATTAAATGAACTGGAACCGGCACCGGAAAAAACAGACATCATTTTATCTCTAAGAAAGCGTTAACCTAGGGCTATATCTATGTATAATAAGAACTCTAGATCAAGATATATCCGCCAAGTCCTCACTTAAATGATATCTGTGTCTGGGTGTGGATCGATGGTAAACTTACATTTTTAACACTTGAAGAGAAGACCGCATCTAGAGCTAATCTGATAACCAGGCCTATGATGTATCATTTTCTGTTATTTTAACGGCAGCGTTAAGTTATCTGTCACTGTGTATTCTATACGTCAAAATAGAGACGGAAATAGATGTTGAGCCTTAACACAGCCGTTAAAATAACAGGACAGGATACATCATAGGCCTGAAGGTGTACCCTGGAATAACTAATGTCAAATATCGGTGGACCTAAAGCCAATAAAAGAAGGATTATTTCCTTGGTGGCAAGATCGATACTACTGTATGCAGCACTCGCTTAGGAAAGTGCGAGGAAATAAAAAAAAAAAAACCATAATAGTCTTGAGGCGGTCCTGAGACAGTCGGCTCTTGGTATCACAAGCGCATACCGTTCAGTCTCTATCGAGGCACTTCTTCTGATTGCTGAACTGCTCCTATCGATCTACTGATAGAGGAGAGGCAAGCACTACTGCATACAAGAGAGGAAATGAGAACGTCTGCTCGGAAAGAGCACAGGAAACGGTCACTGCAAAAATTGCAGGGTACACTGAAAAAAAAAGGTACACAAATATAATGAAAAAGTGCATTGAGCCAGTGAATCTCGTCATTAATATTGAGCCGGTGAACGAATTTGTTAATATTATGAGAAGCTGTTCGTTAAATAGATGAAAAAAAGGTTCATTGATTTAACGGTTGAATTCATTGTCGCAGAGAAAGGATTCTATCATTTTGACGTATAGAATTCGTTGCCTGAGTGGAATAACTTCTTCAATATAATGTACAAATTACATTGGTTTAATGAATCGAATTTTCAATTTAATTTATGGGGTTTCATTGGCTTAACGCATTATCCTAGGCTCAGTTGCATGAACAAGAATATTCATATTATGGGTTCTCTGATCTCTCGCTCTTTCCTGCGTTTCCTCTTTTCGGTCTCGTGTCTGCGTCGCTGTTCTTCAAAAGTTTGTGGTCCATCGTGGACTACTCGACTCCGCGAGGGCCTATTATTTGTCCTGGACTGTTGCTGATATCGATGTGGCACTTTGCAAAATTTCCTTTAGAACATCTTTGTAGCGTTTTTGTCGACCTCCTTGATTCCGTTTTCCATCTTTCAGCTGACTGAGAATATGTTCGGGAAGACGTGTTTCGGGCATGCGAACGAGGTGACCTATCAAGCGAAGTTAGTGCTTGATGATAAGGGCTTCCAAGTTAGTTGGGTTGGCCTCCTCTAAAACACTAATGTTCGTTCGTCGATCTGGCCATTTAATCCGTAGGATCCTTCTTAGGCATCGCTGGTGGTATTTTTCTAGGATTTTTATGTGTTTTCTGTAGGTGGTCCATGTTTCGCACTTATTTATGTAAGTGTTGGTATTACAACTGTATAGTAGACACGAAGTTTGATCTCAGCGCTGATGTCGTGATTGTTGCAAACTCTGTCTAGAAGTCGCCCAAACGCCGCGCTAGCACACTTCAAGCAATGTTGGATTTCAGCGTCAATGGTTGCCTGCGCTGACAGATGGCTTCCGGGTAGTGTCCCACGTTCTGCAATGTTTTCCGTACACTATAAATGAAGAAGTTATTCCACTCAATGAATACCTGAATTCCAAATTTCTTCCAAAAAGAGTTGAATTTAACACGAACACAACATATAATTTCCGGATAATGTACGATATACTGTCGATAATATGGAGTTTGGGTGTGTTTAATGAGTTCTATACGTAAGCATGACGAATAGGTCTATATGAAAACTATTAAATTCATTAAATTGATGAGTAAAGTTCGTTAGTTATAAACGTTCATTGAGTCACTAACACATTCGTCAAGCTGATGAAACATATTCATTAATTAATGAACTCTTGGTCATTGATTCAATGCATAACTTCATTGACACAATGAAGAAAGTTTCATAAGCATGATGAACAAACTTTTTGGGATAAAAAATAATCATTAATACAATGAATGTGGTTTATGAATAATTATTCATAAAATCAAGGAATAGAATCACTGATCTTCAAAGAAAGTTCCTTATACTGATGAAAGTGTTCGTTCGAACAATGAAAAATAAAAATTCACGGGTTTTATCATAATAATGAACATAAATTCGTTACATTAAGGAACGAAGTCATTAGGCTATGAACACTGATTAATTGGATTGATGAAATATTTCATTTAATTAATGAAAAAAAAAATAGCAACCACCATTCGTCAATATTATGAACGATTTTTTTTAGTGTAGAAGAACCAAGCGCCTCATACCCAATATTAGACTTTGGCTGCATCGCAGGCATAGGGAGACCATCTGAAGTAATGCGGAAGTGATTCCGGGTGGCTTTACCATTGCCCACTGAGGGGGGATAGTGGGTTTAGATTCTTCATTCTCACCATCCTGGCACACCCTTCACTGCCAGAACAACAGGTTGGGTCAGTCTATCAGATTATACCCTACTCAGAAAAAAAAAAAAACGGTTGTTTTGACGGTAAAAAAGTGAAAGAATTTCGAGAGGTTTCAAATTTGATTTTAATGTGTAGTAACATCCTTTTATTGTCGTTACTATTTATTTATTTATTTATTTATTCCATACAGTATCAACAGTAGCAGTTTGCCAATTACAGATATCAGCCTAATCAAAAAATATAACATAAAAATATAAACATAGGTATTCACAACACCTATTGTCTGGCTAGCGAAACGGCGAACTGCAAAAGAATTTGCTGCTTTGCCAAACTTGAGAGAAATTAAAAACAAAATAATAAACAAGTTGGTGACATATTTTTTTTTTGCTATATGGGCATGTGTAGTATTTTGAAATAGAAAAAAATTAGACAACATTGCGAAATGATGGGAGTGGAGAGGCGTAATTATTCAGAAACATGATTCTATTGGTTAGAGCCTGTACGATAGCACGCAGTGGCGTAGTTATCGGCGAAACTAGAGAATCTTTTTTCTAATAATTTTATTGGTTTATTTCCTTGGTGTTTTCGGTGCCACTGAACTCAAAGACATGGTTGTCATCAGACGGTGTCAGTTGAGGTGTCAGTGAATATTTTTAGGTAACTCCCCAGTTTTCTTTCCCCTTTCGTCTCTATCAAGTTACCACTTGCCAGACTATAGACCTAGACACTATATGCTTTTCACTTATTATTGGCGTAGCATTATCCATGGAAATTTGACAGGTTGACCCTCGTATAATAATGACATTTGATGACAAAATATTTTTCAAATTTCAGGGTTATGAAACAGAAAGCCGAGTTGCCAGAATGTGTAAAATATCTGAGTAAATTCAAATAGTAAAATTATTCAATTTATTAATTAAACGTAACCATAACAGTAAGCTCAATAAAATAAATATGTTTTTGCAGTAACTTTTTTCGGATTTGGTCCCTGAGATTTTTCCGTCACGATATTCTTCTTCTTCCTGGTCCTCTCTTTCCAAATATCTTCCCATGCAGGATCGATTGTAACAAAGCCTTATCTTTTTGAAAGGGTTGTAAGGCATGGGAGGGTGGGTAAGATCTCGACAATCTTTACATAAGGCCATTTTTTGAAAAAGTGTTAATATACTTAACCCTCATGCCATTTCAATAGGATTATATTGGCAATGATAAGGAGGTAATCTAAGAACTTCGTGTACGTGGCTTTTCAAAATGTCGTCAATTTTGTATTGTTTTGGTCTATTCCGAAATGGTTGAGTTAGGTCCCATAGTTGTTTTTTGGTCATTTTTGTGTCGAAGTCTACGTTATGTTTAACCAACCATTCCTGCATTTTGTCTTTCTTTGAAGAGAATGAAGGTGGTTTATCGTTCCGCTTTGAATGAGATGGAGCGTTGTCCATGATTATTACACATTTCTCTTCAAATATATTCAATGCAGGAATTAGTTGATCAACGACCCCTTTTTGGAAGATGTCCGCGTTCATGGTATTGTGGTAGTCTCTGTCACTGTTTCTTGAATCTAGAAAAAAATCGCACCCATCTAACAACCCATCAGAACTACTCCCCGCATGCAAAATAGTAAAACGTTTCTCCTCTGACTTAATTTTGGAAGGGTTGCTTTTCATATCAGATTCGAGTATCCATCGACGAACTTGAGATCCGTTCTGGTAGATCCAAGTTTCATCTAAATACACGAATCTGATATTTTCGTTTGAATGTTTATATTGGAGGTATTTCCGCAAAAATGTAATTTTGGCAGCAAGAATATGTTTCTGCTCACATAAAATTTGGCGTCCATTTACTGCTTTAAATTTAAGTCCCATAGATTTTAAAATTTTATATAAACTTGTTTGCCCTTCCTTAAATTCCAAATTTTCTTTTGCGTATGTCAGTAATGTTTGTAATGTAAAATATCCATTTTTAGAATTGTATTTCCAAATTTGTCGTTGTTAATCTTCTTTGAACATTCGGTCCATAATAGTCTCTGTCTTTTTCGGTCGGCCTGAAGGTTTTTTGATTGTACCGGGTGTCCAAATAAGAAAGGTCGCCGGCTATATCTTAGGAACTATTAGTCCTAGAGTTTCCAAGGAATTTTTTTTTTTATAAAATAGGCCATGAAAAATTGTTGGAAATAGTTTTCAAGTTTGTAAGTTGACCGCTAGGGGGCGCAACGAACACTCGAAAACATAATACTGTGATTATCTTCAAAAAACGTCCACTTAAGGTATCCTAAAATTATGATTATTGAAATCTTGATGAGATTACAAAAAAATTTTGTTAAGGATTTTTTGCTCTAACTCTTCAAATAAGAGGTGGGGGAAGGTTCGAACTTGTCAGGAACAAAAGTTATATAACTTTTTTGTTTTTCAACCGATTTAAATGAATCTGCTGTCATTTGGAAGAGTATTTTTCTTTTTAATGAAATGCATAATAAAAATGACAAAATTAAATTGTTTTGTTGCCGCTAGGGGGCGCTGTGTCTAAAAGTCGACAATTTTCTATTTTTTCTTGGAAATTTCAAATATAATGATCCCTTTTTTATAATTTAGATGGAAAGAGGATGAAAAAATAAGGAAACTGGTGAAAACCGCAAGTCTTAATCTTTATCCTAGCCCAAAATATAAATAAACAAATATTTTCAATAAAAACATTTTCAGAAAAAAATCATCTTGCCTTCCTTTTCGGGATGAAACAAAAAAAATCTTATTTTTTTTACGGCGCTATAAAATTAGTAAGAAGAAGAACTAATTGTGTGTCTGAAAGAAGCTACCAATCCACGATATCAAGAATTGAAATTGAATTGAACTATAGTTATTTACATTCCAAGCTGCGAAAGCTTACTTTTAGGTGCGAGGTGTATTTAATACCCCGGAACACCTAAATAGTTACATATTTACATTTCAAGCTACGAAAGCTTACTTTAAGGTGCGTGTATTCAAATTTGTATTTGAATACCTCCGAGCACCTGAAAGGGCTTTTGCAGCGTGTAATGTATGAAACTTTTCATTGTTCTCCTCAGGAAAACATTTTTTTATCTTGAATAGGCAAGCGAACGCGAAAGTCAAACAAGCTAGTCATTACTTTCACTTTCGCTAAACTATTCAAGATAAAAAACATTTTATTTTGAACCATATATGTAATTAATGCATTCCTTGCTGGTTTGGAGATTTGAAAATGTCATTTTACTTCTGTTTACTTTAAAGCAGGCCGGAAGTGACTTTTCTCCTGTCACTTTCGGCCTGCAGAACTCACTTCCGGCCCTGATAAATTGTTCTATCTCACCTAAACACAAATCCAGGTGCAATGTTTGTATTTAGAAGTAGATGTCACATGTGTTTATATTGTTGAAATTTCATAAGATGCCAATGTCGGTGTCAGACTGTCATTCGAAATTCAATTTTTGTCATATTTTTACCCTATTTTTTCCAATAATTAATGGTTCAAAATAGAATAGTATACATAATTTGGTGGAACATTTTCACATTATTGTCTTGAGAATTGAGTGACCTCGGTCAACCATAGTATCTCTCGACAATAATAAAACACTTTCCACCTCCGCACGTAATATACTATTATTTACAATCATACATGTAAGGTTAATTTTTCTGACTTTTGAAAATGTCACTTTTTGACTTTACTTTTCACCCATGGGTTGAAAGTTTACTTTTCTCCCGTGGGCTGAAAGTAAGTGAAATTGTTGAAATTTATTGTATTTTTTTAGTTTTCATTGAAATTAAAATAACAAAATTCGAATGATTTTAAGTAAAATAGTATACAACCTTGGTTAAAAGTTTCATTACTGTCTCGAGATTTTAATTAAACCATAGTCTAAGATTGAACATCGGCTGCGCCTCGGTTTAACCTTTGTAAAATCTTTGGATAGTTATAAAATACTTTCCACCTCGATATGTAATATACTATTCCTGAGGGGAACAATAAAAAGTTTAATACGTTACACGCTACAAAAGCCCTTTTCATTCTCCCCCCTACAAAAGTAGATTTTTTTATCTTGCATAAGCGAGCGAAAGCGAAAGTGTAACATGCTAGTAGTTACTTTCACTTTCGCTACTAGTATGTTTCACTTTCGCATACCTATTCGCGATTTTTGAGGGGAAAGGATGAAAAGTTTAATACATTACACGCTGCAAAAGTCCTGTTAGGTGCTCGGAGGTATTCAAATAGCCGAGGCTGCGCTTCGATTCGCATCGGCTATTTGAATATACCTCGCATCTGAAAGTACGCTTTCGCAGCTCGGAATATAAACAACTATTTAGGTGTATTAAATACACCTCGCACCTAAAAGTGCGCTTTTGCAGCTTGGAATTTAAATAACTATAGTTCAATTTAACTTCAAATCTTGATATCGTGGATTGGTAGCTACTTTCAGACACACAATTAGTTCTTCTTCTTACTAATTTTATACCGCCGTAAAAAAAATAGGATTTTTTTTGTTTCATCCCGAAAAGGAAGACAAGATGTTTTTTTTCTGAAAATGTTCTTATTGAAAATATTTGTTTATTTATATTTTGGGCTAGGATAAAGATTCAGACTTGCGGTTTTCACCAGTTTCCTTATTTTTTCATCCTTTTTCCATCTAATTTATAAAAAAAGGATCATTATATTTGAAATTTCCAAGAAAAAATGGAAAATTGTCGACTTTTAGACACAGCGCCCCCTAGCGGCAACAAAACAATTTAATTTTATCATTTTTATTATGCATTTCATTAAAAAGAAAAAAACTCTTCCAAATGACACCAAATTCGTTTAAATCGGTTGAAAAACAAAAAAGTTATATAACTTTTGTTCCTGACAAGTTTGAACCTTCCCCCACCTCTTATTTGAAGAGTTAGAGCAAAAAATCCTTAACAAAATTTTTTCGTAATCTCATCAAGATTTCGATAATCATATTTTTAGGATACCTTAAGTGGGCGTTTTTTGAAGATAATCACATTATTATGTTTTTGAGTGTTCGTTGCGCCCCCTAGCGGTCAACTTACAAACTTGAAAACTATTTTCAGCAATTTTTCATGGCCTATTTTATAAAAAAAAAATTTATTCGGAAGCTCTAGGACTAATAGTTCCTGAGATATAGCCGGCGTCCTTTCTTATTTGGACACCCGGTATATTGTCCATTCAAAATTGTTTGAATAGTCCTGGTTCCCAACTAAAATTCAAGGAAAATGTTGGTTGGGTAAGAAATGGCTTCAAATCTACATTTAAGTTATACCTACCTCAAGTATATCTACAAGTTGGGTTTCAATTGTTCCCTGGAGAGGCTCTAATTTTTTTTTTTTAAATAACCATGACATTTCAATATTTCCCCTTTTTTCTCTTCTGAGATTATTTTCGGCATCTTCAATACGAAAGAAATTTGACAATGCCGAATTTTAAAAAATGTCATTAGATTTTGCAGGTACGCAAAATAGTTAGGTACCGTTTATAATATAGCATTATTGAAAAATACATTGAAAAATGTGTCAAATTTGATTTGCCAGATAGGCCAGGAAATTTTAATACCGCGACACTTCCGAAATTATATAAACCACACTTAAAACTGTCTGGAATTTGACATATACTGTCATTATTATACGAGGGTCAACCTGCCAAATTTCCATGGATAATGCTACGCCAATAATAAGTGAAAAGCATATAGACATATTCTGTTTTGATAACTTATCTCTGATAACTTTAACAGTGACACAAAAGAAAACTAAACTACATTAAATAATTTTCTAACAACTTAACTGCTGGACTGCTTTCAAGGAAATTTTTTCGCCTAACTTTCAAGCTCAATATTTTTGGAACCAGACCAAATATCGACCTCCGGTTTTCACGAGCTGACAGATTGACTTTTGGTGAAAAAAAAAATGCTATATGGAAACCCAGAGGTCGATATTTTGGTTCCAAACATATCGAGCTTGAAAGTTAGGCGAAATTTTCCTTTTCCTCGAAAGCAATTGTCGAGCAGTTTAGTTTTTTGAACATTTTATAATCAACATCATCAATATCGATATTGAAAGCACCCAAATTGAATGTATTACATGTTTTGTAAATAGGAGAATTTTTGTAGAGAATTCTTCGCTTATTCAGAGTCCGTCTATCAAAGATACCAAGGAGGTATCCACCATCACAAACCTGAGGAGGATAGACTCCATATGCCCGATAATAAACGAACTTCAGAAATTTCCTTTGCACCCTTTCAGCATATGTTATCCATAAGTCTATGTCAAGACATGTAGTTTATAACATTATTATAACGGCCGCTACTTCATTTGAATATTTACTCGATGATTTTCGATATTTTGGGCTCTTCGTGGTTTTGTAACGGTTTTCTCTGGGAAGCTTTCGACTCTCGTTTCCATTAAAAAAATGCGATGCATCACCTCATCAAGCTCAGAACCCAGACCTCCTTCAGATGGACGAAGCCATCAACTATCCGTAGGTAGTACCTACTCCCATTTAAATCAAACTTTGATTTGCCTCAAAAAGTTTAGAAATCAGTTAAACAAAAGGAACAACTTCCAATAGCTTTTTATCAGTTAAAACGGATAATCTAATAGCAAATTCAATAATTAAAAGCATCCCCAACAAACACAAGTACGTCTTTAGTACGTCCATAATTCGTACTTTTTCGGACGAAAGTACGTCCGGGGACGTACTTTTTAGGTCCCGCCGACGTACGAGGGACGTCTTTAAGACGATCGTTTTCCACAAAATAGTGCGTCCCACGTACGTACATTCAGGGACGTACTCAGTACGGCTTTTTAGGTACGTGTTGGGGACGTACATTAACGTACGTATTTAATATAGCTTTTTAGGAATGTGTTTGGGACGTACAGGGTTTTCCCATATATTTTTTTGCACCTTACCAGAACTGGTTGATTGAATAGGTATCAAAAATATGTAAATAAAAATGTTATATTTACACCTTTTTGATACCTATTCATTTAACCTGTCCAGATGGGGTGCAAAAATATATGGAGAAAACCCTAAACATAGAGGTACGAGGTACGTATTTATGTGTAGGTATCTTTATAGTGAAAAATAAAACCATATAAATATTTATTGTATTTTCAAGTTACAATTTTCATACTCAATAAATGCCTCAACAATAACACTAAAAAACTGAAAAAAATTAACACAATATCAAATATACCATACTCTTAAACTTAACCTTATTGAACAACAGTACATACCTACCTAATATAACAAAAAAAATGAAGGAAAAGTGAAGAAAAATTCCAACCTAAAAAAAATATACAGAAATAGATAGGTATTCTACAAACATAATAATATAGAGAATTGTAAAGGGGCATAAACCAGAAAAAGTTTCACACAGTAATAATATTGGTTAAAAGTATTATTATACACACAAAATACATAGTAAATTGGTATAGCCAAGCCGCGAAGCTGCCAAGCTAAACACTTAAACCACAGTTTCGGCGTTGCTGCAATCAATACAAAATGGTTCTCGCGTCACTTGATTTGGCAAAAAAAAACAAAAATAGAAGAAAACAAAACCTCACAGTCCTCACACCACTCTACAAACAGACTACAAACGAGCTACAAACACAAGAGGTAAAAAGGCAAAATCAAACAGGAACAACTCAAGCACGGCGTCATATCAAAATGATGAGCCCTGCCAGTGTTGCCAGATGTCAAATTCAAAATTATCAGAAGAAGTTTGTGTCAATTTTTTTGACTTTCATCTCTAATCTCTATTTATATTTTTCTAACGAAAAAATTAACGAAAAAGAAACGGTGCTGCGAGCTCAACTCATTTCTAGTTGGTAAATGTTTGGTGTGCGCCCAGCAGTACGTCAAAACCACCAACCAAATAAATTTTTAATTTTCAACTAAAAATTTTAAAAATATGCATTGAAATTGTAGTTTCAATAATTTATGGTAGATTTAGCTTCTGATTATTGAATATTGAATCGTAGTCAAAATTATGGTAGATTTCGATAATTATCGGGTCATTGGCAACACTGCACCCAGTGCACACTGCACCCTGCCGTAGCCAAGCGACCGAAACGGCGGCGTCCCTTGTTTTCCACTCATTGGTTTATTTCTTGGTTCATTTCATGTTTATTTTAAACATTCGACCATTTATTTAGGTCAGGTACCTAAATGAACTATAAATCCTTGATTATATGACCTGCCTCACAAAACATTTATAATGACAATGTATTCTTATTTATTTAAGTTTAGATTTAAGGTTTAATAATAGGAATCCACGTCAGCCTGCATTTGGGTTCACATACATTTGGTTTAGTAGGGTTTAGAGGTTAATTTGGAAGGCTTCCGTATATTCTGCTCGGAAATTGCATATTATTTAAAAATATATTATGATCAGGAATTGATAAAAAAATCATGAATAGATGGGAATGATCCAGCTCGTCTTGTATTGTTCGTCTTTGAAACGAACATGTACGTCTTCTACAAGACGTACGCAATATAGATTTTCACGTACGTTCTTAGTACGTACTTTTTTGTCCGTATGTTAATACAGCTTTTTACGTACGTACTCAAAACGTACTTTTACATCCCGGACGAACCGACGTAAAAAGGACCTAAAATGTACGTCTTCAGTACGTACTGTGTTTGTTGGGTCGTTATAGGCCCCGGTATAAAAATCAAAGTTAATGGCTTTGGCGGAAAGTTTCTGGAAAAAAATTCCCATCAGCATTTCCAAATATGTATACTTAAAAAGCCATTTCCCCGCAAACAACATTCCAAATTAATAATTAAAATACGGCATGCTTTTAAGCAATATTTGCTCTTTAAAGTAAACGTCTTTCTTGCTAAAAACCCAAAAATATACGATAACATTTTAAATTTAATATAGGAACGAGAAGCTAATATTTACGTTTCATGCCGACGAGTATTTTGACATTTTCCATTTAAGGTTGAAACTCTTTGAAATTCCTTGAAGCTAGGTAAAACGCGGCACCATCAGTCAAACACCTAAGTAAATTGGAATATCGGACATTGAGAAATTTAAATCTCTTTGGTATGCATTGGAACTGAAATTGAATAGTCCTCGACAAATACTACTGTTATATCCTTTTTGAAATTTGTGCCCGTCTGGAATATACAATTTTGCCATCATAGATGCGAGAGTTTTTCCGGTTTTAAAATAAATAGTGTTTGAATTCCCTAAGAAATAAATTTCTAACCAACTACTTAGTTCTTGAAGCGGAACTTGTACAATTAAAATTCGAGGCCAACATCTAAATCACGGATATGATGAGTTTATGTCTAGTTCCCCAAGTCCTAAGCTCAACCAATATTCTCTCAATACTAATATCCTGGTTCTTGTGAAAATACTAAACATGACAAATTTTAAGTCAACAATAAGTTTGATGAAGTCGGATTTTTTGTTCCATTATAATTTGTTCTTCTTTTTTACGATATGAGGTAACTGGAGAAGATCAAGTCATTGACGTGGAAGCCAAAACGATTGCAGAACTTCCTTAGTGGTGGAATAATGCTAGTTATCTATCGCTGAGGATATTTTGTCCAGCAACTGTTCATCTTACTGTCCGATTATCGACTGTTATTCAACTAAATGTCCGATTCACAACTGCCTTCTCGATTTTCTGAGATCGGAAATGCATTCCAGGCAAGCATTAGGACAACAATGCGTCCTAGTGCCATAGTGCGGTTCAGGAGTCTGCCATGACCTCCTTACTGATTAAAACCCTTCTCCTAATGTGTTGTTCTTGGAACCGCCTTGAAAGTATTACCTTGTTATGGGCTTATATGCAGCATGTAATGTCTACGGACCATTCCATTTTCCTTTTTATCCTACTTTTCCCTCATTATCATCTTCCAATTCATTATTTTATTCGGGTAGTTTGCGGAGCGTTGATCTACCCCTTCAATCAACTAATGTGTTCATTAATTGATTCCTTTGTAATCTGCTAAACGTGCTCGTCCATATCCGCACAAATTCTGGCTATAATCTCGATTGCTTTAGACATTATACGAGCTTTAACATACCCTCGCGTCTTCTCCGGTTCTCTGCTGCACCTGTCAGGTTTACTATATAACTTTTTCAAACAGAAATTAAGTTGTTCTCCTACTGATGGAGGAATTTCTCATTAACCGTCCTAGGATATCTCTTCTACTACATTCTTCTAGTATTTTCTACTGGGAATAGGAAGGGAATTGCTCACCGCTCAAATCGACCAATGGTATCCATTCTCTACTTTGTGAAATTTTCATTTTCGGTTTGCTTTCCAACATAAGTTTCTAGCCCAGGTGAAAATTGCACTAGAGGAAAGAAAGAAAGACCCCTTCGTTCATCAATTTGATTCACGGTTTTCGTGATATCGAGCTCAGTCCCTTTCTTTGCTGTAGCTGCTAAAACCAGATGGTTTCGCCTTCGTTGGAGATGTTCAATGATTGACGTGTGTAGAGTCTTTTCTCCAATATGCCACTGGACGTGATCTATTTCTCACGAAATGCTGAACTACTCTGTCTATCCTAAAGATCAGCCACATAAACTGGAAGTACCGCTTTGTCTTGATCGGCTGCTGGTCTAAGAAACATTGGATTTTCGGTCTGTAGTAGACTAAAGTGCGACAACTGAATGAACCTGTGTGGAAGGAATGCGGGCAAAACCCTCCAGATTGGCGCAAGAATCAATCAATCAATCAATCAATATATTACAGAATTTTTTCTAATTTACATTGTTTAACAAAGTATACTTATTGCTATGTGTAGTCTTAATTTGCTATTTTAACACCTAGGCGATTTGATCCCCTGTATGTGTTACCTAAATATTTTCAATTTGTTTGAAAATCAATATATTGTATTTTTTCTGAATCTATTAATCTTAACCTAATATTACATAAATATTTGCAGTGTAAGGCAGCTAAGCATTTTTTTAAAAACAATTGAATTTATCCTTATTTATTAATTTCTCTCTAATAACTTCATTTCAGAAGTTTAACAAATTCCTCATTTCTGTTAAATATAAGATATCTACAGTTTTTGATAAATTTTTTCAAATTTGATGTTTTCCTTAATTCTACTGGTAATAAGTTGAAAAACTTTGGGCCTAAATAATTTAAGAATCTCAAGTTCATGGTTGACTTACTTTGTGGTATCTGTAGGTTCATTTGAGTATTAGTTCGAGTTTGGTAATCATGATTCACATATTTCTTAAAATTACTTTGTTTGTATACAAAAATGCATGTTTCTAAGATGTATATGGATCTTACATTAAAAATCTGATCACTGTATAGTTGCTGGGTTGGGAAAAGTTTATTCTTCTTATATATAATTTTGAGTATATAATTTTGTGCCACATTGAGCTGTTCCAGAACATTATTATACAGACCACCCCAAACTATAATACCATATCTTAGTAGAGACTCTACCAAAGCCTTATATATTGATATTAATAACTTTCGGCCCATTGATTCTCTCAGTTGATAAAATTTGTGGATAAGCTTCCTGACATTATTTTTCAGCTTCAAAACCTGCTCTTCCCATTTCAAGTGCTTATCAATGATTACCCCAAGGTACCTTATGTGAGGGACCTCCTTGATTTCACTCTGGAAATTCTCCACGTCAATGCCAGAGTAATCCGGTCGATTTGCCATAGTGAGTGAAAATGCTACATATTTGGTCTTTTCAATGTTTAACGTAAGTTTTTTATTGTCTAGCCAGTTTTTCACTTTAATTAATTCACTACTGGCCGTCCTTCTCACATCACCCCAAGTGTCTCCTGAGAAAAGTAGAACGGTGTCGTCGGCGTAAGATGTTACAGAGCCCTGTATTTGCATGTTAGTTAAAGAGTTTATATATGCGATAAACAGTATAGGGCCCAGAACTGTACCTTGTGGAATACCTATTTTAATGTTTAACATATCACTATAGGTGTCTCTGATTTTTACTCTTTGTTCCCTGTCAGAAAGATAGGAACGAAACACCTCCAACACAACACCCCTGACACCATAACTTTCCAAAGTGTTGAGAAGCTGGCCATGTGGTACCGTGTCAAAGGCCTTCGCCAAATCCAGAAAGACTGCAATTGTTTTTTTATTATGGTCTAGGTTTTGAGATATTTGCCCAATAAGTTGATACATGGCATCACATGTGCTGACTTTCTCCATGAAACCAAATTGATTTGTTGATAGCACTTTGTTTTTTCTAAGAAATGACAATAATCGGTCTTTAAGACATTTTTCAAACAGCTTTCCGAAATTGTTCATTACGCTTATTGGACGATAGTTACTTATATTGTTTTGACTTCCGGACTTGTGGATTGGACTGACAACTGTTGATTTGAAGTGGCTGGGAACTATACTGGTCTCAAAGCTCAAGTTAATTATATAAGTTATGGGCCGTAGAAGGCTTTGGTGAATATTCTTTATGAGTCTGGCAGAAAGACCATCAATTCCGGGGCGCTATCATTTTTCAGTGAACTGATGTGTTTAATGAGTTCGTTATGGTCAACTGGATACAGAAACATGGTGGCGTCATTGACATAATCGTCTTCAATATTATTTGCTGCGGGCTCTATTTGGCTTGCCATGTTTATTCCAACATTTATATAGTAATCGTTAACATAATCAGCCATGTCTTTATCATTTTCAAATTTTTGGTCATTGTTTGTTATGTTCATATTTTTATTTTTGGTAGTATTTTCATTGGTTGCTTCTGATATGATTTGATATATTTTTTTCAAGTTGCCCTTATTGTTATTTATTTCGGTTTTATAGTATTCACTTTTGCATTTAATAATCAATTTGTTTAGATGGTTTCGATACGCTTTATACTCATTTTCAAGCTCGGCATCATAGGATCGAAGTAGTCTTTTTTTTAATTTATCTCGGTGTTTTATTGCTGTAATAATGCCATTTGTGATCCATGGTTTAATCTTTTTGTGTTCACATATTTTTACTACATTAATTGTTTTTGTTTTTTCGATGTTATTCAGAACTATTTTGTAGAAATTATCAGTTGCTTTTTGTGGATCCTTGCAACTTGTAACACTGTCCCACTCTTCCTCGTCCAACAAAGCTCTAAGCCTTTTATAATTAGTTTTAATTATTTCTTTTCTAATAGGTTTGTTTTTATTAGAGCTATTTATTGCCTGATTTGGCGAATCATTATATAAATTCAACATGATAGGGTAGTGATCTGTCAAACCATTATTCAACACAAAAGATTGGTACTTTAGAGAATTAGTTTTCAGTTTTTTTCTCATAAATAGATGATCGATGCAAGTAGCTGATGTGCTTGTTTCCCTAGTGGCGCAGTTTACAAGCGAAACAAAACCATGATGACTCAAAGTCGACAGGTACAAGTTTATTACACGGTCATCTCTATTGTTTATATTTAAATTTAGGTCCCCAACAAATATTTCTATTTGGTGCTTCAAAAGTTCCTCAAAATAGCCATCAATGTCCTGAATAAATTGGAGTGCACTCGTTGGAGTTGGTCTATATAAACAGTTTACACCAACATTTAGCGCCTCAATGTTAAACTCCAATCGACTCACTGTCACCAGTGAGCTAAGCTTATAGTCCTTTATTTGAACATTCAAATGCTCTTTAGTTAAAATTAGGGTGCCATCATTTTTATTGAAATCTGCATGATTGTAATGTGAGTTATAGCCAGGAAAGCAAAATGTATTGCAATCCATTTTATAACATTCTGTTAGAATCATTATGTCACAATAATCCAACTCGAAAGTTTGCACAAATGCCAGCAACTCATCACCATTTTTTCTAATACTTCTTATATTCAGGTGAACTAAATTGATTACCTTTTGTTTGATGTTAATCCTAGTTTTCAACATGTCACAGTCTGTTATGTCCTTTGCCGATTGCACATTTTCATCCAGGTCCTCGAGTACATCAAGAACTTCTATTTCCTGTTTTGACGCCATTATACGTGGCCATAATCGATTTTACTTCTTAAAACTTCTATGTAATAGCAATATGTTGGACATTCTGGATTATTAGCCTCATGGCTCGTTTCATATTTTGTGTTAAATTGACGGTTAGCATTAACACAGTTTATACAGCTTTTAGTTATTTTGGGACATTCGCGCGCATCATGATTTTCTGCACATAGTTCGCAGTTTGTTTCTTGTCTACATTCATTGCTTTTATGATAGTATGCTTGACATTTAAAGCATCTTGGTATACTTAAGTCCTCAAAGATTTGACAGCGTTCCCATCCCAGAAACACTTTTTTACCAGTTATAAACCTATGAAAGAGTGCCGGCGAACATTCTCCATATATTGTTCTTGTTTGTTTATTTGGATGAGTTTTTATATAGGTTATCTTAAGATATTGCTTTCCTATAAACTGGTTCTGCTCCCTTAAATCCTCTTCAATTTGATTTTTGGTGAGGTCTTTGGTAGATCCCACAATTTTAATCCGCGGAGTTTTCAGTGTTGCGACCTGCACTTCATAATCTGCACTTAGTTTTTTTTCAGCTTCTTGTTTCAGTTTTTCTATTTCTTCCCTTTTTTCACATTTAATAATCATATTGCCATTTTTTGCCTCTCTCACACTTCTGACCCCAATCTTCAGTTGCGCAGGATTTATATTCTTGCACAAGTCAGTTCTGGTTTTTTCTACATTTTGCCTCTGTTTAGGTTTTATAATTAATCCTGGTACATTTGTTTTATTTGGTGTTTTTGTTGCTTGAGCATATGTAGAGGGAGTAGGGCTCAGAGAAGGATTAGCAAAATTGTTTTCATCTTGTGCGGTGCTCTTGAGTTCTTTGATGGTATTTTGGAGTAGGCTCATTTCGTTCTTCGATTCACTCCTTAATTCTTCAACAATTTTTGTCAAATTTTCAAGCATGTCTATAAATTTTGGAAATTTTTTCATTGATTTTTTGCATCCATTACAAAAAAGCTGTAATGTACGTTTTTGCAGCACGATAACTCGAAACTCAGAAGTGGACATCCCAACGCATTGTTTATGCAGCATTCCCTGGCAGCAGTCGCACTGGAGAAGTTCCATATCGTCACCGACCTCCATCAAATTTTCGCAATTTGTACAGTGTACTTCACTCTCCTCCATTTCGTCCCCTTCAGCCAAAACAGGTAGAAACACTTAATTTGAGTTAGAACGTTTGAAAATTTTCTACCTAATTAGTTCAGCAGAAAAATGTCCACCTCAATCCCTGAGTTCAGAGAAACTCAATAGTATGATCATCGGCACCCGGACTATTATCCGTTTTAAATGTATGGCTTTCTTTAATAGGAGAAAAAAAAATTAATAAAGCACTTGCAATAATAAAACAGGTACTTCCGATAAAAAGATGTTTAGACTATCTGTAGGAATGTCAGTAAGCCAAAAAAAGGAGGCAAGAAATGAGAATTTATACTGGTGTCGCGATAGGATTAATGGAAAGTTTTTTCAATTTTACGGGAGTTTTGTTCGAGTTACTCATAGGGGCCCTTCACAAAACAATTGTCCGCACTATAACCATCACAATGAAACCACAAACATATAAATAACGATACTAAACCCGATTTTCACAACAAAATTTACGGAGCGTCAATAAATCGTGACCTTACACGGCAAACTCCAATCATTTGAATAAATATACATATTTCCTATTCACAATCCGATGTCCACAGGTACAGGTAAATTTATCACCTTTCCCTATCAAATAGCATTGAAAGGTGATACATTTTATCTGTACCTGTGGACATCGGATTGTGAATGGATAATATACGCGGGTCGTCGCGTCAGGGTAACCGCAATTTTCGCAATGCACCACGTCGGGGACCCGTCGCGTAGTATAGGTTTTCGTTTTCCCCTCTGCTACTTCATACGTTGCCAAGGTTCATTCAGTTGTCTTCTCTTTACTGTCTCATCTTCCAAAAACCAATACGGCGCCCTGGTGCGTGATCGCTGATTATAACAATTACCGGTAAACCGTCGTTGATATTCACCTTCGATGGGTTCAGGTTCCTCATATAAATTAATAATTCGTTCAACTTGCACCTGAATGTTATTTAAACGTGACATGGTCAGTTATTTTCCTGAAACCCATAAATCTTTTTTGGAAGATGATTGGGTTTAATTAACCTAAGGGAGATGCCCTATTATCCTAGATACGACAATATATAGCCGGTGGATTCCTGATGAGAGCTTTTATAAGCCAGCAGAGAAAGTGGCACAAGTTTAACCCAGTTTTGGTCACGAGGTAATAATTGATAATCGGATTGTGCCTCTCGACAATTCCGTCGGATTATGGATTACGTCACTCTCGTTTTTGTTATCCCCAGTATCCTAAACAGATGCTTCCATATTTCGGACCCAAATTCATACCCTGATCCCCGATCGGTATGCAGTTCTATCGGAAAAACCGTATGCAATGATGTTTTCCAGTAGTGCTTTTCAGCAAATGGAACTGCTATTGGATTTGAGATGAAAACTACTTCTGGCCATAATGAAAAATAGGAACCATGAGGACACTGTTGTAGGAAAAGGACCTGCTATATCTACCGCAATTCAGGCACAGTAGAAACTAGAACTGCTCCATTTTCTCTTTTTGCAGTTTCGACTCGCGTTGGAGGAAGTTAAGCTCTCACTCACCTTCCGGAACTGCTTCCTGATTCCATTTCCGGTTTAATTAACATCATAAGTTTCCGATCAGGTGAAAAATTAAATAGGTAGTAGAAAGAAAGGAAGACCCCTCTCACCAATCGAATGCTCATAACTACGGAGGCAAAAGTAAGAAGCCTTGATCAAGAGAGATCGGGTAGAGGAGGAGTGGGACTCGATCTCAGACTATTTGAAGGAAGGTCTAGATATAGCTAAGTTGCCTCGGGGCTCCCTGCTGTGCTTCGTAATCACTCACCGGAACAAATATCAGTGAGCGGCTGGCCCCCTCGATCATCGTCAGGTTTCACAGCTCCGTGAAGCAGTTTCACGAGAAATCTGGCAGATCTCGAGTATACAGGTTTTTGTCAACAAGAAAAAAAGAAGAGTTTGGAGACTATCTCTCTTATTTTGAGCCCTCTAAGATATTTGGACTGACTTTCGACGAAAAAAGAACCCTGTACCTACACTAAGTAGTAAGTCTACTTGACCATCCCATACGGTCCTTCCTACGGTCTTAGTAATTTCGTGTAAGTACATTTCTTTGCTGTGGCTGACACGGTCAGAAGGCGTCGCATTCACAGGTAGTCATTGACTTTCGTGCGTCCAGTCTCAAATCTACAGGTCTGGCAAGTCAACATCTCATAGGCCAATTTTATTGTAATAGAATGATGTGCCTAGAAAAAGTCTAAGGTTAAATAGAGAACGAAAACAATTTTCCCTGTTCCACCTCCAGTATGGATCGCTGGAAATGACCGGGTTGTGTTTCAAGAATCAAGTTGATTGATTATTGATGATACGTAAGTGAGGATTCTGAAATTGGAATTTTTATTAATTAATTGTGAAACTAATAAAGTAGGTAGTCTCCTATGTGAAGGTATGTAATTTCTGTTGAGGCTGACTTGGGTGTTGAGACAATGGTCACTATTTTTAAGTTCCTTATTATTCTCACTGTCCTCGAGGAAGTCGAGTCTATTATAATTCTTTAAAGAAACTGCTATTTGAATTAGATTGTGGCATTAATGCAAGTTTTCAAGGCTCTGCAAGTCCTGCCTATATAAGAGCAATTACAAAAACCAGAAGAGAGTTTGTAAACTTTGCTTTTTGTGGGTGGATCCACTCCATCTTTTGTATTAATCAGCTGAGAACCCAGTTAGTTTGTGATTTTAAAAGATATCTTCACATTATTTTGTTGTTGGACACAATTATTGATCATTTTATTGAGAACAGGATCAGCATGGGGTAAGGAAATAAATTTGAAGTTGTCAGTGTGTTGGGGAGAGTAAAGTAATTTTTTGAGTTCCTTTATCAAGTTTATTGTTGATCAAAGTGTTTATCCATTTGGGATCATATAGTCATTGTTGTAAGCCACTTGTTTAAAAATTTGAACTTCGTTATGATAGTCTTCAGTCGATAGTGAAGTCTCGTCGTCGCTGGCCTTTTAGAATTTTAACTTCTGTGTCGGAAACTGACAAGTGAGTAATAAGTTGAAAAAAATTACATCCACCATTTTATTAAATATATATTTACAATAGACCTATCCATTTTTACCTGGTATGCGCGCGCAACACGAGGCAATGCCTTTTTATTGGCTAACTAGTACAGATGTAAGGTGTTCGTTTTGCAAGCTAGGCATATCCTTGTCCTTGTTCATTGCCTGTGGTCTAACAAGGATAAAAGTACAGTTGATATTCAACTTGACATAGCTTGACAAGTGACATACTTAAGCTGTTTAAAATTTTCATGGACAAATACGTTGCACAACATGCGGTCTTTCTACTTTCCTAAAGTCTAACATAATTTGGTACGTTTTGCCTCGTCTTGCGCAATGAGCGTTCTGTGTCTTTTTTTATTTAATGAAGTTTTCGTATTATTACCTCTCTGTCTGGTAAAATAGATAGGTCTATTGCTTTATCATGAATTTGTCTACTTTTGCTTGCTTGCAGGTAGTACTGATGATGGCGAAATTCGAAAGCGCTCTACTACGCTGAATTTCAATAAATTCAATTTTGCAGGAAATACACATTGTTTCCTTCCTTATTCGGACACATGCACACTGCCTCCTTTCCTTGGTATATCTCTGCAGTATGGCAGATTTGGCTGAAAGATACAAGAAGTTAACCCTCTAAGGAGGGGTGGGGCCAGTCCTTGATTGAAGTTGCTGTGCTTAAAATGGTTGCAGAAAACTTCTCCCTTTGAAAATCAAATTACGTGTACGAGCGATTTTTTAAAAAATAAACGTGGTATCAGATATTCAGCCTGTTTCGTTTCAAATGGTACACCCATATAAGGGCAGTTTCTGCAAGGAATTTCAATGGACTCGACTTCTTCGAGGACATTGAGATTAACAAGGAACTTAAAAATAGTGACCATTGTCTCAACACCCAAATTCAACACAGAAGTTGCCTACCTCTACATAGGGGGCTACTTGATAAGTTTCACAATTAATTATTAAAAATTCAAATTTCATAATCCTGGTCAAGATAACATAACCTCGCTTAAGCATCATCAATATTCAATCAACTTGATTCGAGTATCACAACCCACCTTCTTTGCGTTTTGACAGTTGACAATTTCCATGAACAGCTGTTTTCCAACATAAGTTTGACTTCAATCTATGACATCCCAAAGATAGGATGACTTGCAGAAGGACATTAAACGTTGAAGGCACCACAGGTATTAGTAATATTACCGCTTTCGGTCAACGTATATACACCATTGACCTCAAGCGCTAATATCCTTATAATACCCTTGATACCTTAATAACTATTACTTCAAGGACCAGACAAACTTACGCTTACTTACAGGGAAACGCTTACCTATGTCACTACACCTTTTTCAATTGTATTTCAGAAAATCAAAGTTTAATTTCAGATAAGGGAACATGAATTTCAGAATAGGAATTCAGAAAAGAGAAATTGAATTTGAGAATCGTAACTTTAATTTCAAAAAAGGGAAAATTTAATTCAGATTAGGAAGTTGAAATTCAGAAAAGCGCAATTGTAATTCAGAATAGTAAATTGAAATTCAGAAACTGTAAATTATAATTTAGAAAAGGGAAATTGTATTTCAGAAGGTGAAAATTTAATTCCAAATAATGGAATTTGTAATTCAGAAAAGTATAATATGCACACGATAAGCTATGTAAAAAGATAAAGAGCACAGCTACAGAGAGTGAGAGTGAGAGAGCAACCCAACACTCAACCACTTTCCATGCCTTGGCGCTAGCATTACATAGAGGATATGCCATTTGGTCAGCGACTGAAATTTTGATTTGCATTCAAGGAAATTGAGTAATCAACTTACTTTTTGGTAATTTTTTTAGAAATAGGTATATTAATTTTTAACATTTTTCACAATAATGTAATTAGGTATGTGCTTAGGTATAGGTGACCTACTGAATAAAAACTTAATATGTATGAATACCATTTTTTTTATTTGGATTCGCAAAGAACATTTTTATGTGAAACTCTACTCAAAATCTCGTGTTTATGTACATAGTGACACAAGATTTAAAATTGAAAAAAAAAAAAAACACTCATAGATATTTCATGATTCTGAAATACATGTTACCAATTCTGAATTACATTTTCCTATTTCCGATTTTCAAAATTGCATATCTGAATTACAATTTACATTTTCTGGTATTAAATTTTCCTTCTCTGAATTACATATTCCTATTCTGAATTACAAATTCCCATTTCTGAATATTATGTTCCTTTTCTGAATTTCAAATTCCATATTCTGAATAATAATTTTCTATACTGAATTACAATTTCCATTTTCTGGAATTTAATTTCTCTTTCTCAAATACATTTTCCGCCTTCTGAATTACAATTGGAAAAGGTGTAGTGGCGGCCCCAGCTATCAGTCGCTTGGGTGGGTTCGGAAGGTAGAATAAAGGACGCCACGTGATAGACCTATCTTTTTTTACCTTGACTGCGCGTGCAACTCGTAGATTGCAGGTGAGCGTCCAATGAGAAGCGAGTTTGTTACAGGCTTGCGTCATATTCTTATTCAGGGGCCAGTTCAGAATTAATCATTCCTTCTTTCTTTGTAACGTGTAATTCGACAAAGAGTAAACTAATACTTTACGTATTACTTGAACTCACCGCAGTGTTGTTTAAGGTTATGTTAGATTATACTTGACATATTCCTTTGCAATTTCATTGTGCGATGTTGCCGGATGAAACAATTATCAAAATAAAAGTGCAAACGATCTTAACATACACTTTAAAGCTCTTTTTCTGTCTGATTTAAGACGTTGTAAAACACTTGACACTATATCACTTCGTTAATGTTATAATGTTAGATTTGTATTGTCTACATTTGTTCTGGAACACTACAATCTAACTACACTGCAGCTATGGGTTGCGCGCGCATGTCATCTTTTATTACTTTCAAACTTGTATTTATTACAATTAAGCTCTCTTTTTCTATTAATGCGAGACACGGAACACTGATATTCTGTACTGGTTGAGATACGCAGATGATTCTCTTTGTTTTCTTAATTGTGACTCCCAGGGAGCTGACTTACTTTTGAATACACTGGATAATATACACCAGAAGATTTCTTTCACGTTGGAATTCGAGGTTGACAACGAGATCAGTTTTCTTGACTCAACCATTCATAGAAGCTTGAATGGCTTACATTTTTCAATATGCCTTAAATTTTTCAATATACCCACTCAAACAGATCATATCATTTCTTCCGTCTCTAACCACCTAGAATACTAACCCACGTAAATTTAACGTGTGCTTTTTGTTTGATATGCTGCAATTTCCCAAATATTTAATCCAATTCAATCCGCCTAAATTTCAAGAGTGCTTTTCCCAATACCAGTAGGAGCAGGCATCGCCTTGCTACATAGATGCCAGTCGTTTCACGTCTGCCAGATTCACAAAAGTACACTTCTGTACGTAAAATTTACGAGGTACTTTTTTTTAACCAAATTTATTGATTTTATTTGTATTTCGCGGAGTTTTTGAGAAAATATGAACGCAAAAAAGTTCTGAGTGTTGTCCATTCAAAAAAAATTAAGATTATTTCGCAAAATTTCCAAAATATAAGCGGCTGGAATTATTATTTTGTATTCTGTATAAATGAGACTTTTGAGGAGATTTTTTTTTTTAAATTCTAGTTTAACATATATACATATATGTACACATATGAAAACAAGGTCACACAATATATACAGACACACCTAGTAACACTTAAGGAGCGCGCCCACTGGGCCCGCACAGCCCGGCACAGCACGGTCAGCGCGGCCGGCATTTCCGCAGCCACCGCCCATTGCTTCGGCATGATCAGACCCAAATCGCATTTAAAACAACTTTGACTATCGAAGTGGTAGATTCGTGAATAAAAAAGACACGTCTCCCTAAGCATTTTTTTTACAAATGGTATCGTGATAATATTTTTCCTTGAGTTCATACAACAATGCATATGCCCAAACGGTTTCAATCAAAATTTTATCGGACATGATGCAACAAATAAAATGAAATAAAACAATCCAATACTCCTATGGTCGCAGACACGCGGACCGACCGGCAGTTTTTGCCCTATCGAGAATACGAGTCGTTGCCGGGCTGAGCGTGCGGCGCCGAGCTGAGCGGTTCCGTTTCAGTGGGCGCTACTCTATTTGTTTACGAACATATCAAAATCTGCCGGCCGCGCTGGCTGTGCTGTGCCAGGCTGTGTGGGCTCAGTGGGCAAGCTCCTTTACATTTCACACAGACACCGAAACACCTAAAAACATGGAACACGTAAATTTTACGTAGGTAAGTATCTACGTGTGTTTTTAGAGGGTAAGTGTTCTAGGGTTAACAAGATTAAACTCAAAAAACTCAAGGAACTACTGGTCAATCAAATAAATATATTTCAGTCCCCTTCATAAATCCGTTTCTTAAAAAAAAAATCAAATAGTTTTTCAAAACATCTAATTGCTATTTGCACGGCTATAAATTAAGGGATATTTAATCTAGGTGGAACTTTGAATGTGATTTTTGTTCCTACAAGAGTCACTTTCAAAGTTCCACTTAGATTAAACATCTCTTAAATTATAGCGGTGAAGTTACCTACATATCTCTTATAAGACTAAGAATAACGTGGGTTCTTTTTTGGTTAACACAAAGGATAAAATTGATACACTAGCCAAAAGTGGTATATATAAGTTGGAATGTGATTCGTGCAGATGTTCTTATGTAGGACGTACTTCTTGGCCAGTAAAGACGCCGATCACAGAACACTTAAATAGAACCACACTTCTGTATTTGGTGAACATTCAAGATCTACGAATCACACATTTAGTCCGAAAAGCAATTCTAAGATTCTTCACTCAATAAGTTCCAGAAACTAGAACCTCCTGGACTGGAAGATATCCACATCTCAAATGATTGTTATTCAATTCATTCAATTCCAATTCCTCCTCGCTTGAACATACAAGTTAATTTGAACATATCTTATATTTCCTCACATAGGAGATTACATAATTATTTCATTTTTTTTAATGAGTAGGGTCAGCACCTTTCCTCTTCAAGCAATGTTTGTCACTTTTTCGAGAATTCCAACGAGTATTTTTCTCTTTTGCAATCCACAATCCACCGACTAATTTTGACTTGGATATTGACGGAGACTACGCCACTCTTTAAAAAAAAAATTGTTATGAAATTTTTAGTCCTTAAGTTCTGCCTCCTGTCGAAACATCTTTGTTTAGACATTTTGAAGGCCCGATTGACTAGACTTTTCTCTTTCTAACTACCACATTTATTGAAACTGGCGCCAAGTCAACAAAAAGCTGTAAAGTAAAATGTGAACCTGGCTTTTCCGATTGATATTTTAATCATTTTCCTATATAAGGGTAATAATGCCCCACATTTCAATTTGTCTTGTTTTTAGTTTTAGTAATTTAAGGTTTAAGAATTTGTTCGTATATAATAATAATAATAATAATAATAATAAATCGATTTATTTGCAGTTCAACAATACTTACAAAATATGTCTTAATACTAAGAAAATAAAGAAAAAACCGCAAAAAGGAGTTTAAGGCAGTTAATACTAATATAAAATTAAACTCCATACAAAATTTTTGAAATAATAATAAGATAATAACAAATCCGTTATGTTAACGTGGGCCAATATTTACGTGTATTGGCTTCTTTTACGTGTTTTCCAAAACTTCGAAGGACCAGTGAGTGAACAAGCGAGACGTGATACTTTACAAATTTATTTTTAATTCATTTTACGAATTTACAAGACTTTAAAAGATGAAAATCAAGAAAAAAAAAATATAAACGTGAGCTGAAATCAACTGTCTGTGTCGTTCTATCATGGCGGAATAATTTTGGACCAATCCTAGCCAAGGAAAGGGACCCATCATATGGCTCTTCTCCCACTCGCGTCACAGTTGAAGTTCGTGCAGGGTGGGTTGCCTAGGGTTAGGTAGCACTTTGAATTTGAATTTACAGTTAGGTTGCACTTTTGAATTTACATACTGCCCACCTTGAAAAGTCCTCTTTTCAACATAAGATAAAGAGTTTGTTGATAACACTGCACTTAAACAGATGATTTAATTTCATCGTCTATGGGCAACAAACAAATTTTTGCAATTGTCCTCTTTGTAACAGTCCCATTAGGTAGTTTCACTGAAACAACTCGAACTACTCCGTCGTGTCCTGGGTGTAGTTGAACTACTCTTGCCATAGGCCATCTTAAAGGAGGTACGTTCTCTTCAATCAAGACGACTAGGCTTCCAATTTCGATTTTTGAAGATCCATCTTCTTTCCATTTCGTTCGCGTCTGTAGATTGCTCAGGTACTCTAACGACCATCGAGCCCAAAACTGCTGCATAACTTGCGATAATTTCTGGTAACGTGTCAGCCTATTTTCTTTAATATGTCTTAAATCTTCTTCGGGAACAGTCATTAAGGAATCACCAATGAGGAAATGGGAAGGGGTTAAAGGTAAGTAATCATTAACATCTGTGGAAATTGGTGTGAGGGGACGGGAGTTTAATACCGCTTCGATTTGCGTGAACAATGTAGTTATTTCATCGTAAGTAAAGTTTACATTAGCAATCATGCGTCGGAGGTGAAATTTTGTTGACTTTATGGCAGCCTCCCATATACCGCCCATATGGGGTGATCGCGCTGGTATGAACGACCAGTGTATCTTGTCTACTGCCAAGAATTCCTGTATGTGTTTGTTTCTCTCATTCTCGTGAAGTACGCTATAAAGTTCTTTGAACTGATTGCTGGCTCCAACAAAGTTTAAGCCATTGTCAGAGTATAATCGAATCGGTTTACCGCGTCTACTACAAAATCGTTTTAATACATTTAAAAAACTATCAGTGCTTAGATCCACCGCGAGTTCTATGTGTACTGCGCGTGTCAAAAAACATACGAATACGCAAAAATACGTTTTTATTATCCTACTCTTTCTTAAAGTACTTTCTTTTACATAAATCGGACCCCCGTAATCTATACCTACAGTAGTAAATGCGCGATAACTAAGTTTTACCCTGTCTGCCGGTAAATCACCCATCAAAAAATTTAACGGTTTAGGATTCACACGATTACAAACCATACAGTATTTCAAAACGCGTTTAATAATGTTTTTACCTTTGATCGGCCAATAAGTTAATCTAATAATCGAAAGTAGCGTTTGTACTCCTGCGTGAAGATTTTTGACATGTTGATTCAAAACTACCAATTCTGTAAATTTTTGATCATACGGTAAGATTATCGGATGTCTCTGATCGAAACTAAAAGATGATTTGGAAAGTCTTCCACCGACTCTTAAAACATTATTACTATCGAGAAAGGGGTTTAAATTTAAAATCTTACTATTTTTACTAAGTCTTTTATTCCTTTTTAAGTCTTCGATTTCTTGTTTAAACGATTTAGCTTGCGCTAACTTAATTATTATTAACAGAGCTTCGTCAAGTTCTTCTACTGTCAGTCCTGGCTTTTCTAGTATAATCTTTTTTAAAGTTCGTTTTTTAAATCTAATCATATATGCTACAACTTTTCGTAACTAAGTAAAACACGAGTACCTATTTAAAATGTCAAATTCTTCGGTATCTGATTGTGTGTTCACAAGAACGATATTATTTGGTTTAACTTCTGGTATTTCCGAAAATTCTAATGTTTCAACGGGTTCGATAAATTTTAAGTTTTCGTCATACAAAAAATCAGGTCCGTGATACCAAATTTTATTTTCTACGAGATCTTTAGGATTTAATCCTCGCGAAATAATGTCTGCGGGATTCTCAGCACCCTTAACATGTCTCCAGTTTTCTAAGTTCGTTAATTCATTTATTTTGACTACGCGGTTCGCAACAAAAGTTTTTAATCTAGCGGGTTCCATTTTTAACCACGATAAAACTATTTTCGAATCGGTAAAATAGATTATCTCTTCGATTGGAACATTTAAAATCTTTTTAATCCGTGCCATTAATTCAGCTAATAGTACCGCAGCTAAAAGCTCAAGACGTGGTAGTGTCTCGTTTTTTAGCGGAGCGACTCGTGATTTTGCAGTTAATAAACGAATGCATTTCTGTTTGCCATCAGACGATGCTATATATACACAACAACCGAACGCTTTTTCTGACGCATCTCCGAAACCAAAAAGTTTAATTCCCTTTGCATTTGTGCTTATAACGTGCCTGTCAAATTTTATTTCATTCAAACAATGTATTTGTGAAACGAATTCTAACCACTCTTCTTTTAATTTATCCGGTATATCATTGTCCCATCCGATTTTTAAACACCACAATTTTTGAATAAGAAGTTTAGCTTTAATAGTTGCAGGTCCGATCAAGCCTAGCGGATCGAAAATCTGCGCTATCGTAGACAAAACAGTGCGTTTAGTAACTAATTTCGTATTTATCTTAACATTATTTATCGAGTATTTTAGTTCATCCGTGTTCGCGTTCCAAATTATTCCTAATGTTTTAAGTTCTTTGTGACCCTGATGTAAAACAAAATTGTCGTCGTTTGTGGTTTTATTTTTCTCAATATAATTTAAAATATTTTCGCAATTTGATGACCATTTTCTCAAATTAAATTGTGCACTCTCTAAAATTTCCGTAAGTTCATTAAAAATCTCAATAGCTTCTTTTTCTGAATTTAAGCTTAGTAATAAATCGTCCATATAGAATGAGTTTTGTAAAATTTCCGAGGTTCGCGGGTATTTTTCTTTAAAATCTATAGACAATTGTTTTAGACATCTAGTAGCTTGAAACGGGGCGCTACTGGTTCCGTACGTTACTGTATTCAAATTATAAACCTTTAATTTTTCGGTCGAGTTTTCCCTCCAAATTATTTGTTGAAAGTCTCTTTCGTTTTTATCAATCAAAATACATCTGTACATCATTTTAATGTCAGCACTTAACACGAATTTTCTTAATCTTAATCGAAGCAGAATTGCAAACAAATCGGGTTGAATAGTTGGTCCTGCTAAAATCATATCGTTAAATGAAACGCCTGTGTTACTCCGAGCGCTCGCGTCGAACACCACTCTACACTTTGTTGTTATAGAGTCGCGTAGAACGGCCGTGTGCGGTAAAAAGAACGATTGATTCGGGATCGAGACATCTTCGTCTAAATTACATTTTATTGTCATGTGTCCAAGTTCGCTATATTCACGCATAAAACTAACATACTGATTTTTTAACTGTTCGTCGCGGTCTAAACGTTTTTCTAAATGCTTAAATCTACTTATCGCGTTCATTTTAGAGTCTCCTAACTGTCCGTTAAAATTAGGATCAAAAGGATATTTAACAATAAATTTATTATCTTCGCTCCGAGCAGTCGTGTCTACAAAATATTGTTCGCAAAACTTTTCATTTTTATCGAGAATCCGTACATCTTCCGAGTGTTCAATTTGCCAAAACTTGGTCAATGAATCGTGTAAATGTTTATTACTAATTCGTGAGAAATTACATATAGTCTTTTTTGGATTATTACATATTTTTAAACATCCAGTAAATATCCACCCTAAACGAGTCAGCTGTAAAACCGGTAAATTCTCTCCGAGATATATTTTTTCATTTTCTAATAATTCATAAAAGATTTCTGCACCGAGTAGAATATCTATTTCTTTCGATAAGTTAAAATGTTCATCTGCCAATTTAATTGTATGAGGGTATTTAGTTAAATTTTTATCAAAGCTAACGATTGGTATTTTTTCAGTGATAACTTTTAAAACTAAAAATGACAGTTCAGATTCAAAGTTGCCGATTCTTGATTTTATGGTGGCACGAGTTTTATTTTCAATTTTAGTTTCCATTTGACTAATGCCTGATAAAGGAATGTTTGTTTTTTCGCAATTGATTTTCAATTTCTGACATAATTTTTCACTAATTAAATTCGATTGACTACCCGAGTCTAACAGAGCATTGCAACTGATCCATTTGCCCTGTGAATCTTTAATTAAAATATTAGCCGTGGATAACATAACAATGTTTTCTTCGCGTGTAGTATTCGAGTACGTGGTTAAAACATTCGTGTGCAAATTATCTAAATTTTCTCTATTTAATTCTCGATTTTCGTTATTACTCTGTCCCGTGATACGCATAGTAGGCGCGCGCTCGCTACCACTCATAGTAGGCGCTTGCTCGACTTTAACATAATTTGGTGCTTGTACTTGTCTATTCATTATTTCCCTATCACGCGAAAAACTCTCCGCGACCGCGGTTACATTTTGATTCCCTGCAATCCCTACTGGCGCCGCTGCATATGACATACTTACATTCTCCCTATTGTGATTTCTTGGATACGAATGTCCATCGTTGCCACTACTTCGAGGTTGATTTTGATGAGAATCGACGTGCAAACTGGTGTTGTGTTTCAAGTTACACTTTTTACGCCCTGATGAATTGCAATTGTTTTTAAAATGGCCCGGTCTTAGGCAATTGCCGCAAAGTTTTTGTTTTCTTATATCTTGATATTTTTCCGAAATTGAAAGATTTTGAAACTTAGGGCATTGAAAAATAAAGTGTTTTTGTTGCTTACATACGAGACATAAATCATTATCAAAGTTATTCGACTCTGTTACAGGAAATGACAATCTACGCGTGTTGTTAACCTCTCTAGCTTGCGGTTTGTAATTATTCTTGTCATTTACAAAATTACTATTTTTATTAAATTTTTTTGGAAATTCAAAGTTTATTGCCTCAAGTGTAAAACATTTTTTCGCAAGAAATTCTGTTAAATCTTCTAATTTGGGTAGCTCTCTATCATTTTGTTTATTTTCCCATTCTTTTTTTGTTTTATCGTCGAGTTTTTGCAAAATTACCGCAATCAACAACATGTCCCAATGTTCAACCGGTAAACTAAGTTTTTTAAGAGCCGAGATATGTTGATGTGTGACATCCAACAATTTTCTAATATGAATCGGTGATTCTTTGCTTATGTGAGGTAAATTGAACAAAAGGTTGTTTATGTGATAATTTATTATTGCTCGCTTATTTTCATAACGCTTCTGTAAAAGTTCAATAGCAATCGAGTAATTATTCGCGGTAACATCTAAAGAATCTATTAGCCTTAAAGCGTCATCCTTACAACAGATTTTAAGGTACAAAAATTTGTCAATTTCACTTAAATCCTGACGATTATGAACGACTGACGAGAAAATATCCCAAAAACTGTACCAAGCCTCATACTTACCGAAAAACGTAGGTAACCCTAATTCCGGAAGTTTGGCAACACCGCCAATGCGTCGATTTTCGATATTATCATTTTGATTATTAGCGATCGAGAACGAGGGTTTTGCATTATACGAGATATGACGTTTTGCTTTCGAGATTTCCGAGTAAAACTGACTTTCTATTTCTAATCGATATTCATCTTCATTACGATCTAAAAACTCTAACCGTGTCTGTATCCGATCAAATTCTTGAAAATCATCCTCTACGCTTTTTAATCTACTTTCGAGTTCAAAAATATCTATTTCATCCGAGTTTAAATATCTTTCAAATCGTGCTAATCTATCACAAATAACTTTACGAGCATACATATTTTCTCTGATTTCATCTTTGTTGGAGTCTTTATTTTGACCTTGTTTACTCACATTATTTGATTTATTCGCGGGCATTCTTGACAATATGACAAAACAAACTGGTACGAGAAACAAAAACGATAACTATACGTGATTATACAATACGATTACAATACGAGATACGATACGATACGAGAAGCCGCCAATCGACAACTTATTTCTTTTTGTCTTCGTGACCTTTAAGAACGAGATTCAAAACAATACAATATGAAAAAAATTCAAAATACGTGTAATTTTTACGATAAATGTAGGTAGGTACGTGTTTCAATAACCAAAAATATATTTCAATTTGAAAATCAAACAATTCAAATACTTCTACTTCTACAATATAGGTTATAGCGTTGAGTTATAGGTACATGCACATGCACAAATTGAAACGTTATCAAACTCTTTTATGAAAGGTTAAAAGGAATTTAATAAAAGGAACGAGCTCACCAACAAGTGCTTTTTTTTTTTTCGAGGCTGTTTTCTTCACAAAATAACTGCTTTTTTCCAGAACGCTGTTAAATTCTCATCCGCTCGATGTGACCAAAATGTTAACGTGGGCCAATATTTACGTGTATTGGCTTCTTTTACGTGTTTTCCAAAACTTCGAAGGACCAGTGAGTGAACAAGCGAGACGTGATACTTTACAAATTTATTTTTAATACATTTTACGAATTTACAAGACTTTAAAAGATGAAAATCAAGAAAAAAAAATATAAACGTGAGCTGAAATCTACTGTCTGTATCGTTCTATCATGGCGGAATAATTTTTGACCAATCCTAGCCAAGGAAAGGGACCCATCATATGGCTCTTCTCCCACTCGCGTCACAGTTGAAGTTCGTGCAGGGTGGGTTGCCTAGGGTTAGGTAGCACTTTGAATTTGAATTTACAGTTAGGTTGCACTTTTGAATTTACACGTTAGTTATTACACAACATATAATATAATTAAAGTACCTAATTAAAAAAAAAAAAATATAGTAATACCTCTATCATACCAATAATATCGAAAGAAAAAAAGAAGCAAGATACTCAAAAATACAAGTTAAAAAAAAATATACATGTTTTTTTTTTTTGATCGTCAAACACACTCACCCGGGTCCACTACACTCGGCACTTATTTTTATCCTTCCATAATCGGAATGTAACAATTCTTTAATAATGATCCAAAAACATTTTTTTATATAAATATTTAAAATTTGTTGGTCTAAGGTTTTTTAGGTTTAGCGGTATTTGATTATATAGGTTGTAGATATTGTAGGAGAATGATCTCGTAAATAGGCTTGTATTGTGGCGAGGAGGAGATAACAAGGCCTTAAACCTTAGGTTTAAGGTATGCACATCCGACCTAAATTGTATTTTGTTATATAGATATGGTGGGCTTTTGTTATATATTATAGAGTGATATAGTACAGCTGAATGAAACTTTCGGCGACTATCCATATCTAGCCATCTGGAATCTTTTAATTTACGTATGACCGGCTCGAATTTTCGTATGCCATAGACAAAGCGTAAGCATGATCTTTGGACTCTTTGAATTCTGTGTTTATCCTGTTTGGTTAGGCAGGGATCGTAAAGTGTGTCGCAATAATTAAAATGACTGAGCACTAAGGCATCCGATAGTATTAATTTTAGTTTTTGATTAAGCGCCTGTCTATGTGGGTATAAAAGTTTTAGATTAGCATAGGCCTTTTGGATGCATAAAGATATATGGTCACTAAATCTTAGATCTGTATCAAGCATAATCCCTAAATTCCTAGCTTTTTTAACAAAAGGTAATTCAGCATTATTAAAGTAAGTACTTTAGTTTTGGAGGGATTAAGTTGAAGGTGGTGTTTTTCGGAGTTATTTACTAATTTATTTAAGTCTTCATTTATTTGCATCTGGGCTTGTATTATATTTCCTGGCATAAATGAGTGAACCAATTGTCGGTCATCAGCAAAACTAAAGTCAATACAGTGCTGGAGGTCATGGCTAATATAACATGTATAAATACAGAAAAGTAATGGCGGCAATCCCGAACCTTGCGGCACACCACAGTATATTGAGCCCTTCTCTGAACAACCTTTATCAGTTTCAACATATTGAACCCTAAAAGATAAATAGCTCCTAATTAAGTTTATGGCGTCTTCCGATAGACCTATATAATGCAGAATTGCGAAAAGAAGTTTGTGGTTGATTTTATCAAAGGCCTTCGTATAGTCTAAAAGTATCAGGACACAGGAGTTTCCACTGTCCAAGTTTGATACTATAGTGTCAACAACATCCAAAAGCGCTGTACAGCAACTATACCCCTTTCTAAATCCTGATTGCCGAAGAGGAAGAATGCTATGTTTATTAATATGTTCAATTAATCTTAGAGTTAAAATTTTTTCAAATATTTTGGAACAAGGTGACAAAATTGAAATTGGCCGTAGTTCTGATAAGTCAGTCTGGTCGCCTTTAGTTTTTGGCAGAGGAAAAACTTTAGAAATTTTCCAGTGTTCTGGGAATTTTCCACTCAGAATACAGGAGTTGTAGATATTTACCAAATATTTTAGGATGTGTGGGCAACACAATTTTAACATTTCACTATTTAAGCCATCCGGACCAATAGCATTCGATTGAATAGATGCTAACAAATTGTACACCTCTTGTTCTTCTGTAAGTCTGAAAACTAGTTTTTCGGGAAATACTTGTACCATTTGATTAGAGTAAAATAAAACTAAATCTGGATCTGGTTGTTCAAGCTGCGAAAATTGCAGAAAAAAGTTGTTTATATCATTAGGAATATTAAGATTGCTAGGGATCACATTATTACTTTTTTTATTGAGAATATCTAACTTTTTAAGCGTATTCCATACAACCTTACTGTTACCTTTATTTTCATTGATAGTGAATTCCAAAAAGGCCCTCTTTTCTCTATTAATTGCGTTAGTAGTTTCGTTTTTGATATTCTTGTAGTAATTCCAGTTTTGTGGGGTCTTATTTTTTTTTAATTTGTTGTAAGCCTGGTCCTTCTGCCTAATGAAATATCTTATTGCAGCAGTACACCAGGGTTGGTTTGTTTGGTTGAATTTAATTGTTTTGTAAGGAGCTACTTCGTCGAATAGGCCTATAACAAGTTGTGTAAAATGAACTACTTTTTCATCAGGATCCGCAATATAAAAAATGTTTTCTAGAGGAACGACACTTAAGAAGTTCAAGAAATCGTTTTTATTGATTTTGCTAAGGCATCTTGATTTTCTTTCGGATATGGTTTTGTCAATATTTGTAAAATTGGAGTTACCAAATACTAATGAATGATCTGAAAGATTGTTTAAATTATCCGTGCCAAAGTTATTGTAGTTTCTTCTGTCTACAGGAACTAGAATAATATCAATTAGCGTTGAAGAAGTACCTGTTATTCGGGTTGCACCATTTATAACCTGCTTCAGATTAAAAAGTTCTATAGTTTCCATAAAGCTTAGCGTCTTTGGTTCGTCTATATTTAGGAGGTCTATATTAATGTCCCCTCCGCAAATTATGTTATGACATTTTGTGTACAATTGTGATAAACTGTTTTCAAAAGAGTCCAAAAAGTCCGCAACATTGCTCGTTGGAGGCCTGTATATTGTTCCTAAGATAATATTTATGTTTCTTAATTTAATTTTTATCCAGACCTCTTCCAATAAAGAAGAACAATTTCGATGAACAATTTCTGCTTCTAAATAATTTGAAACATAGATACCAATACCTCCCCCCCTTGTATCTCGGTCACATCTTATAAATTTGTAGCCATCAATATTTACCTTAGATGTCGGTATTCCGCAACTTAACCAGGTTTCACTAAGACCAACAATATCAAACCTTTTTTGAAGTAAAAATGTTTTAAACTCTGTGAAATGAGGAACTAAAGATCTTATATTATAGAATGAAAAAGAAAATGTTTTCATTTCTGTATTCCTTTTTTTTTTTAAATAATGATTAATAATAAATTTACGTTTTAGAAGAATAAATCAGTGTAAAATAAATATATGCTAATTATAATCCATTGTATATGCCATGCCGCAAGTGCAGTGAGTACCTAGGTAGTTTAAAGAAAAAAGTTTTACTTTTGTATACACCAAGAAGATTTTTTTATATATAATTAAATTAAACCAGTAAAAAATTATTATAGATTAAGAGAGAGTAGGCCCAATGAGTAAGAGTGAGAGACGAACAAGTGTTACCAATGTAATTAAATTCTTGGATGCACAAGTAACTTAAAATATAGAAAGAGATATAAGAGAAAAAAAAATTAAATGGTATAACGCATTACATTGTCCCCCAAACTTACAACTTTAGTCTATATCTATCAATTCTTCTGCAGATTTCACCATTAGATTTTTTCCATTAACATCAGCATAAATTTTTCCATTATTTGACCAAGCATTTTTATTTCCAAACTTCTGTTTGACGTGCTGTAGGAGGATATATTTATTCTTGGTAAGCTCTTCGACCAAAACCATATTCGATCCTTTGAGTTTTTTCTTATTATAAAAAGCTTCTTTTCTGGATTTTAAAGATGCAAAATTAATTATAACTGGGCGAGCCTTTTTTTTGTCCGTGTTTGCTTTGCCAATCCTATAACAGCTGTCAATACTCAGATTATCTATTCCCAACTTCGAGCCAAGTGTCTCCTGTATTTTGTCAGTGAGTTTTTCTTTTTTAGATTCTTCTAACCCATACAGTCTAACTTGTTTAGCTTTAGAGAATTGTTCCATGTTGTCAAATTTTTGTTGCAACTCAGATAGTTTACTTTGACTATCGTTCAACTTGTTATTTAGTTCAGTAACTTGTTTTTCTAGTTTTTCGAGGCGCTCCGAGATAAGTTCGGCAACAGTGCTAGCCAAGGTCGATATGCAGGTCTTATCGGCGAAACATTCCGATAAGCATTATTTGATTTCTTCTTTTTGATTTTTTGTAAGTGGCATCTTCAATTAAAAATTAGACGATTACCTTATCAAAAATCTTCTTCTAAGAAATCACAGCTTGCACAGGAAACAAAAGCCTTTCGAATGATACTACTTTTATGCTTTAAACTTTAACTTAACTGCAGTTTTTTTGTAATAACACGGGAACAAAATAAAATACGTCTATGCCGTGTAAAACATCACGCTGAATTTGTCTTATAAGTACGACTGGCGTCTGGTTAAATTGTAGAGAGAAATAAGTGATAGAACGTGATCTTGGCTTTTCCGATCGATAATTTTATTAATTTTCAACAATCACCTTTGTAAGTATAATTATCAACCTTTTTTTTATTTCATTGGGGTTTAATGTTTGTTAATTATTTAGTATGCAAACTATGATATTTGTTCCTGTGACTGCGATGGTCCCATCATTGGTTCCTGTGCATTTTTAACTGACAACTGAGTAGTGAGTACAACCTTCTTATATCAAGGAGTTTTATTATGATCCTTCCATTTGAAATTATTAAAAAAAATGTTACCTAATACTTTTCCTCACTCAACCTAACCATTCCTTATAAAAAAAAATCTGGTTCTAGTTGTTCTCTCTTTCAGTTGGCACTGAGGATGGCCGGAAGACCGAAAGCGCTCTGCTAGTTTTTATTGAAAACATTTTTGCTCGAAATAATCTCGTTTGATTTCCTGATATACATAACTACTTCTTTCGTTGTTGTGTACATCGAGAATTTTCTCCATTATCTTAACCCTGTATATTTCTTCGCGAAGCATCGCCTTTGAATTTTTTTCCTCTTTTACTCTTGACTTCTTCTCGGACCGTTCCCGTTTTGCCTTCACGTCTTGTCGGATATTTTAAAGCAATCCAAACATCCTTTCTAAACCTTTCGTATTTATTGTTTTGTGTCAGCATAATTTTCTATGAATTTAAGTCCAATTGTTCTTGTTTTCTTCCAGACTATTGCTTTGTCACTCTTTCAGATTTTTCTGCAGTTAGTCCTGTGCTGCTTGTTTTTCTTCGAGCCATATGTCTTCTTGCTGTTATAATTCCATACGGATAAGTTTATGCTCTTGCAAAATTAGTTAGATGAGTTTGCGGAATCTTCAATCATGCGATCACCTAACCACCTGGATCATTTGATTTTCCATTTTGGCGCGTTGTTTCTGGATATTTTTTTTTTGCCAAATATGCCGATTGTGACGTATGCAAGTTTGCGGATGAGCATAATTTAAGACAAGAACGCAAAAATTCCAACAAAACTAGCATTTTCACAACACTTCGATTCCTAAAACAAAGGCCTAGTTCGTTTTTGTCATCTTTTTCGTCGATTTGCTCCGAAATTTTGACAGGCACGTGACTGGATAAGACAGTTTCAGTTTATAAATCACGTGCCTGTCAAAATTTCGGAGGAAATCGACGACAAAGATGACAAAAACGAACTCAGCCAAAGTTAATTGTTCTAATCAAAACTATATTACATAACCGCAAAAAATCAGAAAACCCTAATATTCGGATTGTAGATAATCGATCAAAGAATATTTATATGCCAAATTTTAGCCAATTCTGATGTGAGATTTTTTTTTGTTTGCAGACAAATTAAGAAAAAAAATCAGCTAATCAAAGCACAGAACTGACAGATTTGAAATCTGGAGTTCCTTCATTAACGCCCCCTTAATTTATCTTTCAGGCTCATTCTTTACGTTTTATCCAAGAAACGTCACTGAGTCACTACAAAACCTTGTAAATTTAATCTTTGTTTTAAATTATTCATAACTTTATGATGTATGACCTGCAACAATTAAAAACACACTTCGCGTAAATGCGATAGATCAAAGGCCTTGTTAAGTGAACCAAATTCCATGTTTAATTTCCGTGTCAAAGATAAATAAAAACCCACACAAAAAGCTACAAATGATTAGGTAAAGCGTTGAAAGGGTATTCAGCGGTTTGGGTAAATAGGCTCTAGTGAATAAATTTTTTTTTAAGCCCGGAAATCCGATTAGGGCGAGAAACACGCATATGGGGCAATGTGAACGTGCCTTTTCAAAGTTTCCAAGAATTTAGCGAAAGTAAGTACAATAAACGGTTATTATTTATAGATAAAGTGGTTTTTTTCTGACTACGGAAGGGATAGTTTTTAATTTGAGCTTGATTTTTAATTAAAATTTACATAATTGCCCGTTAGGATCCTGTTTTCTAAAGATACTTGCAGATTCTCTTTTATCATTTCTAAATTTTAATAAAACTGCTTCCTTCCAATAAAGAATACATTTATTTTCTAAATTCTATTCAAAAACGGCGGAAAATAAAAATAGCAACAAAACACCTCTCTTTGGACAATCCATTAAAGGTTTTAGAGCGGCTTTTAATTCATCGAAACAAATATTTTTTTCGGATGTGTCCCACTTTCCAATTCGACCCTACTACGCTCACATAAAAGCTTTATTATGGCATGTGCTTAAATTGCGAGACAAATGGGGCGAATTCAGCATACTTTTTTTTTGTGTGGGATGTGGAAGCAGGAACAAGGGAGCTGTTTGAAATTTAGTTTTCATTCGGTATAAATGGTTACAGAACAATTTAAATAATGTCAACTAGTTGATAATAAAATAACAATAGGTATTATTATGGTATTTGAGTCACTATGGTACTAGGACTACTAGGGTGAGAAGTGAATTTGAAGTAATAAATAAATGATGCTGGATTATAAATAGGGTCAGGAAATGAGGGCGAGATGAGACTCTTTCTTACAAACCTGCGATAATATCAACACAAAATAAAGAATTTTTTTTTTTTGGGAAGAAGTACGACTTTACATGGTTGCCTCAAAAGTAATTTCTGCTGGATAAGAATTTACATGCTTGCTTGATATGGATACAAGTAACGTGCATCTATTACGCTTTACGAAAAAAGTTGCCCAAAAATTGATTCTATCTAAAAATATTTCGGGAGTTGAAGATGTTACATTTTAACCGCATTAGCTATATATGTATACTTACAAAATTTTGGTGGTTCTTCGAACCAAATTGCCTAATTCTTTAAAACTGTGGCTTGTTGTACTTGTGATATTATTATTTTCATAGAGGAGCAACTTGAGCCAGCACTTTTCTGATAGTGAAGTGAAATTTGACAATTTTAACATGTTTAGCTTCAAAACAAGTAGAAGGTGAAGTGATGATGGAGATTTGATCTCCTCTAGAAGCATCACATTAGTTATGAAAGCTCTATATTATTTATTGTCTTATGGCGACTGGGAGGCGGGTAGATTAATTCACAGTAAATTTATATGTCACCAATTTAATCAACCATGTCAATTAAATATTTGAATGGTAATTTAATGGATGAACAAATTTGTTTTGTGAGCTATTGAAAACTGCTTACTTTACCCACTAAAAAAGTATAAAGCAACTGCTATCCTAAAGTGATTTTTCCAAAGAATTACGTCAGTTAACCATACAGAAAAGTATGACAATTGGTTTATAAAAAAGGTCATTCCAATGGCAGTTACATGAGATTTTAGGCTGACAGTGCAAAAGTCTTTCGGATAATTATCTTGAAAATTATATTAAAGGTTTTGATGTGAAATTGAGGGTAGATCCGAAGTCTTCTTGGAAGTGGTACATAAATGACTAGCGATCTGGTGATAGCCTACCTAGTTTTCTGTTCTATGACAGTTTTCACACATGATCAAAAATCAAAAATTTGCCTGATAGTTCGAATGCAGTTTGGAAGGACTTTAACATGAGCAATAATATCAAATTTTCTTGTGCATCTCAGACGGATATTTTTAATGGAACTCAGAGATTGCCACGCAAACTCACATTGGAACCTGATGGCATACCAAATGTTTAATTGAAAAATATATATATTTGCACTACCTTTGCTACATACCTTTATACAGGGTAATCCAGAACAAAGAGATGCCTAAACGACTTACTGCAACGAAATAGAAAACTATACGGAAGCGGCAAGATTTCACAAAGACCCATTTCGGGAAAACGGTATCCTGTATGTACAAGGAGAATTCAGGAAAACACAGTTACTTCTGTCAACCCACTTCCCTGACTCCATAACCACAATTCTGGAGGACCGGCCGCAGGTAACATATAGATTTTTTAATACCTATTTGGAACTACCAGTCGTTCTAGAGACTTAACGTATGTCGCTTCTTGAACACACAAATATAATTAGGTCAAGAATTTCCTATTTGTACATGAAATTGACGTATTAGCAATCGACGTTCGTTTTTCTTGGTAATCTTTTGTTTCATCTGATTCGTGATTGATAAATAAGGCTGGGGTTATTCTATATGAATATTAAAAATACTATACCAATACTATGGCAACTGGCAAATCAGATATTACATGAGGAAATAATAAGTTGGGCAATATCAGCCGCTCAAAATAGCCACATCGAATTTGATTGGTCAGATTTCCGGGGTATGGCTAGATTGAGCGGCAGAATGTTTGGATGCTAGCGGTAGAGATATGTCCGCAATGGTAAACGGACATATCGCTACCACTACCGCCATATCGTGCCGGTGGGTGTGGGGGATCCTTTAGTTTTACGTTACGGAAGCTCTAAATCCAACTTTTTCCTCCTTCATTCAAAAGTATTCATCAAGATTGTAAGAAGTTTTTAAACAAAGTGGATAGTTTGGAGGATTCATTTGGAACAGCAGCCACAACAAGTGATAAGAACAGTGAAAAGACTGAGGATCCAAAAAGAATTCCTGAGAAAAAAACTGGCCACAAAATACAAACTCTAATGGACAAGTTTGGTTTCTTTTTTAGTAACAAATAGGTGCCGAGCAGTTTGTATAGAAAACCCACCAAAAACTGTTGAGGAATTGGAAAAGGCGCAAAATTTAAAAGCCGCGCTTCCAGAATTTATGAAGAAAAAAATTAAACCAAACAGTGATGATGAAACCCCAGGAAATCTTCTAGTGACACTGAGAGATGTGCAAGATGCAAATAAAACTACTGATAAAGCAATACAGATAGAGCAAACTAATGATAAAGCAGAAGGAGTTGCCGCTGCTTCTCAGGTCAGAAAAGCACCGGACATGGTTCCTTCAACTAGCCGCCAAACAGTGAATACTGCAAATAGAAGTGTGTCTCTTCAAGTCAAAAAAGAACCGGATATGGTTCCTTCAACTAGCCGCCAAAGAATGAATACTAGAAATGCAAGAGACATCCCTATTTGGGCCGGGAAGAAAAAAACATTTTGAGATATATCCTTGACAACAATGTAGAAGAATTAGTTAATGGCAATTCTATGTGGATCAAGATGGAAAATGATGGAGTTTGCCCTAATAGGCCATGGCAAAGCCTGAAAAAGCGATTCAAGAGGCATATCCACAACAATTTGTTACGGCCTGATTTCCAGCTGTCAATCGAGGAGATCCAACGTATTCGGAAACCACTGTGTGGCAGACCAAAAAGAGCAAAGGCAAAAGGGCTACCAAAACAAAAGTGGGAATCGAAAGGGAATTAGTTAATTAAGTTGTTTTTTTCTGTTTTTTTGAATTGTTGTTTTGTTTGCTTTTTATTTTTTTTTAGAAGATTGAATTTTTTTTTGTTGAAAACAATCTTTATTAAGAATTCTATTTTTAATTAGGTAGGAAACTATTATTTATTATTATTTATTTATTGCCTTTATTGTGAAATCCTAAATATAGTTTTTGCTTTAAACATTTATTGTATATTTTCAAATTTCTAATATTTTCAGGAATATTATCAAAAGATTTTGATGCTTGTACAATTGGATTCTGTAGCCCTATATTTGTTTTGAAAGTATCACAATATATATATTGTTTCTGGATTTGGTATCATGATTAGGTTGTTGGCGCCTGCCGCCGTCCTATCCGTTATGACCGCGAACGCCATATTGTTCGCCTACTGATGACGTAGCGCAACTACCGCTCACCCCTTTGAAAAAATAAGGCGAACAGCTCCTATCGACAATACAAATACAGTCCACTATCATTCAGCATCAAAATACAAAATTTCGGCCTTCGAGCCGGATAAACGTGCCAGAAAATCAACACAATTTCCAGTAAACGAGTGAGTTTGTTCTATTTTTGCATCCCAGTAGCAACTTGAGTTGAATTTAATCCGAACAAGCGAGACCTTTTTTAGTTTTTTTTAGTAATAGCCAGTATTATAAAGGGCTTCAGTCAAGGCCAAATCTACGGTTTTTAAAAAGTTTATCGAGCGTCTTGAGGCGCAATTTCCAGACAAAACTATAAATGATATCGGAATTTTTCAAGAACTAGAGCTCCGATTTGAGCGCTTTCAAAATGTCTTGGACGAATTTGAGGAGGTTCAAATGCAAATCGATGAACTGTGTGAAGACGATGCCAGCTTCGAAGCACAGATAACGGAACGCGAATCTTTCGAAGACTCTTTTTATTCGCTAACGTCTAGAGCAAAATGTCTTTTGAGCGAGAGTGGACCTGATGCGTCTGCAGGCATGAACGTAAACAATCAAGGCAGCCTTCACACAGCGAATTCGGTGCATGGCAACAGTGGCGGAGCACAGTTTTCTAATCATGGTAGCAACAGTGGCGGATCGCAGGTTTCTAATCGTGGTAGCAACGGTGGAGTGAACTCATGTGCGAGCGTAGGTGGTTTAAAATTGCCTGCGATAGAAATCAAGCCATTTTCAGGAAAGTACGACTCTTGAATCGAATTTCGAGATACTTTTGAATCCCTGATTCATGCTAATAATTCTTTATCGCAAATACAAAAGTTCCATTACTTGAGAGCTTTCATTGGGCCTAACGTGTCCGAAATTATCGCTAGTCTGGAATTTTCCAGCGTTAATTACGATGTAGCTTGGAATTTGATTTGTGAATGTTTCAACAACAATAAAGTTCTTACACAAAACCATGTTAAAGCCCTATTTAATTTAGAGCGAATCGAAAAGAATACTTCTGAGTCCATTCGTAAACTTTTAGATAATCTTACCAAACACTTGCGTGCTCTCAATTCCTTGAAAGAGCCTACCGAGCACTGGGATACCCTTATTTTAGTCCTTGTGTCTTCTAAGTTAAACGAATCAACTCTTCGCGAATGGGAGCAGGAAAAAGCGACTCTAACCGCTCCTAACTTAAAAAATAGTAAAAATTAAATTATACCATAAATATAACTTTGTAAATAATAAATTGCAAAAAAATTACAACAAAAAAAAGCAATAACAGCCAAAACATCTCCCTTTTCACTAATAATAGGTTAGTATTCGATAATTATTATTTTTTATGCTGTTTAATATAGAATTTTAATATGTGAGCAGTTTATATCGTTCATTGTGTTGAGCAGTTTATATTGTGAAATGTCATAGTGGACAACATAACCTGAAATGTCAAGTTGTGAAGTAGAAATTAGAAAATCTTTTACTTTTATTAACCTTCCATTAGGCGCGCGAGTTTTTATAACATCATTAGTCGCGCTGTATCACAGAGATACATGTACTAAATCATTGATAAAAAAATTGAACCATCTGATGAATTTCGGTTTTATAATTTCTATGTACCTATTTATTCGTATACTCAACAATCATTTTTTACTGAAAAAGAGATTCCAGAAGTTGGATTCTGTTTTCGCAGTCGTTGCAGTTTGGCCAACAACGCCCGGCAACTTTACCATAATATTCTGTGGTCTCTTCCGAGTCAGCTTGGGAGGAATTTTGTCTCATCGAATTCCATCTTCACCTAAGATGAACAGCCTCTTGTACCATAATATTTATATGAAAAAAATACCAAAAAAACAGTTACAATTGAGGAGCACCGATGGTAACAAGAAAAGTCGCGTTGTATCAGACAGGTACAAAGCCGAGCGCACCCCTAGTTTTTTGAAAATTCCAAATTTCTAAGTAGAGGTACGTCCATGTAATTTTGGGAAAGTAATTAGTATAGGGTACCTAAGGACTACTACAAGCCATTTTGTCCTTTTTGATTTATTTGCAAAAAATAATAGACATGTATCTCTCAGATACACGCGCGACTAATGGAAGGTTAATAAATATATTTTCACTAATTATAAAGTCTCAATTATTCTTAAACATGGCGCAGTCGTTTGTGAAAAAAATTTTAATCGCCGACAAACATAAACTTTAATATGTTTTGCCGTCACACAAGCTGAATATTGGTACTTGAATTTTAAGCCACACTTGTTGGTGGACCAGTCAAATTACCCCCGGATTTTGACCTTCAAGGGCAAAATGCTGCCACCGAGTGGAAATTTTGGAAAATCACTCTTGAGGACTATTTGGTGGCCACAGGTCAGAATAATTCAAACGACAGTGTGAAATTATCCATTCTTCGAAATATTATTGGGATAGATTCAGCCCGAATAATGTCAACTTTCGAGATTCCCCAGAATCAAACCGATCCTTATGATTTCACAATGAATTTAATTGAACAATACGTAAATCCAAGGGTCAATGAAGTTTTTGAACGCTATAATTTTTCCAGAAGAGTTCAGAAAGAAGGGGAAATGTTTGATCATTTCTTAACAGACATTAAACACATGGTGAAAACTTGCAATTATAATGAAGTTGACTTGGATCAGACTATAGAGGAAAAAGCTCTGCGTGATCGCATTGTCATAGGTATACGTGACCCCACAACCCGGGAAGCCTTATTGAGGGTTGACAAATTGCAGCTTAAAAAAGCAATAGAAATTTGCCGGACAAGTGAGACCAGCAAGCAGCAGAGCAGAATGTTTGATGAAGGAGGTCGCAGTGGTAATGTAAATGCTGTGAAAAAATATCGCAAACAAACACCATCAGCTCGACCATCAGGTAAGAAGTACGATCCTAAATATAAGGCAGGACAAGAAAAATTTAAATGTAGGCGTTGTCAAACTACACATTGTGCCAGAGAGTGTCCCGCTTATGGTAAGCAGTGCCCAAAATGTGGAATTTTAAATCACTTAGCTGTTTCATGTCGCGTTAGAAATATTAAAAATGTTGATAGGGAGTCAGATAATGATAGTGATAGCTCTAGTTTAATGATAGCAAATGTAAATGTAGGTGAAAAGGATTCTGCATTTTGGGATGAGATTGTAAATATTGAAGATAAAAAAATTAAAGTTAAACTAGATACCGGAGCGGAAATCTCAGTAATGCCTAATAAAATTTTTCAAAAAATTAATAAGCAATTTAAAGTACGAAAAGTGAATTTATAATAAAAGGATTTGAGGGCACTGAGGCGAAGAGTATAGGTGTAGTTAACTTATTTTGTAGTTATAAAAATAAAAATGTTTATGAGGATTTCGTTATTGTAGAAAATGCCAACAAAGTATTATTAGGAGGTCAAGCCTGTGTTGATCTTGGTCTCTTAAAACGAGTCAATAGAGTTGATCTAAAGTCTTGTGATCAGAATGTTAATAAAAACAAATTAATATCTGAAAACTCTGAAATTTTTGCTGGTTATGGTAGGTTTGAGGATAAATATAGGATTACTACTGTGGAGAATTTTGAGGCAGTGAGTCATCCCCCCACCAAAGTGCCATTGGCTATCAGAGATGCATTTAAAAAAGAATTAGATAGATTGGTAGAGCGAAAGGCAATTGTCAAAATTAATGACTTTGATCCCCGTGCAAGTATGAACCGTATAGTAATTATAGAAAAAAGCAATGGTAAATTAAGACTTTGCTTAGACCCACAAAATTTAAATTCTCAAATTATTAGAAAACCGAGATTAGTAAAAAGTATTGAAGATGTATGTACAAATATGATAGAGAAAAAAGTTTTTTCAGTATTCGACACGGCCACAGCCTCCTATAGTTAACAAGCCATGAAGTTGGAAATGACGGCAACGTCGCGTATGGTGCTATTTTGTTATGGGGTTATGTGTTTCTGTGTATTGCGTTCATTGTGTATTGTTGCAGTTTAGTATTTTTGTGGGCATTATTGACGAAAAAGTGAATAGAAACACACCCATATATTGCCCATATTTAGTTGATACCGGTTCCTTCGTGCTTTGATTGCAAATTTTTAGCATATGGGTACAGGAGCAAAAATGAAGGTAGGGTAAGGTAAAACAATATAAATATTTGTGTGCAAGAGCATAGGTCTCACTATATTACCTAAGATATTTAAACTTGTTCCAGATGCCATGAAACTCCTGTGTTCTTGGGTGCAAATCGAACTATAGGAGTTCCTTAAAAACTGAAGAAATGCAAACATTTTCATTTCCAAAAAAATTCTGAATTGCAAAAAATGTGGATGAAAGCAATACACCAAGATAATTATACCCGAGATTATACAATAACGAAAAATTCTGTGGTGTGTTGTAAACATTTTGAAGAAACCGAAATAATTAGATTTGAAACAAAAAAGGATAAAGGAGTAAATCGAGAGTGCTAAAACGTCCAACTCTTAAAAGTACCTCTTATTTTCGAAAATCAGCTCAAGTATTTGAATGGACCTGCCTTCCGAAAAAATCCCGAAGAAAGAAAAAGTTAGGTTTTCAAAAGGCATATTGAAACATAGGCTTATAACACTTTAGAATCTAGAAATATATTCATTTAAATCAATTATTTACTGTTTTTATTTACATAAATAGTTATATTATTCATTGAATTACTGTTTTTGATCCTTTATTACAATAAATGATGCATTTTTTGTGATTCATATTAACAAAATAAAAAATATATACTTATAAAAACAAACAGCACCAGCACCATTTGGCGGAAAGATTGCGGTGTTGCCTTTTTAACTTCATGGCTTGTTAAATGTAGGAGGCTGTGACATGGCTGAAGGTTATCACCACCTAGAACTTGATGATGACTCATCTTGGAAATGTTGTTTTGCTACCGTTTTTGGTATTTACAGATATGTTGTTTTACCATATGGTCTTTCCAATTCTCAAGATTTGTTCCAAGAACAGGTTGAAAATAATTTTGGTGACCTACAAAATGTAGAAATAATACATGATTGTAATGGGAGCAAATAAAGAAGAACATGACAAGGCTGTACAAGGAGTAGTAGAACGAGCAAAAAGGGTAGGTGCAAAATTTAACAAGGAAAAATTTCAGTATTACCGAAAACAAGTTCAATTTATGGGTCATATATTTTCTGAGAAAGGTATGGAAATAGATCCTGATCGTGTAGAATCTCTTAGTAAACTAGAAAGACCTAAAGATAAAACGAAATTGCTAGGTACCTAGTTTCAATTATGTGAGGAAATATATCCCGAACAATGCTGACCACATTAAACCCCTATGTGAATTGTTGAAGTCAAATGTAGATTTTCAGTGGTTACCCAGCTATCAAAATAGTTTTGAGAATTTAAAACAAATTATAACAAAATCTCCAGCATTAGTACCTTTTGATCCAAAACGTAAAACAATATTACAGTGTGATTCTTCAAAGAATGCTCTTGGTTGTTGCATGTTTCAGGAGTATGACAATAAAATTTTAAAATTAGGGTCATGTGCCTCTCGAAGCATGAACGATCATGAGATAAATTATAGCCAAACTGAAAAGGAAATGCTGTCCATTTTTTATAGTACACAAATATTCCATGACTTTATCTATAATTCTGAGGTAGATCCTGAGACCGATCATGAGCCTATTGTTTCAATTATGAAAAAACCTATTTGTAAGGTTGGTTCTGTTAGGTTGCAACGGTTGAGATTAAAACTCCTCAAATACTCACTGAATGTATACTATATTCCTGGAAAGGACATCCATTTTGCAGACATGCTTTCAAGGTCAAGTTTAAACATAGTAAGTCATGATCCTGAGATGTTAGAGATGGTACACTTAGTAAGTAAACATCTACCAATGAGTATTGAAAAACAATCTGAGTTAAGGTTAGAAACAAGCAAAGATGCTACACTCACGAAGATTTTTGACTATTATTTCAATGGCTGGCCTAAAGAAAGTCGTTTGTCTAATGATTGTAAGCCTTACTATAAACTCAAAGACTCAATATTTATTGAAGCTAGTATAGTTTTCATTAAAGATAAGATTATTGTACCAGTGTCTTTGAGACCATCTTTTATAAAACTTTTACATGATAAAGGTCATCTTGGTATAAGTAAAACACTCAATAAAGCAAGAAATCTCTTTTATTGGCCTAATTTAGGTACTGACATATCTAACTTTATTAAAAGATGCCGCATCTGTGAGAAATATTTACCTAAAATCTTCAAAGAACCTATGCTGTCACATTCCACTCCAAAATTAAGATTTCAAAAAGTTGCTACTGACATTCTTGAGTTTGGTGCTAAAAGTTATTTAGTAACAGTTGATTTTTTTTCACATTGGATAGATTTGTCTCCACTGAAAGACAAAACTTCCAATTCTGTTATAGATACTTTTCAAGACATATTCACCAAATTTATTTCACAAAAATGTCTGAAATACTATAGGGAAAAAGACATCACCATTTCTACATGTACAGGGTATTTGATTATATTTGGCACCATACCTACAGCCTTTACTATTGAAGATAGAAAAAAATTTTAAATACAAAACTGGACAGTTTTTTTCTATATTTTGTTTTGACAGTATCAGAAAAAACAAAAACGCATCGGAAAATGGAGAAACGTAGGCAACTTCAACTTTTTTCAATGGAACACCCTGTATATTATGCGATAAAATTAAAAATATTTTCTTCCTGATTCCAAATATATATATATGTTACTGTAAATGCCCGAAATTCGGTAAAACCTAGGATAAGCGCGCTAAACCTAGGATTTACCAAAAGCAAGTGGTAAAAGCCCGAAAACTAGTTATTTTGCTTCCATTTCGGACTTTTACCGGACACAAACAGTAAATCTTAGGATTTACCACACCGCATTGGTAAAAGTACGAATACCACGGATACGTTACAGAAATCGATATCTTGAAATGATCATCGTTAAAATTTCAATGCCTAAAAATAAGATACTTTGAAATGAAACAAAAAGTCACAGCAAAACACTTTTTATTTTAATATTTTCAAATGTAAACAGAAATCATAGTGGCCTTAAACGATATATAAAAAAAAAACATTAATTCAGAACTCAGGTACCTACTAATATTGCAAAAAGGCCAAAAAGTAGGTATAGTATTTCCAAACTCAATTGGAACAAGGTACCAACGGGTAGCTGACTGGTCACTGAAAATTTCTATAAGAAATGCACTGCCACTGGTCGATCACCAGTTATGATTTATGTTCACCTTTTTCCAGGGCCGTAGCTAGAGTCAAATTTGTGATAGGGCATGAAAAATTTGACATAGGACATGCACTACTTCCCCCCCCTCCCCCTTAAATCTTTTATAGGTAAACAAAATGAGGGTAATGACGCCGGAGGAAAATTTTTCAATAAACAACATCAAATAACATCTCTGGCAAGTAAACAAAATTGCGCGTTTAGGCAATAATTTTTGAGGGACCTCTTGTACTTGTACTACTTGTAAAATAACTGTATACCATACCAACTTACTCGATTTCAGGTCTATTCATTAGCTGTGGTCCAACCGACATGGGAACCGTTCCAGAACCAGTAATTTCCAATTGCTCACCTAATTTTCAATAAGTTGAACGCTGATCCTCAGATCCTACTTGACAAATGAACTGATTGACTGTAAATTACCGTTCTAGAATGGTTCTCATGTCGGTTGGAACAGTGATGCCATCTACTCCTAAATTTCCTAGAGAAACCTCAGCACATGTGTTTTAAAGGTAGGGCATCATCATTTGAAAGATAGGGCATTGCCCCCCTGGCTACGGCTCTGCCTTGTTCCAATTGACTTTGGAAAAACTTTACTTAAATATTAAAAGAAAAAATCCTTTCATTTATTAAATGAAATAAATGAATTAAAATGTCCACTAATAGAAATATGTATTTATTTATTGGTACAGGGCAAACTGCCATGGCATTTAGAATTGCAGAGTATGTTAGGGGATCTGCACAAACATCTTTTGGTGAAACATGTTCGAATGCAATTGCATTTCTTAAATCCTTGGCTACTACATAACGACAATATTCGCACTGCACTTCTTACGCTAATTGCCTGAAATAGAACATCTCCAGGACTCAAGAAATTTTCTCACCGATTATCGTTTCACGATATCGATTTTTTGTAACGTATCAGTGGTATTCGTACTTTTACCAATGCGGTGTGGTAAATCCTAAGATTTACTGTTTGTGTCTGGTAAAAGTCCGAAATGAAAGCAGAATATAGTATTTTACATTATTAGCCAGGTAAAACGGTTTTTACTGGCGATTGAAGGAAATGACTAGTGAGCCGTCAGGCGAGCTTGTCACCTTCAAGAGCCAGTAAAAACTGCTACCTGGCGTATAATGTACAATAATTTATTTGTTACTCATTTGTAAAACATATAGGGACAAATAAAAAATTAATACATAACAACATTTTGAAATTTTTATGTTTTTTTTTCTTTTTTTTTATACAAGCTTTGGTAATTGGTGTAACTATGAGAATCAGATGCTGTTAATTCGTTGTTTCTAGTTATATTAAATAGGTTTTGTGACAGGTTTCTATTTTGCAATTTTTTCCCAGAAATGAATGTGCTAGAAGATATTATTAATGAAGCAGCAGTCATAGCTAACAGTTTGTCACCAGAAAAGTCTTCCAGAAGGTACCTATAAGCAATTATTCTTAGGATAAAACTGATTCTTTAAAAATAAATAATCCTACTGACTTGTAAAAAGTTTTTACAGTTTAGCTGTCAATTTTACAAGTCAGTAGAGCCAGTAGCTGGTAAAAATCAATTTTCGTTGTTTATGTTTTGACTGGATAAGTGACGTTTTACAAATGAGTGACAAATAAACTAGTTTTCGGGCTTTTACTACTTGTTTTTGGTAAATCCTAGGTTTAGCGCGCTTATCCTAGGTTTTACCGAATTTCGGGCATTTACAGTAACATATATATATATATTGAGCACATTTGAGTGAGCTGTTTTTGAAATATTTTAGCTTAAATTTGCAAAGAAATCTCATAAGGATGTCAAGACATTTAAATCTTCATAAAATTCCTTTGGATTTTATTTAAAATTTAAGCTAAGATATATCAAAAACGACTCACTCAAATATGATCAGTATATATATATTTGGAATCAGGAAGAAAAGATCTTCAATTTTATCGTATAATATACAAGGTGTTCCATTGAAAAAAGTAGAAGTTGCCTACGTTTCTCCATTTTCCGATGCGATTTTGTTTTTTCTGATACTGTCAAAAGAAAATATAGAAAAAAACTGTCAAGTTTTGTATTTAAAATTTTTTTCTATCTTAAATAGTAAAGGTTGTAGGTATGGTGCCAAATATAATCAAATACCCTGTACACCTGAATGGCATCAAAGTAATGGACTTGCTGAAAAAGCAGTAAGTATCTCAAAACAAATTCTGAGAAAAAGTTCTGAGAAAAACATTAATTTTCGTGAAGCTGTGTTAGACTATAATAACACTGAAATAATTCACCTTAAAGCTTCTCCTCCTCAGATTTTCCAGAGCAGGTCTTTAAGAACTCAGCTACCTGTGACTAGTAAAAATTTAGAGCCTAAAATTCAAAATGATGTATACAAAACTTTATGTCAACAACAACATAATGTAAAGCTGCACTATGATAAATCCGCACGCAAGACCCCAACAAGTTTTAAAAAAGGGGATAAGGTTGTCATAAAAAGTAGTAGAGATACTATTTGGCATAAAGCAGTTGTTGTTGAAAAGGCCAAGGAACCAAGATCATACTGGATAAGGAAAGAGAGTAATAACAGAATTGTCAGAAGAAACACAAGTCAAATGAAATTGTCTTTTACAAAAAGTGATGTAGACGAATTTAGTTTAGATCCTATATTTTATCCAGATATGGCGCAAAATCAAAATATAGTAAATCAAAATTTAAATAATATTTTGCCTACTGTGACAGTGTTTCCACAAATGCCTGTATTGTCTCCACAAATCTCTGTGTTACAACCCCAAAATGTTTCTAATAATATGTCACCTGTAATAACCCCTTAAATAGATATTCCTAGTGCCGGTACTTTTGCTCTCATTTAACAGCCGTTAAAAATAATCAGGGGTTTGAATGTGCTCTAACCACATCATACTTATATAGATCTTGGGCCATGCAAAACTTTGACAACGTATCAAATCTGTTAATAGAGAGCAAAAGTATCGGCCCCTAATCAACCTAGTACTAGCAATAACGTGGGTAACAGAAATGTTAAAGTTAAGAATAAGAAAAAAACTAAACCAAAGGTGTCTTCAAATCAGTCTGACAATCTCCAACCAAAATCTCAATCCAAATCAGGCCGTCTAGTTATTAAGCCCCGTAGGTTAGATCTTTAAGGGGAAGGTGTTTAATATAGAACTTTAATATGTGAGCAGTTTATATCGTTCATTGGTCGCATTCAGCGGACGAAACAGTTGCGCAACTGTTGCACAACCGTAGCGTAAACGTCCGGTGACACATGCGCTACATACACAACATGTTGTGGAGCGGACGCCATTTTTCGGAGCGCATTTAGTTTATGATAGGTAGCGGTAGCGGTAATAGCGAGCTTCTAAAAGTGTGAAAAATAATAAAAATATGATTGAATTTGTGTTCGAGGATGATGATGGGATGGTTGAGGAGCAAGACTTGGAAAGTTATGATGGTAAGTATTATAAAATACAATAATAATAATATATTTATAATAATAAAGAAGTAGATTATTATGTAGAAAATATAGGATAAGTATGTTGTATTTTTATTAGCAAAATGTTTCTTTTTTTTCAGAGTCCCTGGAAATCCTGGAAACTTTGAAGCAAAACACTTCATTAAATCAAGGCTCTAATCCTAATCAAAGTATGTACCTACTCTATCAAACGGCTCTAGGACAACAGAGCGCAGGTCAAAAGACCGCGGACAAAAGAGCACTGAAACAAAAAGAGCGCAATTAAGTCGTGTATGTTTTAAGTCGAATGCAGACGTACTCAAACTAGCTCAAAATAACACGTCCGCCTAGTGTGATTCAGTCTTTGTCTGATGTCATCTTAGATCGCACTAGGCGAACGGGTTATTTTGGGCTAGTTTGAGTACGTCTGCATTCGAAACAAAAAGTGACAATTATTATTTAACAACTCTGATTTACATCCATGTTCTTCAAATGCTTCGAAATCAACGCGCGCTTATTGCGCTCTTTTGTCCCTGCGCTCTTTTGTTTTGTCCCTGCGCTCTTTTGACCTACGCTATTTTGTCCCAGCACCCTATCAAACTTTATCGAAAAAACTTTAATCTTTTAGAAAAGAAAATAACACACACATTTTCCTTTTTTGCAGTAGTTCAACCTTTTGCATGGGACAAAAATACAACCCAATTATTAGTTGAGCAGTACATGAGTTTGAAGGATGCATTTAGAGATCCAAAAGTTAAAAAAAAAAAGCTGTGGACTAAAATTAAAAACGAATTTTTGTCTAAACGCCATCACGTAACGGAGGACATATTGGATCGTAAATGGAGGAATTTGAAGAAGACTTATACAGGAATAAAAGATAATATTCGAAAAACAGGAAGGGGGAGAATTTACTGGGAATATTATCACCAGTTCAACGAAATATACAGGGAAGACAAAACTGTCAATCTTCCAACAACTATTTCGACTTCAACACCATTGTCAGTAATTCAGAAGTTGCCAATAAAATTGCAGCCCCTGAATGAAGTTGGTCCTCGGGACCTACCCCAACCCAGTGTTCCAGCCACTCCTCAAAAGGAATCCAGTTTACTTACTCCGTGAGTACTTATGTTAAGTTCTAGCAATATTTGTTTTTATAATTAGTAAAAATAAAAGTGTTTTATAATATGTTTTAGTTCCAGAAGTTCTAAGAAAATGGAATCAAAGAGTGGAATGTTCTATTTAAGACAGAGGCTGGCTGCCATCGAGGAAGCTCGTGTAGAAGAAATCAAGCTTCTACGAAATGCCTTAGAAAAGAGCAATGATATTCAGGAGGAGAGAAATAAAATTTTGAGAAAACTTTGTGAAGCACAAAAAAAACAATAATTAATAATTAAATTATATTTATTATATAAGCATATTTGCAATCTGGTTTCTCTTGTCATTTCCACCCTCATCTGCAATGTCCATTTCTAGGTTTGGTTGATCCCCTTCTAATAGTTCTTCGATTTCTTCTTCTACTGATTCATTCAAAATCAGAAAATTGTGAAGAACACAAGCAGCAGCTATGATTTGCGTTCCAAACTCTGGATCCCCTATATCTAAATACTTTAAGCGTCTAAATTTGCCCTTTAAACGCCCAAATGCTCTTTCAATTACCGAACGAATGGAGCTCATTCTATAATTGTAATTATTTTGGAAATCATTCAAATGGCCATTGTCTCTATATGGAGTTAACAGGTTTTTCATTAGTGGGTATGCAGAATCTCCTAGCAAATGCAAATCTCTTGGTAATAAGGGGTTATCTTCATTTATCAATTTCTGATAAATTTCACAGGTTCTAAACACTCTTGCGTCATGGACTCTTCCTGGCATCCCAATAAATACATCAATAAATAGCATTCAATGATCACAGACACCTGGAAAGGAAATACAAGCCATTTAATTAAAAACAGTTTTAATAATTATTTATACAGAAAACTAATATAAGTACCTTGCAAAATTATTGAATGGAATTCTTTTCTGTTGTAGTAATCATTAGCATTATTTTTTGGCTGTTTTATTGGGATATGAGAACCATCTATAGCTCCTACAACACCTGGAAAGCCATGGGATCTTTCTTAAATACATTTTCTGTTAGTGCATTAAAGTTATACTAACATTAATAGAATTTTGATGATTTATTGGCCAAGATATTAGCTGGGGCATCAATTGTTTAATTAAATCCACGATTTCTTTAAAAATCATATGAGCAGTACTTCTTGCTAATCCAAATCTATCTCCAGCTGCCAGAAATGACTCGGGCTTAGCAAGCACCCATATAGTAAATAGAACTTTTTTTTCAAAAGGTATCACCGATTGTCTTACAGCTCCAATGTTTCCCAGATTTTGTAATAAATTCTAAAATAGAACTTTCACATTCAGTTACACAATTATCTTCCATACACACCTCAAATGTAGGTCTCATCATACGAAAATGTTCAAAGAATAATTTTCCTTCATAACTGCGTATTGTTACTTCATAATAATTTTGATTTTTTCGTATCACACGTCTACCTCCTTCATTGTCCTCAAATAATCGAATTGGTTCTGCTAATTCCAGAGCCAGTTGACCAAGTACATTTATATTTAAATTATTCTCCATAATTTCATTTTGAATTATGAAGTCAAGGTCCATTTTTAATGGTACCTCATATATTATTACACCTCGTAATTGTTTAAAAAAATTGTTAAGCACTTTATACTCGACTTTTTAACACATAAACAAAAAATAAACAAACAAAATATAAAAACATAACCTCTTTCTCAGTCAACGAAAACAGAAAGAGAAACGACTTGACAGCGAACGACCAACACGTTCCCAACCGCGACTGCTACCGATAGGTAGCGGTAGCGCTTTACGCTACGTCCGGTGAATGCGACCATTGTGTTGAGCAGTTTATATTGTGAAATGTCATAGTGGACAACATAACCTGAAATGTCAAGTTGTGAAGTTTAGAAATTAGAAAATCTTTTACTTTTATTAATAAATATATTTTCACTAATTATAAAGTCTCAATTATTCTTAAACATATGCACGATTTTAATGATTTTCACATAAACTAATTAATTTTAGGTTCACTCATTTGTGTCAGTTTTGAAAAAAGGAAATGTCATTTTATAGGTTGGAAATCGCAATTAGGCATTCCAGGGCTGCGTTCAAAAACGGCTAAAGCCAAGCCAAAATTGGCATATTGCGTTCAAGTTTGGCTATAGTGTGCGAAAAACGGTTGGCTTTATACGTTCAAAATCGGCCGTGGTAAAGTAACTTTTGGAGGTGCTTTCAGCTGAGTCTAGAAATGGTTATACGAATTTTGATTGGATAAGTGGGGTCTGTCACTTTTGGAACAAATAACAACACATAGATAATACAATACATAAAGCTTCTAAAACAGAAGTGGAAGTGGTGAATAGATAATACTAACGCTGACGATCTGAAAATAATAAATTTAAGAATTTTTACAACAATTTTTAATAAATTTATAGGTTAATTTTGATGGCAAGTGTCATGAAAATTGAGAAACGGTATTTGGTGTTCCAGCAAATTCACACCAGATTTGGCATCGCCGGTAGAAGGGGAAAAGTGGGTTTTGGCATTAGCATTGCCGTCCTTGAACGCACTCCAGGTTGACGTCATAACCGATCCGCCATTTTAGCTAAGGGGCAAACAAAAGCCAAACATAAGCTGATTTAATGTTATTTTCAATGCAAAAACCGAGAATTTTTGAAGTATTTTGTGAAGATGCCTTCGTTTTGTGGCGTTTTTGGGTGCTCCAATAGAGCTGAAAGGGATAAAGTGAGGTTTTTTTAGGATTCCAGCAGCATTTAAAGATCGAGGGGATCGCATAAACGAGCTATCAAAAAAACAACGGAGTATGTAAATTAGATGCCTCAATAGGGGAGATTTGCCTGTAACGTTGTTAAAAATGCTCGAATTTGTTCGAAACATTTTGTTAATGGTAAGTTTTATGACTGTCTTGTTGTTAAAATACAAAAACACTTCATCTCGGTACATCAAAAAAGTTGTTTATGTTTCTACAAGTATATAGGTAACTTTTAATGCCTTTTAGGTAGTCCAGCAGAATTAAAGGATACAAACAATCCGGATTGGGTCCCCAGTATATACAAATTTAGGATATACTACGATAATTGATAGAAGCCCAGAATGAACAAGCCAGTAAGCTAAGCTACATGCCAGATCTGTGCACCGATCAAAACAGTCAAAACGTTTGAGGAGTCATTCTACCACTTTATTTTGCTAGAGTTTATTTGTAAGGTTGTTAGTATCAAACTTTTTTATTTTTTAAACAATTCAGATTCTTAAGCATTATTTTTGTTAATAAATTGTTTGTTTACTATTGTTGAATTGAAATGTACAGTGGCATGTCTGTAAATAAAGATTCATTCATTCATTCACAAAAACTAAAAACAACTTAAAATTTATTGAATAAATCAAAAAACGCAAAAATTCCATAGCACAGACTCAAAAAACCTTGTAAACAATAATGATCTATAGGCTTTGTTTGCCCCTCAGCTAATATGGCGGACCTGTCAAAAGTCACGTGACCTGGAATGCCTAATGCACAATTATTAAAAAATCCTGTCCTCTCTTCCTTTAATATCACATCTGTTGAAAACAGACAGATATAAGAATGGGAGGCGATGTCAGAATTGTCAGATAGTTCCAAGCTATACTAGCGCCATTATGTGATACAAGAAATACGTTGCCGCTATTGGCGCCTATGAATCGGTAACTCTTACCTTGGTTTATTATATTTCTCTATGATGTATACATTTCTTGGACAATAAACTACCTGTATCTCAGAAGCTACTCATAGAATTAAGTTGTGCCCATGGTAGTTATTGATCAGAAAGGTGGGATCTATAACATACTAAAATTTAGTTAAATTTGACCGGGGTCAGAAATCCCATAAGAAGTGTGCGGAGTCCTTTATCAAAAATATTGTAGACATTACATCATGTAATGTACCGCGTGGGTGCATTTTCGCGCCTCTCACGTTAAATTATAAAATAGCTGAGCCGAAATAAAAGTAATTTTTTTAAAAATATTTTAAGAGTAAGGATTTTATGAAATTCAGGATACTTGGTGTCCAGCGGACAACTCCGGCAGGAGGCAGGACGCTAGACCCTGAATCCAGGACATCCTGCGAAATCCAAAACGCCTGGCAACCCTAGTGGTAACCTAAGTTATGAAATTCCTAATTCTGTTTATTGTGTTGTAATCTATTTGACTACGACTGATATGCTGATCGTTGTGTTTTGGGGATGTCCATGTATAAAAGCCTATAGGCTGGCAAGTGGTAATTTGATAGAGACGAAAGGGGGAAGAAAAGTGAGGCATAACCTAAAAATATTCACTGATACCTCAACTGACACCGCCTGATGATAACCATTTCTTTGGGTTCAGTGGCATCGAAAACACCAAGGAAATAAACCAATAAAATTATAAGAATTTTTTTTTTTTTTAGTTTCGCCAATAACTGCGCCAATGTGCTGTCGTTCGGGCTCTAATCAATAGAATCATGCCTATGAATAAGTGCGCCTATCTACATCCATCATCCCATATTGCAAAAAAAAAATTATGTGATCAACTTTTCTATCATTGTTTCCGTCAAGTTTGGCAAAGCAGCAAATTCTCTTGCAGTTCGCTGTTTGACTAGCCAGACTACACGTGGCACTTTACATACTCCATGTGTTCGTTATGAGATTTTTCTCTTCATAATATTGATTTAAGTTCTGCCCTCTATCATTTCTTTTACCGATACCGTAGTCTTCTAGCGCAGGTTCTATTCTTCCTCTGCCAACCATAAAAATGTCCCAATATCAAGTTTATTTCACTGGGCTTTGACAATTAAAGAGCTTCGTCAATTTGTTTATAGAAATCTTCCTTTTCTTGGTCTGGTTTATCTGCTAACCCTTTCAGAAAAAAATATAATTTTTCTAAATAATTTTTACTATTAAAATACCAACACCTTTGTCCAATCCACATTAATTTAGGGTCTTATTCTTTTCTTTTTTTTTATTATATTTACTATTATTTATGTGTATCTAATCTTATAAGTTACCCACTGAACATGCAATGTTACGAAAGCCTAATGCAATATTACTCTGATATTCTCTGATCTTAGTTTCGCAACATTACAATGTAATATTGAATTATTTTTGACACAACATTACGTTAATAAATTACAAAATGGAATATCCTTGAAATTTTAACGCATATTAGAAATTATAACTTGTACGCAAATTAACATTGTAAATATGCATTTAAATTGAACTGGTATAATTTTTGCAATGTTATAATAACTACCAAATGTAAACTTGCTGCAAAATTGGAAATATAACTTGTAGGTAAGGTTACATCGCAAAGATGCCTTAAAGTTGTGTTGATATTATTTTGCAATGTTATAATTTAATATTGAATGTAAACTTGCTGCAATATAGCAGAAATAATATATTGGAAAATCGAAAGCTTTGCCGCCATTAATAACGATCGGAACGACATCGGGGATACGAACTAAACCGAAAGCAAATCGACGCCATCAAGTCGCTGTTTGTCGTTTGAGTTGAGTGCTGTGTCTGCTTGTTGAATGTTGTGTCTGTGATAAAGCGAATCTCGGCTAAATTGTTGGTGTTTGTGTTGGGATTATGTATTGGATCGGTTCAGGTAGTGCTTTGCTTTTTGGTTATTTTTATTATTCAGTTTTTATTTTAGAACCTGTGGAAATGAAATAAATATACAGCGATTACAATGGATGAGGATTCAAATAAGGTGAGTAAGGTTTGCATAGTCAATAAATACTTTTTACAAAAATACTGCGGAATGGGGCCCCTTTTTTTGTAAACCGTAACCTCTTTTTTTCATACCTACAAATCCCGTATTATTATTATATTACTTATTATGATTTTACGATAATATTTTAGTTAGGATCAAAAATATCGTAAACCGTTTGGTAGGTAATGTCCAGAAAGAAAGTGGCTACGACGGGGAATAATTATTATAATAAAAATACAGAACTACTCCCTGATTTTGTTTTTGTTCCAGGTGACAATATAAGTAGCCTCTGTGGTAGCAGCCAATACCTATTTCGTCCTGTGTGTCAACCAATCTAAAATTTCGCTTTTTTTTTCTGTTTAGAATTTTTATTTATTTTGCTTTGAGATATTACTTTTTACGTTTTGTTTTTCACCTAAGTATATTTTTTTATTGTGAGTATTATATAGATATACATAATATACCTACCAACCTTTTTATTTTGTTTTCCAAAAACTTGTACTTTTATTCATAATAAAATATCTACCTAATATATTATGATTATGGGTTTCAGGCACAAATTTTAACAGCTTGTTTTTAGAACAAGCTGTTAGAGTTTATGCAGTAGCAACATTACTTTTTTATTGCAGTAAAGTGGCGAACCCAATATATTTGTAATAAAAATGCAATATTGCAGTAAACTTACTAATAAATTGCAAGTAACCCTAAGGTATATTTGAATTTGTAACCTTACACTCGTAAGTTTGCTGAAGTTTTGATCTAATATTCCAGTAATATTGCTGAGAGGTTATCATTCATAAACCTTGCATTTGTAATATTACCCTAAGGTTGTTTCAGTACTTGCCGCAATACTGCGTCAACATTACAGTAAACTTCAATATAACCTTACAAGTTTGCAGTGTAATGTTACCTCATTATTACTGTAATCTTATTTTGTTCAGTGGATAAGCACGGCAACGTCTCATTTTCGTTATCTAATTTCTAATGCGTCAGCACCAAACAAAAAGGGAATTTTTTTACCACCCTGCCTCCAGGCATTTATATTTTGTGTAATTCTCTCTCTCTTGATTTTTGGGGTTGGTGCGACACAGTTCGTTGGCTCCGCATTATTTTTTAGTTTAAAGTTTCACCTCTGAAGAATAAATAATTATTTTGAATGGGCGTTACTTATTTATCCCCAACTCAACTCAACAAGCCAGCATTTGCAACAAAGCGTCGATGTGAATAGTTTAATATTGCTGAAAACAACACATGACGCAACATTTGGTCCTTCGAGCCGGATTTCTGTTGAGTGGCAGAGCGTTTTTTCACCAAGCCGAAGAGCAATAAATACTAGTGGAAGCCTAATTCCATCATCAGCAGCAATAAATATCCAACTACAACTATTTATTTATCGCAACCACAAGCAACAAGGAGAAAACTGTGAGTTCTTTCCAATTTATTTATCCTCTATCAAACCTTTATCCTAAATTCTAATTATTTAATGGAGATTTGTCTGAGCTTTTATTGAATATAAAACTAGAATCAATTATTCAGTTTATACTTATACCTATTATTATTATTATCAAAGTCACTATTATTACCTACTATTGTCCACGAAATTAACTTATCAGTTATTATTTGAATTAATTTATCTATTTTCAAAGGCATTTTTGCTGTTATAAAAATAATATTTTTAATATAATTTCTTTCTCCATTTGGGTAGAAAATATACAAGCAGGCAGGTAGGTACTTGTTTATGAGGGATTAACTCTTAATATTTACCACAACCGTTATTTACGTGAGGTGGTCGATGACCTTTTGTGGAATTGCATGCCAATACACCGTATTTTGTCACTTTATTAAATTTATACATTTTTGTTGTTTTTGGCCGTAGCCGATTTTTTTTAAAACTTACAGCCACTCGGCTAGGTCAAGCATTTTACAGGTATTCACGCTGTTTGGTTTATTATTGGCTTGATTATTTTCATATAAATCTGGTTTTTTTTTTTCAAATTTAATTTATTAACATTTTGGTACATCATGTCAGACAATGATGACGGCGATCAGCAGATCGCTCAGAACGTGGCACGGCTTGTCGCGGCTAGTTAAAAGCGCAGTTAACCCGTTTTAAAAGATTTATAAATGATCCACATAATCTACATAAGACAGCTGAAATCGAGTCTAGAGGTCAAAAACTCGAGCTAGTTTTTGATCAGTTCAATGTTATTCAATCTGAGTTAGAGCTCATTGACGCAAACGAGACGCTATATGAAGAGAGAGCTTCCTTCGAAGATAACTTTTATTTACATATTTCAAAGGCCAAACAAATTTTAATTGACGCTAATCAAACGCTCAATACGCAAAGCAAATAAAATGCACAATTTCACAAACCGGTCCTAATCTGGGTGCACAACCTTCCACATCATCACAAAACTTTAACGTTCAGTTACCTCCACTGGTTTTACCGGAATTTGACGGCACCTATGACAAGTGGACTACATTCTTTGATACCTTTTCAGCATTAATCCACAATAATCCTAATATCAACAATATCCAAAAATATTATTATTTGCAATCATCATTAAAAAAGGATGCTGCACATATAATAGATTCACTTGAGGTTACCGATGCAAATTACACGGTAGCGTGGGGATTATTGTCGAATCGATATGAAAACAAAAAATTTATTATCAAAAATCACATCAAGCTAATTTTTGATCTACCAAGCGTCACAAAAGATTCTTTTAGCTCTCTTAGGGCCTTTTTGGATAATTTCCAGAAACATTTCCGTGCTCTCAAGAATTTACAAGAACCAGTGGACTCTTGGAGTACGATGTTAATACATTTATTACTTTCAAAACTGGATTTACATACAAAAAAGGAGTGGGAAATAAAAACAAAGGACGATATTTCTCCAACAATTCAAATTTTTATCAAGTTCTTGACCGAGAGGTGTCATGTTTTGGAATCAGTTGATACCAACAAAGCAAAATCGTCCCCTCCTTCCTATCAACACTTTGATAACCGAAAACCGTCGTCAAACAAGATACAAGCCAATGTATTGACCAATAAAATTTGTATATATTGCAAAAGCAATGTCCATGTTATTTATTATTGCAAAGCTTTTAAAAACTTATCCGCCTCTTCAAGGTTGGATGAAGTTAGAAAACTGAGGGCCTGCACTAACTGCTTGCGTTTGGGACATTTCAGTTCAACCTGTGAGTCGGGTTCCTGTCGATTTTGCAATAATAAACATAATTCCCTATTACATTTAGGTAAGCAGGCATCATCGACTGATAATAAGCACATACGGCTACAGTGGCTACAAGGAGTAGCAATTCCAGTGGTGTTCGTCGCCAGGAAGGTCGTCTAGAAATGTCCACGAATTTAAATACTGAGAATGAGAATAATCCATTTAGTGATAATCAAATTTCGACAGTTTCCAATGCGAGTGCCATTTCTTCAACTCAAAACTTGAACGTTTCTGCACGTTCCAGTGATAAATCATTTGTGATATTATCCACAGCTCTCGTTTATATTTTTCATTTCGAAAATAAGCCAATTATTTGTCGTGTTTTATTGGATGGAGGGTCTCAATCCAATTTCATCACTAGTGAATTGTTTAAAAAATTAAAAATCATGCCCTACAAGATAAATACTCAAGTTGTTGGTATTAATGGGCAACCATTTGCAATTTGTGAGATGGTAAAATCAAAAATTAAATTTTTAAATTCAAATTATACCTTTAACCTCAGCTTTCTTGTTACTGAACAAATTACTGGCAACACACCTCAATTTGATTTCGATTCATCGACTTTGAGAATTCCAACAAATATTAAGTTGGCCGATCCAACCTTTGCAAAATCTGACAAAATAGACTTGCTACTTGGAGCAGGTATATTTTATAATTTACTATTGTCAGGTCAGATCGCGTTAGGTACTAAAAATCAACCTTTATTACAGAATACCAAGTTGGGGTGGGTTGTTGCAGGTTCTTGTTCATCTTTTCCAACACAAAATGATAGTTATTGCAATCTTTCAAATTCTTCATCATGCTACCTTGACCATCAGGTCGAAAAATTTTGGTTGCTTGAGGAATGCCAAGGTAGAGACGTTTCATACTCTTTGGAGGAATCTGAGGTGGGAGAACATTTCAAAAATACATATCAACGTGAAAAATCAGGTAAGTTTATCGTTCGATTAACATTTCGGGAAAATTACAACCTGTTACGCAATTCTGAACAAATGGCTACGCAGAGATTTTTTACCTTGGAGAGAAAATTGTTGAAGAATGAGAAATTGCACAAAATGTATTGTAACTTTATGGATGAGTACAAGGAAATGGGGCATATGTCACCCATATTGTCATTTGAACAATCAAATGAAAAACTGAATAATTTCTTGCCTCACCATTCCGTAGTTAAGGAATCATCTCTAACTACAAAATTACGCGTGCTTTTCGACGCCAGTGCAAAAACCACAACAAATTTGTCTTTAAACGACGTACTCAAAATAGGTCCTTGTATCCAGAATTCAATTTTTAACATTCTCCTTCGATTTAGAGTGCACAATATTGTTTTTACAGCGGACATTGCGAAGATGTATCGTTGCGTAAAAATGCACGTAGAAGATCAACAGTATCAAAACATTTTATGGCGGTCAAACCCGTCCGAGTCTTTGGTTCAATATAAGCTTGAAACTGTTACCTACGTCACTGCACCTGCTTCCTTTTTGGCGACGCGCTGCTTAAAGCAGCTGGCTCTGGACAATATCGAAAGCTATCCTGAAGCTTCTTCATCGATCATGCAGGACTTCTATATAGACGATTATTTGGCTGGTGCAAATGACATCGATTCGGCAGTTTCTTTAGCTACATCTGTGAGTAAGATATTAAGCAGTGGAGGATTTCAGTTACGTAAATGGTCATCAAATAATACCACAATTTTAGATATTTTTAAAAATTCGAATGAATACAACGACACCCAACATATTATAAAGGATGAGCAAAACTCTAAAACTTTAGGTACTCTTTGGATATCAACGACAGATTCTTTGAAATACACGACAAAAACAAATCACCATAAAATATTTACAAAACGCGTAGTTCTGTCAATTATCAGCCAAATATTCGACCCTCTTGGACTAATCAGTCCAGTTATCACCAAGGCCAAATTATTTGTACAGAAATTATGGCAATTGAAAACAAGTTGGGATGATCCTATCCCTGAGGAATTTTTGTTATCTTGGCTTCAATTCTATAACGAGATTTCCTTTCTTGATGACTTAGAATTTCCTAGGCAAATGGTCACAAAAAATTATAATCAAATTGATCTCCATGTATTTACTGAGGCATCTCAATCTTGTTATGGTTCTTGTTTGTATGTATGGTCCAAAAATGAATTTGGCGATATTCTTGTACGTCTGGCATGTTCGAAATCGCGCGTGGCGCCTTTGAAAGTAGTATCGCTGCCTCGTCTAGAACTTTGCGGTGCACTTTTGGGTGCTCAGTTAGCTAGAACGGTACTTGATGCTCTCACAATTACATTTAATAATGTTTATTTCTGGTGCGATTCCACAATAGTGTTGGCTTGGATAAATTCTGAACCAAGTCGTCAAAAAACGTTCGTCTCTAATCGCGTTGCCAAAATTCAAAATGTATCTCAACCCTCGCAATGGCAGCATGTTCCAACCAATTTAAATCCAGCTGATTATGCTTCTCGAGGTATTTGGCCGCGAGAAATGAAATCTTTAGCAAGGTGGATAGACGGCCCTGAATATCTTCACAACAACAAGGAATATTGGCCGCACTCAAAAATCTCAATAAGTGAAAACGAACTACCAGAAATGAAATTAAACAAAGCAGTTTTACTGACCAGAGAGCCTGTTAAAAGCGACATTATTTTAAAATATTCTTCAATGACAAAATTGTTGCGAATCATCGCATACATTCTTAGATTCAAGTATAATTGTTTACAGGAGGACAAAATGTCTAGAATAGGGTACTTGCATGAAAAATTAAATTGATTATTGTTTATTGCAAACTGTAGGAAATCGAAAAAAAATAGTTACTTTTTTTTAATTTCACCCAAATATGATTATTCCGGAAGTTATACAAATATTAAGTTTTTTATATATAGATATACTGAGCATGTGCGACGTCACAACTCACAACGTATTATACCTAAGTTATGACGTCGGAAGGACATTTCAAAGCGTTGTATCTCCGTAAATTTTTGACTAACAAGAAAAAGAAAAAACACGTGTTGACTTATTTTTCATGGACTATCGAAATCAGCAATAAAAAAATTTGATGCAAGGGGCCTATTATAGGTCCTGTTACGATAAGTGAGTAAAGTTCAGCTACGGAGACCGTTATTAAAATTGTACAAAGGGAATCTTTCTTACCAGAAATACAAGCCTTGAAAAAATCAAATTTTATTCCCAAAAATAGCCGGTTATTAACTTTAGATCCATTTTTGGACGAACATAACATTCTCTGTGTAGGTGGACGTCTCAAGAACGCTAAGTTAACTTACAATGCAAAGCACCCTGCAATTTTGCCCTCGAAAAATCATTTCACTGATATTTTAATTCGTCACGAACTTTTCAAAAATTTGCACGCTGGACCTCAAACTTTACTTGCAATAATTAGACAAAGTTATTGGCCGCTAAGTGGGCGGAGAGCTGTACGTGGAATTTTGCGAAAATGCTTCATTTGTTTTCGCGCTTCACCCCCTGTTTTGTGTCAGAAAATGGGCGACTTGCCCGCATCTCGTGTGAATCCATCACGGCCCTTTTCTATATGTGGCGTAGATTACGCAGGGCCATATCAAATTAAAAGCAGTTACCAGCGTAACTCTAAATTTGTAAAAGCTTGGATATGCGTTTTTATATGCTTTTCTACGAAGGCTGTGCACCTAGAATTAGTAACGGAACTATATCTACGGACTCTTTTTTAAATGCATTTAAGAGGTTTATTGGGAAGGGGCCTTTGTTCTGATATTTACTCGGATAACGCGTCCAATTTTGTTGGAGCGAATAATTTTTTAAATAGGGTACAGGAGCAAGGGTTTCAAGGGTTTTTAACAGATTCCAAACTACAGTGGCACTTCATTCCGTCGAGATCTCCTCACGTAGGTGGCTTGTGGGAATCCGCTGTTAGATTAACGAAATACCATCTTAAGCGTATCTTGCAAAACGTTTCTCTGAATTATGAAGAATTTTATTCAATGCTAGCTCAGGTGGAATCCATTATAAACTCACGTCCCCTCCTACTCCTCACAGAAGACCCGGAAGATCTGGATGTACTGACGCCGGGACACTTTTTAATTGGCACCGCACTACGTACTTTTCCTGAACCACCTGTCGACGATTCGAGATATACTCATGTTAATCGCTACCGATTTCTAAAATTATTGATGCAGCAGTTTTGGGCGAAATGGTCGCAAGGCTATTTGCATTCACTGCAGCAAAGATCAAAATGGCAAAGACCTTGCGACATTTTCAAGGTTGGACAGTTAGTTCTTCTGAGAGAGGACAATACTCCTCCAATGTCCTGGAAGATCGGACGAATCAGTGAAGTTCACCCGGGCCAGGACGGTCACGTTCGTGTGGTGTCTGTGAAGACGTGTGATGGACTTTTTAGGCGGTCAGTGGCAAAAATTTGTGTATTGCCTCAAGAAGCTGACAAACCAGGCGAACAATAAAAAAAACATTTTGTTGATTTAAATTTATTCTTATATTATTATTGTATTTTCTTGTATTTTAGTTTTTAAGTTTGTTGAAAGTAGTTAGGTACTACCTTTCAAGGCGGGCGGTATGTCCAATCCACATTAATTTAGAGTCTTATTCTTTTCTTTTTTTTATTATATTTACTATTATTTATGTGTACCTAATCTTATAAGTTAAGCACGGCAACGTCTCATTTTCGTTATCTAATTTCTAATGCGTCAGCACACAGCCCCCTACATTTAACAAGCCATGAAGTTAAAAAGGCAACACCGCAATCTTACCGCCAAGTGGTGCTGGTGGTGTTTGTTTGTATAAATATATATTTTTTATTTTATTAATATGAATCACAAAAAATACATAATTTATTGTATTAAAGGGCCAAAAACAGTAATTCAATGAATAATTTAACTATTTGTGTAAATAAGAACAGTAAATAATTGATTTAAATGAATATATTTCTAGAGTCTAAAGTGTTATAGGCCTATGTTTCAGTATGTCTTTTGAAAATCTAACTTTTTCTTTCTTCGGGATTTTTTCGGAAGGCAAGTCCATTCAAATACTTGAGCTGATTTTCGAAAATAAGAGGTACCTACTTTTAAGAGTTGGACGTTTTAGTTTGAACTCTCGAACTACGCCTTTATCCTTGTTTGTTTCAAATCTAATTATTTCGGTTTCTTCAAAATGTTTACAACACACCACAGAATTTTTCGTTATTGTATAATCTCGGGTATAATTATCTTGGTGTATTGCTTTCATCCACATTTTTTGCACTTCAGAATTTTTTTGGAAATAAAAATGTTTGCATTTCTTCAGTTTTTAAGGAACGCCTAATAGTTCGATTTGCACCCAGGAACACCGTAGTTTCATGGCATCTAGAACAAGTTTAAATATCTTAGGTAATATATCGAGACCTATGCTCTTGCAGACAAATATTAATATTGTTTTTATTGTTTTACCTTACCTTACCTTCATTTTTGCTCCTGTACCCATTTGCTAAAAATTTGCAATCAAAGCACAAAGGAACAGGTATCAACTAAATATAGGCAATATATTGGTGTGTTTCTATCCACTTTTTCGTCAATAATGCCCATAAAAATACTAAATTGCAACAATACACAATGAAAGCAATACACAGAAACACATAACCCAATAACAAAATATCACCATACGCGACGTTGCCGTCATTTCCAATTTCATGGCTTGTTAACTATAGGAGGCTGTGGTCAGCACCAAACAAAAAGGGAATTTTTTTACAACCCTGCCTCCAGGCATTTATATTTTGTGTAATTCTCTCTCTCTTGATTTTTGGGCTTGGTGCGACACAGTTCGTTGGCTCCGCATTATTTTTTAGTTTAAAGTTTCACCTCTGAAGAATAAATAATTATTTTGAATGGGCGTTACTTATTTATCCCCAACTCAACTCAACAAGCCAGCATTTGCAACAAAGCGTCCATGTGAATAGTTAAATATTGCTGAAAACAACACATGACGCAACAACCTTATTGATTATTTTGATCGGCATTTACCACTGCCCGAGAAATAAAACTCTTTACCCTTCGCTTTGAACATCCCACTGCTAGGCCAGCGAACCTCACTAATACCAGGAATATCAAACTCCATTCCGTTCATTTCTTGAATTAGATTGTCAAGCTTTCCAGTTGCAAACAGTGTTTTCAGATTCTACGTCGCTATCCTTCTTGGATTGGAACCGAAGGATTCGCACCTCATTTACATTCAAGGCCTGCCGAGGTAATTTTTTGTCTTTTTCCCAACATGATAAGAAACTTTGGATGAATATCCTGGGGATATCTATGAAGATCTTCAATACACAATGGTTTTCCGTTTCCTTCTGCATTCCCATGCCGTTGACCTTCTGTTGGTTGCTCTGCCTTTTGGGATGATTTCTAATCCCAAGGACAAGAAAGTGACCTTCCTCTTATTAGTTCCTCCAGCCGAAGCTGTTGACCAACAGGACAGGACTGCTTATACCGGCAGCTACTCGGTTGACATTTCCTCGTTACACGAATTAAGTGAAAATATTTTATACATATGAAAACACAAAACTAAATGATAGTTGGTAAAGTCAGGTTGTATAGGTTGTTTGATATTTAATAGAGAAAATCAGGGATGTGCGTCTACACGTAGACTTTCAATGTTTACTTTAGGTGTAGACAATCACGTAAAATAGTAAACCATGTAGACAATGTAGACAACGTGTCAACCATGTAAAATAATATAAATGACGTTTAATTCTAACCTCACACTCTTTTTTTCTGAAATTATTTTAAATTTATTATCGGTTTTCGTCATTTTTTATAATCAGTGAATGCTGATATCAAAGTGATAGATATTAGGTAGGTACTTAGGTAGTAGTAATTTTGGATCTTTTTTTTGAATTTTTTTATATAAGTTTATTATTTACGCCACATGTAGACAATGTGTAGACAAATGCCCACGTAAACAATTCGAATTGTCTACGCGTAGACAATCAATTGTTTACGTTGACTTGTCTACAGGCACATCACTGGAGAAACTAGATTTGATTTCACTCTGGAGTTAGCAAATAAGAAGAGGTGACGTCCTCTGAGGGTGACGTTCATCCTAAACAGAAATGATCTGTGATGTTTTAAATTTATGAAGGAAAGGCTCGTCCTTCCACCTGTGCTGATTCCTTGTCCGAACGCTATAGCTTTGATCTCGTGTCGCTTTTTATTTTCTACTTGGAGTAGCTATACTATATATAGCTATACTAAATTTTAAATCTTTCCAATTTGTTTATCAAAACAACATACTTAAATAAGCTAAATTCGATTTATTTAACTTTTTCAGTAAATCGGTTAAGTGAATATTTTCACCAATATTGATGCCAGTAATTCGAAATATAATATAATTAATTATTGAAATTGCAGAACATAAGATATCTATAGCTAATAATTTATTTCATATCATATTATCTGAAAGAATAATTTTTTTCTTTAGCATTTCCGTCATTCTGTCTGAAGAAGTAAATGGCGAAGATGTAACAATATCTGTAGACTCGAAGCTTGTATCTGAAATAGAAACAATTAATGTACTGAAATACTATATTGAGTCAGACACAGTTGTAGGTGGTGAATTTTTGGAGTGAAACTTCTTAGGCGGCCGGCGGTCTGATATTTGGACAAAAATGGAGAGTGATTTGAAAGACGCGTCACGTTTTGGCAAATTTCGTCACACGAGAGAGAAGGAACATATAATGTAAAGAAACGGAGAAAGACAACCATTATAACATTGATTGTCACAAACCAAGGATTATAGGGGCAAAGAGGATTGTCTATTATTGTCAAGCGCCAATACCCCTGTGAGGTCACTATAGATGTGCGTCTCTCTTTTGTGTGGTACTTCGTTTGTCTAAAAGTTGTATGGGATGAGGGGCCAGAGGGTAGTTTTTAAGAAGTTCCAATTCTACTACGTGTACGGCTCTGCATTTTTTTTTCTGAGGATGCAACCTATCGCTTCTGAGCCTTGTATATTCACATTAGTTTCTAATAATAATTTTGTTATTGATAACCATCAACATCAAAAATATACCAAGTTAATAAGCTTAGATTCATATTAACTGAAATTTTTCAAAAATAATCGCGCTGACCTTTATTTCTAGAGGCACCAATGTTTTGTGGAATTGTCCCAAAATACATTGGTTTGCTTATAGTACGGGATACGAGGCCTATTTTATCAAATCATTTTACACCGTCTTGCGTTGTTATCATCAGTTAGATAACATGGTACTGAAACGCACTTGTGCAGGGAAATAGATAGGAGTAGGGTTTTTCGCTGAAAAAAATGTTTCAGAAAATGTCGTCATAAACAAGGAAAATATATAATTATACACCGTCTTGCATTTATTTATTGAGTTCATTTGTACACAAACAAAATTGGATTAACACATGCAAGACGTTTTCATGGGGGTTTTGGGGCTGTGATATAAGATGGAAATTGTCAATTTTTGAGAGGGGTGAAAAATCATTTTACAACACTCCATTTTTGATTTAGATTAAAGCTTGAATATAGAATAGCTACTGGATACTGATACAAGACGTCCTGTGGCGGGATAACGGGCTGCAAGACGGATGTCAATGCGTTGTCTCATGAGGGAGTGAAAAATTATTTTACACCACTTCATGCTTATGTTCGCCGGAAGAATATATGTTAAGAAATGGTAATACATCAGTCCAAGACGTTTTTTCGGGGAAAAAAGTTAATAAATCCGTTTCCTTTTTTAACTGAACTGTTGAGTTATTTACTGAACGGTCACCGTTCACTGTTCATTCTTTTCTAAATCATACAGATGGAAAAGGACAGTTGACATAGCAGCTCAACAGGGGAGTCTGCTGAATACAGGAATTATAATTTCTGTTTACAATTCCAGACAGATCATTATTTGTTGTGTCATTTTTTTGCTGCTTCAAAATCAAATTTCCTAAATTTAGCTAATAGTTACAGTCCGTTATGTGATATGGCATATCCACCCCAAAAAAAACTTAAATGATTATAAGCCGCCAGAAAAAGAACAATTTTCAACCTTTTCTTATTTGATGTCCATAGAGACATTCAAATATACATAATATTAAGAGAATTTTGCAAAATAGAATTATTCTACGTGTAAAGAGCAAAAATATTTAAAATTAATGTGCGTTATTTGTAATTTGGAGTGGTATTCACCTTTGTACCTGATGGATTGACCCCCGTCAAAATTAGTTAACTTCATCACCGTCTTGCAGTCCTTTTTTTCCATTTAGAACGTCTTGCATTTTTAAAAATGTTATCAATGTGTTCTGTTTTTCCCATTAGTACCAGTGCAAGACAGTGTAAAATGATTTCTCATTCCTTCATAAGACAACACATTGACCCCCGTCTTGCAGCTCGTTATACCTCCACAGGACGCATCAGTATCCAGTAGCTATTCTATATTCAAGCTTTAATCTAAATCAACAATGAAGTGGTGTAAAATGATATTTCACCCCTCTGAAAAATTGACAATGTTTATCTAATATTACAACTCCAAAACCTCCATGAACACGTCTTGCATGTGTTAATCCAATTTTATTTGTGTACAAATTAACTCAATAAATAAATGCAAGACGGTGTATAATTATATATTTTCCTTGTTTATGACAACATTTTCTGAAATATTTTTTTCAGCGAAATCCCCCACTCCCATCTATTACCCTGCACAAGTGCGTTTCACCATCATGTTATCTAACTGATGATAACAATGCAAGACGGTGTAAAATGATTTGATGAAATAGGCCTCGTATCCCGTACTATTATCATACCATCGAAAAACCTTTTTTCTGCGATTGACAAGAAATGTCAGCATTTTTGACCGGTTGACAGGTCGCAAAACTCAATATTCTGGTATTTCAATTATGTTTCAATAGTTGCTAAGGAATCAATGAATAACAATACAGGAAACACTTTTCCGGCCTAGGCCGGGAAAGTGATTCTCGTATTGCTGAATAATTGGAACTAAAAGACAAACATTTAACAGGTATTTAACCGGTCGCAGAAAAAATAGTATGTGTATTTCGGTGGAAAAGCACATTCTCGGCCTTCGGTGTTTGCCGGCCTCGGCTACGCCTCGCCCGTCAACTTACACCGTCGGCCGAGAATGTGTTACTTTTCCACCTAAATACACAATATACTATTTGGTCAACAATGTGTACCGCATGATTGTCTATATTTTGCATCCAGACCTATCTCACCTGTTTGAAGTGATACCCAGAAATGTCAAGTGTGAAAGTTGTAGGTAAAACTTTACAGAAACTTTACAATGAAGTTAGTTACAAGTACACAGGGTGTGTCACAAAAGTATGGCGAAGCAAAGTTATACTTTTTCAACTGGAACACCCCATATATTATTGACTTATCGGATTAGCCATTCAAACCTGATTCCAAATATACTAGGTTTTTAGGTTTATTCCTCATAGTCTAGCCTCTGTTAATCCCATTTTGAAGATAGAATATGGATTTTTTACTTCAATCATTACCTTTATATTTTGCTGGTGGTCTCCATACTACACCTTTTTCAATTATTCCACCCCTTTTTTTCTTATTTTCTCCCGGACTATTAGGAATAAACCTAAGAAACCTAGTATATTTGGAATCAGGTTTGAGAGGCTAATCCAATAGGTCAATAATATACGGGGTGTTCCATTTAAAAAAGTATAACTTGTTACGATAAATTTATCATTTACGTTACATGTTCCATCTCTTCTTATTTTCATTATAAAGTTGTATTTTTTCCATTTCAGAATTCAAAATAATTTCTAATATTCTAAAAATATCCACAAAATTTCAAATAATACAAGTGCTGCCATCTATCCACATTTGCGTAAAATGCAAATATCTTACCGGTACTGCCATCTAGTGCCCGGTGGTTTATATTTCAAAGTATGATTTTTTGGTTGATTCGCATTTGGCAGTCATTTGTATTTTCATTGAAAGAAATTATATTTATCTCACTTTTAGCCAATGGATATATTTCTGTCCTTCTCTAACTTCTGATTCTGAAATAATCATTTTTTGGCTTAATGACCTAATTAATTAACAGTTTTTTATTTTTGACATAACCTTAATTTAAATTATTATAATTTGTTAACAATTGAAATAATTTTATTGGATTTTTATCCATTCTGTTTTATTCCATGCGGTCTTTCATTGTGTTTTCATTTTGAACTGAATATGGCCTTTTGGGTGTACTCGTCTGATTGGTTGAAGCTGGTTGGAATGCGGTAAGTATTATAACGTACTTATTTTGGCAATTGCCTAATTATACTGCATACGGCTAGTCAGCATCAGCTGGGAGGCCATGGGTCTATGGGTTCCTTGTATACATCTTACCTTTGGGCGCCACCAAGTTAATTGTGACTTAACTAGGAAGATAACTTAATGATGTTATAAACAAAACCTGTGCAATTGGAGCGCTTAACAATAAAACAACTAATTAGGTACAATCATGTATCTGGCTTCTTTATTAAAAAATAATAACAATAATGAATAGGGATAGCCAGGACGTTGTTAAAAATGTGTATACATTATGGCTTGAACCAATTTAAAAATATTTGACTATAAAAAAATTAATGTAAATAACGCATATATAAATATGAATTTTAAGTAAACATGACTAAAAACCTTTTGGTATTTACACTTGTGAGTGATAAGAAAAATACAGTATGGGTTACACTTTACCAACAGGCAAATTAAACACAGAAAAGTGAAAGTTATTGTTAGGGCAACCTCAGGGTAAAATTCTAGAATTTTATTTAAGGGGCACTTACCGAACCTAATTCAGTATCAAGTGATTTACATAGGATTTGCCTAAATAGTAAAAGGTGTAACTTACATGTGATACCAGTGTTTGTTATCTTCAAATGTATGTGTAAATCCAGAAGTTTTGAAGGGAGATTATCTACAGGTTTGGTCTCACTGTAGATAGACTATGGTATGGTAAGTGAGTCTTATGGAAGTCCTAACCATGTTTTATCTGTCTAACGTAGAACTCGACGTGGTTCTGCCAGAGTGGTACCAAGAGAGTTGCTGAAGAAAGGCTACCAAAGCCCCAACTGAGAGCAATCTGGATCCAGTCTAGGATCTCTCTAAATACCGCCTAGCAACTGTCCAACTATAGCCTAAGACTGTCTAGCTACAACCTAGCACTAGGATTGTCTAGCCATAGCCTAGGATTGTCCAAGTATAACCTAAGACTAGGATTGTCCAGCCATAGCCTAGGACTGTCTAGGTACAACCTAGAATCTTCTGAGTATAGTCTAGCACTAGGACCCTATAACGATGTTCGTATAAAAAAAAACAAATCGAGCCCCAAATATTAGAAATAATCTAACCTCAAATTGAGGGATACTCTAGACCAAAGGTGAAGTCTTAAACTTCCAAAAGCTGCTCGGAACAGTCCTATTAAAAAAATGGAACACGTGTTGTAGGTTAATATTTCCTGAAGAAAATCTCATAACTTACCGAAACAGAATCCAAAATGACCAAGGGACGACTCTAGACAATTATCAACAAGAAATTAGTCTAAAACTTGAGCTCCCTGGCACATCATTCCAAAAAGTCTCGCCCGAAATTAATTAGGGCCGAGGCCCGAGACCGGACGACTACTCAGCGTGAGGTCGCAGATCAAAAGGGAAGATTTTCCCTTCTGGATTTCCGAAGAAAGCTTCCATTTGTCAAACTTCTAATTTTGACATTGATGAAAATTTAGGAAAGGACGTGTTCAGTTTCACCCCAACAGTACGAACTGAAAGTTTGGTTGTGTAAAAATGACTGGTGAATGTTGAAAAATGCCTATAGAACATAAAGTCCGTTTTTTTTTTAAAGATAATTCCCCAAGTCAAAAATTTAGTAACTATGTTGGCAGCACAAGCCTTTTATACATAAAAAAATTTGAAAGCATTGACAATTTTACATTGTATTGCCAACATAATGTCACTTTGACTTTTATCTTTAAATAAAAAACAGATTTTATATCAAAAAGTAGAACAGGTCAAAGAAAACGCCTAGACAAAACAGCTGTTCAATGACATGATCGAAATGAAAAATCAAAAGAAGTAAACAACAATTATTATCATAACCTCAGATTATTGATTGGATTTGCAAACAGAGATGATGATGGTACTACCTCCTTTTCTTAAGATTCTAATCAATAACAGCGGGCCCTGCCTTACTGAATCAAACCTTCCTAGATCAAATAACCAAACTTGCAAACCTGCACCAAAAAAACTTTCAGTAGAAGGCAGTACTCAAGGTAACAAAATCTGGGCACAGAAAAGATAGTCATTTATTCATTTATTTCATTGTAGTTCTATATGGAATCATATCTACTAAAGCAAAACAAGGTAGCTTATTAGCCAAGAAATTGAAAACGTTACAGTATAAAAAACACAGGAGCGTTTTCCTGCTGGCTGGGGTTTCTAAAACGATCTCTTCTTGAAAAGCGACTCTGGCAGGCAAGTCCTCTTTTTTTATTTAATTTTGTGCTTTCAATTTCTGGATCCTCCCTTATAGATTTTCCAATATTCAAATTGTCATATCTTTATTAAGTTTTTACCTGGTAAATCTTATCTTATCTGTTTTTGAAATATAAATATTATATTTTAAGTTTTTTTATCTAATTGTTGGCTTCCATTTTGTGTGAATTGCTTTGCTTATTGGTTAGTGCCACGTTTTTAAGAGGTAAGTCAAGACAGATTTTTGGATTTTAGATAGGTACTGCTGCTCTGGCTTTCAGAATCAATTTTTAGTGTGGGAAAATTGGACCATTTGCTCTAAATAGAGTCGGTGAGAACCAAATTTGTGAGTCCATCCCCATTAACTCTTTATTGAATCCAGGCAGGAGCCTGAACAGCCATTTTCTGTTTGACTTCCTAAATTGTTACCTCAACTGAAGGGAGTAATTTTTTAATAGAAATCCAGACAGGTCAAAAATTCAGTAAAAAAGTTTTAATTAAAACATCTCAAGAATTTTGACACATTCTGGATTTGATTAATTTCAACCCTAGGTTTATCTAGTATCTGTGGTAGCTAACTTAATTCGAGAGGAAGATTTTGTCTATTTGGGGGAGGAATCCAGAGAATTCATTTCTTATTTTTTTTACCTACCTTATAGTTGGGGAGCTGGCGTCAAAAACATGCAAGAGTTTTCGCAAGGCGGATATTTTCAAAATAGGTCGTACTTTAGTGCTAGAATGCTAGTGTACAGTCAGCAGTCACAGTTCCGGGACAGCTGGCTCTGGGACGCGGGCAAAGTTGTAATTTTAAGAAGCATCTAAACTGTTTTCTCAAAGCTCAAAATTTATAGAAATTTTGCACATTATCTGTTTGAAGGTCACAGATAACGTATGTAAATCGTCAGACGTCTAGTTCGTTGCAAAAAGGGGGTCAGACGTCCTCAAAGTTCTTATTTTATGGCAGTTTCTTCAAATATATTTGTCAAATACCTGCAAAAATATATTTTGACAGGACACCGAAGAAAATGCCATAAAATAAGAACTTTGAGGACGTCTGACCCCCTTTTTGCAACGAACTAGACGTCTGACGATTTACATACGTTATCTGTGACCTTCAAACAGATAATGTGCAAAATTTCTATAAATTTTGAGCTTTGAGAAAACAGTTTAGATGCTTCTTAAAATTACAACTTTGCCCGCGTCCCAGAGCCAGCTGTCCCGGAACTGTGAGTGCTGACTGTACACTGGCATTCTAGCACTAAAGTACGACCTATTTTGAAAATATCCGCCTTGCGAAAACTCTTGCATGTTTTTGGCGCCACCTCCTGGACTATTATTTTTGCTCGTATTTTTGCCTGCCAGAACTGTTATCAAGAAAGCAGTATTCTGCTCAATTATAACGAGCATTCTAATTTAATCTTGTTATGATTCTAATTTTTTTATTATCTTACCATTAATCTTAATTATTTGATTGTTTTTTATATTAAAATATATATTTTTTTTAACGTGCAATAACTGTTCATACCTGATTCTGTTGGAAGGGAGTGTCTGTACAACAATAATTTTATATTAAATTTCAATTTAAATTTTCTTTGCAAGACACTCACTTTTTTGACAGAACTCCGGGATTTAATATTCCAATTATTGGTGAACGTGATACTGCCTTATTCTTTTCTGGATACCTACTCTACAAAAAGATCACTGTTTGGAGTCTGGATCAGCTGGAGTGACGTCACCCCAGCAATCTATCCTCTTCCTGGATACAGGAAACAACACGAAAAGCTCCAGTTCACGAAAGTGAAACCCCAACACCCATTGAAGAGCTCCGGATTGGAAAGCAGGTACTTGGTATCAGATTCACCAAGAAAAACCAAGCTGTTAACACTGAAATTGACTACATAATATTGTACACTAAATAAAATTATTGTTTGTTGGATTTTGAGTGGTTTCATTTGCACACAAAAAGGGGCTACACGTTATCTCAATTTTTCTTTGAATTCACGACCCTAGGTTATCTTTTCTGAAAGTATGCAAATTCCAATTTATTTGTAACAAACTTGCCTGCGCCACACTTTTGTGACATGCCCTGTACACTTGTAACTAACTTTATTGAAAACTTTCTGATATTACCTACAACTTTCAAATTTGACATTTCTGGGTATCTCTTCAAACAGGTGAGATAGGTGTGGGTGCAAAATATAGACAATCACCCGGTACCTACTCAAATACTGAGTTGAAATATTTATTGAACCTCAAAACTTGTAGAATTGAACAAAACATTGAGCATATTACTTCTCACAGTGAGCCATCAAAATGAAGAAAAAGTAGAAATAGTTTTTGAGTACGAATATACCTACTGATAATTTTCAGTGGGAATTTGTTCTCACGTTCATTATTATTTGTTTTGTAGCACTGAGTCAGTCAAACTGCTTCAGCAAAACTACTGATTTTTGTTTTCCCAGGACAGTTGCGTAATCATTTTACCTGAATCTGTGTCACTCCAATTTTCTCGTGGTGTGGACGTTCTTCCAATAGAACATATTGTATAATCCATTATAGATTGCAAAGTCTCCATATTATGATTCAAGTTCGCAGCGAAACTCTCTAGCTGTTGCGAGCTTTTTTTCATGTCAATTGAAGCTTTTTCAAGATTTTCCTATGAACAAAAAAAATAAGAAATACCCATTGATTGGTTCAATTTATGGGTACCTCTATGTTTTCGTTGCTGACGTTTGCCTTGAAAATGTTTTCACCCAAGGTTTTCAACGACCCAAGTAGAGGGGCGGCTTCCTTACCCAATAAGGTAGCGGAGGAAGAACGCTGTATCATTGGAGGTCCCATTTCTTCATTTAATTTCGAGCAAGCATTGTTTATACCAACAATGGCGTTTCGATAGTTTGCTGAAATTATAAATTATTGAAGAAAAGCATTGATTTTCTTATAGCATTTACTTACTAGCAAGTTCCGAAATCTCTTCATGTACTGCATAGATAGCTGAGTCTATAGGAGAATTATTTTCCATTTCTTTCAGTATATTATAGAATTCGATTGCTATTCATGTGGCTCTAATGGATATAACAATGATTGAATAACAATAAGGTGTCACTTTTTGACTATAGTTTGAAGCTTTGAGGTTCTGTGGCATTGAGGTAGGTTTGAAGGAACAATCAAAAGTATGTGAGGTTTTTGAGGCCCAGGTTTATTGATAAGGTGTTTTCATTCGGGCTAAATGGCCATCGTAAAATGGAATTTCTTCCTGAAGTTTCGCTAGCACGCGTGGCTAGCATCTTCAGAGGTGCTTCCATGTCCGATTTTGGTAGCAGACTGCTAGTTACTTATAATCCAAAAGTGAGTTAAATAAATGTTTATTTTTCGAAGAGTTTAGCCCATACGAACCCGAAATTTGACAAACACATTGAACGTTTGAGGTGCGACAATGGAGGGGAATAGGTTTCTATGGACTATAGGACTTTTGTTTAGAGAACGGTATAAAAATTCAGTATACCATCCCCCGCAATCCTAAACAAAATGCAGTGGCGGAACGCTACAAATACAGCGACGGAAAAAGTCCGGTGTCTCATTTTCAATGTAAAAATGGATAAAAGAATGTTGAGCGACGCACCACGAACTGGTGTTTTTGATAAACCGAACTATCACTTCAACACTGAACAAAATTCAGTGTCCAGCTGAAATTTGATTTGGAGAAAAGCCTAACCTGACTGAATAAAATTAAACTTTTTGGCGCAATAGCCTATAACACCCAGTAACGGTTGTAACCCCGTTTGTTAACGAATTAACAAGAGGCCCATAATATGCTCAGTTTGCTCAGCGAATAATTAGGGGTGGGTCAATAGTTGAATAAGTACTGAATGGTAAAGCAAAAGGTAATTGATAATTCTGAAAAGGAAATAAATATCGCATATAACTCAACCAAATCTTGACATAGGTAAATCCAATAAAACAATTAAGCAATTTTCTACGGTATAATATCAAATTCAATTATTCACAGTCCGGTGAATAAAAAAACAGTTAGGCAGTGAATAGTAAATCAATGGATAGAGGTTTAATGGCGGTTTTACACCAAACCGACTAGTTGAGTTGTTGTTTTGTTGCTGTTTTGAAAAACAAAAACTCAACTGTTTTAAACGATAAAACTGTTCACACTAAATAGAAAAAAATTAGTTGCTTTCGAGTTTTTATTTTCTGTCGTTTTAAATCAGAGAAACGGTTGCAGTTTTCTTTAGTTCAATTCAGAAAGTAGATGGGTGTTCATTATTTTATAATAAACCTATATTAAGTGTGAACAGTTTTATCGGTAAAAACAGTTGAATTTCTGTATTTTAAAACAGCAACAAAACAGCAACTCAACTAGTCGCTTTGGTTTAAAACCGCCATAACCCTAAATTGAATCCAACAAACTAAAAAAATAATATCACAATATACACTAGTATAGTTGTCATATTAACAGTCGCTGGCCATATCGTCAACTTGAAATGAAAATATGAATGATCCAAGTTTCCAGAAAATTAATTTAGAAAAAAATATAAATGATTGAAAATTGTAATATTGTGTGGATAAATATGGTCAGCTACTGCCAGGGAAAAAAAAGACACTAAAATCAAATCAAAACTAAATGAAATCAAAGGTTAAACGTTGAAGGTATGAAGGAGATATAACAGAGATCTTCAAGTATATAAGGTATAGAACCCAGGTGAAAAATTGATCAATTTTTGATGATGTAGGTCAATCATTTTAAATTTAGAACATATTGTCTAACCTTGACCTCAGTTCAGATTATTGATTATGATTGATAAAATTTACAATCGTAAAACATGGCAGTACTAAAAGTTAAATAAAGGTAATTCAATAATAAATTCGATAAATCGAAAGTCAAAAAACTTTATACAAGCCTCAATTCCAACGAGAACGTTGGAGTACGGTAGCCATCCATTTTCTGTCACTTAACGAGGGAAGTTGCGGATGTAAATTGCAGATTTTAGCCTTGAATCAAGGTAGATAGAGGCTAGAAGTTCACAGTTTTTATCAAATGTTGAGGGACAGCTGTCGACGCGTGAGGGACTTCATTCCTCTAGGAAATCCCTTCAAAAGCTCTATAACCATGCTGCACGAAAATGGTGATCGTTAGAAATGTGGGACTCCTCGGAAGAAACGAGCTACTCGAAAGACACTGTAATAGAGCATTACATGAACAACCATTACTTAAGAAAAAAAATTCAAAATAACTTACCACGAGAGTTCGAAATTCAAACTTGAATAAAACGGTAATCACAAGACTTTTGAATACAATTTTTTGGTAATCAACGGAACTTTGCCTCACGCAACTTTATTTCGTTGAGCTAGTGCCTGATGGCCGATAAGGTACTTTTTCACGAGAACGGTAATCAAATTTGGCTCAGGAGGACGGCTGCCCCCAGGCTAGGATCAACCTTTCATGTCGAAAGTCAAAATTTAAGAGGGACGAAGAAAAGGGCAAGCTGAACAAGCTGAGCATCTCTTGGAAAAATAGCCAACGGGAAGGGTTGGTACCAAACTGGTAATTCAAATTTAAACAAAAACGTGCCCTCTAGGTTAATAATTACTATTATTATTGGCGACAGAAACCTTCTTTCAGTAATGCCAGTCACCAGACTGCCAGCATTCAAGGCGACAATTTAATCTATGAAACAATATATGAAAGAAAAAGGATCATTTACGAACAGTAGCATTTCACATGCTACACGGTACAGTTAGAAGATGTAAGACAAGCTTTTAGTCAGAGCAGAGGGCATTTCGTACGCGGAACTCCTCAAGTCAATGAGAACGGAAGTAGACCCGCGGAAATAGGAGTCACCATTAACAGCGCGACAGAAACTAGAAAAAGGAAGTAGCTCTCCTTAATAACGTATAAAGGCGCTCAAACCACACAGAGAATGGCAACCAATTATGAGAGACAGGGCAGCAATCGAGAAAGTAATAGCCAGAGAGATCAACATTCCGACAAAAGACATCCTGTTACCTTGGCGAGAAGAGCCTGGCAAGGAATAACACAAAAAGCGACAGTAATCCTACCATCCTCCACAGCAGATAACCTTGTTAAAATGGCAAGTATAAAACTTGGATAGACCAAACGCAGCATCAAGGAGAGGATAGAGCAGCAAAAATCTTTCCGATGCTGGCGAGCAGGACATACCCAAGTAGCACAAATGTGTTCATTACGATCACATACATTGCTATAAAACAACTTGCTATATAACTGCGATATTTCTTAGTTGGGTTGTGTTCAGAATTGGGTAATTCTTATTTATCGATATTAATAGGACTCCATCACAGAGTCAAGAATCGAGCGTTGAGTTTTTATAAACATATACCTTTTTGTGGGGTTTTGCGCGCTATACCTCACGATGGAGATACGAAACCTACGACAGTGTTAAAAAGTACAGCTCCAGTCGACGAGCGTCACGGTCTTTTACATCCGCGTTTTTTGGTGACACGTTGAGAACAATCGATCTCAATGATTTCGGTTATCGGATGTACTTTCGCTCAATAATATTATCCGGAAGCTCATTTTTGGGAGCATCAAGAAACCCCGGCCGGGTAAGCTAGAGTCCAGGACACAGAGGTGAGACCTTACCAATACCCATTTTTTTAAAATCTTTATCGTGAGTCGTTTTTTCTTATTTTCAACTTATTTCAAAAATTAAGTTTGCCTGTTTCTATTAAAACAGGCTGGTCCTAAACATTTGGTCCTTCGAGCCGGATGGAAAGTCCTTGGGATATACAGTGCATATTAAAATTATTGAAATTATAAAGAATGACTTATTTTTGGTTTCTGGTTGCAACAATCACCGGCTTGAGTATAAAGTCCAAGTAAATTCCAAGACTTTTTTTGGTGTTTTGGAACTTGTTTGGTATAAAAGTTAAAGAATTTATTGGGACTATACGGGTTTCTAGTTTTTTGCTGGATAGGTGTAGATTTCAACTATTTTCATTGTTTGTTTAGATATTCAAATAAATGCAAAATAGAGAATAGATCATATAAAATTATTTGTTTTTGTTCAAATTTCAAATTTCTTTTGGGTCAAAATAATATTTGGATTATTATTTATTACCTAATTACATTGCTTGAATAAGTGATATTGTTTTTTCAATTTTCAAAATTCATATTGTGGTGAATCGTGCAAAAGATAATTAGTCGTTGTGTACCTTGAAGCATGAAGGCATAATTTGGTGGATGCCTTTATCGTAAACAAAAAAAAAATTTTTGAACCGTAAATTAACACTATTGGATTTTTTGATTTTTTTTGCATTTGAGTTTTTTCATTTAGCTAACATTGCCAATAATTAGCCGCGCTTCAAAAAAGGCTCGTTCTTTATTGGCGAATTTGTTTCTTTTTTTTCTTTTTTTTGAATTTTGAAAGATTATTCATCATGGACGGACTCTAGAGAAAGCGAAAATCTGTTATGAAGACTCTAGAAAGATTGGGTGCTATGGGTCAAAAGGCATTAGGCAACAAAAGTAAATATTTGGCAGATTTTCGTTCAGCTTTTGAGGACCTCCATCGACTTCAATCAGCCTTTGAGGAGCTGCACCTTGAAATCGTAAATCTTTGTAGTGATGCTGAATTTGATATGGAAGACAAAGTTCATGCTCATGTTGAAGCGTTGTGCTTTTCCATAAGAAATATACATCGCGACCTTGTTGCAGACAGTTCCTCTGTTAAAGCAGAGAGTGCTGCAGCGGCAGGGGTGTCGACGGTAGCAGTAAATCAAAGTGCTAATCAAATGAGTGACACTCTAAAATTACCTAGGATAGAAATTCCGAAATTTGACGGTAATATTAGAAAGTGGCCTACATTTTTCGATTTGTATAAAGGTCTCATCCATAATAATAGTTCGCTGACTGACATTGAGCGTTTTCAATTTTTGATTTCATATTTAGAAAAAGATGCGGCTACTGTAATTAAAAATTTGCCTATTACTGAAGCTAATTATAAGACTGCGTACGATGCCCTTGTAGCGAGATACCAAAATGATAGAGTGTTGGTTAATGATTATTGGTATTCCCTTTATAGAGCTCCTCTTGTAAAAGGTGATTCTGCTCATGAGTTGCGTAACTTGATTTCACTTTTTTCTGAGAATCTGGCCGCCTTGGGTCAATTTAATTATGATATGTGGAATTTTACAAAATTTAATTTATTGCTTCAAAAGGTTAGTCCTTCGCTTAAAACTTTGTTCGAATTGGAATCTAAGCAGAGTAAAATTCCCACTTATGAGGAACTTTATTCATTTTTAGAGAAAAATTGTCAGGCATTAGAGAATAGCTGTCTGTCTTCTGGATCCGTAGGTACTGCGGGACGCAGGGAGCAGGGATCGGCGAAACTAGGAACAAGTGATAGAGCCAAGGGATCTCTTAATTTCAGCACCACGATTTCGCAGAAGAATGTGTGTAAGTTTTGTAAAAGGAGTGCCCATTCCTTATCTGGGTGCGAGTTATTTCTGCAAGCCGAGGTATTTGAAAGATTCGGATTTGTTAAGCGAGAGCACTTATGTTTTAATTGTCTTGGAAAAACTCATGGGATCTCGGGTTGTCGTTCGCCTTCCAAATGTAGTGTATGTGGCAGGCGTCATCATAATTTGTTGCATTTTCCGGACAAGCCGCAGCCAGAAGGAGACGGCGAGGCTGATCAGGGAAACCAGCCAAGGGCCAAGGAGAGGGAAGTACAGGCCATGACCAGTACTATGCTACTGCATGTGTATCAGTGTTAGATAAGAATGGGGTTCCACAGAAATGTCGAGTGCTTTTGGATTCGGCGAGTCAAGTGAGTTTTGTTACTGACTCCTGCGCTGCTCGATTGGGTCTTTCGAGACAATCTTCGTCTACTAATATTCAAGGCATCAACCGAATGGCCACCCGTGTTTCGTTGGGTACCGTGTCGTGTGTTTTGAGACCATACCAGAAATTGTGTCCTTCTTATGAGGTCCTAGCTCTTGTTATTCCCCATATTTGTGAAACAGTTGCTTGTGTTTCCGGTACGTTTCGAAGATGGAAATATCTCGAGAAGTTGTGTCTTGCTGAGTCTGAATTTGAAAGGAGTAATGAGATTGATATCTTGCTGGGTGCAGATTTGTTTGGTGAAATTCTGCAACCGGGTTTTATTAAAGGTCGAAATGGTGGCCCTTGTGCCATGAACACCGTGTTTGGTTGGGTGCTCATGGGAAGTATTCAAAATACCCCTTCACAGAAGGTATACAGCATGTTAACTCATGCAACTGAGCTAGATGATACTTTAAAAAGGTTTTGGGAAATTGAATGTGTACCCGAATCTAAGTCCGTGTCCCCAGAGGATGAATTATGTGAACTTATGTTCCAAGCAGATTGTACCCGCACTGAAACTGGAAGGTATGTGGTACCACTCCCATTCCGCAAGGACAGTTCTGTATTGTTGGGAGAATCCAGGAATGTAGCTTTGCGGCGATTTCAGTTGTTGGAAGCTCGTCTTGGCAAAAATTCCATACTCTGTGAAAAGTACCAGGAATTTATGAAGGATTACATTGATCAAGGACACATGTCCGTAGTGAATGATAGCATTCGTGATGTAACGCTTGATCAGAAATATTACATCCCTCATCACGGAGTCATAAAGGCGGACAGTGATAAGTTGCGGGTGGTGTTTGATGCATCTTGCAAAACTTCGAGCGGTGTGTCACTCAACGAACTTTTGTTGACAGGACCAAAGCTCCAGAATGATATTGCTACAATTTTGTTGTCTTTTCGTCGTTTCAAAATTGTTTTCACGGCCGATGTTCGGCAAATATATCGCCAAATTTTGGTGAGCGAGCAATTCAGAGACTATCAGAGAATTTTGTGGAGGTCATCTCCTGCCCAACCGGTTCAGGAATTCAGGCTGAATACAGTGACCTATGGATTATCTTCTAGCCCATATTTGGCCATTCGCACATTGCTACAGCTCTGTAAGGATGAGGGGACTAGCTTTTCATTGGCTGTGGATATTCTTACCAATTCTTGTTATGTGGATGATGCAATTGGTATGGCAGATTCTGTAGAGGGTGCCTTGGAAGCCCAGCGACAATTGGTATCTTTATTAGCCTTGGGAGAATTTGAACTGCGAAAATGGAGCAGCAATTGTCCTCAGGTACTTTCTGGTGTGCCAAATTCACACCACCAACCCTTTTCCTTTGAAGACAGGGAGTTCTCTGGTATCAAGGTTTTAGGCCTTCAGTGGTCGCCCTTGTCAGATTGTTTTTCGTATTGTGTAAAGTCCATTAATAGATCTTGCACGAAGCGCAATATTCTGTCGGAGATTGCTAAGATATACGACCCGTTGGGTTTTCTGGCTCCAGTAGTCATTGTTGCTAAATGTTTAATTCAGTTGTTGTGGATTGAAGGGTTGGGATGGGATGAGAGTCCTTCGGATTTGGTTGTCGCTCAGTGGGATTCCTTTGTTTCTCAGCTGCCTGGTTTGGCCAGTGTGAGTGTATCTCGAAGGGCAACTGTAGATAATGTGATACTTTCTGAGTTACACGCATTTTGTGATGCTTCGGAAAAGGCTTACGCTTCCGTGGTGTACTTAAGACAAGTGAACGTGTCGAATGAAGTCTTTGTCACCCTATTATGCGCTAAAAGCCGAGTAAGCCCACTTAAGCGATTGTCTATACCCCGGCTGGAATTGTGTGCGGCTGTTCTGTTGTGCGAACTTCTTGAATTTGTGATGGCATCTTTTACGACTGTCCAGATAGATAATGTGTTTGCTTGGTCTGACTCAACGGTTGTTCTGAGCTGGGTGAGGTCATCATCCCATCGTTGGAAAAGTTTCGTGGCTAATCGTGTTGCCAAAATTGAGGAAATCATTCCACCTTCCCGTTGGTTTTATATAAGTGGAAAGGAAAACCCTAGCGATTGCGCTTCCAGAGGCATTTTGCCTGGTCAGCTTTGCGACCATCCGTTATGGTGGGCGGGGCCACCGTGGCTTAAATAGGTCAGTGAGCTCTGGCCAGCTAGTAGTTTCTCTCCAGTGGTGGGAGAGAATGTTGACTGTGAGGAGAGAATCTTAGTGTGTATCGCCAGTGTCCCCCCTAATGTTATTGAGGCTCTGGTGAATAAATATTCATCTCTTCAAAAAATAAAGCGTATTGTAGCTTATTGTCTGCGATTCATTGATAATTGTCGAGCACGCGTTAATGCGCGACAATTTGTTCCTTTGATGCAAATTGAGTTGCACCAAGCCTTGATAGTATTGGTTAGGTTGGCGCAACGATCCGCATTTGCGGATGACTTGCGTAATCTTAGAGCAGGTAAATGGTGCTCCAAGACTGTGAGAAAGTTGAGTCCCTTTTTGGATGAGAAAGGCATTATTCGAGTAGGCGGACGTCTAAGAAATTCAAAGCTACCCTTTGAAGCAAAGCATCGAATGCTCTTGCCTAGGCTTCATCGAATCACAGACCTCGTTATTGAATCATTCCATCGTGAGCATTGCCATGTTGGACTGCAAACTCTGGAATATCTCTTGATGCAGCAGTTCTGGATTCTTTCAGCCCGGCGAGCTATTCTTCATGTTCTGTCAAAGTGTGTGATATGCTTTCGGTTGAGACCTACTTCCTTTTCGCCATTCATGAGCGATTTGCCCTCTGCACGTCTTTCTCAAATAAAACCCTTTCGTCACACTGGAATAGATTTTATGGGTCCGGTGCAAATAACTCTGGGAAGGCGACGCGGGATTTGCAGTCAGAAGGGTTATATTTGCGTATTTGTTTGCCTAGCCACCAAGGCTATGTATTTGGAGGTTGTTTCGGACCTATCTTCGGTAGCATTTCTGGCGGCTCTTCGAAGATTTGTCGGTCGTAGAGGCGCTTGCTCTGACCTTTATAGCGATCAGGGTACAAATTTTGTGGGCGCAAATAATTTATTGAAGCAATATTCAAACCAGTCTTCGCAATGCCTCGCTATTAAGTGGCATTTCAATCCTCCGGCTTCGCCTCACTTTGGAGGATTATGGGAAGCGGCGGTGAATTCAGTAAAGAATCATTTGCGACGCGTTGTAGGTACGCAGGTGCTTACATTCGAGGAGCTATCTACCGTTGTTGTACAAATCGAATCCGGCTTGAATTCAAGACCCTTATGTAGACTGAGTTCCGATCCCAACGACCTTACTTGTCTTACCCCAGGACATTTTCTAACCCTGGAGCCTTTAACGGCTCCTCCGGATGAAAACCTCACATCAATTAATAGTAACAGGCTTACTAGATGGCAATTACTCCAACACATGCATCAACATTTTTGGCAGAGGTGGTCAGTGGAGTACTTGCACACTCTTCAGCAGAGGCATAAGTGGAACCGAGAGGAAAAGGCTCCTACAGTCGGCACTCTGGTCCTAATTAAGGATGAAAATTCGCCCCCCCCACAATGGGTTCTTGGGCGCATTACTAAGTTGTATCTCAGTCGCGATAAGGTCGTGCGAATTGTGCAAGTCCGTACGGCTAAAGGTTTTATGGATAGGCCCTTAGTTAAGTTGTGTGCCTTGCCCATAGAATAATTGGCCTTATAGGATTTAATATTAAGTATTTTTTTTTTTATTATTATTATTAGGTACTTAGCTATTATTATTGTTATTATTACCTGTCAATTTTTTTTGTTTCTTTATTACGTGGGTTTCGTACCTGGTTATTTCAGGTATCGACCTTAATTATTAATTATACTTATAGGATTTTTTTTTTTTTTTTTTTTGGGGGGGGGGGGCTTATCATAGGTACGCTCAATGTTATACATATGGCCGTTGTAGTGTATTGTTACGGACAGAAAGGAAAAATAAGTTATTATTTTTGGTGGGCGGAATGTTCAGAATTGGGTAATTCTTATTTATCGATATTAATAGGACTCCATCACAGAGTCAAGAATCGAGCGTTGAGTTTTTATAAACATATACCTTTTTGTGGGGTTTTGCGCGCTATACCTCACGATGGAGATACGAAACCTACGACAGTGTTAAAAAGTACAGCTCCAGTCGACGAGCGTCACGGTCTTTTACATCCGCGTTTTTTGGTGACACGTTGAGAACAATCGATCTCAATAATTTCGGTTATCGGATGTACTTTCGCTCAATAATATTATCCGGAAGCTCATTTTTGGGAGCATCAAGAAACCCCGGCCGGGTAAGCTAGAGTCCAGGACACAGAGGTGAGACCTTACCAATACCCATTTTTGTTTAAATCTTTATCGTGAGTCGTTTTTTCTTATTTTCAACTTATTTCAAAAATTAATTTTGCCTGTTTCTATTAAAACAGGCTGGTCCTAAACAGGTTGTAAACGCTTATATGACGTCTATAAGTGTGAAAAAGGCCCAGGTCTATAGAATATTATTATTGTTTTAAAGTTGTTTTAGGATCGCGAATAGCATTTACAAAATATTATAAAGTGCTTTATAAAAACGTTATGAAACCGTTTTATAAGAGGTTTATAAGTTAGGAGATAAATTCACTTATATAGCAATTGTGTTTTATAGCATAATTAAAACAGTTTAATAATAGTATATTATGCAATGATCATGTATTAATGGCCATTACATGAGAGTTGCATACACTATTTTTTCTACTGCCATTGATAAAACTTATGATATTTAGATATGTCAACGTTATGCTTAACTTTGAATAGAGATTTTATAAGTGAGTAATGCGTCCATACAGTTGAAGGTTTCATTTTATAATTCTTCAAAATACACTATCAAAACATTTTCTGAGAAGGACGATGTGTTTTTGGTGTTTCTCCAATCCATAAATTGTCCATATAATTTTTCGTAAATTTTCTTGGACTTGTCCGGTAGTATATTATTACCTGCATTTGTCGCCCTTCGTGTAATTTCTGGAGGTGTTGGTGAAAATTCTTCGTTATCATTTAATATTTCCATAATAATGCCTCATCCCAAACTTTAAGTAACTTTTAATAACAATTTGAAGTATTTTTTTATAAAATTATTGTTTTTCGCTAAATTACCATGGAACAACTATAAACAGAGTGCTGTCAACATTCAAAAAAAATATAATTCAAAATTTCTTAACATCTATTGACAATGTATGATAATGAAACAAGTAAAAATTCTTTCTTATCCCTCATTATTTCCATAATAATTATTCTTTGTCCGAAACTTTAGATAACTTTTAAACAATTCGAAGTCTTTTTTATAGTCATCAAAATAATTGTTTTACACAAAATTACCGTTTAAAATGTTTAATATCTTAACTGGTGGTGCCATCTATCAACATTGTATAATAATAAAAATCAGTATTATAATGAAAATCTGTATCATAATGAAGTTCATTATGATACAGATTTTAATCGTTTAATAGCGTATTATGCAATGTCAGTAGAAAATAGTACATTAAAATACAAGTTTCATAAGACGTCACGAGCCCTATATTAGAAAACGAGCCGGAGGCGAGTTTTCTAAAGGGCGAGTGCGATAAAATGTCTTATGAAACGAATATTTTATACTATTTTTTCTATTTTGGTATTGTTTAATTAAAAAAAAAACAAATTTTTCTTGGAAATTTTATTCTCATATTTCGATTTCATATATTTAGGTTGGTAACACTACATGCCAAATATAGAAATCTTCTATTATAAAATCGCGAGTTCGATGGCCATCAGTCAGCCAGTGTTACCAACCTCCGATAAGTAAAAAAGGAGTGTCACAAAGAGCTTCTTTTCGAAACTACTTTTAGTGTCGAAAAGACTTCGATATGACACCAAAATAGAAAAAAATATTTTTTTCTAATTTTGACATTTAAAGTGACACTTTTCAAAACTCGTTGACGTTATCAAATGCCTTACTTTCCATCACCAGTTACGAAAAGTAAAATTTTTCGCAACTGGTGATGAAATAGTTATTTTCCTAACAAGTGCGCAAAGTGTTACTTTTCCGCACGCAAATACAGTTATACGAACGACGCGAAGCGGACACTTTGCGCACGTGTTAGGAACAAAATTTTTCCTACGAGCTTCATATCAGGCAGGTAATAACAAAAATTTAAAAAAAAAACGATAATTTGTTTAATTATTTTTAATTAACTTGAAGGGAGCCTACGCATTTATCAAAAAATTACGTAACAAAAAAAAAAAATAACAGCAAATCCTCGTCAGAGCTGTTCATCTTAAAGCGTTTAAATTTGATGAGAAAGTTTGTAGCTTTTGTAGATTCTTGCATATAAATAGAGAACAAATCTGACAATGTGTCAAAGTTAATTATATTTGGTGTTCGTATAGATGTTGGCTGATATAGAAACAGAGGAAAAATTTGTCATCATGTGTCAAAGTCGACAGGTACACTTATTGTTGCTTGACAATTATTTTTACTTTTCGGCACTCAGTGCGGATAAGGCCTGTATCCGCACTGAGTGCGGAAAAGTGTAACTTTGAGTACCGAAATGCGTGCGGAAAAGTACTACTTTGCGCACGCTCGTAGGAAAAGTAAATTTCACCATTAGTTGCAAAAAATACAGGAACATAATCAGTGATACTTTTGGGGCTGAACTACTTGAAGTACGCTTTATTGTTATTATATTCTTTGTACGTACATATTATGACTATTTAATTTTACCCAAATTATTTATATTATATGACAATGTATTATGGAAAGTCTATCCAAGGATGTTGGTGACAATTTCCTGTTTATTATATAAACTGCTGGATACTTGATCTTACACATACAGATTTTTAGGCAAAATTCAAAGTTTCATATTCTCGGCAAAAATAAAGCTTTTTTAATGTGGTTTGTGGGGTTCGATAGCTAGTTTCTTCCGGATAAAGCTACTTATTGTAAATTTTTTATAGGACCCCAGAGTTGTGATATACAGGGCGATAAATTAGGTGATGTGAAAAATCGAAATGTTTTTGTTCGAGCTATTTCGGCAAAAAAAATTGTAGTAATTAAAATATGGTTTATTACCAAGGTAACATCAATACCTCTAGACGTTTTTGTCACTTTTTGGATTCAAGCCCTTTGACCTTGGATATACCATTAAACGTTAAAATATGGCAACAAAATCTTTAAAATACCGTAATAGACCATAACTTCACTGCTAAAAAGTACAACGATAGTATAACGTTTGCCCTCTGAGGTTCTGGTAGCTATGCACAGGCTCGTCAACCTGCAAGAAAGTTTAGCGAATGACTGCAGGACTTGCGCTGAAGAAGTTATTTGTTTATTGTTCAAAACAAAAACGAGCTTTAGAAAGATAGTATAACGTATGCCAAGCATACCAATCGATATTTATGAATAAAAATTCATCGGAAAACGATCGGCATGCGTGTACAGGGTGTTTCAAATTCGAGACACATCATTGGGATCTCGGAAACGGAAAAGTTGCGTAATTTGATGCTTAACAAAATGCCGCTTTGATATTAAGCATAATCCGAATAATTCCGTAGATATCCGGAAAAAACCGAAATGCAAAATTGTTTTTATTTTTTCCTGAGTTTATTTGAAGTGATATTTCAATAAAAATATCACTTCATCATAGCCACTTTTTCTCCACTACAAGATGCTACCATCAAATTTAAAATTTGACGTTTTGTTTTTGGCCCACCATCATCAACTTAATTTTTTTAAATACGGACCCCTCGACGGACCCTCATTTTTTATTTTGGATTTTATAATCTTCTGATGTCCCAAAACCAATAACGTATTGCACTTATTCGAAAAATTTATATTATTGGCACTTACCATAAGAAATAAATGTATTAGAGAGAGACAGATGAGAATTTTGGTAGGAAATTACTAAGAGGTCAAAAAAATATTTTTTCGAATAAATGCGAACGTCATAGATTTTGGGACATCAGAAGCTCTTAAAATCTGAAATAAACAATCCAGGGCTGTATTTGAAAATGTAAAGTTGATGATGGTGGTTCAAGGAAGAAACGTCAGATTTTAAATTTGATGGTGGCGTCTTGTAGTGGTGAAAAAGTGGCTATGAAGTGATATTTTTATTGAAATATCACTTCAAATAAACTCAGGAAAAAATCAAAACAATTTTGCATTTCGGTTTTTTCCGGATATCTCCGGAAGTATTCGGATTATGATTAATATCAAAGCGGCATTTTGTTAAGCATCAAATTACGCAACTTTTCCCCGATTAAACCAGGCCTGTATCTCTCACCGTTTCCGAGATCCCAATGATGTGTCTCGAATTTGAAACACCCTGTACACGTATCCTGATCATTTTCGGATGGATTTTTATTCATGAATATCGATTGGTATGCTCGGCATACGTTATATTATCATTCTAAAACTCGTTTTTGTTTTAAACAATAAACAATTAACTTCTTCAGTGCAAGTCCTGCAGTCACCCGCTAATTTTTCTTGCAGGTTGACAAGCATATTACCAGAACCTCAGAGGGCTTACGCTATACTATCGTTGTACTTTCTACGGTCTGTTACGGTATTTTGAAGGCTTTGTTGCCATATTTTGACGTTTAATGGTATATCCAAGGCCAAAGGGCTTAAATCCAAAAAGTGACAAAAACGTCTAGAGGTATTGATGTTACCTTGGTAACAAACCATATTGTAATGACTACAATTTTTTTTTTCCGAAATGGCACAAACACAAACATTTTGATTTTTTACATCATCTACTTTATCGCCCTGTATATCACAACCCTGGGGTCCTATAAAAAATTCACAACAAGTAGCTTTATCTGGAAGAAACAGGCTATTAAACTGCACAAACCACATTGAAAAAACTTTATTCTTGTCGAAAATATGAAACTTTGAATTTTACCTAAGTATCTGTATGTGTAAGTTCGAGTGTCCAGCAGTTTAGTTATGGAATTCTCCACATAGCCCTAAGCGGCTGTATTAGACTTCCACCCCCATGCTATTTAATTCTCAGCAAATCAGCCTTAGAATCTAGAAGCAATGACCGCTTTGAGTCGGCAAACTTGACACTGAACAGTACTAGCTTCCATAACAACGAAATAGGAAACATCTCTGAACTTACTTGACGATTTAGAGATAATTATAGAAGGGACATTTTTTATGTTTTTGACTGGAATTTGAATGGATCAGATCATAATATATAAAATTAGAAAAAATATTGTGTGAAACTCGTTGGGAAACACTATTTTCGTAACTCGCTTCCTTTTGCGGAACTCGCTTCGCTCGTTCCGCAGAAATCTGCTCGTTACGAAAAATAGTGCTTTTCCCAACTGGTTGCACAAATAACTATTATCGTATTTTCATAATGCCGGATACAAAACTGATTTTTAAATGGTTGTCCAACCTTCTCTGCTTTTATGGATAACGAATATGGCGACATGTTGCTAGGGATGCATGGGTAAATAAGGAAAAATACAGGGTGTATATTTTAAGTGATACCACTATTACTATATCCGAAACGGTAAGAGCTACAAGGTCGGTTAAATTAGAGAAAAGTTGCCTTTTTTGATGCCCATTCAAAACTTGTTTACAGTGTTGTCAAATTCCTTTTAGTTTATGAAATACAGGGTGATTTCTTAAAAACGCCAAAAACTATTTCATCAACTATTTCGAAAACTATTGATATTCGAGACACAATTTAAATTTGAAAGTTTTATATTTTTTTTCGCTCTACAACACGGCACATTCAAATTTCAAATCCGACGTTTCGTGATCGACCTTCCATCATCAACTTCATTTTTTTAATACGGACCTGGTCTTTTTATGTCATTTTTACAAAGGGAATAAAAGGCACTTTCTAAAAATGACATAAAAAATCCAGGTCCGTATTTAAAAAAATTAAGTTGATGATGGTAGCTCGATTACGAAACATCGGATTTGAAATTTGATGACACCATGTTGTAGAGCAAAAAAAATTAAAAAACTTTAAAATTTAAATTGTGTCTCGAAAATCAATAGTTTCCAAAATAATTGATGAAATAGTTTTAGGCGTTTCTTAGAAATCACCCTGTATTTCATAAACTAAAAAGAATTTGGCAACACTGTAAACGAGTCTTAAATGGGCTTCAAAGAGGGCAACTTTTTTCTAATTTAACCGACCTTGTAGCTCTTACCGTTTCGGATATAGCAATAGTGGTATCACTTAAAATATACTCCCTGTATATAGCCCACCTAAATAACGTTCAACCACTCAAATTTTACTGCGAAGTAAATTTTACTGATCAATTGGGGGTTATTTTTTGGAGATATTTTAACGCGCTTCAATTTTAACAAGGTTTTCCACTTACAAAAAATATTTAAATTTCACGAAAGTCTCCAATAATCATCCGTGAAGTTGAAAATCGACATAATGTCATGTCCTATGTCATTGTGAACTGATTTTATTTCTTTAGCAACGACAATTTTCAAAATTGTATTATTTTATTTAATTTATTTTGGATACGACAAAATGGCCGACATAGAAACAAGTGAAATTAAACGTGAAAACATGGCGTCGACTAATAAATCATTTTTATCGTCAAGAAAATGTTTAATAAACAAATTTATTATTTATAAAACATATTTGATTTATAACGTGTTATATAATGGAGTTTCATAAAACATTTGTATTTTATTATCTAAAATGACATAGCGTAAAACTCTTATAATATTTCAGTCATTGCAATGTTGCCATGTCAAGAACAAACGTGTACCTTTATATATTTTCAATTTTGTATGGATGAAAATCAAAAGGTACTAGTAACTTTCGAACTTCATTTATAAAAAATCATACTGAACGACAGAATTGAATTAAAAAAGTTGGAATTTAAAATTGGAAGAAAATAGTCATACTTGATACGAGTTTTTGGCCACACCGTAACAATTCCAACAAGTTTTTAATTAAATTATATTAAATGGGTGGGTATATAGATTATACCTTCTCTGCATTTTAATTTTTAGTTCACTGTGGTTTACCAGCAGGGTTACAGTACCTACCTAATATAGACATAGACAGTAATAGTCCCCAGTACATCGACCCTAAAATTTTGTAACTCATGTAGGTACACGCCAAACTTCCTGAGCGGCTTCATAACACCAAGTCGGACAATATTTTTCATATCTCCACCCTGGGCGATGGGACATTGCCGCGCTAGCTCTTCGTGAAGTTGTCGTTCTGACGTCCCTAAGGAAGTTGATACATGTACGTGTAGTTTCAATGCCAATCGACTGTTTTTTACATTACATTAACGATATCACATTTGTCGGACAAAAACCATGTGGCTTTGGGGAAGGTCCGACACCCTCAACATGTCGCTGTGGCGTCCCTGAGGAAGTTGATACATGTACGTGTAGTTTTGATGCCAATCGACTGTTTTTTATATAACATAAATGATATCATATATGTCGGACAAAAATCACGTGGCTTCGGGGTGGTCCGACGCCCTCAACATGTCGCTGTGGCGTCCCTAAGGAAGTTGATACATGTATGTCCGACAAAAATAATTATGAATAACTATGTAATTTTAGAACATGTGTAGTAAATGTCGGACAAAAAAAATGAGTATTAACGTCAGTCGGACAACAAAAGTACAAAAAAAATTGAAACCACATAGCATACTCCATGTACTTACCTATGATAATTAGGCAATTCAATCCATCTGTCAAAACGAAAAATTCAATATGGCGTGGCGGCCAGCAAGTTTGTTTTGAATATGTATTTTCATGTATATTTTAATTATTTTGCTTCGAGCTTTGCTTGCAGCTTTGATTTTTATTATTTGGTCGCCATACACACACGTTCACGTTATTTCGCGCGGTTTATCGTGGCGTGTTGGGATGTAGCGGTTTGCATGCGCGAAAGAACGGCGTGGCAAAAAAAGTGTCATGTTCCATACACTTGACAAAGTATTCAAATGATTTTGCACGTGATTACGCGGGGCATATCATTTTCAAAGGAAAAATCGTATGTGTGTGGGCAAAAAGTGTCATTTATCGTGTCGTTTGAAAGGGCATGTGGTCATGTACGAATTTTTAACGTGATAGTTCGTTACGCGGCGTTCATGTTTTCGTACTAGCCTCAAAATCCGTGACGTGGAATGGCGTGTGAACTGCACTTATCATGTACTTGAGTACTGACGCCACATTCCAGATGAAAGCACGTGTGAAATCCCTTCCCATTCTATCATTGCGCGTAGTCCTCGTCACTCACGCACATGATTTTCCACAGGTTTTTGCAGATGACACGATAAACCGCGCGAAAGAACGTGTGTCTATGCCGGCCTATTCAATAAAATATTCGTTTACTAGGTACGTAAACTATTAAGTCGGGCAGAAACTAGACATTTTTTTGTGTTTTTTGGTCCATGTGTGGCAGCCACGCCATCTTGAATGTCACGTGGTTTGAATTGCCTAATGTAACCCATACTTTGATTGTTATTATTATATTTTCTATTATCATTATTATTATTATTATTGTTATTATTGTGAACAATTAGGCACTTTATTATTATTGTTATTATTGTGAACAATTAGGCACTAGCAAACTTAATTCGGAGAAATTCTATTCAAGTAGGGTGCCAGGTTTTTCCAGAATCCGTGACAATTTGTTTGTTGATGCGCTGATCACTAATCTCAACATAGAAAAGCTAGCTTAAATTTGCGGCATTTAAAATTTATAAACAATTGAATTAAATTTGGAATTTGCAGCTGAAATATAGATTTTTTAGAAAAAACACATACTTTTTTGTAAGTAGGTACATCTTTTCAAATGCTGATGCAACAAACTTTTTCCCATAATATAACAAAGTTTTTTCACATATTTTTTTTTTAAATTAAATTAAATTAAATTAAATCACATCAAAATATACCAAACTAATATTGATCAATTTATTAAAAAACTATTCAGTATCTGATTCATCGCTCGTCTCGTCATTATCATCATTTTCGTCATTTTCACTGAAACAGCAATCACTTTCATCATCGTCTTCCTGGTCGCTCATATTAGTGGACCCATTCTCATCATGTTCTGCGACGAATATAAAATCGTTATGAAACATGCTAAATAGCGAATTATAATGAAATATATAATAAAAATACCTGTAGTGTACAATGATACATCATTGAACGATGGACTTGCAGGCCCATCGAACCAATAATATTCATACTTTTGATCGATCAATGTCCATCCACATTCTTCTGGGATCTTCTCCGTAGGAACTCGCATATGTGCATTACACCATATGCTACTAATGTACATTGTTCTTTTTATTTGTTGAAGTAATTCTTGCTTACTGGGGGGCAAACACGAAGCATCGCAAGATCTGATTTTTTTTTTCAAAATCTCTTCTTTATCGCTGCTACATTTGTAGGTTTTTGCAAATAATTCGTAGCGACCTTTATCGACGTCATTTTTTATTTTTAATGAATACATTCTGCATACGTACTCTTCAATCATTTTATAAAGTGTACTCGAGGTGGTAATTTGAGACGGTACAGACTGTATGAGGCTGACAAAGGATTCTTGAAATTTTACATCTTTTTTCAAAATTGCAAAGGGTTTTTTTTTCCTTTTCGATAAAAAGCAGGATTAAAATCGTTGCCTGTGAAAATGTGATAAACTGCTAGTGAACGTGAGAGCATATCCCCAAGATTTTCATGTACAGTGTTGATATTTATAAATGATTTTTTCTTACTTGTACTGAGATTGATTATTATTTCTGTATTTCCTCTGCGGAACTTAAAATTCGTCAACATTATAACGGGGATGTCAGAATCAGTACAATGCACTTGCACGCGATAATTTTTGTGCAGCAGACATACGTGAAAAACTATTTTTGTGTCGGCTTCCTCATGAAAACAGGTGAAATCATAATCAATCTCTCGCAGCATTTTGTTATTGGACACCTTATAACTGTAACATCTGTCGTAGTTCAACATGATTTTTTTGCCCACGCAAGCAAGTACATGACCATCACTCGCCCAATCTTCTATTAAAAATTCAACAATTTTTTTTTTAAAATTGCCACTTCTCAACAATTTACTAAATTCAACGCGACGTTTATTTTCGCGTTTTATGTCAAAATATATTTCTTCTTCGCCTCTTTTATCGTGCTCATAATCTTTGATGCTGGGTGTTCGAAACAAATCAAATACAATGTGTGCCTCCTTCCTATTCTTTGAAATTATGTTCAAAATCAAGCTTGAAATTTTTCCATAAGTATCTGGTACATTTTTCAACCTATGTAACAGATAAAATCCATCTATAATGTGAATATCGGCCTCTGGAACTTCAATGTGTTCTGATTGTGCTGTTTTCAGATAATTTATGATGACAGATTTTTGGGTTTTACAAATACTGCCCTCTAAGTGACAGAAAGAAAAAGACACTGGAGCAAGAGGATAACTCAAGGCCTTTTCTAAATCAATGTTTTTTTCGAGAGATGCGCATAGCAATCTGCCAAAAACATCTCTCTGTATTTTTATTTCTTTGACCTGTCCTGCAATTTTGACTTTTTTTTTGTTACCATAATTAAAATTTATAATTTTATTTTTTGAAATGGGTTGATCAAATCTTTCTGGTTTCTTTAGGCATTCGGAAATAAATTTGTTGCGTTGCTGTTCTCCACTAGACTCCACAGATGATAAGAATTCATAAATTTCGTCGCTCACCGTTTGCCCTGATGATACGTTATATAAATGTGATTTTTCCAAATTTTTTGAAAAAGGATTGGTACAGTTTTGCATAAAGTCAAGTAATGTAACCAATTTTTTTCGCCAATGCTGTATTGATGACTTTTTTAAATCTTTCACGGTGTCGTCTCCTTTTTTCATACCACAAAATTCCGTCATCATTGTTGTCGCATGCGTTCTTACTGCGTGGGTAATTGACCATCTTTGTCTTGCGGAAAAAGAGTCAGTTAAATTAATCACACCAGAGGCTTTGGAAGCCGCATCCGCATTGACTGTTTGCTCCAATGATAAATCTATAGGTATTCTACAAAACGGGTTGAGTGTGCGGCGAATGCCCAGCAGACATTCTTTACAATCATTCAATAAACCGGGATGCGTTTCTTCTATTTTATTTAATTTGTCAGCGTAGATACCTCGAATAATTTTGATGATTCATGGTGAAAAAAAGGTTTGTTAGTTTGGGTAACATGTATTTGAAAAGTTCAAAATCTGGAGTCCGAATACTGTACTCAAAAATCAAATAATAATCAATGTGCTGGACGTACAGTAAATACACTTGTGGTGTTTTACCATGCTTCCCTTTGAGAGTGTCTTCTTTGAATTTTTCATATTCATCGAATACCATATTTGCAATTACACTTGTGATTTTTGGATTGACTGTGTTTATAGTATTGAATTCCACAATGTGCATTTTAAGCTTTTCAATTTCTACTTCTGGAAATTGTTTGTCAACAAGGAACCTTTCAAAATGCAGTATTTGCAAAGCAAGAGATAATAAAGGGTGGAATTTACGACATCGATTAAAATGCTTTCCTTTTAAAAAAGTGTATGCTGAACCATTTGCCATAATGCCACTATCTATTAACATGTTCACTAATCCAGACCCGTCCATGAATTTGCCAACTGCTTTATGATACGACATCATAGTATGGAAAGAGCCAAAGTGAATAAATAGGCTCGAAAATTGAGGCTCCGCGCTTTGTATTCTCAAAGCAATTTTAGCCATGGCTAAATCGTATGTCACGTTGTAATATTCTTTTCCACACTCTGATGCTATCTGCAGACTTCTTAACATGGTCTCTTTCACTACATCAGGATTCGTTGGCGAACTATTAATTTGGAGCAAGTATTCTATATTTTGCATAGGACTTTCATCTTTAAGTATTCTTGAGATGTACCCAGCCCACATGGGCGTGTTTGGTACTTGCAATTTTTGTGAAAGCAACCAACAAAAATTAATTTGCTTTATAGCTTTCAGATTTTGAGGAACTGATGTTGTGGACACTACGCTGCTTGACCAGAAAGTAGGGCGACTTTGTTTGGCGTGATGAAAATCATCGGAACCCTGAAGCTCGAAAGATCTTTTTCTGCGACCTTGTGCATTACGAATGCTTGGTAAGAAATTACTTGATCTCTTGTCGATGAAAGAGGTGCTGTTTATCAACTCCAATTCCACCCTTGTAGGTATGCTTTGATACATTATACCTACGGTGTCGTGCAACGTATCTTTTCCAGCTGTTCCTTTGCCCGATGTCTCTACAAATCTGTCAAAATTATCCCATGCTACTCCAGACGGTAAAATATTTGTTGGATAAATACTTGAGGGGCATAATTTTTTGCTCGCGACACAAGAATAAGCCACGGATGTCTCCAATTCGACGAGCGTTGAGTAGCTAACACAATACCCAAGCTTGCTTAATATATTGATCACTTTCTCACTGCCCGTCAGACTTTTCATAGTGAGTCCTAATAGAATGTGTTTGCTTGGCTTAGTGTGACCCCTGGTAACGTTGTAAAGCGAATCTTGTGAAAAGTTGGAAGCCAATCTATCAGTGCGATCGGTAGTTTTTTTGTTAACGCCACTTAAAACCGTCGTCCAAAATAACTTTAACCATCGAGGCGTTTCACATTCACCTCTCTTCAATGCTGTACTATCCAAATATTCAGGCAAAGGCGTAGACTTTACTTTTAATATATTGGCACGATATTTCATGGCAAAATCCGCAGCTTCTTGCTCGAATATTATTTCGCGAATTTCTGCATCATTGATTTCATTTATATTCATTTCCTGTGACATAAAGTAGGTTTTTTTATCCATAATGACACATTTGATCTTCGATTTCAAATTCTGTTGTATTTGATTGGATAGATTTATGATGCTATGACCAAAGTAGTCATTTTGCAGACCTGCCGCCACATGTAACTCGTCCAAAAATTCTATTAAGCAATGTTTTAAGTGAGTCAATGACAAAATTCTTTTGTTAATAATGACTTCCTCAGTAATGTAGTTGAATATTCGCTCACGAGCTGCTTGATGGATGTTACGTTTAGCCGACCATGTTGTTTCTTTGGCTTTAGATTGTTCATTTGAACATTTGCCATAATAAGAAGTACCACACACCTTATGGTATGCTAAAATCTTGTTAGGCTGTGCTTGTTCCAGAGCAATTCTCGACAGCATTTCTGTATCATCTATCGTTGTGGCGTATGATTTGATGGTTTTAAAATATCTATCTTTTGCTTTGGAGAGAATACAACCTATTTTTCGTCCTCTACGTCCAATGCGACGTTTACCACAAAAAAAACATGTCTCTGTTTCTGAATCATCTTTTTGGTTTTCATCTTCCATTTTATTATCGTCATTGTCGTGGATATCACTTTCATTACTATGAAATAAAATTCTTGATGAGAAATTGCTCAAACGGGAAGTTTCTTATTTAAAAAAAAAAAAAAAAAAATCAGATTATTTTTTTGTTAGAGATATCAGCTCTGTTCCAACCAACATGAAAACCGTTCCAGAACCAGTAAATTTCAGTTGCCCACCTATTTTTCAATAGGTTGAATGTTTATCCTACTTGACAAATGAATTTATCGACTGGAAATTATTACCGTTCTAGAACGGTTCTCATGTCGGTTGGAACAGAGCTGTTATAGGTATATGTACTTACTCACAGTGGCGTAGCCAGCCTTGCGGGGCGGAGGGGGCAAACATATAAGGGGCGCATAATTCTCTTGGGGAGGAGGGGGTTAACAAATAAATGTTTGTATGATTTTGTAATATTCGCTTATAGGGGGAAAATCTCGGGGAAAATATTAAAGACGAAAAACCCGCCGAGGGCGCCGCCGCCGGAGGCGAAAAATGTCCTCAAGTGCCACGCCCAAAAAAGTTTATTTTAACCATTAAAAAACATTTTTTTTCCGGGTGCCACGTCGAAAAACATCCATGTATTTTAAGCCCTACCAGTCCAGAAATAATGTGTGTACAGGGTGCTGCAATTTGGAGTGTTTTAACAGGAAAAACACACTTCCAGACCAGATAGACGAAAATTGACTTAGATGTCGTGGGATTGATTCTCGAGAAACGTCGAATGTCAAAAACCGCATCGCGATATCTTCAATGGTACCATTAATACAGGGCGATTTTCGATTTTCCCCTATTATGAAAAATGGCTATAAGTTTTTTATTTGTCAATTTTTTTTATTTCTGTAAAAACATTATAGAGACACTTTTTTGAGCACAATCCAGTGGCAGATTCAGTTTTTTTCTATATCGTTCCGATTTCGAAATATTGACCAAATTCCGATATTTTCAAATGAAACACCCTATATATTAATAGCTCATTGGATAGCTCTGTTTTTACTGATTTCAATGATATAAACTTCGATAGGTTTATCTCTAACAGTTTTCGAGAAAAAAAAATTATATGTTTCAGTCATAAGAAACAATGTGTTAGAAAGAGACCTTCCTCTTTTTCCTTACACATATAAAATCCTTTTCTAATACATTGGTCCTTACGACAAAAACAGATATAATTTTTTTTCTCGAAAACTGTTAGAGATAAACCTATCGAACTTTATATCATTGAAATCAGCAAAAACAGAGCTATCCAATGAGCTATTAATATTTAGGGTGTTTCATTTGAAAATATCGGAATTTGGTCGGTATCTCGAAATTGGAACGATATAGAAAAAAACTGAGTCCGCCACTGGATTCTGCTCAAAAAAGTGTCTCCATAATGTTTTTTACAGAAATAAAAAAAATTGATAAATAAAAAACTTATAGCCAATTTTCATAATAGGGAAAATCGAAAATCACCCTCTATCAATGGTACCATTGAAGATATCGTGATACAGTTTTTGACAATTGACGTTTCACAAAAATCGATCCCATGACGTTTAAGTCAATTTTCCTCTATCTGGTCTGGAAGTGTGTTTTTCCTATTGAAACACTCCAAATTGCAGCACCCTGTACATGCCGTTAACTTCAAAAAATCTTTCCGAACGCCTTGAAAACTAGAACAAATCCAGGAAAATCCAGACGCATGACAGTTCCACCCGACCCATTAACCCATAGTTTAATAAACAAATACCACATCAATCATCAAAACAGAAACTATCACCTTTCCTCTGATTGGACTGAACCATTTGCCGACAATGCCGACTTACGATAAAGAATAAAGAGTGAAAAGGTTCATTAAATAAATAAGAAACAGCATAATTTTATTTCTTATTTTTTGCTTTTGTTTTTTAAGAGCGGTAGGGGCGCCAAACGCGTGGTGACGGGGGGGGGGCCGTCGCCCCCCCTGCCCCCTACTGGCTACGCCACTGCTTACTCAATAGGATTTTCATGAACATCGACTAAATCGAATGTACTTGTCAGATGGGAATTTTCTTCTTGCGCAGTCGTGGCGTCTTCACTTTTAAGTAAAATAATAGTTTCTTATATTTTTCAAAAAAAATCAGATTTTTTTTTCTTTTCTAGAGATATTAGCTCTGTTCCAACCGACATGAAAACTGTTCCAGAACCAGTAATTTCCAGTTGCCCACTTTTTTTTCAATAAGTTCAACGTTTATCCTACTTGACAAATGAATTGGTCGCCTGGAAATTACCATTCTAGAACGGTTCTCATGTCTTTTGAAACACACGGAAAGAAATTTTGGATACTATTAATCCAGTAGGGTAGTATTACAATCAAATTTTTGATCAATATAGCGTCAATCTAAATTTAGATTAATATCAATAAATGATTCGATTGATTTACTTGTTGAGCTAAAATCTGCTAAAATATATCAAACCATGATAAGTAGCAGCAAATGAGTTCCAATAAATAACAACCAAAATTTGATTATTATTAGCAAAAATAAAATTAAATTTGCCTATGATATTCCTGAATATAATTTATATATTCTTAAATTTAGCTAAGTATTGAATAGTATCAAGCAATTTTTGGATCAGTTCAAGTTGATTGTAGATAATATTTGCTAAATATATGATTGATTTTAGAAAAAGATATGACGAAAGATAGCAAATTGACAAATAATTAGGATAAAATTTATCAAATAATTTGATTACTTCTTGCAATATTTTGATGTTATATATCTAATAATTGAGTGCAACTTATCAAATCTTTTGATTATGTGCATTCAATATTTGATTGCTGGCCAATTGATTTTCCTAATTAGCGGTGGTGGTGGGAAAATAGTAACAATAAAATGAGGTTTCGGTTTAATTATTATTTATTCTGCATTCGTTTACAATATTGAATACTAAATTATTATTATCTCCTACTAATTTAACCTAAATAACCTTCTCAAAAGGAATACAATTTATACCTTATAGTTTATAGATAATAAGAAAATAATAACAGCCGTATGCAACATCCTCTTTTAACTTTAAAAGCGACTTTGAAAGTCAATTGCTTAAGAATAAATTTTTTAAAAAGTGACAGAATAGGCTAAAAGTGCTTTTAAAATTAAAAGATGATGTTGCATACGGCTATAAGTCTTTAGTGTAAAAGCAAATTAATCAGCTTACAGGAACCAAATTAAAAATATAAATTTCCTTGTATAAAAATAAAAAACACAATTCCAAAACTCCGTAACACCCTATGTTATTAGTAGGTTTTTTTATAAAAAAACAGATGAAATGTTCGTTTCTACTGGAAATTTCAATTTCTCTCCCATAAAGAAACAAATATCACAAATATCACTCACAAAACTCAATAATTTATTATTGCCAGTTAGCACTGCGTGGCACTACGAGTATGGATGCGAGAGTACGAAAAAATACACTAAGACAACTTAGACAAGTTTTTCCTGTGGACCGGGTGCGGCGTGCACTCCACATAAACAGGAGAGACGTTCTTCCTCCAACAAAACACCACACACTAAAATATTTTCAAATGAAAAATAACTCAAATAGCCAAAACCGTTAGAAAAACTTAGAGGTATTTGCTTGATTTACTCCTTCTATTATAGATTTAGCCAAATGGCTCGATTCTAGAAGGGTTTTATTAATTTGGTCAAATATTTGATAATCGTAGCAAAAATTGGATAGAAATTGTTATATATTTGATTGTTTTCAGTTCACTGTTTTTTCTGTTTTCTAAATTTCAGTAAATTCTATGAATAACTTAATCCAGACAGAAATACATTAATTTAAAATATCATAGATATTAAGCATTTATTTTATTGATCCCATCAAAACCATATAGATCAAAAGTAAATTAATGCCCATATTATTCTGTGTTGAAACCTAAAATATTTTAAATCAATGTACCTAGTAATTCATTCCTAATTGATTTGATTTGGAAATGTATAGATCTGTGAAATATGTAAAAAATTTCACTATGATGCTTGTTGAGATAACTTTGATGGAACTTATTCTACCAGACACTCACTAGGAATCTCAATTTCTCAAATTGATCTTGTTCATAAATCAGATATTATCCTTTAGTCAAACTAGTATCAAATACAGCTAAAATAATATAATCTAAGAGTTAATTTGAGCAAATTTCTTGCGAAAATTAATCATGGGAGGTACATCAATTCAATCTTTAATGTTTGATTGATTTAAGAAAAGCGTTTTCTGTAATCAATCTAAATTTTGATGTCCCAAGAAAAAAATTGATGAGATTTAGCAGTTTAAGCATAAAAACAAGAAAATTGTATCTATTGATATTAATTTCAATTTGATGTTATTAATCGTAAGCGAAATTAGCAGATTAATCTTAAAACGCTAATATTTATCAGTTTTTTTCTTGTTTTATTCCATTTTAGATTAAATTAATTTATTTGGCATAGATTATGGTATTTCTTATTTCAATAAGTCAATTTGATTCATTTTATCAAAGCATTTCTTTCCGTGCAAGAGCTATTATTATAGGTATTTACTCAATAGGATTTTCGTGAAGATCGTCTAAATCGAATGTACTTGTGAGATGGGAGTCTTCTTCTTGCGCAATCGTGGCGTTTTCACTATAAGGTAAAATAATAGATTTTCACTATCAAGAGCAAGAATATGAGAAAAACGGAGCAAACAGCTGATCAACGGTGTAGGTACCCAGAAGCAATAGAATTTAAAGATTTTAACTAAAACGAAATTTATTTTGGAACTTACCTGTCACAGTTTAAATATGATTTTTTTAACAGAGAACTCTTTATAACAAGTTGAATGGTAGCCTGTTGTGCCATCATCCCAAGTATCTGGCAAGATAGCATCGTTGTATTTATGGCCATGGTATTTTCGAGCATTTAAATATTTTTTGCAGGATGTCAATATTTCAGCAGTAAATTGTTTAACTTCCTCTTTTTTCTGCCGAAATTTAGGATCTTCACTCCTAAGATTGCACAAAAAACACAACTGGATATCCATTGTTTCTCAAACGCGTGGTTTTCAACGAATTATTAAAAAAACAGATCAGCGAATATGACCATAGACTAAATATGACACAGGACCCAACAGGTTTTTGACAAAGTAGGTAAGCAAAAAGGTGAAAAAAAAACTGACTAATATGCACTTTGCGTTAAGGCAAACTAATTTTAATTTTTTTATTGATTGTCTCAAATTTCTTGTCCGACAAATGTGATATCGTTAATGTAATGTAAAAAACCGTCGATTCGTATTAAAAACACATGGACATGTATCAACTTCCTTAGGGACGCCACAGCGACATGTTGAGGGCGTCGGACCACCCCGAAGCCACGTGATTTTTGTCCGACATATATGATATCATTTATGTTATATAAAAAACAGTCGATTGGCATCAAAACTACACGTACATGTATCAACTTCCTCAGGGACGCCACAGCGACATGTTGAGGGTGTCGGACCTTCCCCAAAGCCACATGGTTTTTGTCCGACAAATGTGATATCGTCAATGTAATATAAAAAACAGTCGATTGGCATTAAAACTACACGTACATGTATCAACTTCCTTAGGGACGTCAGGACGACAACTTCACGAAGAGCTAGCGCGGCAATGTCCCATCGCCCAGGGTGGAGATATGAAAAATATTGTCCGACTTGGTGTTATGAAGCCGCTCAGGAAGTTTGGCGTGTACATGAGTTACAAAATTTTAGGGTCGATGTACTGGGGACTATAACTTGTAACGGTTCATGTGTTTGCGTATTTGTCTAGGGCATTCGATCATAATCAAACCTTAATAATTTTTATTGAATTTCAAATAAATATTCTAGATACTTGAAGATAATATATTCAGTTTGACAACGTCGCATCGCCTGTTCTGAATCATGTATATTTGTTTTCAGATCATGGTGCTAGGTGGCGTGGGTGTCGGTATATCTGAAGTAATTGCGATAATAATAAAACCCTTATAAAATACTACTGTTATATAGCCTTCAGAAAAATTGCTTAAATAACAATATGGGTCTAGAACACATTAGGTCCCTAAAAACGGACAATTTTTCTATGTTCAAATTTGCATTGGAGCAATTATTAGGACATAATGAAGAAAAAAAAAATATGGATGAGTTCATTTTTTTGATAAACAATATATTATTTAAATATACAGGGTGTCCTAAAAAGATACCGACAAACTTTAAAGGGTAGTAAGGGACATCAAAACAAAAAACAAGCATTTTTGTTTATATAAACATATGAGCCATTTGGGCTGTAGAGCGAAAAAATTGTTTGGTACTTTTATTCTTCGCAATAATTAAATCACTTTTTACTTATTAATTTTGCTTATTTATTAACAAATAAATTATGGTTTACAATAATTGTTCAAAATGTTGACCATTTACTTCAATGCAAATATTGCACCGTCAGGTCATTAATAGACAACTACTAAGTTAATTAAGGAAACTAATCACAAATTAGGTATGAATTTTCAAAATGTCAGTAAAAAACCAGTAAAAAATCAATAAAATCAGTAAAAAACCTCAAAAAAACCCTTTCCATAAATATCAAATATTGCAAATATTTACCAAGGTGGTATGCTGATTTTGCCATAAAATAGAAATCTATTAAAGTAAACAAAATAAATGAACAAAATAATTGTAAAAAATCACTAGTCACTAATGCCTTATATCCTCTCGCTTCTCAACCTTTGACACAGATCAATGAATAATATCTATTCTTATCAGCTTAATATCGCTATACCTATGAAAGATGAACAATCAACAGAGAAAAAAATTAAATTAAAAAAATCGTAACTTGATAAATATTCAAGGATCCATATTTTTTTTCTCGCTAACCATCTTGCAATTGCTTTGTTTATCAGTAATAATCAAAATCATATTAAAAATCAAAGGGACCTAAAGTGATCTATCACCAACAATATTATTATAAAGTTTATCTGACTGTATCAATTTTACGATACTTTTATCGTGGAATACATTTATAAGAAGAAAATTAGAAATTGGACACCTTATTACTATTCTATGTTATGTTACGTTATTATAAGCTTAACGACCTTAATATGTTGCTTAAATGACACCAAATCACCCAACAAACACAGTACGTACTGAAGACGTACATTTTAGGTCCGTTTTACGTCGGTTCGTCGGGGATGTAAAACTACGTTTTGAGTACGTACGTGAAAGGCTGTATTAATATACAGACAAAAAAGTACGTACCAAGTACGTACGTGAAAATCTGTAATGCGTACGTCTTATAAAAGACGTACATGTTCGTTTCAAAGACGAACAATACAAGACGAACTGGATCATTACCATCTATTCATGATTTTTTTTATTAATTTCTGATCATGATATATTATTTAAATAATATGCAATTTCCGAGCAAAAGATACGGGAGTGGTAGGTAGCCTTCCAAATTAACCTCCAAACCTAAACCCAAAAATGCCGGTCAGATTGACATGGATTTCCTTAAACCTTAGATCTAAACTTAATAAATACGAATACATAGTCATTATGAACGTTTTGTGAGGCAGGTCATATTATATAATCAAGGATTTATATTTCATTTAGGTACCTACCTGACCTAAATAAATGGTCAAATTTCAAGATAAGATAAACATGAAATAAAGCATTGGAAAGCAAGGGACGTCGGCCGCTTGACAACAGCAGGGTGCAGTGTTGCCAAGGACCCGATAATTATCGAAATCTACCATCATTTTGACTACAATTGAATAATCGATAATCACAAGCTAAATCTACCATAATTGAATGAAACTACAGTTTCAATGCATATCTTTAAAATTTTTAGTTGAAAATTAAACATTTATTTGGTTGGTGGTTTTGACCTCAGGTTTTGACGTACGGGTGATCGCACCAAATACTTCCCAGCTAGAAATGAGTTGACCTCACAGCACCGTTAGTTTTTGGTTAATTTTTTTGTTAGAAAAATATAAATAGAGATTAGAGATGAAAGTCAAAAAAATTGACACAAACTTTTTCTGATAATTTTGAATTTGACATCTGGCAACACTGGCATCTTCGACCACAGCTTATCGGGGGGTTCATCGTTCATCTGTTCATATTTTGATGTGACGCCTCGCTTGAGTTGTTTCTGCCTGCTTTTGACTTTTTCTCTTGTGTTTGTTTGTAGAGTGTTGTGTTGGTGTTAGGTTTTGTTTTCTTCTATTTCTGTTTTTTTTTGCCAAATTAAGTGACGCGAGAACCATTTTGTATTGATTGCAGCAACGCCGGCATGTGCTTCAAGTGTTTAGCTTCATAGCTTGGCAGCTTCGCGGCTTGGCTATACACTTTACTATATTTATTTTGTGTGTATAATAATACTTTTACCAAGATTATTACGGTGTGAAACTTTTTCTGGTTTATGCCCTTTTACAATTTTCTATATTATTATGTTTGTTTTATAGGATACCTACCTATTTCTCTCCCTACCTATATTTTTTTAAGGTTCGAATTTTTCTTCACTTATCCTTAATTTTTTTTGTTATATTATGTACTGTTGTTTAAGGTTAAGTTTAAGTTTAAGAGTATGTTATATTTGATATTGTGTTAATTTTTTTCAGTTTCTCAGTCTAATTGTTAAGGTATTTATTAAGTATGAAAATTGTAACTTGAAAATACAATACATATTTATATGGTTTTATTTTTCACTATAAAGATACCTACACATAAATACGTACATATCTACCTCTATGTTTAGGTTTTTCTCCATATATTTTTGCTCCCCATCTGGACAGGTTAGTTGAATAGGTATCAAAAAGGTGTAAACACAACATTTGTATTTACATCTTTTTGATACCTATTCAATCAACCAGTTCCGGTAGGGTGCAAAAATATATGGGAAAACCCTGTACGTCCCAAACACATGCCTGACAAGCTATACTAAATACGTACGTTAATGTACGTCCCCAATACGTACTTAAAAAGCCGTACTGAGTACGTCCCTGAATGTACGTACGTCGGAGTACTATTTAGTGGAAAACGACCGTCTTAAAGACGTCCTTCGGACGTCGGCGGGACCTAAAAAGTACGTCCACGGACGTACTTTCGTCCGAAAAAGTACGAATTATGGACGTACTAAAGACGTACTTGTGTTTGTTGGGCAGATCTTTCGGAACTAGCCTGTTCCTCTTTCCTGAAATTGCCACTTCTTCTAAATATCATCCAGCAAGAAATGCTCGACATATTGATAATTAGCAATAGGTACCTATATCAATTATCACTGGAATTAAAACTAGAAATGTCAAGATTTTTCTGCAGCCTAGGTAGATAAACTAAATTTTAGGTTAGTGCTATAACATTTTTATAAGGTTACCCTAATAATAATTTTGTATTTTGTGAGACACTTCTGTTATTTAACCCTTTTTTAAGTGCTTTATTCAATTTTGTTCCACAACAATTATAAAATAGTTTTATAAGAGTATTGAACGAAACTAAATTATTGCTAAGAATGAACTGTTTTATAAATTATTCTCCATAAATACTATAACATCTTATGATAAAGCTGTAATAAATCAAAATGCATACTTTTATAAGTGATATATATCTGTTTGTGAATATTGCTATAAGGCAACTACAAAATATATCTATCTCAAACAAAAACAGTTTTATAAGTCTTGTCATATAAATATTTATGAGCAAGGTAATTACCAAACTTATAAAATTGTTATTTAAATTAATCTTGAAAATATCTATATAGCAAAATAACAAAATAAATTTGTTTTCATGATACATTTGTATCTATTGAGTCTCTTAAAAATCAGTTTTGTTACTTCAAATGCTCTAACAAATCGGATATAAAGCACTTCAGTCTAATAACAATATTTCTGTGCTACTTGGGTACCTAACAGCAAGCGATGCCAATGGCCGGACCGAAGAAGTCTATGCACTAGATGTGGACAAGACGGGCACTACCACAGCCTCCTACACTTAACAAGCCATGAAGTTGGAAATGACGGCAACTTCGCGTATGGTGCTATTTTGTTACTGAGGTTATGTGTTTCTGTGTATCGCATTCATGTGTATTGTTGTAGTTTAGTATTTTTGTGGGCATTATTGACGAAAAAGTGGATAGAAACAAACCGATATACTGCCCATATTTAGTTCATACCTGTTCCTTCGTGCTTTAATTGCAAATTTTTAGCAAATGGGTACAGGAGCAAAAATGAAGGTAAGGTAAGGTAAAACAATAAAAACAATATTAATATTTGTGTGCAAGAGCATAGGTCTCGAAATATTACCTACGATACTTTTTTATCATGGATATAGGACTAAAATGATGTTAATTTACAATATCAGATTTTTTATTTGGGTTGCCCACTAGCTCTGAGCTAGAATATAAAGTTTTGGACTCAATGACTGTGGATGCTTTTTTATTCGATGTTGTTATATTTGGGCGCCAGGACTAAAGGCGGCCGAAATAAAAGAAAAAAGAACAAAAGTTTAAACAATGAAATTCAAAAGTGACTTAGACCGGGGATACCCAATTCCTCAATTCCTAATTTTTGTTCTTAATTCCTAAACTTCACGTGAGTAAAAATCCCTCCGCTCTGCGAGGCCATGGAACCAAATGGAACGTAGCTGCAGACAGATTTTTGACTGACATGAATAATTTGACAATTTGTTTAATTTCAATAATTGTACAATTTGTGTTCATATTACTCTGATATGACTGTAATTCTCCGTTTGGTGATTTCTGTGCACTTTAACTGACAAGTGAGTACAACAAGCGCTCTGCTAAAATTTTTAAATATATTTGCTACCTACAGTACCTACTCTGGTTTGATTTTCCTGATTCTTCGACGTGCAACACAGCCGATTTCGACGTTTAAGTAAGTGCGCGTTCACATTGACACCGCTCGAGCGGTGAGCGTTGCGCGATGCCGCTGTAGTGATGCCAAAAATTAATTTTAACATTATATTTCAAATGAACATCTCAACACCGCGCGATACGCCGCATCCGTGTGAACTTGTTCATTTGAAATATAATGTTAAAATTATTTTTGGGCATCACTACAGCGGCATCGCGCAACGCTTACCGCTCGAGCGGTGTCAATGTGAACGCGCACTTAGTGTTATTCATTTTGGGTTCCCCGCGTAGGGCTCTTTCAAGATCCAGTCCAGTCTTCTGTCCTTTTTCCTTACTTTCTAGGCATGCAGCTTCTTTCTCGCATTATCTTGCGTAGTGCCACAGCCTCCTACACTTAACAAGCCATGAAGTTAAAAAGGCAACATCGCAATCTTACCACCAAGTGGTGCTGGTGCTGTTTGTTTTTATAAGTATATATTTTTTATTTTGTTAATATGAATCACAAAAATGCATCATTTATTGTACTAAAGGGCCAAAAACAGTAATTCAATGAATAATATAACTATTCGTGTAAATAAAAACAGTAAATAATTGATTTAAATGAATATATTTCTAGATTCGAAAGTGTTATAAGACTATGTTTCAGTATGTCTTTTGTAAATCTAACTTTTTCTTTCTTCGGGATTTTTTCGGGAGGCAGGTCCATTCAAATACTTGAGCTGATTTTCGGAAATTACAGGCACTTTTAAGAGTTGGACATTTTAGTTTGAACTCTCGAATTACTCGTTTATCCATGTTTGTTTCAAATCTAATTATTTAGGTTTCTTCAAAATGTTTACAACACACCACAGAATTTTTCGTTATTATTGTATAATCTCGGGTATAATTATCTTGGTGTATTGCTTTCATCCACATTTTTTGCAATTCAGAATTTTTTTGGAAATGAAAATGTTTGCATTTATTCAGTTTTTAAGGAACTCCTATAGTTCGATTTGCACCCAGGAACACAGTAGTTTCATGGCATCTGGAACAAGTTTAAATATCTTAGGTAATACCATAAGAGCTCAGATTTAGCCGGATATTTTTTGGCTTGGTCTCGAATACTTACTTTTAGGAAATTTAACGAGAGCTGTTCCGACAAAATCACGAGAGCGCAGCTTGAGTGATTTTGTGGAACAGATTGAGATAAATTGCATGAAAGTAAGTATGAGAGAGCAAGCAAAAAAATATCCTGCTCAAAATCTGAGCTCGAATAGTATTTAGTACCTACGGCAATTCCACGAATGCATAATCAAAATAAAATATGGAAATACTTTTTAAAATGAACAGTTATTGAAGGTACAATTAGAATAAATATTTTGCCCCTTAAAATTTGACTCACAAAAAGAGAAGAAAACTCTGTGTTCTCAGGAATTGAATTTTCTATTTCGCTATTAATTCATCTTTAATTGTCCCAAATCGCTGCATGTTGAAAATATTTTTAATTTGATTTAAAAATACACTTTTAATAAGCTAAAATGATAGAACTTGTGAATTTTTGTGACAATTATTTGACAGATGATTCAAAAACCAATTTTATATGTAATTGTTACTACGGTAACGATTGCATCAACAGAAAATTTATCCGATTTTTTTATCCAGTTATATTTTCTCTTCCTTCCTATTTATCCGCTAGCAAACTACGATTTTTGACATTTCAAATGGGATTATTATTTATACATGAGTGGAATTGCCTATTACACAATCAGTTGTCACTGAGGAAAGTTAATTGCCTTTAGCTAGCTACAACTACCGGGTAATTGTCCGCTCCTTGAAGAGGACGCAATTAGAAATATTTTAAGACTGTGAGATGAGGAAAATGAATTAACGAACTTTTGAGTTGGCCCCCAGAGGATGTTTAATACCCCAGGAAATGGCAGCTAATCCAGTAATTAGATTACGGGCATGTCTTACGTAGTTAACAACTATCTAAATTCAACACAAGACGGAACTAATACGTACAAAGTTGTTGCTGATTCTATTTTAAATTTTAAAAAGGAAAATTAATTTATAAAAAATCTAATTTTGTCTCTGGTCGGAACTTATACCTAAACTTCATTGAAGTTTTAATAGTTACTAGGATTAACATCCAAGCTTGCGGCCATATTTTAAATTAGAACTCAAGCTTATAAAAGATTGAGAAGGAAATTGCAAGAGCCTCAAAAGTCAACTATATTATATTTGAAATCTATATCTTTGGTATATTATTTTATTTTTGAAATATTTACTTCAGTTGTTCAGTTTCTAGGTTTCAGCCTCAATAAATCAGGTGGCGCTACGTAAATTTGCGGTGTGCTCTATTCATCAGCGACTAAACCCTTTCTCAGTCTAGTTTGTTTGATTTACTTTAAACGATTGCTCTGGCCCTTATTCGTACGTAGATAGGGATAAATTAACCCTGGACGGATGGTAGAGAGCTTTGGGATAGAAAAAATCACAGTTCTTCGCAAAGATGCAACCGGGGGACATTCAAAATGATGCAGTGTCATGTGATCTAGGTAGATTGGGACAAAATAGTTATTTGTATACCAAGGCCGCGAAGTGCCTTTTAGCGTACGTAGAGAAAAGTTATCGCCGAGGCCGCTTGCGGCCGAGGCAAGATAATCTCGAGGACGCTAAAAAGTTTCGCGGTCATGGTATACACACTATTTTTTGTGCAACCATGAAAATTATGTGGAATTATAGAAAAAATGTACTCCTTTCAACAAACATGTGGAACTAATTACCAGTTTGATGTATAACCTGGTGGCTCTGGTGGCACAGCGTTTCCATGGATGTCATGGATGAAATATTTTGCAAGTAAACAAATACACAAAAAATTTTGACGGTTCTCAAAAAATCGTGAAAATATCCGACAGCGATACAGATGTTTCACTCTCTTGCACTCCTCCAGAGCTAAAAAATATGGTTCAATCAGCTATTTCTGAATTAATAACTGGAAAACTAAGCGGCAATATGAAAATTGTTACTGCGAGTTCAAAAAATTGGTGTGACAAACAAAACGTCAAAATGGTGTCTGAAAGCATATTGGCTAATTTAATGCCGAAATGGGAAGTTTTGAGAGTTCAATTCAAAAACACTGGATTATTAGTTGCTTCAGCTTCAGGAGTAAATATTAGTAATAATGCAAACTGTCATGTAAGTGTTAATATTTATCCTAAATAATTTATGTTGTTCTGAAGAATTTGGAAATAAAATTTACTTATTGTTGTTGTCAAAGTGTCAAATTTTGATTTATAGTTTCGCGGCCGTCACCAAGGGCAACGGCCGCGAAATTGAATTTCGCGGACTGTGTGGCGGCCGCGAAAGCTCATTTTGCGGATGGTTGCACAAAAATGGATTTTGATTGAGAATGTGACATCATGTGGCAAAGCATGAACTTTTTCGCGATTTGAGGCCCCAGGGTACGTAACAGAAATATTTTGAATATTTCCATCTCCATCCCAGTCGATAAGAAAATTTCTGCAATAAACATTGAAGAAGTTTATCGTATACCAGAGCAGGAGCAGAACTTAACTTAACGTGAATATAATATAGGAGAGCGTCAGTCAATCGAAATTATGCTTTCTCTAGGGGCTAAGTGTCGCAAGTTAAAGTAATATTTTGGAGATTCCAAAATCGAAGGTAATCCCAATTAGACCATGTAATAGGGCACTATTTTCAAAAATCGAGATCATTATCATATGCGATCACTCGATACCGAGTATGATTATCTCCTGTTCTATTCTTTTTCCCGGCGATTGTGCGTTTTCTGATGGCTATAAAAACCAATTCTGGAACCGCACCCTATTCCACAATCTTGACGCCGATAGCCTCTGGCAGCATTGTATGTTTCTCTGTTCTCTTGCTCCTTCGTGCGGTCCCTCCTCTTTTCGGTCTTGTATCTGCGTTGCAGTTCTTAAAAAGTTTGTGGCCTGTCGTGGACTACTCGACGCCATGAGAGCCTATCATTTGCCGTCGTCTCCCAGTTGCTGGTATCGATGCGGCACTGAGATATTTGCCTTAAGAGCATCTCTGTAGCGTTTTTGTTGTTCTCCTTGATTTCATTTTCCCTCTTTCAGTTGACTGGAGAGAATCTGTCCTGGAAGAAGTGTTTTGGAAAGGCGCGGACGAAGTGACCTGTCAATCGAAGCTAGTGCTTGATCATGAAAGCCTCTATGCTAGTTGTTTTGACCTCCTCTAAAACACTAATGTTCGTTCGTAGGTTTTGCCATTTAATTTATAGGATCCATATGTGTGCCTTCTTTCTGTAGGTGGTAGGTATATGTTTCGCAGCCATATTTAAGTGTTGGTATTACAACTGCATCATATACGCGAAGTTTGGTCTAAGCGCTGATGACGTGCTTGTTGAATTCCCCCGAACGCTGCGCTAGCACACTTCAAGCGATGTTGGATTTCAGCAAAAAGGTATGGGTAGTGTTCTACATTTAGCAATGAATGGCCATTTATAGTTATATTTGGTGCTTGGGAATTAGTGCCCGGTGCGGGTTTGTTATTGGTTTGTTATTGGTTTGACAGTCTATCAATAAAATTATTATTAGTTGACAAAACTAATCTGTGGACAAAACGGTCAGTCAAGTAAGTCAGTCAGAATTATAAAAAGTTATCAGACGTGTTAATTTACCGAGAATATATTTTTCGTTAAAAGTAGTGTTGTGTGTGCCTTATTAACAGCCCGGAAGTCCTTAATTACAACAGGGTTGGTGCAGAATCTGATAAACTTGATCTCTAGGCCGATTCTCGTGTATGCCTGGCTGAATGCATTGACAATTGCTTGAAGATCGTCCTCTGTATTGGCCATCACGGCGTTGTCATCCGCATATTAAAGTTCAATTGTTGATGTCGCCGATACTTTCGTCTTGGTTCGTCAATCTGTCTAGGTTGAATAAGCCGCCATCAAGTCTGATGTCCAGGATTTCCATTCCCTAAAGTGTCATGTCATCAAAGGCGGGAACGAATAAATTTACCTGATGCAAAGGTAAGGACCTTCAAAACTGTGTCTACATTGTGTGCTTTGGGATATTTCATAATAGCTGCATGGATAGAAGGAAATACAGGCATGTTGGGGACCACAGAGTATTTTGCTCATCCTGAGTGTATTGGGAAGGATAGCAATGACAAAAAACTCAGTGACATTCATTCAGCGAAGATGGATGAACTTAAGCAAGAAATTATCTAAGGGCAGGAAATATTTGAACAATCTAAAGACGAATGGAATGAAAAACTAACTATTTTAAGTAATAGGAATCTACAACTTTAGGCAGAAATAAAGGATAAAGATGATTATATTGCAAGACTAAAAAGAGCTTCAATGTCTTTTGAGGAAGAAGTCCTTGATACAGAACAAAATATGGTTAATACGCAGAACGAATATAGATCAAAAGTAGTCTTACTCCAGGAAGAAATAAATTCACTCAAGGAAGTAATAATTAAGGGTGTCCCTAATCACCCGGATCTTCCGGTTGAATATATTTTTTTTTTATTAGCCCGGAATTTCCGGATTATTATTATATTATTATTCGTCCGGATTGTTTTTTTACTTGTGTACCAGTTTACCAGTAGTCCAGTATACTTATATCCAGTATTAAATGAACTGTAATGAAACTAACCAAAAATATGCAAACTAGCCCAAACTAACCCGTCCACGTAATGCGTATTAGTCCTTGCATGTATTGAATTTAGAAAAAAACAGCGCGCTTTGTTATTAACTAGTAGTCCTGTACACTTATAACCAGTATTAAATGAACTGCAACGAAACTAATCAGAAATATGCAAACTAACCCGTCCACGTAATGCGTACTAGTCCTTGCATTGTCGAAAAAATTCAAATATCGAATTTCAAAAAAATAAAAAATTCTATCGGATAGAGAAGCAAAAAATACGTCAAAAAGTAAATTTGAGCCTCCTCGCTACGGTACATCTTAAGGCCGAAAAAAAATAAAAAAGGAAATTTTGATTTTGATCAGAAAAAAATTGTGGGTATCCGACACTCTGACCACTTTTTCGCCTATAACTCCGCTATTTCTTAATCGATCGTTTCCAGTCATATCTCATATGAAAGAGGATTAAATTATCTACAAAATATTATTTTATGGAGTTTCTAGGCCGTTTTTGTCTTTGAGATATTGGCCGTCAAAGTTGAAATTTATTTTAATTTTGTTAAAATTTTCGAGGTCGATTTTCTCGAAAACGGTTCCCCGTGGAGGGATACTTCTAATAGGCTTTTTTGTAGTACTCGACGAGATCTATAAGTTTTATATTCGAAGTTTTTCTCCCAAGCTTTTCGTTTTTGAGTTAGGACGGTTTAAAAATTTAAAAAAAAAAAATCGAAGGCTTACCTTTGAATTTTTTTGTCGAAAAAATTCAAATATCGAATTCAAAAAAAAAAAATCAATCGGATAGAGGAGCAAAAAATACGTCAAAAAGTAAATCTGACCCTCCTCGCTTCGGTACATCTTAAGGCTGAAAAAAAATAAAAAAGGAAATTTCGATTTTGATCAGAAAAAAAATGAGGGAATCCGACACACAATAGAAAATTCAAATTCGAAATTGGCGGCGCGGCGCCAGCGCCAGCGCAATGGGGCCTGGGGGTATGGGGAGTAATGATTGTGTCATTGAAGGGGTACATGGTGTATTATTTTCCGGATGAAGAATAATAAAATAATAATTCGGAAATTCCGGGTTAATAAAAAAAAAAAAATCGACCGGAAGTTCCGTAACATTATCCACACTGAATAATTAGTGCATCAGCTGAACTAAATTAATAAATGACCACAATTTGAAAAAGAGTTGAATAGTAAAATTTTAAGTATGTTGATTCTAGCATATTAAAGGAGGTAACTACCAATGCTTGCAGTGTTCAGATAATTTTGTTTCGTTATCACATTATTGAAATAGTAAATTATATTATTGAAGATGTTCTCATTTTAGGTATTTCTGCTCTATGCATTCTTTTAAGAAGACTAGCATACCCGAATCGGTTGCACGATTTAACAAAAAAATTTCATCTATCCCCACAATCTTTGTCACAAATTATCAGTTGCACGACTGATTTGATAATTGAATATCACGAAGAATTGTTGGTTGAGCAACTTGGACACTCATAATTGGATGAATAGAGATAGGATGAAATTAAATACCCATGCTAGTAAAATTGTCTCAAAAATTATAATTCTAAATAAAAAGATGAACATGTAGGTATATATTTTAATAAAGGAGAGGCAGTGCATAACTGTTGGGGATTTATGGATGGGACTGCGAGAGCAACTTGTATACCATCTGTAAATCAGGAAGATTATTATTCAGGCCACAAGAGACAACATTGTCTGAAATATCAATCAGTTTTATGCCCTGATGGTATGATTGTGAGCCCTATAGGAGCATTTGAAGGAAGAAGGCATGATGCTCGGATATTTCGAGAATCACTTTCATATCATATATCAGCAACTCGAAAGAAAAGCAGTTTTTCCCGATATTACAAAATTTGTTTTGTATGGAGATCAAGCATACGGAATATCGGAAGAATTGCAATGTCCATTTCTTGGGAGGCCAGAGAAGTTGCCTCATTACCGTCAGCAGTTCAATTTATCAATGAAGACTCTTAGAGTAGCAGTAGAATGGGGATTTCAAAAGGTTATTTATGAATTTGCTTTTGTAGTTTAGAGAAAAAAAATCAGAAGCTGTTATTACAAGACCTTCAGTTAATGTATAAGGTTGCTGTGTTATTTAGTAACTGCCATACAACATTGTATGGCAGCCAAACTGGTACTTACTTTAAGGTTTAAAGTCAACCCCCATTTTCTGAACCTTGTGTTCAAAAATTCCAAAAAAAATATATATTTTATGGTTATCGATATACTTTAATCCATAATTTTTTTAAGCAAATTTGACTCGCCATTTTTGAGTTATATCGCAAAAACTGAAAAAAAAAGTAGTTTTTCACCATTTATTTCAAAACGAATAGATGAAGTTTCCCATTATTTTTATTACGAACTACTATTGCCATTCTACGCGACATATATTTTTTTCAAATTTTTTGAACTTGTAGTTTTCTCGCTACTGCAAAAATAGTTGGAAATACGCCCGTAGCTACACTGTTTAGAAAAAAATCTGACGGATGAACGTTCAAAATTATTTACGTTGGTCGAAACTACAACCCTGTTTATGTAAAACAGAATAATACTTCGAAATTCCGCCAAAAAAAGAAAAAACGTTCCACCATTTTTTTGACAGTCAAGTTAGGGCACACTATAGGGGCGACAGCATTGGCATCTCGCGTTGCTGTAATAAACTATAGGCCTGACTTTAAACCTTAATACCATTAGTTTGTTTTGGTATAGGTATACAGAATTTTGTTCATGTGAAAAAAAAAAAGAAATACAAAATTGATAGTTATTTTTGTATCTGGTGCGCGAAATGCTACTTTGGTGATCGAGATCAAAAATAGTCGAGATCACCAAAGTATTTCGCGCCCGAGTTGCAAACAATATTTTTTCTACAACTCTATTTAAATATCGATCATTCGAAGCCAAAATTGCATTTTCAATCAAAGGTAGGTGAATTTTAATTATTTTTGGTTTCCTGACAGGTATGTGTCACCATGACACCAGTGTGCGAACTAGCTATTTCGCGCACTAGTGTGCGAAATAGCTAGTTCGCGCACGGCGTCATGGGAACGTTAAAAAATCAATACCTGGGAAAAAAAGTGTCACTTCGCAAACTGTCATGAGTGTGCGAACATCATCATTTTTTGACAGTTGTAGTTTTTTTTTTTTATAAAAATGTCGTTGTGTTCTGCTTCTTGTGCATTTTCGGTTATTAAGTCTAAGTACCTCCATCTAGTTTATTTATCAGCTTTGTTTGTTTATTGGCACCAAGCGACACTTTTTACACCAAACGTGTTTGTTTATCCTGGTGAGATCATAGAGGGTGACACTCTGGTTCTAATCCGCTGAACAAAATAAAAACGAAACTCCTTTCTCAACTTCACAAAATTTAAGAAAGTACTTTCGTTTTTATTTTCCCGCCATTCACATGTCAGGGGCCCAATTCTTGAAAAATATCGCATACGAAATTTGATATGGATTCGAACGCTTCCCATTTAATTTACATTGGTGTCAGTCAAATTCGAATCAAATTTCGTATGCGATATTTTTCAAGAATTGGGCCACTGGTAACCATTCTACAAGTGCAGCTTGGTGTAACTTTATGGAACATATTTTATTTGCAACCATATATGTAATCTTGACATTACTGACTTTTTAAAAATTTGGAAGTGTCACTTTACCTGTTTCTCTTCCCTCTTCGATTTCCCTCACCGATTTTCCTATTCGATTTCCCTCACCAATTTCCTACATTCTAATAGACCTATCTATTTTTACCTGTATGGGCGCGCAACACGAGGCAATGCATTTTTATTGGCTAACAGTACCGGTGTGAAGTAATCCTTTTGCACGCTGGACATCTCCTTGTCCTTGTTTCTTGCCCATGGTCTGACAAGGATAAAATGATGCTTGATATTCAATTTGACGTAGCTTGACAAGTGATCGATTTTCATTTGTTTGTGTTTTTGATTGACAAATACGTTGCACGTCACGCGGTTTTCCTCCTTCTTTTTTTATCCCGTGCAAATAATAAGAACGGATTACTATACGTAAGTCTAACATAATTTGGTACGTTTTGCCTCGTCTTGAGCAATAAGCGTTTTGCGTCTTTTTCTATCTAATAAAGTTTTCGTATTATTACCTCTTTGTCTGGTAAAATAGATAGGTCTATTTATTTATAAAAAACCTTTGCTGGGAACAATGAGAACCTGGTCAGGTAAAAACGTCAGAACAGTAAATGACAGATTCTGGCATGTTTGTTTTATTTATTTTTTTATTTACGACTAATGTATAATGTGCGTATTATATTTGTGATTTTGGCAGTATAATGACATATGTTATTCCTCCAGGGATTAATGACGAGTAGCGGGATTAATGGTCATTATTCCACAAAAGTGTCAGTGTCAAACGTGTAGTGCTTGTGTATTTGTATTGAAAATTATGAGACGGATGAAATTTGTTCATTGAAAATCTCAAATAAATTAATTTGTCGTAAATAAAGTAGAGTATACTACTCGCAATAATGGCTATTATTCCCTCGGAATGTTACTCCCTCGCCGCTAACGCGGCTCAGTTCGTAATAATCCTCGGGAATAATAGCTATCATTATTAACTCGTGGTATAATCTACTATTAATACTAAAAAAATTAAATGACTAATCATAATTAATGGTGTGCTTGCAAATAAAATAGTATACAAAGTTTGTTTTACACACGATAAAATGCCATTATCGTTTTCCGGAATTAATTTACTCGCGATTCCGCTCGTGAATTAACTTTTCCGGTCAACGATAAACTACCATTTTATCGTCTTGTATAAAAAATAACTATTTGTTGTCTAATTATTGAAAAATTAGTTCAGATTAGTTTATTATCTGTGGTTTATTCACCTACTTTAAGTGTTTCAATATTACAGGGACAAACCTAAACAAGTGATCGCTTAACTCCCAATGTTTCTTTGAGCATTTTTTATTTGAAAAAATTGCCTGATTTAAGTACTTGATTAAATTTGCTGCTGTGGTGGAGGTACTCAATATTGAAAAGCCAAAATTTTGATACTGGCATATACTCTCCCTTTCTCTAAGCATTTCTTACTTCAAGTGGCATGAAAAATTATTTTTTTTTTTTAAATTTTCTTCGTTAAAATTCCCTCCAGTAAAAATCTACCAAATAAATGCAAGACTTGCAAGAGTCTTGCTGCAAGACCAAGACCAAGATCAAGACTAGACCTTGCAAGACCAAGACCAAGACCAAGACAACTTATTTCACTGCAAGACCAAGACCAAGACCAAGACTAGCCCGGTCTTGGTCTTGGTCTTGCATTTGCTCATCACTAAAAGATAATCCACATTAAATAGTAAGAAAGTACCTAGGATGCCTTAGGACCAGAACTGGGCAGTAGTTAACTGCAAAAGTAGGTAGTTAACTACGTAGTTAACTCCTTTTTTTGTTAAAGTAGTTGTATTCTTACTACTTTTTTTCCTAGTAATCATACTCGATTATTTTTAGTTTTGATGATATATTCGCAAATAGTAAGTAATCAAAATATGAGTTAACTACTCAGTTATAACTACTCTATGTATTCTAACTACTTTTGCGTGGTTTGATCAAGTACTTTTGTGCAAGTTAACTACTTTGAAAAAATATTGAACTACTTTTCTATACCACGATGCTAAAGAGTAAGAACAAGTTCGTTTATTTTTATTTTTATACATATTTTTTTTGTAGGTACGGCACCCAACCCGGATGGTTTTTAGTTAAAAAAGTACCTAGATAAATTTTTTACTACTAACTTCTTGGTACTTATTAATCTAAACTCATTTTCTAAGAAGTAGTTTACCTACAAAGTAGTTGAACTACTTTTTTTACTGTAGAGTACGTACTTATATAATATGATGAGTCAGAAGTGGCGTGATGATTTGTCAGGGTGAGGAATGTAAATGTAAACAGGGGATTGAGTTTAGTGGATGTTTAGCTTAGCAAGAAAGCGGTCGAATTAATAAATATATTTACTGTTGCGAATAAGAGTTTTATTTATAATATTTGAGTATATTACATTGGCGACGAGGAAAAGTGAGTTGGGGAATACGTGTTATTAGTGTTTTGACCCAAAACTAAGGAAGTAAGTACATAGAAAATGTTATAATATTAATGTAATTTATTAATTTACGTAATTTCCCATTAAGTATAAAAATGAAAAAAAAAAAAATGATAAAAAAAAAATATATAGTAGGTCACTGTTTCAAAGGATACAAATTAGTTATCTATTAATGATAAAATATATTTTTGGAAATATAGAAAACTGGACGATGTGCAGTGTAGCTTGGTAACATCTAGCTTGTAATTAGGCAAATGCCCAAGCTAGCTTATATAAAAAAAAAAGCTTGTCGGAAAAAAAAAAACTGGACATTGTTCAGTCTTAGCTTGCTAATACCAAGCTTGTAATTGGACAAACGTCCAAATTAGCTTATGAAATAAGCTTGTCGGAAAAAAAAAAAACTGGACATTGTTCAGTCTTAGCTTGCTAATACCGAGCTTGTAATTGGACAAACGTCCAAATTAGCTTATGAAATAAGCTTGTCAAAATAAAAATAAAAAACTGGACATTGTTCAGTCTTAGCTTGCTAATAGCGAGCTTGCAATTGGACAAACGTCCAAATTAGCTTATGAAATAAGCTTGTCGGAAAAAAAAAAACTGGACATTGTTCAGTCTTAGCTTGCTAATACCGAGCTTGTAATTGGACAAACGTCCAAATTAGCTTATGAAATAAGCTTGTCAAAATAAAAATCAAAAACTGGACATTATTCAGTCTTAGCTTGCTAATACCAAGCTTGTAATGGGACAAACGTCCAAGTTACCCAGTTCATAACAACACAAAAAAATGAAATAAAATAAAATAAAATAAAATAAAAATATGAGCCTGTTTAGTCTTAGGGGATAGCTTAACGCTAAACGATATTGCACAAGAAGCGAACGCATTGGAATCTGTGAATCGGCAAATGCAAAAGTTTGAAGGAACTGATAAAGACAGTCCAAGCACTCGTGGGGTAAATAAATTGTATGTAAAATCTAATGGAACTAACAAATACGAAAAACAAGCATGTTTTTCGTATGGTGCGGAGATCATCGTCACGATTCACAGGATCCAAAGTGTCCCGCAAAGGAATCTATATGTACAAAATGTAATTTTAAAGGTCATTTCAGGAAATGTTGTAGGTCAAAGCGGAAAAGGACGGTTCCTCAGGCGAATCAATCTTTCAAAAGTAAGTACCAGAAAAAATCAAAATTCATTAATAAAATAGATAGCGATAGCGACCCTGAGGAACCGGACTATATATTCCACCTAAACGACGACACAACTGTCATATGTGAAGTAGGAGGGGTTAAAATACCCATGATTGTTGATTCGGGTAGTAAAAATAATATTATTGATGACGGCACTTGGAAAAAATTAAAACAGAAAAAATTATTGTCAAAAATCAAAACAAACAAGTAAATAAAAAATTATTAGCTTACGCAAGTGACAGTCCGTTGACAATATTAGGTAGTTTTGAAGCAGAAATCAAAGCTAACAATAAGAAAGAAGATGCCATATTTTACGTTATAAAAAACGGCACAAAATCTCTATTGGGCAAAGACACCGCTACTTTACTTGGCATTTTAAAAATAGAAATAAATGTAAATAATATAACATCTTCATTTCCAAAGTTTAAGGGTTTTGTAGTAGATATCCCAATTGACAAGAGGTTTCAACCAGTCGCCCAACCGTATAGGAGAATTCCTATACCGTTGGAGGAGAAAGTTGAAAAAGCCTTACGAGAACTATTGGACGGTGATATAATTGAACAGGTAAACGAACCATCAAAGTGGATATCTCCTATCGTACCTGTGCTCAAGGAAAATGGAGATGTTCGTATATGCATTGACATAAAACGCGCCAATCAAGCAATAGCTAGGGAAAATCATCCGTTGCCAACTATGGAATCTTTGGTACCACAGTTAAGAAAAGCTTCAATATTTTCGCGCTTAGATATAAAAAACGCGTTTCACCAAATAGAGATATCGGAAAACTCGCGATTCATTACTACATTTATTTCAAAACGGGGTCTTTTTAGATATAAAAGACTTATGTTCGGAATTACTTGCGCCCCAGAAATTTTCCAAAAAATAATGGAAAAGATTTTAATTAACTGTCCAGGTACCATTAATTTCATAGATGACATAATAGTATTTAGTGAATATAATATGGTTAAGATGAGTCACTTATTAGTTAAAAACCACGTGACGACTCTTAGAATTATCTTTAAGACTGGTAAACTATTTTATATGGTTAAGATGAGTCACTTATTAGTTAAAAACCACGTGACCACTCTTAGAATTATCTGTAAGACTGATAAACTATTTTATATGGTTGAGATGAGACACTTATTAGTTAAAAACCACGTGACCACTCTTAGAATTATCTGTAAGACTGGTAAACCATTTTATATGGTTAAGATGAGTCACTTATTAGTTAAAAACCACGTGACCACTCTTAGAATTATCTGTAAGTCTGGTCAACTATTTTATATGATTAAGATGAGTCACTTATTAGTTAAAAACCACGTGACCTCTCTTAGAATTATCTGTAAGACTGATAAACTATTTGATATGGTTTAGATGGGGCTCTTAGTAGTTAAAAACCACGTGACCACTCTTAGAATTAATTGTAAGACTGGTAAACTATTTTATTTGGTTAAGATGAGTCACTTATTAGTCAAAAACCACGTGACCACTTTAAGAATTATCTGTAAGACTGGTAAACTATTTTATATGTTCAAGATGAGTCATTTATTATTTAAAAACCTCGTGACCACTCTTAGAATTATCTGTAAGACTGGTAAACTATTTTATATGGTTAATATGAGTCACTTATTAGTTAAAAACCACGTGACCACTCTTAGAATTATCTGTAAGACTGGTAAACTATTTTATATGGTTGAGATGAGACACTTATTAGTTAAAGACCACGTGACCACTCTTAGAATTATCTGTAAGACTGGTAAACTATTTTATATGGTTAAGATGAGTCACTTATTAGTTAAAAACCACGTGACCACTCTTAGAGTTATCTTTAAGACTGATAAACTATTTTATATGGTTAAGATGAGTCACTTATTAGTTAAAAACCACGTGACCACTCTTAGAATTATCTGTGAGACTGATAAACTATTTTATATGGTTTGGATGGGGCTCTTATTAGTTAAAAACCACGTGACCACTCGTGGAATTATCTGTAAGACTGATAAACTATTTTATATGGTTTAGATGGGGCTCTTATTAGTTGAAAACCACGTGACCACACTTAGAATTAATTGTAAGACTGGTAAACTATTTTATATGTTCAAGATGAGTCACTTATTATTTAAAAACCTCGTGACCACTCTTAGAATTATCTGTAAGACTGGTAAACTATTTTATATGGTTAATATGAGTCACTTATTAGTTAAAAACCACGTGACCACTCTTAGAATTATCTGTAAGACTGGTAAACTATTTTATATGGTTGAGATGAGACACTTATTAGTTAAAGACCACGTGACCACTCTTAGAATTATCTGTAAGACTGGTAAACTATTTTATATGGTTAAGATGAGTCACTTATTAGTTAAAAACCACGTGACCACTCTTAGAATTATCTTTAAGACTGATAAACTATTTTATATGGTTAAGATGAGTCACTTATTAGTTAAAAACCACGTGACCACTCTTAGAATTATCTGTAAGACTGATAAACTATTTTATATGGTTAAGATGAGTCACTTATTAGTTAAAAACCACGTGACCACTCTTAGAATTATCTGTAAGACTGGTAAACTATTTTATATGTTCAAGATGAGTCACTTATTATTTAAAAACCACGTGACCACTCTTAGAATTACTGTGAGAGTGATAAACTATTTTATATGGTTTGGATGGGGCTCTTATTAGTTAAAAACCACGTGACCACTTGTAGAGTACGTACTTATATAATATGATGAGTCAGAAGTGGCGTGATGATTTGTCAGGGTGAGGAATGTAAATGTAAACAGGGGATTGAGTTTTAGTGGATGTTTAGCTTAGCAAGAAAGCGGTCGAATTAATAAATATATTTACTGTTGCGAATAAGAGTTTTATTTATAATATTGGAGTATATTACATTGGCGACGAGGAAAAGTGAGTTGGGGAATACGTGTTAAGGTCTGGGCACACATGACCGCACCGAGTCCGCACCGAGCCCGCACCGAGACACGGCCGTGTCTCGGTGAATAGTTGTACCGTGTTTTCTTATGTCGTAGTCTTCACATCTACGCACCGTGCCCGCGCCGAGCCCGAGTGACACCACCGCACCGCGTCCGTACCGTGCGAGATTAGTTTTGTTTAATTTTTGACGGGCACGGTGCGTTGCAGAAATGGAGAAACTGATAGAAGAAGTCAAAAAGTATCCTGTATTGTACGACCAAAGAAATGAAAAATATAGGAATGCTGAATATAAGGAAAGGGTATGGACTTTAATTGCTACGCATTTAGAAATAAAGGGTAAGTCAAAATACATATGTTTTATTTTCAATTAAGAATCCTGTTAAAATAGGTTGAAATTGATTATACCTACGTTGTGTACCCAAATTTTCCGTCGTTTTGCCCTATTTTCTTCATTTTCCTCCTCATCGTCCAAAGCAATAGCTATTGCTGCCAATTCTCTGTTACTGAAGCTGGCGAACATTTTACTTTCTCTCACGCACACGTACAGGCAGGAAGCCAACTGACGAAGTGACAAACTACCGACCGCACTCGTAGTACGACCGTCATGCGGCCGTGTGTTGGAAATGTGTGGCTTTTACCTTATTGAGCGACACACTGCCGTGTTACTGCACGGACTCGGTGCGGGCTCGGTGCGGATACGGTGCGGTCATGTGTGTCCAGACCTTTATTAGTGTTTTGACCCAAAACTAAGGAAGTAAGTACATAGAAAATGTTATAATATTAATGTAATTTATTAATTTACGTAATTTCCCATTAAGTATAAAAATGAAAAAAAAAATAATAATAATAAAAAAAAAAAAAAAAAATAGTAGGTCACTGTTTCAATGGATACAAATTAGTTATCTATTAATGATAAAATATATTGCGAATAAAGAAAACTGGACGATGTGCAGTCTAGCTTGGTAACATCTAGCTTGTAATTAGGCAAATGCCCAAGCTAGCTTAAAAAAAAAAGCTTATCGGGAAAAAAAAAAACTGGACATTGTTCAGTCTTAGCTTGCTAATACCGAGCTTGTAATTGGACAAACGTCCAAATTAGCTTATGAAATAAGCTTGTCAAAATAAAAAAAAAACTGGACATTGTTCAGTCTTAGCTTGCTAATACCGAGCTTGTAAATGGACAAACGTCCAAATTAGCTTATGAAATAAGCTTGTCGAAAAAAAACAACTGGACATTGTTCAGTCTTAGCTTGCTAATACCGAGCTTGTAATTGGACAAACGTCCAAATTAGCTTATGAAATAAGCTTGTCGGAAAAAAAAAAACTGGACATTGTTCAGTCTTAGCTTGCTAATACCGAGCTTGTAATTGGACAAACGTTCAAATTAGCTTATGAAATAAGTTTGTCAAAAAAAAAAAAACTGGACATTGTTCAGTCTTAGCTTGGTAATACCGAGCTTGTAATTGGACAAACGTCCAAATTAGCTTATGAAATAAGCTTGTCAAAATTAAAAAAAAAAAACTGGACATTGTTCAGTCTTAGCTTGCTAATACCGAGCTTGTAATTGGACAAACGTCCGAATTAGCTTATGAAATAAGCTTGTCTAAATAAAAAACTGGACATTGTTCAGACTTTAGCTTACTAATACCAAGCTTGTAATTGGGCAAATGCCCAAGTTAGCTTATAAAACAATAAGCTTGTTAAAATAAAAACTGAACATTGTTCAGTCTTAGCTTGCTGATACCAAGCTTGTAATGGGACAAACGTCCAAGTTACCCAGATAAAAAAAAATAAAATAAAATAAAATAAAATAAAATAAAATAAAATAAAATAAAATAAAATAAAATAAAATAAAATAAAATAAAATAAAATAAAATAAAATAAAATAAAATAAAATAAAATAAAATAAAATAAAATAAAATAAAATAAAATAAAATAAAATAAAATAAAATAAAATAAAATAAAATAAAATAAAATAAAATAAAATAAAATAAAATAAAATAAAATAAAATAAAAATATGAGCCTGTTTAGTCTTAGCTTATGAATGAGCAAACAAATAATACCTACTTAAATTGCAATGCAACCTGTAATTATGAATTTCAGCAATGGCAAATATGTCAGGAATTGAACAATTCCAATGTGAAGGAGACCCATTTTTCCTAGGAACAAGGTGGGAGAAATGGAAGAGAGCGTTAGGAATCTACCTCTCTGTTTCGGACATAACTGATGCAGTTAAAAAGCGAGCAGTTCTTCTCCATTATGGAGGCATGGCATTGCAAGAGATTTTCTACAGCTTGCCAGGAGCAGATGTAGTCCCCACTGTGGAAGGTAATCAAGATGTGGATGTTTTCGTAGTCGCCTTGGAAAAACTTGACGGCTACTTTCTACCCAAACAAAGTAAGTTATTCGAAAGATATAACTTCCGGTTGATGAAACAGGCAGACGATGAAAAATTCGATAAGTTTCTTGTCCGACTACGACATCAAGCTGCTAAACGTCTTTTCACCAACCAGGAGGAACATCTTATTGATCAGATAACTGAAAAATGTAAGTCAAAGGACCTAAGGAGGAAAATTTTGTCATAATGGGATAGCTTAACGCTAAACGATATTGTACAAGAAGCGAACGCGTTGGAATCTGTGAATCGCAAAGGAATCTATATGTACAAAATGTAATTTTAAAGGTCATTTCAGGAAATGTTGTAGGTCAAAGCGGAAAAGGACGGGTCCTCAGGCGAATCAATCTTTCAAAAGTAAATACCCAGAAAAAATCAAAATTCATTAATAAAATAGATAGCGATAGCGACCCTGACGAGCCGGACTATATATTCCACCTAAACGACGACACAACTGTCATATGTGAAGTAGGAGGGGTTAAAATACCCATGATTGTTGATTCGGGTAGTAAAAATAATATTATTGATGACGGCACTTGGGAAAAATTAAAACAGAAAAAAATTATTGTCAAAAAATCAAAACAAACAAGTAAATAAAAAATTATTAGCTTACGCAAGTGACAGTCCGTTGACAATATTAGGTAGTTTTGAAGCAGAAATCAAAGCTAACAATAAGAAAGAAGATGTCATATTTTACGTTATAAAAAACAACACAAAATCTCTATTGGGCAAAGACACCGCTACTTTACTTGGCATTTTAAAAATAGAAATAAATGTAAATAAATATAACATCTTCATTTCCAAAGTTTAAGGGTATTGTAGTAGATATCCCAATTGACAAGAGGTTTCAACCAGTCGCCCAACCGTATAGGAGAATTCCTATACCGTTGGAGGAGAAAGTTGAAAAAGCCTTACAAGAACTATTGGACGGTGATATAATTGAACAGGTAAACGAACCATCAAAGTGGATATCTCCTATCGTACCTGTGCTCAAGGAAAATGGAGATGTTCGTATATGCATTGACATGAGACGCGCCAATCAAGCAATAGCTAGGGAAAATCATCCGTTGCCAACTATGGAATCTTTGGTACCACAGTTAAGAAAAGCTTCAATATTTTCGCGCTTAGATATAAAAAACGCGTTTCACCAAATAGAGATATCGGAAAACTCGCGATTCATTACTACATTTATTTCAAAACGGGGTCTTTTTAGATATAAAAGACTTATGTTCGGAATTACTTGCGCCCCAGAAATTTTCCAAAAAATAATGGAAAAGATTTTAATTAACTGTCCAGGTACCATTAATTTCATAGATGACATAATAGTATTTGGTGAAGATAAACAGGAACATGACCAAAGACTAGAAAAGACACTGAATACACTCAAACATTTAAATGTATCACTTAATGGGAAAAAGTGTCAATACAATATGACAAGTATTAATTTTCTAGGTCATGTACTTTCAAAAAACGGCATTAAACCCCTAGACATACATATTAATGGTATCAAAAACTTTCGTGCTCCTAACACCACAGATGAATTGCAAAGTTTCCTGGGTTTAGTCAATTTTGTGGGAAAATGGATCCCAAACCTTGCAATATTGACAGAACCTCTAAGGAAAATTCTACGACTAAAATTAGGAAAAAACGCAAACATTAATCTTTATTGGAATGAAGAACAGGAAGTATCTTTTTCAAAATTAAAACAAGCCCTCTCTAGTGACTTAGTGTTAGGGTATTACAATCCACAGGATCGAACCCAAGTCATAGCTGACGCAAGCCCAGTTGGCTTAGGGGCGGTCCTAATTCAATTTGATAACAGGGGTCCCAGGGTTATTTCTTACGCCAACAAAAGCTTGTCCGACTGCGAGAGGCGCTATTGCCAGACTGAAAAGGAAGCTCTAGCTCTAGTATGGGCGGTTGAACATTTCAACATGTATTTATTTGGAAAGGATGAATTTGAGCTAGTTACGGACCATAAGCCTTTGGAGACGATATTCGCTCCCAAATCTAAACCTTGCGCGCGAATCGAACGCTGGGTTTTGAGGTTACAATCCTTCAATTACAAAGTTGTGTACCGTTCTGGAAAAGCCAATATCGCAGATCCCTTATCTCGATTACTCTCTCCTACAGATTACAATCAACCATTCGAAAGAGAGTTTATTCATCAACTAATTAAGTACGCAAGGCCCGCAGCCATTGGAACAAAAAACCTGGAAAAGCATTCACAAGAAGACAAGGAAATACAGTTGGTGAGACAGGCCCTCGAAGAAAGGAAATGGCCAGAGGGAACGGAGAGATATAGAATTTTCGAGAATGAACTCTGTTTTTATTCGAATATTTTACTCCGTAATGATAAGATCGTCATTCCCGAGAAGCTTAGGAAACAAGTGTTAGAGTTAGCTCACGAAGGCCATCCAGGTATTGTGGCCATGAAAAAACGATTTCGTACCAAAGTTTGGTGGCCAAAAAATCGATAAGGAGGCTGAAAAGTTTGTTTTGGAGTGCAGAGAATGCACGTTAGTATCAGCACCCAATCCGCCGGAACCAATGACATGACGGCAATTACCTTGTAGCCCTTGGGTAGACATCGCCATCGATTTTATGGGACCTCTGCCCAGTAATGAGTATTTATTGGTGGTTATTGATTATTATAGCCGCTGTAAGGAGATTAAGACCATGAAAATTATAAACTCTGTCAATACTATAAGTATTTTGTGGGAAATATTTTCAAGGCTGGGTATACCAGAATCAGTAACGGCTGATAATGGTAGACAATTTTGTAGTCAAGAATTTAAAACATTTTGTAAAGCCAATAACATCACCCTTTTCAATACGATACCCTACTGGCCACAGCAAAACGAGGAGGTGGAACGACAAAATCGAGATATTTTGAAAAGACTGAAGATAAGCCAGATAAATAAAAGAGATTGGAAGGCTGACCTGCTAGATTAACTCATGATGTACAACAGCACCCCGCACTCGACCACTGGCAAGACACCTTCTGAATTATTTTTTCGGCGACGTTTTCGTGACAAATTACCTGTTCTACCAAATGCGAGTAGTAATTGTGTACTGCCTGAAGTGTTAGAGGAAGAAGTCAGAGACCAAGATTTGTGGGAGAAACAAAAAGGAAAATCGTACGGGGACCGAAAACGCAAATCTTAAGAAAGCGGGTTAGCATGTGGAGATAAGGTCATTATAAAAAATGTGATAAAAGAAAATAAACTAACACCCACTTTTGATCCAACTCCACATACTGTAACCAGTAAGCAAGGCGCTGATGTCGAAGTAGAAAACGATGAAACTGGACAAACCTACAGGAAAAATGTTGTTCATTTGAAGAAAATTGCTGGGGAATGGTCAGTCGCCAATCCTAACGTTTCCCAAGAATAATGCCTATACTGATTTATTTTCTACTTTACTATTATAGATCCATAATACCTAGGAAACGAAATACGTTAACACACCTATAACAACCTGATCCATAACGCCCGCTTTTGCGGGCGTTATGATCTATAACGCCCGCTTATAATACCTTAAGGTATTTTTGTTGTTGTTGTTCTATTAATTTGCACTTTACCCTAGGCAGCCACTAAATGTCTGACCGAAAATAATTTTCGGTCTAGCCAGGATTCGAACCCGGTCTACCATCAATGTTTCCCATGTAGTCCAGCGCGTTAACCCACAGGACCACCACCGTTGCCTTGCCTTATGAGATGTTTATAGATATATTAATTTATTTCGTTTCTATGTACAGGTCGCAGGTACAGGTACAGGTCACAGGTACAGGTACATGTCAAAATACAAAACAATATTCTGTCACACAAGTTTAACTGATTTTGTTAATAACAAATTGATGAAAAAACATTGTGTTGAGTAGAAAATAAAGCATTGTATGCACCACGGGGATTTTAAGATTATAATGCCCTTCAGGCGAAATATATCCCTCGGGCCATAGGCCCTCGGGCTAGCTTCGCCTTCGGGCATTATAATCTACATAATCCCCTTGGTACATAAATAGCTATTATGGCCTATGTGGCATTATACTAATAAGCATGAACTAAAGTACCCACCTAATAAGATTTTCTATTCTATTATATTACTACCCTAATTAAGCTCATGCTAAACCAATTTAGAAAATATGCATAATATATTATAAATTATTACATTGTTAGTTCAGTCCTCGGTGTAATTATATTAGCATTAATAATTTTGTTTAGGTATTTTGTAATCTTATGTAGTTTAATTTTGTTAATTAGGAAAACTTACAACAATAGGAGGAATAGAGTATAGTACAATATTATATTATATATAGGTTTCATTATGTTTGTATAGGTCAATATAATTATTATATTATAAGTTTATGTACCATATTATATTGAATTAGAATTTTTACAAAAAGATAGAGATGTAGAGTACGTACTTATATAATATGATGAGTCAGAAGTGGCGTGATGATTTGTCAGGGTGAGGAAGGTAAATGTAAACAGGGGATTGAGTTTTAGTGGATGTTTAGCTTAGCAAGAAAGCGGTCGAATTAATAAATATATTTACTGTTGCGAATAAGAGTTTTATTTATAATATTGGAGTATATTACACCACTCTTAGAATTATTTGTAAAACTGATAAACTATTTTATATGGTTTAGATGGGGCTCTTATTAGTTGAAAACCACGTGACCACACTTAGAATTAATTGTAAGACTGGTAAACTATTTTATATGGTTAATATGAGTCACTTATTAGTTAAAAACCACGTGACCACTCTTAGAATTGTCTGTAAGACTGGTAAACTATTTTATATGGTTAAGATGAGTCACTTATTAGTTAAAAACCACGTGACCACTCTTAGAATTATCTGTAAGACTGGTAAACTATTTTAAATGGTTAAGATGAGTCACTTATTAGTTAAAAACCACGTGACCACTCTTAGAATTATCTGTAAGACTGATAAACTATTTTATATTGTTAAGATGAGTCACTTATTAGTTAAAAACCACGTGACCACTCTTAGAATTATCTGTAAGACTGATAAACTATTTTATATGGTTAAGATGAGTCACTTATTAGTTAAAAACCACGTGATTACTCTTAGAATTATCTGTAAGACTGATAAACTATTTTATATGGTTAAGATGAGTCACTTATTAGTTAAAAACCACGTGACGACTCTTAGAATTATCTTTAAGACTGGTAAACTATTTTATGTGGTTAAGATGAGTCATTTATTAGTTAAAAACCACGTTACCACTCTTAGAATTATCTGTAAGACTGGTAAACTATTTTATATGGTTAAGATCAGTCACTTATTAGTTAAAAACCACGTGACCACTCTTAGAATCATCTGTAAGACTGATAAACTCTTTTATATGGTTAAGATGAGTCACTTATTAGTTAAAAACCACGTGACCACTCTTAGAATTATCTGTTAGACTGGTAAACTATTTTATATGGTTAAGATGAGTCACTTATTAGTTAAAAACCACGTGACCACTCTTAGAATCATCTGTAAGACTGATAAACTCTTTTATATGGTTAAGATGAGTCACTTATTAGTTAAAAACCACGTGACCACTCTTAGAATTATCTGTAAGACTGATAAACTATTTTATATGGTTTAGATGGGGCTCTTATTAGTTGAAAACCACGTGACCACACTTGGAATTAATTGTAAGACTGGTAAACTATTTTATATGGTTAAGATGAGTCACTTATTAGTCAAAAACCACGTGACCACTCTTAGAATGATCTGTAAGACTGGTAAACTATTTTATATGGTTAAGATGAGTCACTTATTAGTTAAAAACCACGTGACCACTCTTAGAATTATCTGTAAGACTGATAAACTATTTTATATGGTTAAGATGAGTCACTTATTAGTTAAAAACCACGTGACCACTCTTAGAATTATCTTCTAAGACTGGTAAACTATTTTATATGGTTAAGATCAGTCACTTATTAGTTGAAAACCACGTGACCACTCTTAGAATCATTTGTAAGACTGATAAACTATTTTATATGGTTAAGATGAGTCACTTATTAGTTAAAAACCACGTGACCACTCTTAGAATTATCTGTTAGACTGGTAAACTATTTTATATGGTTAAGATGAGTCACTTATTAGTTAAAAACCACGTGACCACTTTTAGAATTATCTGTAAGACTGATAAACTATTTTATATTGTTAAGATGAGTCACTTATTAGTTAAAAACCACGTGACCACTCTTAGAATTATCTGTAAGACTGGTAAACTATTTTATATGGTTAAGATGAGTCACTTATTAGTTAAAAACCAAGTGACCACTCTGAGAATTATCTGTAAGACATAAACTATTTTATATGGTTAAGATGGGGCTCTTATTAGTTAAAAACCACGTGACCACTGTTAGAATTAATTTCAAGACTGGTAAACTAAACTAAGCGGCAGATGAAGTGGGACACCTGAAAAATTGCCTAATTTTGACTTGCTATAACTTCGACATTTCTTTGCCGATCTTGGATTATCAGGCAGGGTTACAAAGCGCCATCTTTGGTCTATGCATCAGTGTCGTCGTACATTTTTCAGGGTGTCAATGTAACGCGGCGTAAAATTTCCATTTTTTGGCGAAGAATATGGGAAAGATGGAGAGTCCAATAATGTTCTTTCTAGTGGTGACTCGATCACTAGGTCAACACCTCGAGACGTCTTTGCCATTTTTGCGATACATCGCGTTACTATGGAAATATGGCCATTTTATGGTATTTCGTTTTTCTCTTGAAATTAGCGATTCTTTAATTGAACAATAACAGATTCCGTTTAAATTGCATCATGAAATGACTTGTATAGAAAATAGTCAACACCAGTGGCATGCAAAAGGGGGTTTATGAAATTAAAAGAAAAAAATCGATTCTATCTGAATTTTTTAAGTTTTGCTAAGCTTTAAAATTTAACGCCCAAATGCACCATAAGGATTAAGGACTCAATTCAGATTAGTTGCTGAAACCAGGTTAGGACTTCTCTTTTATATGCAAATTTTCGAACTAAGCGAGAATAAACTCCCAAGTCCATACGGTGCATATGCGTGTAAAAGGTGTTATAAATAACTCTGATATGATGTCATTTTGGATCTCCTCTAGCCAGGATAACTGCGTGACACCGCCTTGGCACGCTCGAAATTATTCGGTTAATTAGCTTTATAGTAACTGACTCCCAGAGCTCCAGAATCATCTCCTCGAGATCGTCTAGAGCCTCTGGCTGACGTTCTCCCCGGGAAAGCTCTAACTTCATTCAGCTCCAGACGTGCTCAATTGGATTCATGTCTGAGGATCGAGGAGGCAATTCGGTACGAATGAACTTTTGCCCTTGCAGATACCGGTTCACTAATAATGCTCGATGAGGCTGAGCATTATCGTCTACAACAACAAAATCCCCGCCATGATTTCGAGCATGCCGGAGAACTTGCGGAATCTGACATTTATCCAGCGACACTTGGCCGTTAACCACGATACGACGAGTTCTGTTCTTCCGATGTGTTAGATACCGACCCAAACTGTCAATCCTCCACCGCCAAATGCAACTTGGGGACGCATGTTTTCGTCTAAAAAACGTTCTCCCCATCTCCGCCAGGTTAGCAATCGACCGTCAGAATTGTAGAAGTTAAAACGGCATACATCAATGAAGACAGTCTCTCCACCTAAAATCCCAATTCAGGTGTTCCTGGGCCCATTTTTTTCAAATCCCCCGGTGACTGTTTGTAGAAAGTGGGCAGTTTGCCCGACGGGAGAATTTCATCCCTGGTCATATAGGCGTCTTCTTATGGTGTCTGCTGAAACATTCAACTGCAGATGCGTTAGGATTCTCTTGACTGTCCAAACTCTATTTTCAATTGCAGTACGTACTACTAGTCGATCCTGATGAGGATTTGTTCTTTTTTGAGATCCTCCACCGTGTCGGTGAGCAGTAGTACCGTTGACAGGTCTGTTCACACATTAACATTAAATAACATGAAAAATACTGTTTTTTTTTACTAAACGCTTCTGAATATCAAAATCAAACTCATCACAGTTATTTATAACACGTTTTTAACTGTAACGCTCAACAAAACTGTTCAAATTTTCAAATAAATCGATTTTTTTATTTTAGTTTCATAAATTCCCTTTTACACGCCACTGGTGTTGACTATTTTCCATACAAGTCATTCCATGATGCAATTTAAACGGAATCTGTTATTGTTTAATTAAAAAATCGCTAATTTCAAGAGTATAACGAAATACCATAAAATGGCCATATTTCCATAGTAACGCAATGTATCGAAAAAATGGCAAAGACGTCTCGAGGTGTTGACCTAGTGATCGAGTCGCCACTAGAAAGAACTTTATTGGACCCTCCATCTTTCCCATATTCTTCGCCAAAAAATGGAAATTTTACGCCGCGTTACATTGACACCCTGTATAACGAGAAGGAATTTTTTTCAAAAATGTACGACCACACTGGTGCATAGACCAAAGATGGCGCTTTGTAACCCTGCCTGATAATCCAAGATCGGCAAAGAAATGTCGAAGTTATAGCAAGTCAAAATTAGGCAATTTTTCGGGTGTCCCACTTCATCTGCCGCTAAGTTTATTTTATATGGGGCTCTTATTAGTTAAAAACCACGTGACCACTCTTAGATTTAATTGTAAGACTGGTAAACTATTTTATATGGGGCTCTTATTAGTTAAAAACCACGTGACCACTCTTAGAATTAATTGTAAGACTGGTAAACTATTTTATATGGTTTAGATGGGGCTCTTATTAGTTAAAAACGACGTGACCACTCTTAGAATTAATTGTAAGACTGGTAAACTATTTTATATGGTTTAGATGGGGCTCTTATTAGTTAAAAACCACGTGACCACTGTTAGAATTAATTGTAAGACTGGTAAACTATTTTATATTGTTTATATGGGGCTCTTATTAGTTAAAAACCACGTGACCACTGTTAGAATTAATTGTAAGACTGGTAAACTATTTTATATGGTTTATATGGGGCTCTTATTAGTTAAAAACCACGTGACCACTCTTAGAATTAGTTGTAAGATTGGTAAACTATTTTATATGGTTTATATGGGGCTCTTATTAGTTAAAAACCACGTGACCACTGTTAGAATTAATTGTAAGACTGGTAAACTATTTTATATGGGGCTCTTATTAGTTAAAAACTACGTGACCACTCTTAGAATTAATTGTAAGACTGGTAAACTATTTTATTTTCAACCACATATGTAATGTTGACATTGCAGGTTTTTCAAAATCTTGAAAGTGTCACATTTCTGGACTTTGACATTTATCGGGACGGTAATGCATATGCCTGCCTAGGACGGAAAAGCATTTTCCGTCCGGGACGGCAAATGTTTTTCCGTCCCCATTTCCCTGCTCGTTCCAAATTGATAATTTTCATACAGCTCTCACATATAATAATAAAACCACATGTATTACATGGAACTAATTAAATCTATTCACTTATTTACATTAATTGTTAAATTAGCATTGTTGTTTATAATGGAAATCTTGAGACCATCCTGTTGGAATTGTGTTTCGTTTGGAACTATTATCTCTTGCGCTTGCGGATGAGTTTCCGCATGTGATGTACTTGTGGATGCACTGGACAACTGAATACCTTTGGAAGTAGAGGATAGCATCAGAGCAGTCTTACTTTTGTTCTCCAAAGATGCCTCTATGTAGCCTTCAGCAACCGTGCTCGATTTCCACCCTCCCAGTCTTTTGAGTTGCAATAGATCGGCCCCGTTGTCAACCAATAAGGTTGCGGAAGTACGACGAAAAGCATGCCCTGTAAAAGTTTCAATTTTTGGAAGCTTCAAAAAAGCAGCTATTTTATGTGGAAATTTTGAGATTGAATGATAGCCAATTGCTTGGTTATGTAATTTCCCATTTCGCCATTGAACAAATAACCTGTCATTTTTCAAATTTTTCCGCAAAGTGAGGTATTTGTGGAAAATAGCAACCCAATCTGGATCGCTTATGATAAACGATCGACTTGTGTAAGTTTTTGTGTGTGGAATTTCTATAGCGATCTTTCCTTCCAAAACGTTGACGTGCTCCATTTTCATCTTGACTAGTTCATCGCTCCTACATGCACCCGACACACCAACAATTAGCGCTACCTGAAACCAGATAAAAATAAAATGGGTAACCTAGCTATAGCATACAGAAAATCATTTTGATTTTCGCATTTTTATCTTCTTTGTATATTTTTTGAAAACCTACCTTGATGCTAATGAATTCTTCAGCTGCCTTCGTGAGGAACTCGTTAATGTTTTCTCTGGAAAAAACGCTCGACTTTTTTGGCTGAAAGCCCAGATTTTGCCGCTTCAAAAAAGCTATAAGTTTTGCGTAATTGGAGATATCAACTTTCTCTTTCAATTTAATCATGGTTTTCAACATACTGTAAGTCGACCATAAAGTCGAAGGCTTCTTTTCCTTAGATAATTCGCCAAAATACGCCAACAAAACGGTCTCCGAGGCAGTATTTCTCGTTCCTTTCTGGCTACACCATGCTTCGAATATTTGAAAAGCCTTTTCGTACCGAAATTTGCTTTTTGCTGGAAGCAAACTCTCTCCAATCCTGTCTGCTGCTTCTTTTAATTCAGGTGGGGTACAATCCATCGCTTCATCTTCACTTTCCGAAATCATTTCTTTGGGGAGAACGGGGAGAAATCTAGTGAAAATCTATTATTTCCGCAAAAATACTGAGCGAAAACTACCGTCGTTAAGGCGTTGTTGATCTTATCTATGGTTGTTGATTTTGCGGTTTCCTGTGGTTTCGTCTTTTGTTTTGGCCTTTACAGGGCCTTTGAGATCGTCAAAATTGATGACATTGACAAAAAAAGTGAAATATTTTTTTCTAAGGCCAGTTTTACACTATATGAAAATTTCGTATAACAGAATCTTTAGTTTTTGCATCAGAAAATTAAGGGTTGAAAATAAAAAAGTATACAAACCTCGACGGAAAACTTCATTTCTGTCTCGAGGTTGAGTTTATCTCGACGCTTCGCGTCTCGATAAACTATAATAACCTCTCGACCAGCAATGAAGTATTTTCCGTCTCGGATTGTAATATACTATTATTTGTCACTCATTTGTAAAACGTCACTTATCAAGTCAAAACATAACCAGCGAAAATTGATTTTTACAAGCTACTGGCTCTACTGACTTGTAAAATTGACAGCTAAACTGTAAAAACTTTTTACAAGTCAGTAGAATTATTTATTTTTGAAAAATCGGTTTTATCACAAGAATAATTGCTTGTAGGTACCTTCTGGGAGACTTTTCTGGTGATAAACTGTTGGCTACGACTGAGGCTTCATTAATAATATCTTGTAATAAATTCATTTCTGGAAAAAAATTGCAAAATGGAAATCTGTCAAAAAACCTATTTATAACTAGAAACAACGTCTTAACAACGTATCATTCTCATAGTTATACCAACTACCAAAACTTCTGTGAGAAAAAATCAAGGAAAAACATATAAATTTCAAATTTTTGTTATGTATTGATTTTTTATTTGTCCCTATATCTTTTACAAATGAGTAACAAATAAATTATTGTACATTATACGCCAGGTAGCAGTTTTTACTGGCTCTTGAAGGTGACAAGCTCGCCTGGCGGCTCGCTAGTCATTTCCTTCAATCGCCAGTAAAAACTGTTTTACCTGGCTAATAATGTAAAATACTATTATATGGTTTAGATGGGGCTCTTATTAGTTAAAAACCACGTGACCACTGTTAGAATTAATTGTAAGACTGGTAAACTATTTTATATGGTTTATATGGGGCTCTTATTAGTTAAAAACCACGTGACCACTCTTAGAATTAATTGTAAGACTGCTAAACTACATAGTAGTGAAGAACTAAGAAACAGAATAATAAATGCATTTGCAACTATCAATAGAAGGGACGTTTACAAGGCAACTCAAAAAATTCAAACAAAAATAAGCAACTGTATTAGGGCAAACGGTAATATTTTTGAACACATGCGCCGAAATTGATGTAGGTACATATTTGGTTGTTTTCCAAGTTTTCATTTAGATAGGTAGGTACTTACTTCCTAGATTAGATTAGATTATACTTTATTAGTTCCTAAGTTTGTACTTATAAAATGTTTGCAATTTTGGAAAGCGTTTTAATTATTATTCAGTTATTTGTCAAAAAAAAATGAAAAAAAAAAAAAATTGCTAGAAAATAACTCAATCTACTTTCGACAAGAAAAATGTGTTGAATGAAGATGCAGAAAGTTATGTGTTCGCCAGGGATCGGCACTTCGATGGCATTGATAATTATTAGTTAACCAACAGCTAAATTCAATAACCGTCCACTGATAAACCGGTCCTTAGTTTGCTATTTGTTTAATTAAGTCGTTTTTAATTCATACCTGAATATTATTTATACCTACCTATTAGAATTTTTTCATAAGGTATCATTTTTCGCCTGCCTGAAATTGAATTTAGGTATGTTTTAAATAATAACAATTTAATTATTGAGTGCTTTGCATAAAATAATGTGTCAGACAGAAAAGTTTATGACAAAAACATTGCGTTAGACAAAGATGAGCTGGATAGGCATCTCCACACGACTTATCTACCTAATTTTTCCCCAGAAATATTTCTTCTATCAATTGTTGCAATACACTATTAGATTTAACAAGTCAAAAACTAACAAAAAACAGAAAAAAAAGTTGAGGTCCGTATTTGAAAAAATAAAGTTGATGATAGTGGCTCAAAGACGAAACGTCGGATTTCAAATTTGATGATACTGTAATAGCTTAGGTTATCGGGACATTGTTTATTTATTTATTTATTTATTTATTTTTATTTATTTATTACAAAAGGTACCCTAACATGATGAATTAACATCACAATTTACAAGAGTACACTATAGATATTACATTTATCTTAAATTCAAGACAATAAAACTAAAACTAATTATTCAGTAAACCCAAAAAGAGCAAGAGAAAAAGAGAAAAAAAAAATCTAATACTGCAGTACTTAATTGCTGCGATAACAAAAACTTCGTATTTAATTCGAAATAAAAACAAGGATTGATTGGTTTCGAAATGCGTTAAGTGATAAAGCAAAAATATCAATATGTGAAAAATAATCATTATACTGTCTCTGCAATAAAGAAAATGGAGATTTGTTGCCCAAATTTGTATTATATTTAGGCGGGTAAAATAATGTAGGCGTTCGAGTCCTTACACCAGAAATATTAAAAGACAGTCTTCCCAATATCATAGGACAGTCAATTCTATGTGCAATTACATTATGTAAAAATAATCCACTGGAGACTATTCTTCGTGAAGATAACTGCAACATTTTGTAGTGATTTAGGCTTGCCTCATACAAAGCATTAATGAGATGACGATTATATCTGAAATTTAGATGATAAATAAACTTGATTTGGATTTTTTCAACACGATTGACATACTTATGATATTGGGGGTTCCACACTACGCTTGCAAATTCAAGATGGGATCGCACGTAAGAATTGAATAATAGAATTAATGACTTTGGATCTTGGAACTCTTTACTCACTCGTAAAATAAACCCTAAATTTTTGTATGCCTTTTTTACTACATTTTCTATATGAATATCAAAACAGAGTTTAGAGTCAATCGTCACACCAAGATCTCTGATAAATTCTACCTTTTTTATAGTCACTCCATTAAATGTATATGCAAAACCAATTTCATTTCTAAGCTTAGAGAACTTTACATAATAGCACTTATCCACATTCAAGGAGAGTTGATTAAGTACACAATAATTATAAAAGCGATCCAAGTCTTCCTGGAACCTATAGCAATCCTCGATGGATCTAACCACTGCATAAGATTTTTGATCATCAGCGTAAGACAAAGATTTTGAAGAAATAAAACATTCACGTGCATCAGCAATAAACAGCGAGAAAAGCAGAGGTCCCACGTGAGATCCCTGTGGTATTCCGGAAGTTATATCAATAGATTTCGACTTTACCCCGTCCAATTCTACAAACTGGTTTCTGGAACTAATATAAGATTGTAGAAATTTGTAAAGACAACCATGCACACCGATATTTCTCAATTTCACAAGTAACGTAGGATGATGGATTTTATCGAATGCTTTAGAAAAATCAGTGTACACGGCGTCAATTTGCATTCTCCTATCCAACGCCTCAGATGCATCCTGAACGTATGGCAGTAAATTAGTAACCACCGATCTCCCTCTATAAAAACCATGCTGTGTATCCCCAATAACATGCTTGAGCTTGAAAAATAAATACTCTGTTATAATTGCTTCCAACATTTTACCGGGAATAGACAGAATCGAAATCGGCCGATAGTTAGAAACGTCAGTCTTACTACCACCTTTATGAACAGGTGTTATCTTGGCACATTTCCAAATGCTTGGAAAGTGCCCTTCGCTTAGACTTTTGTTAAAAATTATGTGCAGTGGTAATATCAAAGCCTCTGCGCAAGACTTAAGCAAAATCGGCGGCAGACTATCAGGACCTGGACCCTTATTTATATCTAATCTATTAAGCTGGTCTCTAATTTGTTCCTCTGTAATAGAGTTTAACGTAACTGAATCGTATGGCATATCTAATGGCAATATGTTTGATGGAGTGCTAGCAGATACATAAACACTAGAGAAAAACTCTGAAAATGATACGCTCAAGTCAACGGTTTAAAGTAGAATCTATTCAATATAATTTAACAATAATTAAGTTAAGTCTATTATTGAAACTGCAACATAGACATAATTACCCTAGTTACAATGAACCTTAAATCTAATGCAATATTTGCCAAGAAAGCTGTGCTGGGCATTTTGCAATAATATATTGCTTCCAACTAACAAAATGATGACTCTTTAATATTAGGGTCAAGAACCTATAACAACTTTATAGGTATATAAGATATTTTCCCATTACATTTCCCCTGCATTTTATTTCCAATTTCAAATTGCTAAACCACTGGCGGATCCAGAGGTGTTTTGGGAAGGGGCACTTAACCTGACAACGTGGTCATCTAGCAGCCGCCGGGGGCTAATCGCCGGGGGCTAATCGCCGGGGGCTAATCGCCGGGGGCTAATCGCCGGGGGCTAATCGCCGGGGGCTATTCGCCTGGGGCTAATCGCCGGGAGCTAATCGCCGCGGGCTAATCGCCGGGGGCTAATCGCCGGGGGCTAATCGCCGGGGGCTAATCGCCGGGGGCTAATCGCCGGGGGCTAATCGCCGGGGGCTAATCGCCGGGGGCTAATCGCCGGGGGCTAATCGCCGGGGGCTAATCGCCGGGGGCTAATCGCCGGGGGCTAATCGCCGGGGGCTAATCGCCGGGGGCTAATCGCCGGGGGCTAATCGCCGGGGGCTAATCGCCGGGGGCTAATCGCCGGGGGCTAATCGCCGGGGGCTAATCGCCGGGGGCTAATCGCCGGGGGCTAATCGCCGGGGGCTAATCGCCGGGGGCTAATCGCCGGGGCTAATCGCCGGGGGCTAATCGCCGGGGGCTAATCGCCGGGGGCTAATCGCCGGGGGCTAATCGCCGGGGGCTAATCGCCGGGGGCTAATCGCCGGGGGCTAATCGCCGGGGGCTAATCGCCGGGGGCTAATCGCCGGGGGCTAATCGCCGGGGGCTAATCGCCGGGGGCTAATCGCCGGGGGCTAATCGCCGGGGGCTAATCGCCGGGGGCTAATCGCCGGGGGCTAATCGCCGGGGGCTAATCGCCGGGGGCTAATCGCCGGGGGCTAATCGCCGGGGGCTAATCGCCGGGGGCTAATCGCCGGGGGCTAATCGCCGGGGGCTAATCGCCGGGGGCTAATCGCCGGGGGCTAATCGCCGGGGGCTAATCGCCGGGGGCTAATCGCCGGGGGCTAATCGCCGGGGGCTAATCGCCGGGGGCTAATCGCCGGGGGCTAATCGCCGGGGGCTAATCGCCGGGGGCTAATCGCCGGGGGCTAATCGCCGGGGGCTAATCGCCGGGGGCTAATCGCCGGGGGCTAATCGCCGGGGGCTAATCGCCGGGGGCTAATCGCCGGGGGCTAATCGCCGGGGGCTAATCGCCGGGGGCTAATCGCCGGGGGCTAATCGCCGGGGGCTAATCGCCGGGGGCTAATCGCCGGGGGCTAATCGCCGGGGGCTAATCGCCGGGGGCTAATCGCCGGGGGCTAATCGCCGGGGGCTAATCGCCGGGGGCTAATCGCCGGGGGCTAATCGCCGGGGGCTAATCGCCGGGGGCTAATCGCCGGGGGCTAATCGCCGGGGGCTAATCGCCGGGGGCTAATCGCCGGGGGCTAATCGCCGGGGGCTAATCGCCGGGGGCTAATCGCCGGGGGCTAATCGCCGGGGGCTAATCGCCGGGGGCTAATCGCCGGGGGCTAATCGCCGGGGGCTAATCGCCGGGGGCTAATCGCCGGGGGCTAATCGCCGGGGGCTAATCGCCGGGGGCTAATCGCCGGGGGCTAATCGCCGGGGGCTAATCGCCGGGGGCTAATCGCCGGGGGCTAATCGCCGGGGGCTAATCGCCGGAAGCTAATCGCCGGAGGCTAATCGTCAGAGGCTAATCGTCGAAGGCTAATCGTCGGAGGCTTATCGCCGAAGGCTAATCGGGGGCTAATCGGAGGCTAATCGTCCGAGGCTAATCGTCGGAGGCTAATCGGAGGCTAATCGGGGGCTAATCGTCGGTGGCTAATCGGAGGCTAATCAAGGGCTAATCGTCGGTAGCTAATCGGAGGCTAATCGGGGACTAATCGAAAGCTAAACGTCGGAGGCTAATCGGGGGCTAATCGAAAGCTAATCGGGGGCTAATCGAAGGTTAATCAGAGGCTAATCGGAGGCTAATCGGGGGCTAATCGGGGGCTAATCGGGAGCTTATCGGAGGCTAATCGTGGGCTAATCGGAGGCTAATCGGAGGCTAATCGGGAGCTAATCGGGGGCTAGGCAGAGGCTAATCGTCGGAGGCCGATTGCACCGTTTGCCTAAACAACCTTTAGGTAATTAATCATTGATTAATTTCAAAAATGACTTGCACCGTTCAATAATCAAGGTTTAGCGGACCTTACATTGATTGAACTAAAAGTCCAATTTTTGGCGATTAAAATTAAATCGATAAGACTATTCGTACCGTCATTTGGGGTGAAGTCGGACGATTTTTGCAGTTTTTTGTTAATAAAATCTACAATTAAAAAAAAAAAAAAATCCCAAAAAAATAATTAAGAATCTTCCATGTCTCCTTTGTCAAATTACATACTAAAAGTAATGACATTTTTATCCCACCCCCTTTTTTTTTTTAGGTGAGTTGTGTGTCCGCCATCACCCCTATGTGTGGTATAAAGGCGGACGACCATTTATTAAGCATTACAAAGTGTCTTAGCCCCTAGTATGGGGCTAAGTATGGGGTGCAGTCGGTTTCTACGATTGACGCCGGGGGCTAATCGCCGGGGGCTAATCGCCGGGGGCTAATCGCCGGGGGCTAATCGCCGGGGGCTAATCGCTGGGGGCTAATCGCCGGGGGCTAATCGCCGGGGGCTAATCGCCGGGGGCTAATCGCCGGGGGCTAATCGCCGGGGGCTAATCGCCGGGGGCTAATCGCCGGGGGCTAATCGCCGGGGGCTAATCGCCGGGGGCTAATCGCCGGGGGCTAATCGCCGGGGGCTAATCGCCGGGGGCTAATCGCCGGGGGCTAATCGCCGGGGGCTAATCGCCGGGGGCTAATCGCCGGGGGCTAATCGCCGGGGGCTAATCGCCGGGGGCTAATCGCCGGGGGCTAATCGCCGGGGGCTAATCGCCGGGGGCTAATCGCCGGGGGCTAATCGCCGGGGGCTAATCGCCGGGGGCTAATCGCCGGGGGCTAATCGCCGGGGGCTAATCGCCGGGGGCTAATCGCCGGAGGCTAATCGCCGGGGGCTAATCGCCGGGGGCTATTCGCCGGGGGCTAATCGCCGGGGGCTAATCGCCGGGGGCTAATCGCCGCGGGCTAATCGCCGGAGGCTAATCGCCGGGGGCTAATCGCCGGGTACTAATCGCCGGGGGCTAATCGCCGGGGGCTAATCGCCGGGGGTTAATCGCCGGGGGCTAATCGCCGTGGGCTAATCGGGGGCTAATCGGGAGCTAATCGGAGGCTAATCGGGGGCTAATCGGAGGCTAATCGGGGCTCCAAGGAACCTGGGAAAATTTGTTTCGATTTTATTTTTAATTTTATATCCTCAACAGACTCATTTAAAGATAGTAGAAGCGTATTTTCGAAGTATATCAATTTGTTCAAATGGGAAGGGTATGGCTCATTAGCATATTCCGAGAGAGCATTTTCTAATCGGAGGCTAATCGCCGGAGGCTAATCGGGGGCTAATTGCAGGAGGCTAATCGTCGGAGGCTAATCGGAGGCTAGTCGGGGGCTAATCGCCGGATGCTAATCGTCGGAGGCTAATCGGGGGCTAATCGGAGGCTAATCGGGGGCTAATCAGAGGCTAATCGGGGGCTAATCGGGGGGCTAATCGGAGGCTAATCGGGGGCTAATCGTCGGAGGCCGATTGCACCGTTTGCCTGAACAACGTTCAGGTAATTAATCATTGATTAATTTTAAAAATGACTTGCACCGTTCAGTAATCAAGGTTTAGCGGACCTTAAACATTTATTGAACTAAACGTCCAATTTTTGGTGATTGAAACATCGATTAGACTATTCGTACCGTCATTTGGGGTGAAGTCGGACGATTTTTGCAGTTTTTTGTTAATAAAATCTAAAATCTACAATTTAAAAAAAAAAATCCCAAAAAAATAATTAAGAATCTTCCATGTCTCCTTTGTCAAATTACATACTAAAAGTAATGACTTTTTTTTATCCCGCCACCCTTTTTTTTTAGGTAAGTTGTGTGTCCGCCTTCACCCCTGTGTGTGGGGTAAAGGCAGACGACCATTTATTAACCATTACAAAGTGTCTTTGCCCCTAGTATGGGGTGCAGTCGGACAGAAAAAATTTAAAAAATTATATTTTTCTGCGATTGACAAGAAATGTCAGCATTTTTGACCGGTTGACAGGTCGCAAAACTCAATATTCTGGTATTTCATTTATGTTTCAATAGTTGCTAAGGAATCAATGAATAACAATACGGGAAACACTTTTCCGGCCTAGGCCGGAAAAGTGATTCTCGTACTGCTGAGTAATTGGAACAAAAAGACAAACATTTAACACTATTTGACAGATATTTAACCGATCGCAGAAAAAATAGTATGTGTATTTCAGTGGAAAAGCACATTCTCGGCCTTCGGTGTTTGCCGGCCTCGGCTACGCCTCGCCCGTCAACTTACCCGTCGGCCGAGAATGTGTCACTTTTCCACCTAAACACACAATACCGGGCAGTGATGGTAACACGTAGGAAATTTCCCTACATGTAGGGAAAAATGTATGTTTTTTTTCTGGTGTTGGGAAAAGGGACAGAAATTTGAAAATTGTGAAAATGTAGGGAAATTCAAAGATTAGTCGAATATTGTGGGAAAAAAAATTAGAAACGAAGAATTCGAAGAAATAATATTTGTTAAATACGGCTTTCCGATTATCGATCGTACTCTTACTGCTCACGATAGGAGACAACCGAGACATCCCTAGTATATCTTTCCAAAAACAAACCATATGAACTAACAACAAAAATGGCATGGTCAATAAATAATTAATATACAACATACAACATTATTTCAAGGTAGATATTCACTCATGAACAAATTTTCTAGAACAAAAACAGTTCTATTTTTGATTTTCATATAGGAGGAGGTATATCAACTATTAAGTATGCCTCAGGCAAACAAAATAGATTTTATATTCCATGAGACTGAGACTCAGGAGAGTCATGAGACTGAGACCCAGGAGAGTCATGAGAATGAGACTCACGAGAGTTATGAGACAGGTGATGATGAAAATCAAGAAATGCATGAGATACTATGCTCAAGCTCCTCAAACTCAAGTTGTGGCGAGGCTGCAAACTCCAAACCTTCCAAAAGGCTTAGGAAAGCTACTAAAAGAAAACTACAATCATCAAACAAGGGAAAAATTTGGCGCAGGCAAAAATTTGTGGAGGAGTGGTTATTGGATGTTCGATTCAAGGGATGGATGAAGCAATGCCCTGGTGATGAATTCAAAGCTTCGTGCAGTGCATGTAACTGTGTCCTAATTTGTGGTAAATCAGAATTAATAGAAGATGCCAATGGAAAAGGCCACATTGAAAAAGTGAGAGCAGTACAGTCTGCAAGGCCAATTACACAGTTCTTTGCCCCAATCAAAAAACGGGATGAAAATATTCTTGAAAAATCATTTGAGTTGAAACTTTCTTTATTTTTGGCTGAGCATAATGTAGCCCTTCAGGTGGTAGATCATTTATTACCTCTTTTAAAAGAAATTGTTCCAGATTCTGATATAATTAAAAAAGCAAAGTCAGGTAGGAAGAAAAGTACTTCTCTAATTAAAAATATATTAGCAGAGGATGCAAAAAAACAAATTAGTTGGGATTTTGCAACACACTAAATTTTCTGTATCAATCGATGAAAGTACAGATTTTGGTCTTAATAAAACGATGTGTGTTTTAGTTTGGTTTTTTAACTCTAACACTGGCCAAATTAATACTGAGCTTTTGGATTTAATTAAACTAAATGCTCTTGATTGTAGTGCTCATGACTTATACAAGGCATTTAAAGAACTATTATAATTTCACAACATACCTATCAAAAATGTTGTTGGAATGGCTGCTGATGGTGCGGCAGTAATGGTAGGAAATAATAACTCAAATCTCGATTAATTGCAGATAACCAAAATGCCTTGATTATTAAATGTATATGCCATAGTTCTGCCATTATTGCTAGCAAAGCTTGCCTAGTTTTGCCAAGAGCTCCAGAGGAACTATTATGGCAAATTGCTACATATTTTTCTGTAAGTTCCAAACATTGCGCACAACTTGAAGAATTTCAAGAGCTTTTAATAATGCAAAAAAAAAATTCTTAGATCCTCAGCTACGAGATGGTTATCATTGCAAAAATGTGTTGTACGAATGTTAGAGTTATAGGATGTGTTGACATTATTTCCGCTTAGCTGTAGTGGAAGAAAATAAAATCCGCAGAGCTTATCTTGCATGAGTTAGGAAATCGCTGTACTAAAGCATACCTGCTATTTTTAAAATATGTTCTAAACTATTTTAATACTTTAAATGCACTTCTCCAATCAAAGTCTCCCTGAATTCAAGTGTTGCATTTAGAATTAAAAAAATATATATTTTCACAGCTTGGTCAAAATTTCATAAAACCGACACTCACCTGCAACCCACGAGTTGCGCGCGCACACCAGGTATTACGAGACACGTCAATTTCAATTTATTCAAAATACAATAAACAAAGTAACAGTACAAAATATACTTAATTCTCTTATCATTTTTTTTTTTTATACCGGGTGTTTTTCAAAACTCGCTCACCTCTATAACTTATTTCAATAGAAAACTACATTACAAATACAATGACACCTCATTTGTCACTTTTTGACATTTCATTTCCAAATTATTTAATTTTTTTCTTTTTAATCTAGAGTGCCATGAATTAGTTAAAATGCTTAATTTTGCTCAAAGGAATCTGGGAAAATTTGTTTTGATCTCTTGTATTTTATATCCTCAACAGACTCATTTAAAGATAGTAGAAGCGCATTTTTGGAATTATATCAATTTGTTCAAATGGGAATGGTATGGCTCATCAGCATATTCCGAGAGAGCATTTTCTAATCGAAGGCTAATCGTCGGAGGCTAATCCTTGGAGGCTAGTCGTCGGAGGCTAATCGGGGGCTAATCGCCGGAGGCTGATCGTTGGAGGCTAATCGGAGGCTAATTGGAGGCTAATCGGGGGCTAATCGCCAAAGGCTAATCGGGAGCTAATCGGGGGCTAATCGGAGGTTAATCGGAGGCTAATCGGGGGATAATCGGGGGCTAATCGGGGGCGAATCGGAGGCTTTTCGGAGGGTAATCGGAGGCTAATCGGGGGCTAATCGGGGGCTAATCAGAGGCTAATCGGGGGCTAATCAAAGGCTAATCGTCGGAGGCTAATCGGGGGCTAAACGCCGGAGGCTTATCGCCGGAGGCTAATCGCCGGAGACTGATTGCCGGAGGCTAATCGCCGGAGGCTAAACGCCGGAGGCTAATCGCCGGAGGCTAATCGTCGGAGGCTAATCGCCGGAGGCTAATCGTCGGAGGCTAATCGCCAGAGGCTAATCGTCAGAGGCTAATCGCCATCGAAGGCTAATAATTTTAGTGTGCTACGCCATTTTTTTTGGCCCTTTAACGATATTTAATTTAGTCAAAAATATCATTATAGTTTACGTTCATATAATTTTGATTGACGTGTCTCGCATAAATAGAAAAAGAGAGCTTAATTGTAATAAATACAAGTTGGAAAGTAATAAAAAATTACATGCGTGCGCAGCTTGTGGCTGCAGTGTAGCCATATTGTATTATTGCAGAACAAATGTAGATAATACAAATCGAACATTTTAACATTAAAGAAGTGATATATTTTCAAGTGTTTCACAACGCCTTAAATCAGACAAAAGAACAGCTTTAAAGTGTATGTTAACATCGTTTGCAATTTTATTTTGATGAATGTTGCATCCGGCATCATCGTACAATGAAATTGCAAAGGAATATGTCAAGTATAATCTAACATAACATTAAACGACACTGAGTCGGAGGCTAATCGTCCGAGGCTAATCGTCGGAGGGTAATCGGAGGCTAATCGGGGGCTAATCGTCGGTGGCCAATCGGAGGCTAGTCGTCGGAGGCTAATCGGGGGCTAATCGTCGGAGGCTAATCGAAGGCTTATCGTCGGAGGCTAATCGGGGGCTAATCATCGCCGGAGGCTAATCGTCGGAGGCTAATTGCCGGAGGCTAATCGGAGTCTTATCGGGGGCTAATCGTCGGTGGCTAATCGGAGGCTAATCGCCAGAGGCTAATCAGGGGCTAATCGCCCGAGGCTAATCGGGGGCTAATCGGGGGCTAATCGAAGGCTAATCGGGGGCTAATCGGAGGCTTAACAAAGGCTAATCAAAGGCTAATCGTCGGATGCCGATTGCACCGTTTGCCTAAACAACGTTCAAGTAATTAATCATTGATTAATTTTAAAAATGACTTGCACCGTTCACTAATCAAGGTTTAGCGGACCTTAAACATTGATTAAACTAAACGTCCAATTTTTGGTGATTAAAAAATCGATTAGACTATTCGTACCGTCATTTGGGGTGAAGTTGTACGATTTTTGCAGTTTTTTGTTAATAAAATCTACAATTTAAAAAAAAAAAATCCCAAAAAAATAATTAACCCGGCATTGCACGCGTCAAAAAACTTACGTCATTACACGCGTTCGGTCAAATCGTCCGACTACTCAAAAGTTTATATATAGTATTTGTAATACCCATTTAGAATAACCCCATCCTTATTTATCAATCACGAATCAGATGAAACAAAAAATTACCAACAAAAACGAACGTCGATTGCTAATACGTCAATTTCATGTACAACTAGAAAATTGCTAACCTAATTTTATTTGTTTGTCAAGAAGCGACATACGTTTAGTCAATAGAATGACTGGTACTTCTAAATAGGTATTAAAAATACTATAAATCATTAGCTTTTTTCGCGGAGACGATCCCAAACGTATCCTGAACGCTAAGGCATGACCTACGCAGGTTTACTAATCAATAGATACATGAAGCTTTCAAATATTACTTGCGTAAGTCATACCTTAGCGTTCAAGATACGTTTGGGATCGTTTCCGCGAAAAAGTTTACAAGCACTATAATAGGGTCGTTACCTCCTGTCCTTAAAATTATACTGACCATTATTTTTCGATATAGTGAGGCCTAAAACTTAGCCATGTCATATTGGTTGCATAGAAAATTGTTTCCTGATTTATTTAAATTAATTTAAAATTTAAACATTTTTTGTCCTTGTCGAATTGTTGGTCTCTTTCTCCCATGACGTCACTAGGCGGGCATGCGCAAAGCAGTTGTAAACAAATCCATCAACATGCAATTTTGTGAGGTTATGTTGTTTTGTTATTATTTTGAATTGCCGTTGACCGTTGTTATATTTTCATTATTTTTTGAATTTTTCAACGGTTTTTCCGAGGTTTAAAGAAAAATATTCAAAAGAAACGTGTAACAAATTCAAGGTAAGTCATTGTTTCTCATTATTTGATGTTAAGGACTCAAATAGAGCATGCATTTCAGTTTCAGTGTACCCACCTAAGGCCTACCTACTGTTCACTGTTTGGCTATGGATTTTCGTAAATGTTTTGTGCCTTCTTGTAAAAACAGTAATCTAAATTCGAAGAAAATCCCAAACCCCAAAAATTAACAAATAAGAAGAAGTTGGTGTTTAGCTGCGGAAAGAGTTAATATAATGTCTAGTATTTCTGGTGGAATTTATTGCTACGACTATCATTTCAATGTAAGTAAACTTAGTTGCCAAATTTCATTTTATAAACACCTATTTTATGTCATTATTTCAAAAATATGAACATTATATTATGTTTATAGATGGAACGAGATTGTGATAACTGGATGTAGTTTAGTATGACAAACTGCAAATTACGTATGAAGAAAAATGTGATTTCACATATCAATTTAGGCAGAATCGGAGTTTGATAAGAAGCTAAATTAAAGAATTGCCAGCTTACGAATCCATATTGAAAGAGTGATGCAAAGATTGTGAGAATTTACAATACTCGAAGGACATTCCTGCATTGACCATCAGCTTGTAGCAAAAACTGATTATTCAATAATTATTGCTTGTGGAATAGTGAATTTGCAGGGATCATTAATTAATAGTTATTTATGTACCAAGGCTTGTAAGTGTTACTTTTTTGGCCGAGGATGCAGTTTGCAAGCCGAGGCCCGTAGGGCCGAGGTTTGCAAGCATTTGAGGCCAAAAAACTACACGCTACAAGTCGAGGTGCATATGATATTTTTTGTGCTACCGTACATTCAAGATAATAAATATCATGAATTTGATGGTTCACCTATTTGCTTTGTTCGCGAAGACGTTCCCAAACTGATCCTGAACGCTAAGGAAAGAATCACATCATGAAAAGCCATTGATATGAAACAATATTAATGGCTTTTTATGGTGTGATTCTTACTTTAGCGTTCATGGTTGGTTTGGGATCGTCTTCGCAAATATAACTATTAATATTATTACCTATCTGTTTATGCTAATTTCAACTTTTCGACGTCTAGGTATTTTCTATTTGTTTCAATAAAATTGTATCCTTAATTTGTTTTGGGTTTTTTATTTGGGAAGTCGAGTTTTTTTGAGACATTATTTTGACAGAGATATGAACCAAGCAATTTTCACCTTTCATATCAACACTTTTTTGGCCCGGTCAAAAAAGTAACTTTTTTGGCCCGGTCAAAAAAGTTTACTTTTTTGACCCGGACTGTAAGTGACACTTACAGTTCATGGACGTAGGTCAAAAAAGTCAACTTACAGAATGGGTAGCACAAAAATATATTTTATGTCGAAGCTAGTAAAAAATGCTTTTTTGAATATATTGTATAAAAAAACCTATTGTTTTTTTTGAAGCCAAAATAGTACATCATACACCTAGGGACCTAAGTGGAACTTTTAATCCCAAAGGGAGGGCTATCATTTGTTGAGGGATTAAAAAACACTTTAGTCCTGAGATGTATACACTATTTTATGCACTTTAGAGGGATCAAAAGTAAAAGGGCTTTTGATCCCTCTAAAGTACATAAAATAGTGTATACATCTCAGGACTGAAGTGTTTTTTATTCCCTCGGCTCGGAGTGCCCTTTTATTCCCTGTTCCATTTACTCCATGGGAAATAAAGTAAAAAGTTAATCCCTTGGGAAGTAAAATGAAATTTAACCTTGGGGATTGAAAGGGTACTTTTAATGCATAAATAATGTAAAGAAGAAAACTACCAGACTCCCAAATCAATCATATATTTTTATTCAAAATGACTGAAAATATATTTTTCTTCCAAAATTCTTCAGCTGATTCAATATTTACTTTGAGAAACCTAATGTTCAAGTATAATTCAAACTGTCATTTCATTATCCTCTCCAAATTTGGGACTTGCCACACAAAACAGTCATTTTTGTCTGTTACACAAATAACAATTGTAACTGAAGTTGGCACATGTATTTCTTCATTATATTTTAATTTTTTTTAATGTAGTTTTTCACAGTCTCCTCCTTGCTAGGACATTCAACTCCAATCACAAATTCTTTGCTTATTCCATCTGGCAATGCTCCTAACAGAGGATATTCTGCTGTCTCTTTTCAACTGCACACACCCAATAACATTGTCACCCACAATAACTGTCTCTCGCTGACCTAAAAATATATGAAACTATAAAACTGTTACCCTGCTACTAAAAATGTAATATAATAATGAGCCAAAGCTAAACCAATACAATAATTGTGCCAATATTTCATTACCCACCTTTCTGTGTTGACTCTTACTTCTGCACTTAAATAATCCGTATTTTTGGCAAAAAACTCTTGCAGCATAACATAATTTAGCTTAGGTAAATTTTTGCTGGAGGCTTTAATAAATCCACTATCCATCTTCTCACATAAACCAAATAAATAAACGGGTGAAATAAGTATTTATTTTTTATTTCACATATGAACCAGTCTACGCAGGCGAATCAAAATAAATAACAAAATAACTGACATAACCTCTAAAAGAAGACGGACATATGCCAGTCGCAGGGTAGCCAACTAGACAACTAGCAAATTCTGTCAGTGATGCAAACTTAAATTTAGAAATACAGGGCGCAAGCGCACCTTGTGACGTCAAACCATTTTAAAAAATAACGGAAAATATTTAGTAAAATTTCAAATTGAAATATCTCCTTTAATATCATTCTAAAATATGCGGGAAAAAAACCAAGAATAGTTTTTGATGTGCTTAATTCAATAAAAAAATTTAAAAAAATCATGAAACGACCCTATTCCTAGAATTCATTATCATTACAGAGGGAATTATATCATGCAGTACAGTTACCGTATTATCGACGGGCACGTTGGTTCTTGATCAAGGACGTGAGAGATGGCCTACTCAAGCCAAGCAACGCGGTGTCGGGTTAGAGATTGGATGGGTGATCGCAGTAGTACGGGACGTTAGGTCGACCGCGCTGCCGCCAATCATCTGATCTCCAAGTATGAATGAGAAGTATGAATGAGAAGTATGAATGAGAAGGAGTAGAGCCCATACGAATGACATACAAAAAGCCTATAAAGGCTGCAGTGTAGAGTTTGGGCTCGAAAGGGTGAAACCAAAAATCTAAAAAATCTACCGTATTATCGACAGCCAAAAGTACTCCCAATATCAGAAAATGCCAATTTTGAAAACAAATATTTTAGATACTCAGGTTCACGCGCCTAGTCAAAAGCACCTACTATGAAAACAACCAACTATAACAACGAACTATACTTCAACCAAAAACCAAAATATTTTTGGGCTAATGGGTAGTGGAAAACCTGCATGAGGCATTCCTGGATGGACAAAACTGCCACCCTTGTACCAGTGGCGTATTTACTGATTTTATCAATGGTCGGTCCGACACGCGTGTACTCCCGGGTTAAGAACCTTCCATGTCTCCTTTGTCAAATTACATACTAAAAGTAATGACATTTTTATCCCCCCCCCCTTTTTTTTTAGGTAAGTTGTGTGTCCGCCTTCACCCTTATGTGTGGGGTAAAGGCGGACGACCATTTATTAAGCATTACAAAGTGTCTTAGCGGACAAAAAATTTCAAAAATTATATTTTTCTGCTATTGACAAGAAATGTCAGCATTTTTGACCGGTTGACAGGTCGCAAAACTCAATATTCTGGTATTTCATTTATGTTTCAATAGTTGCTAAGGAATCAATGAATAACAATACGGGAAACACTTTTCCGGCCTAGGCCGGGAAAGTGATTCTCGTACTGCTGAGTAGTTGGAACAAAAAGACAAACATTAACACTATTTGACAGATAGTTAACCGATCGCAAAAAAAATAGTATGTGTATTCCAGTGGAAAAGCACATTCTCGGCCTTCGGTGTTTAAGAATGTGTCACTTTTCCACCTAAACACACAAAACCGGGTGTTTTTCAAAACTCGCTCACCCCTATAACTTTTTTATTTTTCCAAATAAACAAATGAAATTTGGTGTGTTTATTTATGACCCAGATGTGCTTTATTTGACGTATTCAATTATTTACTATCACTTCCGGTTTGACCGGAAGTGACTGTAACTTTCTTATTTCAAATGAGACGCCAGGTATATTTTTCCTTATTTCAATAGAAAACTACATTACAAGTTCAATGACACCTCATTTGTCACTTTTTGACATTTTATCTCCAAATTATTTAATTTTTTTCTTTTTAATCTAGAATGCCATGAATTATCGGGGGCGAATCGCCGGAGGCTAATCGCTGGAGGCTAATAGGGGGCTAATCCGGGGCTAATCGGAGGTTAATCGGAGGCTAATCGGGGGCGAATCGAGGGCTAATCGGAGGCTAATCGTAGGCTAATCGGGGGCTAATCGCCGGAGGCTAATCGCTGGAGGCTAATCGTCGGAGGCTTATCGCCGGAGGCTAATCGCCGGAGGCTAATCGTGGGCTAATCGGAGGCTAATCAGAGGCTAGTCGGTGGCTAATCGGAGGCTAATCGGGGGTTAATCGGGGGCTAATTGGAGGCTAATCGGGGGCTAATGGGGGGCTAGTCGGAGGCTAATCGGGGGCTAATCGGAAACTAATCGGGGGCTAATCGGGGGCTAATCGGAGGCCAACCGGGGGCTAATCGGAGGCCAACCGGGGGCTAATCGGAGGCTAATCGGTGGCTTATCGGAGGCTAATCGGGGGTTAATCGGGGGCTAATTGGAGGCTAATCGGGGGCTAGCCGGAGGCTAATCGGGGGCGAATCGGAGGCTAGTCGGAGGCTAATCGGGGGCTAATCGGAGGCTAATCGGGGGCTAATCGGAGGCTATTCGGAGGCTATTCGCCGGAGGCTAATCGTCGGAGGCTAATCGCCGGAGGCTTATCGTCGGAGGCTAACCGCCGGAGGCTAGTCGTCGGAGGCTAATCGCCATCAAGGGCTAATAATTTTAGGATGCTACACTGCTCACTTGTCTCTTTGACGATATTTAATATCAATATTTAGTCAAAAATATCATTATAGTTTACGTTCGTATAATTTTAATTGACGTGTCTCGCATAAATCTATGGTGAGTGGGCTAAAGAGTAAAAGTCAAAATTAGACAAATCAAGAAAAATGCTTTCGAAATATTAGACTTTAAAATAATCGGATTTTTTGTGGGTGTTTCGGACGAATCGAATTTTTAACTTTACAAAGGTGTTTTTTTATTAGAGATAATCTATTTTTTTATTTTTTTTTGTTCTGTTTTTTTTTTATTACAAAAAAAAATGGACTTATACTCTTTTGACCAGACCTATAGATGACATATATTACTATGAAATAAGATAATATGACTTATAATATCTTGACCTGACCTAAGAAATGACTTATACTAGTTTTGCTCAACCCAAAATTTGATATTAGCAAAAACTGGGAAAGAAGGCCAACTCTTTTTCACAAAACACTTTTTTTTTGCTGATAACATAACCTCTTTGGTCACCAAATGGTAGATACTAAGAGTATAAGTCGACCGACAAAATCAGGATAGGAATAGTATAAGTCTACTTGTACTATTTGAATTTTATTAATAGTGTATAATCTAAATACAGGGTGTCCTTAGATAAACTGACACATTTTGCAGGTAAATATCTCGAAAACGAGAAAAGATAACGGGATGCGGTTTGTTTTGGCAGAATAAGGATTTTGCAAAGTTTTTTTTCATGGCATTGACAAATCCTGAAATTTGGTTTTACAGACATTCGATTTTTTGAAATAATTACATACTGCCTTATTCTTGATGAAACACCCGGTATATTTTGTCATCGTCAGAAAGCGTGACTTTTCTACTTTACAAAAATGTATAATTTTTTTCATCGTAAAAATTGCACTTTGTTAAAGTGTACCATCGACTGGCCAAAAAAATAATAATAATTAATTTGTGTTTTATATGCACTTGCATTATTAGTTTATTTGTGTTTAATAATTGTATTATTAATTAATTATGCGCTAATTAGTTAATAAAAGTATCAAACACAACTTAATCATCAATTTTTTTTTTTGGTTAGTCGATGGTGTTCTCTTCGACAAAGTGCAATTTTTACGATGAAAGTTCAAGATAATTTGAAAAAATTATACATTTTGATAAAGTAGAAAAAACAGGCTTTCTGACGATGACAAAATATACAGGGTGTTTCATTAAAAATAAGGCAGTCATTTTATTTCAAAAAATCGCATGTCTGTGAAACCAAATTTCAGCAAATTTTAGGATTCGGCAATAATGTGAAAAAAAACTTTAAAAATTCCTTATTCTCCCAGAACAAACCGCATCTAGTTATCTTTTCCCGTTTTCGAGATATTCACCTGCAAAATGTGTCAGTTTATCTAAGGACACCCTGTAGTACAAATCAACTTATACTGATATGCCCAACAGAATAAAATTCCTTTTAAGTTAAACTATGTGGATTGAAATTAAAAGTAAAGTATTTCGAATAAATTGACTTATACTGTTTGGACCAGTCGATGTAGGAACCGAAAATATATACCAAAATGACTTAAACTCATTTTCGCAAAATTTTGACTTGTACTCGTTAGCTCACCCACCATAGAAATAGTGTCACAATAAGCTAAACGTCCGCCAGGCTGTCAAGAATCGATCGCGGAAATACTAGAATCTAGCGAATTATTCTACTTTAATCTGGAAAATTAGATTATCGTGTGTATTCTAGATTTCACAGGAATGGATTTAGGGATATATAAGAAGGCCGGCATTGGTTTGTAAGTTAGTTTCAGTTCGAGTGTGATACGATTTAAATAGTGATTGTAAAGAGTTTAATTGTTGAGTTTGTTAATAAAGTAATTAGTGTCAGAGTGTTTTGTTAAGTGGAATAAATTATGGCTGTGTTAATTGGACTTTGATTTTTGGAATAAACGAAACGAACAACGAACCCAAGATTTTTGTCAGCAGGCAACCCAAAGCCGTGACAGTGGTGTCAGAAGTGGGATATAAAGGACTGCAGAGTGAAATCCAATTACGGAAGTGCGGGGACACTAGTGTAGTATAAAAACTGAACACTACGTGAACACTGGGACAGTTAGTGCAGTGCAAATAGTGACAATCACAAAAAGAGACTTAACCGATCGTGTGAATTACCCCGGAAGTGACTCTATACCCGATTAAGACTGTGATAGTGAATCTTCGAGTGAGTTCTAGAAAATTCTATTTGGAAACTAAGGGAGATATCGAATTTGTGAATTCGCCGACGTATTCGGAACATCAATCGTCATTCAGAAGAGGTTTTTCGAGGAGTTTCGGGAAAATTCTAGAACATTCTATTTGGAAACCAAAGGAGATATCGAAATTGTGACTTCACCGACGTATTTGCTGTATCAATCGACATCTAGAAAAGAAGTTTCAAGAAAATTCCAGAACATTCTATTCTAGAATAAAGCAAGTTATCCAATTTGTGACTTCACCGGCGTGTTTGGAACTTCGAGCAAAGACCAGAAAAGATATTTGAAGAAAGTTCGAGGGAAATTCTAGAACATTCTGTATATGCCTATCACAAGACAACAAGCCAAAATGGACGAACAAAAAGTTGAAGAACTTCTGCGCAAAATGTTGGAACTTCAAGAGACCAAACGACAACAAGAAAAACAAGACGAAGAAGCTAGACGACTACAAGAAAAACAAGACGAAGAAGCCAGACGACAACAAGAAAAACAAGACGAAGAAGCTAGAAGACAACAAGAAAGACAGGACGAAGAAACCAGACGACTACAAGAAAAACAAGACGAAGAAGCCAGACGACTACAAGAAAAACAAGACGAAGAAGCTAGACGACAACAAGAAGAGGCTAGAAGACAACAAGAAAGACAAGACGAAGAAGCCAGACGACAACAAGAAAAACAAGAAGAAGAAGCTAGGCGACAACAAGAAGAAGCTAGGCGACAACAAGAAGAAGCTAAGCGACAACAAGAACGGCAGGAGGACCTTGGAAGACTACAGAAAATATTCCAAACCATACAAGGAACTGTCGCTAACCTAGACCAGAAGATTGAACAAGTTAAAGACGATGTGCAAGAAGTTAAACACGACGTTCAAGAAGTAAAAGCTGAAGTCAAAACCGATGTTCAGCAATTAAGACAAGAAGTTGAGGACCAAGTTCAAGCACTCGAAGAAAAGATGCGTAGATTAGAAATACAGTCCATCAATTCAGCTAGTGTTGGAGCATTCTCCAGTATGAAGATAAAACCACCAACTTTCGACGGCTCTACGTCCTGGACCATGTATATTCGACAATTTGAAGCTGCTGCAAATACCAACGGATGGAACGATCAAGAAAAAGCTACAGCACTGATAGTGGCGCTACGAGGACCAGCCTTAGATCTTCTTCAGTCCATTCCTTCAATCTACCAACAGAATTACCAGCATCTTAGTCAAACTTTAGAACTGCACTTCGGAGACCATTACAGACAAGAAGTATTCAGAACTCAAGTTAAATCAAGAGTTCAAAAACCCGACGAGTGTCTACAAGAATTCGAATCGGAAGTTAAAAGGCTAGTGAGTTTGGCGTTTCCTGCAGCTGGGGAAGACATGCAGGAATGGATGGCAGTATCTGCGTTTATTGATGGTCTCAGAGATTCGAAGATCCAGGAAAACCTAAGAATGTCCAAGTTCAGACAAAGTAGCGAAGCGCTTGTCCGAGCATTAGAACTGGAAGCAATCTTTGGTGCCTCACGACCCAGAATACGAGCAGTGTCCATTGAAGACCCAAAAGATAAACAGTTGTCAAAAGAGGATGGTAGCTTCGAAACTAAAATGAGTAATTTCATGGAGAGAATGGAGAAACTGTTCCTAGAAGATAGAAAAATGGGAAACGATTCCAGACAAACACCAACCCCGAGAAACCGAATAGAGTGCTACCGGTGCCATAAACTTGGGCATATTCAACGAGATTGTAGAGTGAGGATGTCCTCTCCATCAAGGGATCGTTTCCAACGCTTTTCGAGATCGAGAGACGCCAGCCCTAATAACAGACAGGGAAACGAGAACTAACCAGTATGGAGGGGCGAATGCTGGTTAGTAATGACGAAGCCCCAAGGGTTGTTTACATAAAATCATTGGGCAGTCATTATAAAGGATTAAAATTCGAAGGACAAATTAATGGAGAATTGAAAACCATTACTTTTGATACGGGTGCTGAAGTTTCCATAATTAAAAGAACATTAGTCAAGTCTCGGGCAATCCAACCGCTCACTAGAAACCTGTCACTACGAACAGTCACCGGCGAATCTGCAGCAGTTCAAGGAGAAGCTATGGTTGAACTCACTTTTGGATCTACCACCTTCAGGCACAAAACATTAGTCGCCGATATAGAAGATGATTTTATTTTGGGAATGGATTTGATCGGCCAACATGGTTTCTCTTTTGATCCTTCCATGAACATCCTTAAATTTGGTAATGAAGAAATTGTCCTAACAACACAAGAAGAATCCGATGCCGTTAAGATCCTGGCCACAACCCCAGTGAGGATTCCTGGAAGTACTGAGAAGATCATTTGCGGAAAATTAGAAACAAACCCTGGGTGTTGCGTTGGGCTAACACGTAATTTCATTGGAGATAAACCAGAAAGATTTCTTGTTGGAAAGACCCTAGTAAGAACAAATGGAGACATTATGATAAGAATTGCCAATGTTTCTTCCGAAACAGTAAGAATAAAAGAAGGAGACATTATTGGAGCTCTCGAACCAGTGAAGCAAATATCGAACTGTGACCTACCAGATAAGCGACATTTTGTGAAATCCAAATTAGATACAGACACCTTGATGCAGACCTTGGCGAAATCATGGAAACATCTCGATCCAGATAGACTTCAAGAAGCCACAGATTTCCTTTTGAAAGAAGCAGACGTATTTGTGATGGACAATCAAACCGGCCGAACCAGCTTAATTCAACACAAAATTGATACTGGATTGGCACACCCAATTAGACAACCACCACGACGTATGCCAGTAGCGAAGCAACAGGAAGTGGAAAACCAAATTGATAAAATGCTTCAAGAGGGAATCATTGAAGAGTCAAATAGTCCATGGTCCGCGCCAGTAGTATTGGTTACGAAGAAAGATGGGAGTCTTAGATTTTGTGTGGACTACCGAAAGCTTAATGACGTCACCAAGAAGGACAGCTTCCCTCTCCCAAGAATAGACGATAAACTAACAACTCTATCGGGCTCCAAATGGTTTTCCACCTTGGATCTCAAAAGTGGATACTGGCAAGTGGCAATACATGACGATGACAAAGAGAAAACTGCCTTCAGTACCGGTAGCGGACTATACCAGTTTAATGTAATGCCTTTCGGATTGTGTAATGCTCCAGCTACGTTTGAGCGACTGATGCATCTTGTTTTGCGAGGCCTTACATGGAGAACTTGCCTGGTATATTTGGATGATGTCATGATTATGGGAAATTCGTTCCAAGAACATCTCAATAACCTAAAAGAAGTTTTTGACCGCTTCCGGAATGCCAACTTGAAACTCAATCCAAATAAGTGTTTCCTATTTCAAAAGAAAGTGGAATTCTTGGGTCACGTGGTATCTGAAGAGGGCATACAAGTTATGGAAGGAAAAATAGATGCTGTCAGGGACTGGCCAAAACCACGCGACAAACATGAACTAAGGAGTTTTCTAGGATTATGTTCTTATTATCGAAGATTTGTGGAAGGATTCGCCAAAATAGCTGCTCCACTTCATCGATTGACAGAAGAAAAATCAACATTCAATTGGACCCAAGAATGCGATTCCGCATTTAGAAAATTGAAAGGAGCATTATGTACGAGCCCAGTGTTGTCCTATCCTGATTACAAAGGCATGTTGATTTTGGACACAGATGCAAGTAACACCGGTGTTGGAGCTGTCCTTTCACAAATCCAAAACTCACAAGAACATGTCGTGGAGTACTACAGCAGAACATTATCAAAGCCGGAACGAAATTATTGTGTCACCAGAAGAGATTTGCTTGCCATAGTAAAAGCAGTCGACCATTTTCATAAGTATCTCTACGGACGCAAGTTTCTAATTAGAACAGATCACGCAGCTCTAAAATGGCTTTTAGAAATGAAAACTCCTGAAGGACAGCTTGCTAGATGGATTGAGAAATTGCAGCAATACGATTTCCAAATTAAACATCGACCTGGAAACCTACATAAAAATGCTGACGCTCTGTCTAGACGGCCATGTAAAGAAGATTGCAAACATTGTCAAAGAATCGATATACATGAGAAAAATACTAGTTCAGCTGTAAGAAGAACGGGCCTGATCGTCGATGATAAATGGACTACCAAGCAAATGAGAGAAGATCAGGAGGCAGACCAGGACATCGGGCAAATTCTACATCTTAAAGAAAACGATGAATGTAGGCCAGAATGGAGGGAAGTGTCAAACAAGAGCTTGATTTACAAAGCGTTGTGGGCCCAATGGAACTCTCTGGCTGTAGAAAATGGTTTGCTCAAAAGAGTTTGGGAAAGTGCCGATGGGAAATCCACTAAGAGCCAACTGGTTATCCCAAAAGACCGAGTGGAAGATGTATTAAAAGAAATACACGATGGAACCTCAGGGGCACATTTCGGAGTTAACAAGACTTTGGACAAAATTCGGGAACGTTTTTACTGGGTTCACTACCATGAAGACGTTTAAAGCTGGTGCCGAAAATGCGACATCTGTGCTACCAGTAAAGGCCCTAAACTAAGATCTCGGGGGCCCATGAAACAGTATAACGTTGGTCTTCCATTTGAGAGAATAGCGATAGATGTAGCAGGACCGTTCCCAGAGTCAGAGCGTGGTAACAAATACATCCTAGTTATCATGGATTACTTCAGTAAATGGCCAGAAGTTTTCGCTATTCCCAATCAAGAAGCCATCACTGTTGCCCAGGTGCTAGTGGACGAAGTTTTTAGTCGTCATGGTGTGCCACTAGAGTTACATTCAGACCAAGGACGAAACTTCGAATCTGCCATCTTTAAGAAAGTTTGTGAGATCATGGGCATTCGTAAGACAAGGACAACACCTTTACACCCTCAGTCTGATGGCATGGTAGAACGATTCAATAAGACCATAGAGGAACACCTGACAAAAGTGGTCGCAAAGAACCAACGAGATTGGGACAAGCATTTGCCTCTCTTTTTAATGGCTTACAGAGCGGCTGTTCACGATTCAACAGGTGAAAGTCCGGCTAGAATTGTTTTTGGAAGGGAACTCAGGCTACCTTGCGATCTGATGTTTGGAGTACCCGAAGAAGAACGAAGAGAAATCCGAGATTATGCCGACGAAGTAAGGGCACGACTTCTGGGTATCCATGATTTTGCTCGGGAGCATATTCAACTAGCCAGTGACCGAATGAAGACCAGATACGACTTGAAGGCCAATTCGGTCGGATTTCAAGAAGGTGATTTAGTGTGGTTGTATAACCCAGTAAGGAAGAAAGGAGTATCACCGAAATTGTCTTCAGCATGGGAAGGACCCTATAGAGTAATCAAGAGGATCAATGATTTGGTTTATCGAGTCCAGCGCAACACCAGGAGTAAGATGAAAGTTGTACATCTGGACAGGTTGGCGAAATATCATGGGCGTGAAGTTGATCGGGACGATCAACCTTAAGAGGAGGGCAGTGTCACAATAAGCTAAACGTCCGCCAGGCTGTCAAGAATCGATCGCGGAAATACTAGAATCTAGCGAATTATTCTACTTTAATCTGGAAAATTAGATTATCGTGTGTATTCTAGATTTCACAGGAATGGATTTAGGGATATATAAGAAGGCCGGCATTGGTTTGTAAGTTAGTTTCAGTTCGAGTGTGATACGATTTAAATAGTGATTGTAAAGAGTTTAATTGTTGAGTTTGTTAATAAAGTAATTAGTGTCAGAGTGTTTTGTTAAGTGGAATAAATTATTGCTGTGTTAATTGGACTTTGATTTTTGGAATAAACGAAACGAACAACGAACCCAAGATTTTTGTCAGCAGACAACCCAAAGCCGTGACAATTGAAAAAGACAGCTTAATTGTAATAAATACAAGTTGGAAAGTAATACAAAATTACATGCGTGCGCAACTCGTGGCTGCAGTGTAGCCATATTGTCGCGCTTAGGTTGGTTGTGGTCAGCGGTGCCACCACTTTTACTTCGCTTGGCTGCGTCCACTAAGGGTTTACCTGAAAAGTGAGGATATGGGGGGAAGGAATACCACCACGAACATTTAATTTGTTTAATTACAAAACCTTAATTACACCTTATAGTTCAAGGAGATTTACCAAAATCCTAACACCGCAGATGTTCGTCCCTGGTGGACCATGTTTTCGATTGTCAACTCGAAATGTAAGAATGTTTAATGTTTAATGTAACCCAAGATGCACTAAAAAAACGGGTTCCCTAAGGGCATAGTTCTCGTAGGTCTGAACTTGGGGACGCTGTGACACGGCTGCTATAGACGAGACCTTCATCCACAAAGTTTCACAGTCTCGACTATACCTAGTCGTACCCAGCTAAGAAGGCAGGTCTTTAGGCTCGTACCTTATCAGGCATAAAGCATTCCAGACCAACCTTGCTTTGCATTGCCGCAGTGCGTGAATTTATATTGAAATTATTGCTGGCATAAGCAAAATCGGTCTGTTTTTAATAGTCCGGGGTGACCTCCTTTGGAAATTTACTTAATTTATGTAATGCGTGGGCTTGTGTACGTTTATGAGTTGACAATATTGTATTATTGTAGAACAAATGTATACAATACCAATCGAAGATTTTAACATTAAAGAAGTGATATATTTTCAAGTGTTTCACAATGCCTTAAATCAGACAAAAGAACAGCTTTAAAGTGTATGTTAACATCGTTTGCAATTTTATTTTGATAAATGTTTCATCCGGCAACATCGTACAATGAAATTGCAAAGGAATATGTCAAGTATAATCTAACATAACCTTAAACGACACTGCGGTAAGTTCAAATAATACGTTAAAGGCCGAAACCCACTAGCAACACGCCACGCCATACTACGCCATGTGACACAGGTTCACGTGGGACAGTTTGTGTGTAAATGGACGGATGGCGTGGCGTGCCATGACATGGTATCGCGTGTGGCAAGTGTGTACGTAAATAAATGGAAGAATATACGCACACATTTTCGTCACATGGCGTGGCGTGGCGAAGTATGACGTGGCGTGTTGCTAGTGAGTTTCGGCCTTAAGAATTAATTTGCTATTTGTCGAATTACACGTTACAAAGAGAAATTAATGCTGAACTCGTCCCTGAATACGAATATGACGCAAGCCCGTAAAAAACTCGATTCTCATTGGACACTTACCTGCAACCCACGAGTTGCTCGCGCACACACACACAGGTATTACGAGACACGTCAATTTCAATTTATTTAAAATACAATAAACAATGTAACAGTACAAAATATACTTAATTCTCTTATCAAAAGAATATCACAATTTTTTCATTTATACCGGGTGTTTTCCAAAACTCGCTCACCCCTATAACTTTTTAATTTTTCCAAAAAAACAAATGAAATTTGGTGTGTTTATTTATGACCCGATGTGCTTTATTTGACGTATTCAATTATTTATTATCACTTCCGGTTTGACCGGAAGTGACTGTAACTTTCTTATTTCAAATGAGACGCCAGGTATATTTTTCCTTATTTCAATAGAAAACTACATTACAAGTACAATGACACCTCATTTGTCACTTTTTGACATTTCATCTCCAAATTATTTAAATTTTTTCTTTTTAATCTAGAATACCATGAATTAGTTAAAATGCTTAATTTTGCTCCAAGGAACCTGGGAAAATTTGATTTGATCTTATTTTGTATTTTATATCCTCAACAGACTCATTTAAAGATAGTAGAAGCGCATTTTTGTCCAGGGCCGGATTAACCATAAGGCGGAATTGGGCGATCGCCATGGGGCGAAAAGTCAAAGGGGGCGAAGATCAAAAACTCAACTCAGAATTGATTTTAGCAATATAAGAGGAATAAGTACAAATATGAATTCAGTTCACCAACATCTTGAAGAACAAAGACCTGACATCCTTGTTCTCACTGAAACTAAAATCAGTTCTGCAACACCTATTGTGAACTATCTTTATCCCGGCTATGACCTACACCACCGATTTCGACATAATTTTGGGATCTGTGTGTATATTAAAAATGACGTTTCATGTCATCGAGAGGAGAAGCTAGAACCAGCGAACCTTGATATCATATGGCTAAAATTCACCTCAAAGTCATCGGCCAAGTTTATCTGCTGCCTCTACCGACCGCCAAGTAACACCGATTACCAAAACTTTTTCGCGACATTATCCGAAAGCTGTGATAGTATACAGTCAAACTATCCTCAGGCGGAAATTGTCTTTTTAGGCGATTTCAACGTCCACAATATACCCTGGCTGAAACACCACAACAAAACAGATAACGAAGGCAGAGAAGCAGAAGCTTTTGCCATAAGTTGTGGTCTAACGCAGCTTGTCGATGAACCCACCCGTATCTCAGAAAGGGGCGAATTTGCAGCGCTTTTAGACTTGTTCCTAACCACCAATCCTGACTCGTACACAATTCAAGTAGATGCTCCACTTGGTTCGTCCGATCATAAACTTATAATAACAAAGTGCGAAATGCTCATCCCACCAAGCCTACAACCACTTCCTCGTAAAATGTGGCACTATAAATCGGCAAAATGGAATGACCTAAAACAGTATTACCTGGATTTTCCATGGCAAGAGGTTTGCTTTAAAACAGCTGATCCCACTATTTGCTGTAATGAAATAACACAAGTAATCTTATCTGGAATGGACGCATATATCCCACATACAACTAAACGTAGAGCTAATGCAAAACCTTGGTTCAACAGCCAGTGTCAAACGGCTGTACAGAAAAAAAACAGAGCATATAACCTTTGGAAACGACAACAAACCGCTCAAAACCACACAGAATTTATAGAAGCCAGAAATAGTTGCAAAACTACTATTGACTCCGCTAAAGAAACATACAATCAAAGAATAAAAAACAGGTTGCTGAATTGTCCAAGTAGTTCTAGGTCTTTTTGGTCTCTTGCAAAAGCTGTTGGATCTAACTTCACCAAGTCATCCATACCGCCACTTACAGATAAAAATAATCACTTAGCCACAACATCAGAGGAAAAAGCCAATATGCTTGCCCAAATGTTTTCCTCCAACTCCAACCTAACAGTGCCAAACGGAAAAACTCCACCGTTCATTGAAAGGGTTTCCCATAGTATGCCAGAGGTACCCTTTTGTCACAGAGAAATACGAAAATCCCTAAAAAAGCTGGATACAAACAAAGCAATGGGTCCGGATGGCATTCCCGCAATAGTACTCAAAAATTGCGCCAACGAACTCACCCCAACTTTCGCAAAATTATTCAATTTGTCTTACAGGCAAGGAGTATATCCATCATCATGGAAGTCTGCCGCAGTACAACCCATTCCAAAGAAAGGAAAAAAGACAGATCCGTTAAACTATAGACCAATTGCTCTACTTCCGGTGATATCAAAAGTAATGGAAAGAGTTGTGAACAATCACCTAACCAAGTACTTGGAAAAGTACAAAATTATCAACGATAAGCAATACGGATTTCGAAAATATAGGTCAACTGGCGATTTACTTACATACGTCACTCACTTATGGCAAAAAGCGATTGAGTTGCGGGGTGAAACAAGAACAATTGCCTTAGATATATCTAAAGCATTCGACAAAGTTTGGCATGAAAATCTGCTCAACAAGCTCAAAGCAATGGGATTATCGCCGAAACTTTGCACTTGGTTTGAAAGTTACCTAAAGGACAGATCCATTTATGTTGCACTGGATGGCCAGAACTCCAACTCTTACCAAATAAATGCTGGTGTGCCACAGGGAGCAATCCTTTCGCCAACTCTTTTCCTGATTTACATAAATGACCTCATAGATAAAACAGTAAATCCACTTTATTGCTTTGCAGACGATGGCAATGTAGTCTCCTCACTCATACCACCCACAGGTCTTTCCGCACGTGAATTCCACCATCTTAGACTAACTCAAATATCGCAGATAAATAACGACCTGGAGATAATAGAGGACTGGGGTAACAAAAACCTTGTACAGTTCAACGCGCAGAAAACCCAAGCAGCTCTGTTTTCAAAAAAGACCAGCACCGGTGAGCCAAACATCATGCTATCTGGAAGTGCTCTCACATTACAGAGTCAGTTGAACATCTTGGGGGTTACTGCAGAGACCAACATGTCTTGGCACAGTCACGTGGCAGATATTGCTAAAAGGGCCTCCCAAAAGCTGGGGGTGCTATTTCGTACAAGACATCTGTACACACCAAGCCAATTGCTGACACTCTACAAAGCCCAGATTCGACCAACTATGGAGTACTGCTCACATATATGGAGTGCAGCACCCAAACATACCTTAATGCTTTTGAATACCGTGCAAAAACGAGCTATCAAGCTGATCAATGACCCCGCACTTACTCGTAACTTGGATGGTCTCGAACATCGCAGATCTGTGGGCGATTTATCTCTCTTCTACAGGTACTATCACGGAAAATGCTCTGAAGAGTTGGCACGTATGATTCCACCGAGAGTAGCACCTACCAGGCGAACCCGTCAAACAGACGGTAACCATGAATTTACTGTCAAACTAGAGGCACCAAGAACCTCATTATATCAGAATTCATATATCTGGAGAACAGCATCGCTGTGGAATAAACTCCCTGCGACGGTTTTCCCTGCAGGTTACAACCTGAACCGTTTCAAGACCAACATACACCGACATTTCCGCGCACTTGCCGCTTCTCGAGCGTGATAGGACATTTCCTTGCGAGTGCGCATATCCGTTAAAAAAAAAAAAAAAAAAAAAAAAAAAAAAAAAAAAAAAAAAAAAAAAAATTTAAAACCCCCAAGAAAAATAAGAGGGGAAAAAATCAGAAAATCAGAGAGCAAAATGACAAAAACTCGACTTCTTACATACCTAAGCCAAGTTCGTCTTTGTCATCTTTTTCGTCGATTTGCTCCGAAATTTCGACAGCCACGTGATCTGTAAATTGAAACTGCCTGATTCAGTCATGTGCCTGTCAAAATTTCGGAGCAAATCGATAAAAATGATGGCAAAAACGAACACGGCCATAATATGACAAAATTTTGACCTTGGAACTGGACATTGGCGTATTCAGGATTTTGGTTTGGGGGGGGCTGTGTTAACAAAAAATGTTGACCAAAAAAAAAGCGCCGCAGGTAAAAAAAAGTTTTGAGCCACGCTGCTACGCCCAACAGGCCACTTTCACGTGCCTCTCATTGGCTAAAGCCAATATTCATGCGCTTGTTTCCACATGAGAAATCCTCAAATATTTCAGGATCATTGTAATAGGTCATAAGATCATAGAGGTTATAGCAAGAGTTCACCAATTATACCTATATCCTTTAGATAGAAAGTTGCCTATTTTTTTTCATGAATTCACATGTTACGTACATACCCAAACGTTATGCGCCTATAATTTTTTGCGGGTCGCTTTTTTTTTGTGGCAAGATGCAGAAATTTTGTTCTCGGATCCCTTCTCTCCTATAGGCAAGGAAGTGTTTCAGGGTCCCCATTCTTGAAACTGGGGTGCAGCGTTCCCAGGAAAACGAGTGCTCCGTCTTTCTCAATGATATGCAAATGAGAATTTCATACATCTGTCAAAACTGGTATTCCAACAATAAATTGACATGTTTTGATTGTTGATTTGAACCAATCAGATTGTAATTACGCGATAATTTGCACTAGTGCAAATTATCAGATAATTGCATACTTACTGGTGCGAAAACTGGTGTTTTGACATTTTTTGACAAAAAATTTAAATTTTTGATTTATGAAATTCTCTCATTAAATACAACTCGTGCAATGGAAATATATTTATAATTTTCGACAAATTTGCACTCATGCGTTTTTAACTGAAAAAGGCACTCGTGCACTACATGCACTCGTGCTCTTTTTCAACTAAAAATGCATTCGGGCAAATTTCCCAAAAATTATCAATAATTTCCATTGCACTAGTTATATTACTATTGATAATATAAATAACAAAACGGAAACTCGTTCTCCTGGGAACAGTGCTCCCCTGTTTCAAGAATAAGGACCCAGATATGCAAGGTGATTAAGGTGAGGCACTGATTCCCTTGCCGCATTAGGCGCCCGCCATGGAAAAACCTTAATGTAGAGAGAAATAGATTTTATTTCTATTTTTGCAACAAAAAAAATTCCCATGTCACATAAAATACACTGGAAAATATTGGTCTAGACTTGCCTTGGGGAAGGGGGGGGGCTCCAGCTGGCAGCCAACCCCCTGGATACGCCTATGGGACTGGATTTTTATATACCTAAATGCGTCATGAATAATTATCTGACGAAAAAATAAGAACAAAAACGCAGCGACTCAAGGAAACATAAAAACGATCTGGTCGATTATTTTCCCCAGGAATGTCTTCACTATAAATATTTTTTGATTTCTAGTGGCCACGATGACACTTTGAATTTGGGAGAACTTCTACAAAATTTAAAGCCTGAAAACTCATCTCGACATTTCCCAATATCGAGGTATCATTGAGAATGTATCTTTGCCTTCCATCGACTAACGCGTCTGGAGAGAGGTCCTTTTCTAACCTAAGGAGAAATAAAGACTCTTAGAAACACACTTTCAGATGAAAAGACAAGTGATTTGGCACTAATCAACTTGTCTCATGCCATTTTTAATTCAATATACTAAGTATTTGTCTTGTTTATATTGAAGAATCTTCAAATGACAAAATTATGATATAGGCCAGAGCCCGGGAGGGGGCGAAATAATTTTAATTGCACAGGGGCTAAAAAAAGCTTAATCCGCCCCTGAATTATATCAATTTGTTCAAATGGGAAGGGTATGGCTCATTAGCATATTTCGAGAGAGCATTTTCTAATCGAAGGCTAATCGTCCGAGGCTAATCGTCGGAGGCTTATCGGAGGCTAATCGGGGGCTAATGGTCGGTGGCTAATCGGAGGCTAATCGCCAGAGGCTAATCGGGGGCTAATCGCCGGAGGCTAATCGTCGGTAGCTAATCGGAGGCTAATCGTCGGAGGTTAATTAATGCCGTTTGCCTAAACAACGTTTAAGTAATTAATCATTGATTAATTTTAAAAATGACTTGCACCGTTCACTAATCAAGGTTTAGCGGAAATGTCAGCATTTTTGCCGGTTGACAGGTCGCAAAACTCAATATTATGGTATTTCATTTTTGTTTCAATAGTTGCTAAGGAATCAATGAATAACAATACGGGAAACACTTTTCCGGCCTAGGCCGGGAAAGTGATTCTCGTACTGCTGAGTAATTGGAACAAAAAGACAAACATTTAACACTATTTGACAGATATTTAACCGATCGCAGAAAAAATAGTATTTGTATTTCAGTGGAAAAGCACATTCTCGGCCTTCTGTATTTGCCGGCCTCGGATACGCCTCGCCCGTCAACTTACACCGTCTGCCGAGAATGTGTCACTTTTCTACCTAAACACACAATACCGGGAGTTTTTCAGAACTCGCTCACCCCTATAACTTTTTTATTTTTCCAAATAAACAAATGAAATTTGGTGTGTTTATTTATGACCCAGATGTGCTTTATTTGACGTATTCAATTATTTATTATCATTTCCGGTTTGACCGGAAGTGACTGTAACTTTCTTATTTCAAATGAGACGCCAGGTATATTTTTCCTTATTCCAATAGAATACTACATTAAGTACAATGACACCTCATTTGTCACTTTTTGACATTTCATCTCCAAATTATTTAAATTTTTTCTTTTTAATCTAGAATGCCTTGAATTAGTTATAATGCTTAATTGTGCTCCAAGGAACCTGGGAAAATTTGTTTTGATCTTATTTTGTATTTTATATCCTCAACAGACTCATTTAAAGATAGTAGAAGCGCATTTTTGGATTAATATCAATTTGTTCAAATGGGAAGGGTATGGCTCATTGGCATATTCCGAGAGAGCATTTTCTAATCGAAGGCTAATCGGGGGCTAATCGACGGAAGCTAATCGTCGGAGGCTAATCGTCGGAGGCTAATCGTCGGAGGCTAATCGTCGGAGGCTAATCGGAGGCTAATCGAGGGCTTATCGCCGGAGGCTAATCGGGGGCTAATCGGAGGTTAATCGGAGGCTAATCGAAGGCTAATCGTCGGAGGCTAATCGTCAGAGGCTAATCGGGGTCTAATCGCCGGAGGCTAATCGCGGGCTAATCGGAGGCTAATCGGAGGTTAATCGGAGGCTAATTGGGGGCTAATCGGGGGCTAATCAACATCAGAGGAAAAAGCCAATATGCTGGCCCAAATATTTTCCTCCAACTCCAACCTAACAGTGCCAAACGAAAAAACTCCACCGTTCATTGAAAGGGTTTCCCATAGTATGCCAGAGGTACCGTTTTGTCACAGAGAAATACGAAAATCCCTTAAAAAGCTAGATACAAATAAAGCAATGGGTCCGGATGGCATTCCCGCAATAGTACTCAAAAATTGCGCCAACGAACTCACCCCAACTTTCGCAAAATTATTCAATTTGTCTTACAGGCAAGGAGTATATCCATCATCATGGAAGTCTGCCGCAGTACAACCCATTCCAAAGAAAGGAAAAAAGACAGATCCGTTAAACTATAGACCAATTGCTCTACTTCCGGTGATATCAAAAGTAATGGAAAGAGTTGTGAACAATCACCTAACCAAGTACTTGGAAAAGTACAAAATTATCAACGATAAGCAATACGGATTTCGAAAATATAGGTCAACTGGCGATTTACTTACATACGTCACTCACTTATGGCAAAAAGCGATTGAGTTGCGGGGTGAAACAAGAACAATTGCCTTAGATATATCTAAAGCATTCGACAAAGTTTGGCATGAAAATCTGCTCAACAAGCTCAAAGCAATGGGATTATCGCCGAAACTTTGCACTTGGTTTGAAAGTTACCTAAAGGACAGATCCATTTATGTTGCACTGGATGGCCAGAACTCCAACTCTTACCAAATAAATGCTGGTGTGCCACAGGGAGCAATCCTTTCGCCAACTCTTTTCCTGATTTACATAAATGACCTCATAGATAAAACAGTAAATCCACTTTATTGCTTTGCAGACGATGGCAATGTAGTCTCCTCACTCATACCACCCACAGGTCTTTCCGCACGTGAATTCCATCATCTTAGACTAACTCAAATATCGCAGATAAATAACGACCTGGAGATAATAGAGGACTGGGGTAACAAAAACCTTGTACAGTTCAACGCACAGAAAACCCAAGCAGCTCTGTTTTCAAAAAAGAACAGCACCGGTGAGCCAAACATCATGCTATCTGGAAGTGCTGTCACATTACAGAGTCAGTTGAACATCTTGGGGGTTACTGCAGAGACCAACATGTCTTGGCACAATCACGTGGCAGATATTGCTAAAAGGGCGTCCCAAAAGCTGGGGGTGCTATTTCGTACAAGACATCTGTACACACCAAGCCAATTGCTGACACTCTACAAAGCCCAGATTCGACCAACTATGGAGTACTGCTCACATATATGGAGTGCAGCACCCAAACATACCTTAATGCTTTATAACACCGTGCAAAAACGAGCTATCAAGCTGATCAATGACCCCGCACTTACTCGTAACTTGGATGGTCTCGAACATCGCAGATCTGTGGGCGATTTATCTCTCTTCTACAGGTACTATCACGGAAAATGCTCTGAAGAGTTGGCACGTATGATTCCACCGAGAGTAGCGCCTACCAGGCGAACCCGTCAAACAGACGGTAACCATGAATTTACTGTCAAACTAGAGGCACCAAGAACCTCATTATATCAGAATTCATATCTCTGGAGAACAGCATCGCTGTGGAATAAACTCCCTGCGACGGTTTTCCCTGCAGGTTACAACCTGAACCGTTTCAAGACCAACATACACCGACATTTCCGCGCACTTGCCGCTTCTCGAGCGTGATAGGACATTTCCTTGCGAGTGCGCATATCCGTAAAAAAAAAAAATAATCGGAGGTTAATTGCAGGCTAATCGGAGGCTAATCGGAGGCTAATCGTATTAAGGAAAATGATTTCCACAGGGAAAACCAATGTTTTCGCAGCAGAATAAATCCACTGACAATAGCGTTATAATTTAACCATTTAAGCTCGAAAAACAATGACAAATTTCTGATGCAAAATACGGAAGTTCCGGAAAAAGGTAAAAATAAGGTAACGGTCGTTACAATTGTTATATTAGGAGTAGAAGCTGAAAGCCAGATACAAACCAGAGCGGTGGCGAAGGCGAGCGCGGTGGCGGGCGCGGTGGCGGGCGCGGTGGCGGGCGCGGTGGCGGGCGCGGTGGCGGGCGTGGTGGCGGGCGCGGTGGCGGGCGCGGTGGCGGGCGCGGTGGCGGGCGCGGTGGCGGGCGCGGTGGCGGGCGCGGTGGCGGGCGCGGTGGCGGGCGCGGTGGCGGGCGCGGTGGCGGGCGCGGTGGCGGGCGCGGTGGCGGGCGCGGTGGCGGTGGCGAACGAATACTGCACATGTAAATAAATCAACGCGTGCATACTGCGGCGAACTGGAAAACGCGCCCGCCGTTTTTGCTGCGTTCTACCGCTACTGGCCTGCATCATTTTTCCGCTTAGTTCGCGCGATCTGCATCAGTACAGCGAACTGCAAACATGTCGTGTGATACTGAAAAACCCAACGAAAATGTTCGAGAAAAAAAAAGTCCATGTCTTGGGCACTCATGGCGATCTATTACAGTCAAAATTAAAGATAAAAATGACAGTCAAGTAGCAAACAGAGAAAAATAAAAATGAAAAAAGAACAGAGAGCTGTTCATCAAAATATGCCAGTAGAGGAAACCCTGCAACCAATGTTGATCCAGAAGCGGAAATAAAAATACTGAAAGTACTTATATTTGTCGCGGTAAAAACGCGTAGGTTTGCGGATATTAGTTGGCTTCGTCACCGCCACCGCTACCGCCACCGCGCCCGCCACCGCCACCGCTCTGGTTTGCGCCTGGCTTTACTTTTTTGTGCTGAAGCAGTAGGTTTGCGAGCCGAACGTAGTGAGGCATGCAATACTGCTGAAGCACAAAATAGTATATTGTTGTATTAGGAGTAGTGAGGCTTGCAATACTGCTGAAGCACAAAAAAGTGCTTCTACTCCGTATGCAACACGCTATTTTTTCTCCAAACGAATGGGGTAAGCTCGGGGGCAAGTGAATGGTTGAGCGGCAGCAAAAGTACGAGCGGCACTAAAAGTACTTCTACTGCCGCTCCAGCGGCACTAAAAGTACTTTTGCTGCCGCTGGGGTTGCCAAGCAGCATAGAAATTAAGTTTCTACCACCTCGACAGGTGTTAATTGACAGGGGTTAACAAAGTGACGTTTTTCTGACGTTTGGAGAAAAAAGTGCTTCTACTCCGTATGCAACACGCTATTTTTTCTCCAAACGGCAGTAAAAGTACGAGCGGCACTAAAAGTACTTCTACTGCCGCTGCGGTTGCCTAGCAGCATAGAAATTGAATTTCTACCATCTCGACAGGTGTTTACCCGCTGTATTCGCCCAGCAGCATAGAAATCAAATTTCTGACATCTTGACAGGGGTTAACAAACTGACGTTTTTTTGACGCTTGGAGATTTTTTTTATGGCCCTAGGAACATAATGGATTACTTCTGTGTTGAGTGTTGATGACAATAAAGTTTAAATTATGTCCTACCGCTTTAAAATAAATATAATTATTGGAAATATTGAAATTTACCGCAACAGAGTTGATTAAAAATGTACCAAATGCAAGTAATAAACACTAAAACGCATATTATCCTTCCAATATATTCGAACCTGTTGGTCTTGAAATCACATTACACCATATTTAACTTTTGAAACGATAATGCAAAGAAAAACCATGACTTTTCTGCGAGAAATCCCTGCCCCCGACTACAGACCATGGATAATTTATGGCCTAAGGCTGGACGGTATATTTTTCGAAAATCCATAACCTGTGGTAAAAAACATCCTAGAGGATGTTGTTCCTGCCAGAGGCGCCGACTTTTGAAACTTCTCATGGGTGCAGAATAATAACTTTATGAATTTATTTATAGGGGGAGGCGGAAGCTCGCCGCAGGCGCCGCCGGTAGCGAATTTTTTTTTTTCACGAGTATGCGAAAAGTGTTTTATTCTGCACGCATTTTAGGCCATGAAAATATAACTTTTCCGCACTAGAGCGGAAAAGTAAAATAAGTATGCAATATTAAGTCACCCGCCTGGTAGGGGAAGGCGGGGCAGAACAGGGTACTTAACGTTTGATGCTCAATTGTCACTACAAAATTAGCAAGATAAGTATTTTTTTTTTGCTATAGGTGTATTACTCAACATTAGTATGTAAATTAAGCTTTTTCACCATTTTTTACAGTTAAATAAATATTTTTGATACAATAATTTTGAGAAACCAAAAAAGTGTATTTTGCCCCATTTCGCCCCGCTAGCGGAGCAGAACGGGGTTTTTATATTTTTCACCAAAAAAACGGCTGGGTTCGGTAATTGCATCTGCGAGCAAATAGAGCAAATCTTCACAGACGTCACGCGATCACTTATCTTTTTTCACGTGTTAAATCACGTGACATCTGTCAAATTTTGGTCATTTTGCTCGCAGATGCAATTACCCAACCCAGCCAACAGCCGCAACTGCTGCGTTCATGGAGTCGATACTCTATTCCTGACGCTTTGTCTTCCGAACATAACTTCTAACTAACAATCTGAAAAAATACTAAATCGACAATAAACGGGACAGAACGCTGTAACCCATTGTACCCCACCCCATTTCGCCCCATATGCAATATTTACTTTTAAAGTAAAATTCTTGGAAAAAAACAAAAACTAGAGTAAAGCTAAGTGATAAAAATGTTACTTAATAAAAGCTCTTTGCATAACATAATTGAATAAGATTGAAATTAAAAATGCAAATTACTTACGGTGGTTAATATGGACGCTAATGTTACAAATTTACACGAAGATTCAAGTTGTTTAGGAGACTTAAGCCTTGCTTGACGTTTTTCGGACAACTGACGTATCTACATGTATTTGATGCGTCTTGGTGAGATTCAGTGCAAGTTTGGATGTTTCCGGACTCCGGACGCACGTTCGCTTTTTAATCACGGTATTCCGTTCTACCCTGCTACCCCGTTCTGCCCCGCCTTCCCCTACTTTCATGTTCTAAAATGCGTGCGGAAAAGTACGGTCGTAAAAAAATAACGTTCCTCATTCATGCGGAAAGTATCCCTACCCACGCGAAAAAATTAAATTATATGGCATACAGCGTAAGCGTCAAACCTCCTGTTGGCGGGACTATCCCGATTGTTATCAGAAAATAGAGATGGACAATAGCAACATAAAGTAAAAGAGCATAGAACTGATCACAAATAACGAAAGGACATAATACTAATACCACTTGTATAATTCTTATACAAAGTTGTAAATTTAAATTACATGATACTGATATTACCACACTGAAGGAAATGACCATTGAACACGTTTGTACTTCGCATTCCCCACTAGAGCTCGCATGGGTGCTCCGCACCCATGAGAAGTTTCTCATGGGTGCACCTTCCGCGATGCCCCCATGTAGTCCTCGCCAGTGGTACCTGTATCAAGAACCTATATACAGGGTGGGGACTTTAACTGAAACTAATTCGCTAGAGCCTTCGGATAAAATATGTGGACAAAACGCAAAAATACGTCAATTGAGATTTTCTGCCTTAGATTTTTTCACATAACTTTTTTTATACAGGGTGTTCCAAGAACAGGTGAACAGGTTTTCAACGTTATTTTTTTAAATAAAGTGCATTTTTTTTAAAGATGGAAGGCATGTTTTCAAAGATGCTATTCATGTAATAATGAACTAATGAACTACAACTACAGTGCTTAGTGAGTGTTTGCCATCTCAGTATTTAAAGTCTAGTATTATTAAAGATAATTCCCCAAGTCAAAAATTTAGTAACTTTGTTGGCAACACAAGCCTTTTCTAAATAAAGAATTTGAAAGCATTGACAATTTTACATTGTATTGCCAACATAATGTCATTTTGACTTTTATCTTTAAAAAAAAAAACGCACTTTAGTAACTACTGTATATTATCAAATTTTTGGATTCTGCCAAAAATTCTAGATTTATTTTATGTACAATGTCCTATACTTATCTTCAACTGTTTCGGAAATATTGACAGTTGAAAATTGACTCTTTTGCATTTTTGACTGATTGTAAAACCTAAACAGTTGATTTTATAGCAAAATCGATCATACATATTGATCTTAGTTTTCCGTAAACTATCATTTGACACCAACTTTGAAATTAATCCATGATTGAAAATTCCGTCAGCCGGGCAAAGTTGCAAAAAAGTTATTTTTCAACTGTGAATATTTCCGAAACAGTTGAAGATAGGTATATGACATTATACATGAAATATTTCTAGAATTTTTCGCAGAATCGAAAAGTGTCATAATATACAGGGGCTACCATTTAAAAAAATAAAGTTGATAACCGTACAGCTGTTCTTGGAACACCCTGTATAACAAAATTAATGTGAAAAAATCTAAGGCAAAATAGCTATTTACCTAACAAGTGCGGAAAATTAATTGCATCACCGAACGACGCGTAGCGGAGTTCGGTTATGCGGCAGCCGCGTGCGGAAAAATATTTTTTCTACGAGCGTGCGGAAAAGTGCACTTTTCCGCACGCATTTTAGTTAAGAAAGTTTCACTTTTCCGCACTAGTGCGGAAAAGTGACAGATGTCATTTTTTAAATTATGAGCTGACAGACTTACAGAAATATCAGCATTGAGAATTATTGAAAAACTGTGCCCAGTGAAAAATCAGGAATCTCTTATGACTGTGAGTACAAAAATAAATAGTCATTAAACCTTATTCTGGTTGAAATAAATGAAAATATTTATATTTTGCTAACAAACAAGGTTACTGCGGAACCAAAACAAACGTTTTTTTTTTTTTGTGTGGTTCTGAGGTGCAAAGCCTACTATATCAACAATAGTCTAAAAATTAAATCGGTATTATGGCTACGGAGGCACTGAAAAGTAACAACAATTTGTTTGAAGTTCTGAAAGAAATAAAAGATCAAAACGCAAAAATTGCGCAACAAAACAGTTCCATCCAGTCGGACATAACTGAAATAAAATCAGAATTAGAGAAACAAAACATTAGCGTCTTAGAACTTCAACAAAAAATAACAGTTCTGGAAACTGAAAACGCTACATTAAAAGAAAAACTTGAACGAATCGAACAAGAGGGAAAGAAGAATAATATCATACTATTTGGTTTACAAGAAGAAGAAAACGACCAACAGAACTTGAGAAAAAATATAATTAAATTCTGCGTAGACCGACTGGAGGTCAGCATTGCCGAAGAAGATTTAAACGACGTTTACCGTCTCGGAAAGCCAAACTCGAGATCTAGAGGAGTTTTAATCAAGCTTGTACGAGCTCATATCAAGCAGGAAATTTTGAAAAACGCACGAAAATTAAAGAATACGGGCTTTTCATTGACAAACGATTTGATACCAGAGTTGAGACAACAGCAAAAAATATTAGTAAAACACCTAAAGGAAGCAAAATCAAAAAACTACAGTGCAAAAATAGTTAAAAACAAACTAGTTGTAAATGGTGAGGAGTACACTATTGAGCAATTAGAGAACTCCAGCCAAAGCGGTGAAAAACCACAGCCTAAACTAAACCAAACGCTCAGACCCACAAGTGAACCAACTTCTCCAGAGGTTTTTGAATTTCCAGAAGAAATTATAAATGTTCCACAACAACCGCCATTTGCAGGAACCAGGAATAGAACTAACTCTATCAAAAATAAACAGTCAGAATTACCAAAGCTTCCGCCCTAAAAAAAAACAAAAAATAAATAGAATAGTATTGTCTGTGTTTTGTATGTATGTAATTAATTAAAAGACACATTGTTGTTAATAAAAATTGTATGTAAGGCTTTTCTAGATTTTTAAGTATTGTGTATTTTTTCTTTGTTTTATGTAAGCATCAAACTATATGGATCCATTTACTAGAAACTTTCGGGTAGAAACCGTAATACCAAATGTAATAAATAACTTGAATGTTTTTAACCAAATCGATAGTAAAAACTGTTTTAAAATCTTGCACTTAAACATATGTGGAATCAATTCAAATTTTGCTAATTTTTTGTGTTTTCTAGAACAAATCAAAGAACATTTCGAAATTCTTGTATTGACAGAAACTCATACTATTTCTGATTTACAGGTTTTTAATTTAAATGGATATTATACTATTTACAATGAAGGAACATTTAACAAGTGTGATGGGATTGTGGTGTTTGTCCGGCAAAACATACCATATACATACTCTTGCAAATTTATTGGACAAGTGAAATGCTTGGAAATATTAGTCGGTGAGCAACCAAATAATTTTTTATTAACTTGCATATACAAGTCACCAGTTATTCAGGAAAACGTTTTTGTTGAAAATTTGGCTGCTTATCTGAACATAAATAAACATATAAAGAGACACATTGTTACAGGCGATATAAACTTAGATTTACTTAAAGAGAACAAAGGCTACATAGAGGACTATAAAAGTATTTTAGCGGTTTACGGATTTACGCCTTATATATCTAAGCGCTATACAAGACCTAAGACAAAAACCTGCCTTGACCACTTTTTTGTTAAGGACGGAAATGTGGACAGTTTTAAGAATCCAAAATCTTACATAGTAAATTACAAAATAACTGATCACTGTCCAATTGTATTAACTTTTGAAAATAAAATTACCGCACCTATACAGATTGAGAACGAATACACAAAAAGTTACATAAACAACAAAAAATTAAAAATTGACTTGCAAGGAGAAACATGGTTCAGCGTCTATCATACACAAGACTTAAATCTGGCAGTTGCAAATTTTGTTTCCACTCTTAAATCATATATCTTAAAAAATACACAAATAATAAAATGTACACGCAGAAAAAATGGTAAAAATAAATGGATAACCAACAAGTTACTTAAATTAATAAATAAAAAAAATGATATCTACAAACAGTGTCTGAAAAACCCAGACAATCCTCAAATTAAAAATAGTTATAAAATTTGTAAAAATCAATTGCAAAAAGCAGTCAAAGACGCAAAAAAATGTTATGCACAAAGACAAATTTCAAAAAACCAGAATAAATCACAAGCATTATGGAATTGTGTCAATAATATCTGCAATAAATCGCAACAAAAACAAAAATAGAGAAAATTGAATTCTCAAATGCGCAGACAATTACTAATAAAGTTGATATAGCCAACAACTTGAACACATTTTTCTCTGAAGTTGGAAATAACTTAGCAAGCCAAATAAATGTGCCAACTACCAAGGTTGAAAACTGCAAGCGAAATGCAAAAGGTCTATATTTTTTAAAAGAAACTTCTGAGCAAGAAATTAAGAAAATAATACATGGTCTTAAACTAGGAAAATCTCCCGGTCCAGACAAGATTCGATCTGAGACTCTAAAAGAAATATCTGATGAAATATCACCCGTTTTGGCGTTTTTGGTTAATTTAAGCCTTCATGTCGGTAGTTTTCCTGAAGCTCTAAAACTCGGAGAAAAAAGGCCATTATTTAAAAGTGGATCGAAGTCAAATATAAATAATTATAGACCAATATCACTGATTTCAAACATATCAAAAATATTCGAAAAGGTTATAAAAAGCCGCATTGTACACTTTTCAGAAAAACACAAAATATTATCAGACAAGCAGTTTGGTTTTAGAGCGGGAAAATCAACCGAAGATGCCATCATAAATTTAACATCACAAATTTATAAAGCTTTGGATGGAAGGGTGCCATCCTTGTGTGTTTTTGTCGACCTGAAAAAAGCATTCGATACTGTTTGTCATGCTAATTTGTTGAAAAAGCTTGAGAAAATAGGAATAAGAGGCAGCGCGTTCAATTTACTTCAAAGTTATTTAAAAAATAGAAAACAATATGTTAGTGTTGATGGGGTAAGTAGTGGTCTTAGGGCTGTGACTTGTGGAGTGCCACAGGGGACAGTTTTGGGACCTTTCTTATTTACTGTTTACATTGATAATTTGTTAAAAGTGAATTGTCAAGGCCATGTTATAAGTTTCGCCGATGACACTGTCATTTTTTATTCTGAAAAAACATGGAATGGATTAAAAAGTAAAGCACAAATGGATCTGGATGTTATCTTCGACTGGTTTCGAGGTAATAAATTGACATTGAATCAATCAAAAACAAATTTTATGCTTTTCTCTTCATATACAAATAACTTACCAAACTTTCAGTTGTTGAACACAGAGCAAAATGTAACGGTCTCTAGAGTAGACCACACTAAATATCTCGGAGTAATATTTGATGAGCATTTAAGATGGAATAAACAAATTCAATACATAATATCCAAAATACGGTATTTGGTGACGAGATTCTCACATCTGAAATCTTATTTACACACAGAACAACTTAAAATTGTTTATTATGCGTTGGTCCAATCGCAACTGACTTACGGAATTGCTGGTTGGGGCAGCGTAAGAGACTGTTACCTCAAAAACCTAGAAGTAATCCAAAAATGGATTCTAAAAATTATTTTCGGAAAAAACAAAACATATTCTACTAGCCAATTATTCAGTGAGGCGAAGGTTTTTGATGTGAGACAGCTTTATTTCATCAGGGTATTGATGCTAGTAAATAAACAAAAATTAACTTTACGTGCAGTTCCACACCACATTAACACCAGATTTAGAAACGATTGTAAGACAGTTCCTTTAAGTAAAAAAGAAATAGGGCATAAAACAATGGACTATTTAGCACCAAAGTTCTTTAATTATTTGCCAAATTATTCAAAAGAAGCTATCCATAAAACATCTTTCAAAACACAATGGGCTCTTTCACTAATTTTTGAAATTGGCATATTTGGATAAAGCAACTAAAAACAGAATTTTCTGTATTTTTACTTTTGAAAAATTCAAGGTCCTTCTTGAGAAAACAGAAAACAAAGAAATACCTCCAAATAAAAACCCAGAATTTATTTCTATGACGTCGCAGCTCGCAATTTGACCGTGTTGCCACTAATTGTCAACATTGAAAATTTGTAATAGATTTAATTCTGAAATGTTGGCAAAATCTCATGAAAAGTAGTTAAATTAATTAGTTATAGATTCAAGATTTTATAACATTTTTTTTTTAAATTATGCTTAAATACAATTTAATGCAATTTTTTATGTTTAGTTTTATTTATTTATTTTACGCTGCACTACATTTAGTCACAACCGACAACAGAGCATTCGAACCTTTACGTATCTTTACAGAGCGCAAACACAGCCGAGCACTTCCTCCTTGCAACGACATAAGCGAAATGAAGAATATTTATGTGACGTCGGCAAATCGGCGCGTTTTAAAATAGTTTGAATTTAGGCACTTTTGATTGCCTATGAAAAACTTATTGAACCTTGTAGAACATTTTTTTTTTGGTATATATGCCTAAAATAGTCCCTCCTTTGAGATTTTATACTTAAATTACGTATTTAAATTTTAGTGAAAGAGCCCATTACAAAAATGGCTTCTTGCATCTGATAGGGCCAGTATAGGGAATTTTATATGATTTTCTGTACTGGGTGACGATGGAGGCGCGTGGCCCCTTGGAAGGGAGTGTTTGTTGGCAGGATTCTGTGCGTGTGCTTGTGGTGTAGAAGGTAAAATTTAATTTATTAAAAAATATAAAATATAAAACTCAATCAATAATTGATATTTTTTGCACCATTGGCATATGTGGGGGATTTGTTGGGGGGCATGCACTTTTGGTGGGCGATGCGTTTGTTTTTTTGTCGCACAGTACCTATATAAATAAAAATTGTATAACATAGTAAAATTGTTTATTGTACCTACTTATGAAAATGCATCAATATAACAAACTAGCTGACCCGGCGAACTTCGTACCGCCTCTGAATTTTTAAATATACCTATTAAATGTTGTGTTAACGTATCTATTTGCTGAATTAAATTCAGTTTTTTTCGATGGTGAATTCGGCTTTGGTTGAAGAAAATTAATGTTTACTCTCTGGATCGAAGTCACCTAAAATTAAAATTTTACATCATCCTTTTTTAGGCAGCTTGTGGGCATTATTCTTGTAAAGTGTACCACCAAATAAATAAACTCAGGCACAGGAATGTTCAAAGAATGTAAAGAAAAGAAAAAAAAATCTCTGGCGCAGGCCTGTTTCACTCTATCTGCACTGCACTACTCCATCTGTTCTACTGTATCTGCACTACTCTATCTGATCTACTCTTTCTGCACCACTCTATCAGATCGGAATAGTGGAATAGTTCTGTTCGAAATAGCTCCAGTTCCTGAGCAGCATTGTTCTACTCTATCTGCAATGCCGAGCTTCGTTCCAGGTATCAGAGATGGCGCGGTATACAAAATACAAAATAAACTTGGTATCGGTTATAAGAGATGGTGCCGTATGCGGGCTTAGTAAATTTTTTCCATAAATAAATGAAATAAGTAATGAAATGACCACATTAATGACATAACAACATGCTGGTACTGTCAACGCTGAAAAAAGTTTCAATTTGACAGCAAAATCCCCAATAACAAAATGATCCTCCATTTATTGAATAATTCATTTATCACAAAAAATGTGATAAATGAAGAACCGCTCGACCGATTTTGTGCAAACTTCACATAAACCATCTAATAAATAGTCCGAACAAAGCCTAAATATTTGGTTTGGCTAGGTGAGCCCGTTCTTGAGTTATAAAATTACAACGAAAAGTGGCATTCATTTTTATATATATAGATAAGTACCAAACTCAAATTGTGACCCATAAACCCAAAATATGACTTTATTCATGATAGTGACATTTAAACCCCGACTGTGACGTAGTGAGTAGGATTAAGTAAAAATAGCACTAACAAACAACTTAAAGTTGTTTCTGTGCTTACTTGTTTATTTTCTAAGGTAGATTGTAGATTTCAAGTTATGTTGTACCATTTGTTATTCGAAAATAAACTATTATTATTATTATTATTATTATTATTATTGACACAATAACTTTATTTATTAAATTATTTTGGTTTAAACTCAATTTTTCTTGTGAAGTTACTATAGAATTGTTACTTTATGCTCAAAAATTTCGAAAATTTCATAGTAGATAGATACATCAAACGTATAAATTATTGTTGAAAGTTCTCGATTTTATTATCTTCAGAATAAGGCACATTATTTCAGAATTAGTTTTTTTTTTTATTAATAAATAAATGAGTTTATGTCCGATTGACCAATAAAGTGTTATTTATAGAACAGTTTTGCGTCAATAAAGTAGCACTTTATTGTACTAGTAAAATAAAGTGCTACTTTATTTTACTAGTAAAATAAAGTGCTACTTTATTGCCTACCTGGACTACCTGATAAGGTGAAACAGGTCCTGACAACCTGCCAAAGTGAAACAGGTCCTGACAACCTGCCAAGGTGAAACAGGTATACCTACGCGAATTTTACTTTTTTCATTCAATTTTTTTAATTTTTAACAAAAACCAGTCAGAATCGTACATAAAATCATGTATATAACGCTTACATAAACAGGCTTTATTGACTCATTATTTAATAGCCTCGCTCGCAAGCTCGCTCGGCCATAAAATTATTCGTACAATAAAGCCTTACTTCATGTACTTGTTATATAAATAGCTATTTATTTGTAAGAGTACCTAATTTATATTAAGAAAAAATTACTGGATTTGTCTTCAATGCCAGGTGTTGCAAAAGAAGTATTATCAAATATTGGAGTTAAAATTTACATTACGTAGGTATCGGGTCTTCAAAAAAAAAAAAACAATCAAAGATTGCTATGGTTTTTTAAACGTATGTCTTAGCAATATTTGTCTTTAATTTTGTCAATGAAATTTAATGTCAAAATGTCTTGTCAAAAATCCTGACCAATAAAGAAACAGTAATGCGACGTACGTTTTCGTAGTCAAAGCAATCTTCGATTGGTTTTTTTTTTGAAGACCCGATACGTTCCTTCTATCTCGTAGAAAAAATAGTGTTCCTAACTCGTGCGGAAAGTCTCTTTTCCTCACTTGATTGCTTGCCGAACTCCGCTACGCGTCGTTCGGCAAACTGCAATCGCGTGCGGAAAAGTGGCACTTTCCGCACTAGTTAGGAAATATACTATTCCGCAAGTGTTAGGTACAATATTTTTCCTACAGGCGAAAAAATGTATTTTTTTTTTTTTTGACATATCAGTGCGGTAATAGTTATTTTCCTAACAAGTTCGCAAAGTGTTACTTTTCCGCACGCAAACACAGTTATACGAACGACGCGAAGCGGAGTTCGAACAAGTGTTTGCGTGCGTAAAAGACACTTTGCGCACGTGTTAGGAACAAAATTTTTCCTACGAGCTTCATATCAGGTAGGTAACAACAAAAATTTAAAAAAAAACGATAATTTGTTCAATTATTTTCAATTAACTTGAAGCGAACCTATTCATTCATCAAAAAATTACATTACAAAAAAAACAGAAAATTGAAATTCTCGCCGGAGCTGTTCATCTTAAGGCGTTTAACTTTGATGCGAAAGAAGTTTGTACATTCTTGCATGTAAATGGAGAACACAAATCTGACGTTGAAGATAATTATATTCAGTGTTTGTATAGATGTTGGCTGATATAAAAAAACACAGGAGAAATTTGTCATCATGTGTCAAAGTCGACAGGTGCACTTATTGTTGCTTGACAATTATTTTTACTTTTCGGCACTCAGTGCGGATAAGGCCCGTATCCGCACTGAGTGCGGAAAAGTATAACTTTGAGAACGGTAATGCGTGCGGAAAAGTACTACTTTGCGCACGCTCGTAGGAAATTTTTTTTTCCTACGAGCGTGCGGAAAAGTTACTTTTCCGCACGATTTTTCGTTTTGAAAATTGTACTTTTCCGCACCATTTTACTTTTCCGCACGATTTTACTTTTCCGCAATATTTTTTTACTTTTCCGCACGATTTTTACTTTTACTGAAAAGTGTACCCATATTAAAGTTCGGGGGCCCCCTATTTAGGGGGCGGAGCCCCGCGGTGGTCCCCTATTTGGGGGCACAGTCCCGCGGTGGCCCCCTATTTGGGGGCACAGTCCCGCGGGGGCCCCATTTTTGAAGGGCAGAGTCCCGCGGGGCCCCATTTTTGAGGGGCAGAGTCCCGCAGTGGCCCCTTTTTGGGGGCGGAGCCCTGGGGACCCCTTTTGGGGGGGCGCAGCCCTGGGCCCGTTTTAGGGGGGCGGAGACCTGGGGCCCCTTTGGGGGGTGGGGGGGGCGAAGTCCCTTATTTGGGGGGCGGAGCCCCTTAATTGGGGGCACAGCCCCGCAGGGCCCCCTATTTTAGGTGGCATAGCCCCGCGAGGCTGGGGGATCCTATCAATTTTTTTGGCCAATTTAGATATAGGCCAAGGATCATGATAAAAAAAATCCGGTTCCATTATTTTTTTGTGTATAAAAAAATCGTGCGGAAAAGTAAAATCGTGCGGAAAAGTAACTTTTCCGCACTAGTGCTGAAAAGTTACTTTTCCGCACGATTTTTTTATTGCTAAAAATGAAGATATTTAGGATCAAATAAATGATTTATGTTATATATTATTTTATCTACAAGCGTTTGGTTATGACGTTTTTACGTAACTATTTTTCTAGTAATTGAGTTGTGTTATGAGACTCATAACACAACTAGTGGTGTTATAGACTAGGTTATGAATTCATAACACAACTAGTGGTGTTATGGACGAGGTTATGGATCTATAACACAACGATTATTGGTGATTTGACAAATGTCAAAGGTAAACCTGTAAAGGTAAAATGAAAGTAGACAACTACTAATAAACGAAAATAATTAAAAAAACATTCCTATTTTTCGCTTTATAGATAAAACGTTGTACATCACGCGTGCGTTTAAACATGACTACAAAACTCGTGTGATTAGAACGACTCGGTCTACGACCTCGTCGTTTTAATCTTTCACACTCGTTATTGTAATCATGTTCATAAACGCACTTGTAATGTAAATAACTATTATATTATGTGCTATTTTGTACCATCATTATAAAATCTTTGCGTATTGGAAACATTTTTTTTGATAAATAAGATGGACAAAAACACTCGTAGGAAAAATATTGTACTTAACTCTTGCGGAAAATGTCTTTTCCACCCTCGACGGCTTGCCCGAACTCCGCTCCGTGTCGTTCGTGCAACTGCCGTCTCGTGCGGAAAAGTACCACTTTCCGCACTTGTTAGGTAAATAACTATTCCGCACTGACAGCCGTGCGGAAAAACTTTTTCCGCACTGATATGTCAAAAAAAAAAGTTTTACCGCACCGTGCGGGAAAACTCATTTTCCGCACGCATATCAGTGCGGAAAATCGATTTTTCCGCACGGCTGTAGGAAAAATCTTAATCGACGTGTTTTTGCGTTTTGTCCACATATTTTATCCGAAGGCTCTAGCGAATTAGTTCCAGTTAAAGTCCCCGTACCCATAGGATTTTTTGTTCTCGTATTTTTGTGTTTGAGGGCAAATATAGAAATAAATCATTTTGACATCGGCAACAACATGAAAATTTGATTTTTCAAATTCATAAAGACAAAAAGTCAATTCGTTTCCACACACTGACAAAATTGCATTATTCCCGATAAATGGACAAAGTGCAGAGGTTAATTAGTTATTTGTCAATCTCGACGATTGGAACTTTTTCAAATCCGTCCTTCTTTGTTAATATTTGACGTGGATGATTTTTGGGCCCTTTAAATATTTCAATAAAATAATAGAATATTCTGCAAGGTGACTATTATGTTTATGAACTGACTAATTGATAATATATTCACGTTTAGCTCTTATATACAATAAACATCTTCAATTTTAATTGCAGATCTTTGCTTATCGACAGAGATGTAAATATTGAAATCATCAATCATGCTCATTTCTTCATTATTCGGAGTGGCAATAAGGCATATGTCTTCAATTTCCCTTCAGATTCTAATGCATCACGATTTGCTGTCATAAGCGGCACAACCAAATTTCAAACGTGATATATCGGTTTTCCTTTGTTGCATTGGAAAAGCGGAAAAAATCATTTCTATTTTACTTTTTGTCAATGTATTTTTTTTAATTCCAAAGCAGTGTCCGTATTTATCACAATTTTCTAGTTTGACAGAATCAAAATGATTGTTCCATGTTAAAAGGAGGACATCGTTCATTATGTTAAGACATAGTTTTCTAGATAACTTAACTTGTATTAATGAGAATACTCATTCTTGTTTGTCCAAAGCCCTTGCAGGAGGAATAACTGACTTCTTCTCTTTACCATAATTTCAGGGTTGATTTGATTTATCCCCTCTGTAATACAAATAAAGGATCAAAGGAATCGTTTAAGGTAAATCAAACAAATTAGTACGAAAAAGGGTATATTTGCTGATAAATAGAGCTTACAGCAAATTTACGTATTGACACCTGATTTATTAAGGTTGAAGCCTAGAAACTAAACACCTAATACTTATAAATATTCTAAGAAAACAATAATAAAACATAGATTTCAAATGTAATGCTTCAATAAAGCGATATAGTCAACTTTTGAGGGTCTTACAATTTCCTGCGGCTCATTCTTAATCTTTTATAAGCTTAAGTTTGAATTTGAAATAAGGCCAAGCTTTATCTTGATATTAATCCTAATATAGGGTGTCCCAAAAAGATACCGACAAACTTTGAGGGGTGGTAGGGGACATCAAAACAAGCATTTTTGTTTATATAAACATATGTCCGCAAATGAGCCATTTGGGCTGTAGAGCAAAAAAACTGTTTGATACTTTTATTCTTCGCAATAATTAAGTAAATCACTGTTTACTTATTAATCTTGCTTTATTAACAAATAAATTATGGTTTACAATAATTATTGTTCAAAATGTTGACCATTTAGTTCAATGCAAAGATTGCACCGTCGGGTCATTGACTGAAAAGTTTAGTCTACGAAACACCTGTTCGTAATGAGGAAGATCTGTTAGCAAGGATACTGGCGAGTTGTTCCCATGTAGACGCTATTCCCGGAATACTTCAAAGGGTTCGTTAATGTAAACCATAATTTATTTGTTAATAAAGCAAAATTAATAAGTAAACAGTGATTTAATTATTGCAAAGAATAAAACTATCAAACAGTTTTTTGCTCTACAGCCCAAATGGCTCATTTGCGGACATATGTTTATATAAACAAAAATGCTTGTTTTGATGTCCCCTACCACCCCTCAAAGTTTGTCGGTATCTTTTTGGGACACCCTGTAAGTATTAGAACTTCAATGAAGTTCGGATATAAGTTCCGACCAGAGACAATATTAGATTTTTGATAAATTAGCATTCTTTTTTGAATTATAATTAGAATTTGCAACAACTTTGTATGTATTATATTCAATATTGCATACAGAAGTAACGATTATGACTACAAGCGAAAAGGTAGTTGTAGAGAAAAAAATAGAAATAGGTTGCAATTAGAAAAGTCGAGAGAAGAACATTAACCCAGCACGTCACGCGGAGGTGATAGCTGTACGCCGTCTAGTACACCACCCCTTCTATCATCAGAGAGTCGAACTGTGCCTTTAATGAGAAGAGCAGACACTGTGACAAGATTGGGGAAACTAGTTGAAAAGTTTATTGAGAGTCAAATTCCTTCGGAAGAAAAATCTCAGCGCATGTATATAAAACCTGAGTGCATCCCAGAATTTGAACCAGGTAATCCTAATCTTGGTATGTCCAAGTGGATTGAAAAAATAGAGCAGCTGGGGATGCTCAATAATTGAGATGAAAAAGCCATTATATTTCATATGCAAAGCCGTCTTTTTGGAGTTGCAAGGCAGTGGTATAATTATCTTGATAATTAAAGCATGAGTTGGATAGAATAGAAGGCATTGCTCATCAAAAGTTTCCCGAAACATCAAGATTTTGCTACCACTTTGCGACGACTTGTAAATAGAATTAAGCATTCGAACGAAACTAAGAAGAAATATTATTTTGACAAAATGGACTTGCTGAGAGCTTCTCAAATCACTGCAGTCTCCTGTCTTATCGATGGAGTAACTGATACATACCTCTATCCAGGCTGGCGCAAGAGCTGGCAGATACAAGTCTCCGGATGAGCTATATGGTGAATATCTTTCGACGCTGAGACCACAACGTAGTTTGAGTGAGAGAATGCATTTTTCCAAAAAGGCTACTTATTCACAAACTCATAAGTTCTCACCTATCCCTTCGAGATCGGATTCAGCAAAACATTTCCAAAAACCTGATTCCCAGAATCGTCGACAGGATGAGCCACCACAGAAACGGCGACAAGTATATGACAAATCACACATTAAATGCTGTAACTGTCGGGAAAAAGGACATTTTGCTTCAGACTCTCCGAAATCTAGGTTGGAATGTGACAACTGCAAGAAGCTAGAAAGCTACTCGTGACTATAATAAACTACCAAAAAACCAAGAAGTCAAAAATATCTTAGTAAAAACAGCTTCCACAAATGAACAGTATTTTTTCGACTGGGTTTTGAACGATATGCCAACGCATGCATATGTTGAAACTGGTTGTAGGTCTGTTCTTGTCAGAGAGCAAGTGGCAAAGTTGGAATACCTCCGAAGTAACACCAACGTATCAGGATACGGTAGTTCAGTCATATCAGCTATTGGAGAAGGAAAAACTACTGTGAAAATTGATCAGGTAGAAGCCGACGTGGATTTCATTGTAGTACCTGATCATATTCAGTCAATACCGGTCATTGTAGGAGAAAGCTTTTTGAATCAACCAACATTACTAGTAATCGTATCAGGAAATAATGTTCACATTTTTCCAAGAGATGACAATGTTCCCAACATTCTAGATCTTCCGACTACGACAATTCCATTGTGGGCTATGATGGACACTGTTATTCCGCCAAAAACAGTAGCAGTCATTGAGGTGACGTCGCGGGAGCCACCAACCATAATGTGTATTTACTAGAAGAACTGTGGGCGATTCCAGGAAACGAATGCTCCATTGACGAATGTATCACAAATGGTCAAGTTGGAGTTCTGACGATAACGAACTCCTCTCAGAAAAATTTTGATTTAGCTAGTGGTTACCACCAGATAGAGATGGACCCCGATTCTATCCAAAAATTACCTTTGTTACGCCTGACGGTCATTTCGAGTACCTTCGAATGCCATTCGGCGTTGCAAATAGACCAGCTTTATTCCAGAGAGCTATAAATGAAAAATTGGGAAACATACGTTGGAAAAATATTGCCATACATGGACTACATCCTTCTCCCTGTAAATAGCTTTGAAGTCGGTATCAATAAACTCAGAGACGTCCTAAAAAACATTGTCCGATGCAGGTCTTACGTTGAGATTATCCACAAAAGACGAATAATGGTACCACTCTTATAAGCTTGAAACCCTTGCAGTCATATGTACCTTGAAGAACTTTAGAGTGTACTTAATTGGTATCAATTTCAAGGTAATTACTGATTGCAATGCTATAAGAACAACATTGTGCAAGCGAGGTCTCATTCTTAGAGTAAGATGGTGGTTGTCTATTCAAGAGTTCAATTTCGAAGTAGAGTATCGCCCTGGTACAAAAATGGCGCATGTTGATGCTTTGAGTAGAAGTCCTATTCCTATTCTCGGGGGAGGTGCATCACAAATTGCAAACCTTGTTAATATAGAACTCGGTACTCTCAGCGCAACTCACAGACGTGACACCAATATTTTAATGATTGTAAGGTAATATAATAATGTTTATGCGTATTGTGAAATTCGCAATACTATTCAATCACAGGAGTCATCAGAACAAAACAATGCAATAATTGTTACTTGGAAACCTGGGTTTGCCAACAGGTTCAGATGTCCTGGGGCAGGAAAGCCTCTATCGAAGAAAATCAGCTCCAATCTAACAAGTGATGCTTAGACACAATTGCGATGAGGATCCCTAGGACGCAACCCCAACCGTAGACCCTAATATTGAACAAAACACCGAGTTTTATGATACTATTCTGTACACAACATTATTATTTAATCGAATAAATATCCCCAAAGTGTTTTAATAATCATTATAGACAAAATTAGACCCACTCATTAATTAAATCCCCCTTTTCAAGTTTTTTCTCTTTCCGGAGTCACAAGGACAAGGATGAACTCAGAATTAAAATTTGCATAAAAGGTTCTCCGATCAATCCATAAATACAATGCATCAATCAAATAAAAATTTGGAATTGATGGAGTATAGTATAATGGAACTCATGAATTCATTAATAATTAATGCAACAAAATTCCCCTTAATCCTTGAGAATACTATTCGAAATTTGAATTTAATGAAATTGTAAAATACTTGCACACGATTCCGTGTGGCCAAGCGCAGGAAAAATATCGGGATTTCTCAATTTTGGGCAGTTTTGGAAAACGTGGAGCACTCTGGGTGGAGAACAAAAAGGCGAAATCCCTCAAATCCAGCTGGTTTAACCCGGCATTACACGCGTCAAAAAACTTACCGACGCGACGGCCCGAAAATTCATATGAAATATTAGCTTTTTTCGCGGAGACGATCCCAAACGTATCCTGAACGCTAGGGCATGACCTACGCAGGTTTACTAATCAATAGAGACATGAAACTCTCAAATAGTACCTGCGTAAGTCATGCCTTAGCGTTCAGTATACGTTTGGGATTGTTTCCGCGAAAAAAGTGTACAAGCACTATAATTCCTAGAATTCATAATAATTACAAAGGGAATTAAATTATGCAGTACAGTTACCGTATTATCGACAGCCAAAAGTGCTCCCAATATCAGAATATGCCAATTTTGAACATAAATATTTTAGATACTCAGGTTCAGGCGCCTAGTCAAAAGCACCAACTATGAAAACTACGAACTATACTTCAACCAAAAACCAAAATATTTTTGGGCCAATGGGTAGTGGAAAACCTGCATCAGGCATTCCTGGATGGACAAAACTGCCACCCTTGTACAAGTGGCGTAATTACTGATTTCATCAATGGTCGGTCTTTTTGACCGACACGCGTGTACTCCCTGGTTAACAGCCGCAGCAAATCGGCACCAGAACGGCAATAGAATAAAACGCACCACCAATTCGCTGTTGAACCACCACGGTCAATTTATCCCTTTCAATAAGGCTTGCACAAAATACTTGCAAATTTCGTAACTATGATGGCGTGGTTCTCTGGCTTTCTGTCTCCGAATTTTCGAGAGTGACCACTTCCTGATTTGTTCGGTTCCCCTCCAGTGGAGAGGGAATAGGGGAAATTTTCAAATACGCACCCAGCGGGAAAACCCAACTTTTCCGCGATGTCACCCACGAAAATTCGACAGTACGGAATGGGAACCCATTCCACGGTGGTACTCCCAAAATAGTCGATGGCCGGATCATGCGTAGCGGAACCTACCAGACCCATCGGGCCGAAATATCCTTATCTATAGGGTCTATTATACAAAAATTGGTACTCGGTTGTTGCAATTTAATAAATCACCAACCCAATTCGCACAGTACAGAACCGGCTCAGCCGTTTAAGGCTATGGATTATGGTCGAAATTCTTAAAACTAACAAAAATTAACAAGGACAATTTTAAACCGTGACAAGACGTAAATTCATTTTGGGAGTTTTGGAAAGAGATCTTGTGGACGTTGGAAAATGGAAAATTCACAAAGAATATTGCAAGATTAATAATGGTCTTTATAGACAAACAGAAAACGGCAATAAATATGTTGTTTCAAGATCGACTCGCAAGCAAATTTTTATGCATTTTTATGACGGCGGAGGACATATGGCTCTAACCTTTTCGACTATTTCGAAGACGTAGTGGTTTCCAAGAATGCGGAGGTATTTAAAGAAATATATCACGTGTTGTTTGGAATGTCTGTACAATAAGGAATCTGGCGGACGTCAGCCTGGGCTCCTCCACCCTATTAAGAAAGTCTCAGAGCCTGATACTGTTCACGTTGTTACGATAAATTTGTCATTTACGTAACATGTTCCATCTCTTCTTATTTTCATTATAAAGTAGTATTTTTTCTATTTCAGAATCATCCAAATAATCTCCTCAAATTCAAATTTAAATTTAAATTCAAATAATACAAGTGCTGCCATCTATCCATCATGTCTGTAAAATGCAAATATCATAAGACTGCCATCTAGTGCCCGATGGTTTATATTATTTTCAAAGTATGATTTTTGGTTAATTCGCATTTGACAGTCATTTGTATTTTGATTGAAAGAAATTAAATTTATCTCACTTTTAGCAAATTGATATATTTCTGTCCTTCTCTAACTTTTGATTCTGAAATAATCATTGTTTGGCTTAATGATCTAATTAATTAACAGTTTTTTATTTTTGACATAACCTTAATTTAAATTGTTATAATTTGTAAACAATTAAAATAATTTTAGTGGATTTTTATCCATTCTCTTTTATTCCATGCGGTCTTTCATTGTGTTTTCATTTTGAAGTGAATATGGTCTTTTGGGTGTACTCGTCTGATTGGTTGAAGCTGGTTGGAATGCAGTAAGTGTAAAAAACACGGGATCGTTTTCCTACTGGCTGTGATTTCTAAAACGCTCTCTTTCCTTGAAAAATAGTCTGGCAGGCAAGTCCACTTTATTTTTAAAATAATTTTGTGCTTTAAATTTCTGAATCCTCCCCTATAAATATTTCAATATTCAAATTATCATATCTTTATTAAGTTTTTACCTGATAAATCTTATCTTATCTATTTTTGAAATAGAAATATTATATTTTAAGTTTTTTTTATCTAATTGTTGGCTTCCTTTTTGTGTGAATTGCTTATTAGTTAGTGCCACGTTTTGTTATAAGAGGTAAGTCAACACAGATTTTTGGATTTTAAATAGGTACTGCTGCCCTGGTTTTCAGAATCAATTTTTAGTGTGGGAATATTGGACCATTTGCTCTAATAAGAGTCGGTGAGAACCAAAGGACCCCGCAATATTTAAATGGAAATTGGTTACCCGTGATATTTAGATGAAATTTAAATATGTTATTGGGTTTGCCGTAAGCAACATTTTTTACCATGGGCACAACCCTGTATATATGACAGGTGAGGCGTGATTAGCTGTCAAATATTGGAATCTTATATCCAAATGCAGAGTGACCATGGCAGATGTTGATGAACGAAGTCTTGATGTCTACTAAGTCGAACAAGCTAAGTCGAAAAATGTCAACCATTTTGACACCTGTCAAAACCCTGCCCAACGGCAGCACTCATATTTTCCCGTTTTCAATATTTTATGATGTCATTTGACATTTTTAAGTTGTATGTAAATTCTGAATTTAAAAATTGAAAAAAAAATACAGAACTGTCAAAACCTGTCATTTGTTTTAGTAGAAAAAAATACTCTAATCTAGTACTTTTTTGTTTCAAGGTAGTTTATCGGTGATGAAACATTAAATAAAGTTCATGCATGTCACATTTTGACAACTGTCAGAATCTGGTAATAGCTTTTTGGTTGATATTGAGTTCTATTGTATTACCTATTGTATTATTCTATCATTCTAGTTATAGAACTTCATTAAGCAAACAAACTCAAAATAAACCAAAAAGCTATTAATAGATTCTGACAGTTGTCAAAATGTGACATGCATGAACTTTGTTTAATGTTTTTTTCACCAATAAACTACCTTGAAACAAAAAAGAACCAGATTAAAGTTGTTTTTTCTACTAAAACAAATGACAGGTTTTGACAGTTCTGTCATTTTTTTTTTCAATATTTCAATTCAGAATTTACATACAAGCTAAAAATATCAAATGACATAATGAAATATTTAAAACTGGAAAAGATGAGTGCTACCGTTTGGCAGGATTTTGACAGGTGTCAAAATAGTTGACATTTTTCGACTTAACTTAGTCGACTTATTAGAAATAGATTTTTTGTTCATCAAAATCTGCCATAGTTACTCTGCTTTTGGATATAAGATTCCAATATTTGACAGCTAAACACGCGTCACCTGTCATATATACAGGGTTGTGCCCATGGTAAAAAATGCTGCTTACGGCATTCCCAATAACATATTTAAATTTCATCCAAATATCACGGGTAACCAATTTCCATTTAAATATTGCGAGGTCCTTTGTGAGTCCATCCCCATTAACTCTATTGAATCCAGGCAGAGGCCTGAACAACCATTTTCTATTTGACTCCCTAAATTATTATCTCAACTGAAGGGTGTAATTTTTTAATAGAAATCCAGACAGGTCAAAAATTCAGTTAAAATTTTTTATTAAAACATCTCAAGAATTTTGACACATTCTGGATTTGATTAATTTCAACACCAGGTTTATCTAGTATCTGTGGTAGCTACCTTAATGCGAGAGGAAAATTTTGTCTATTTAGGGGAGAATCCAGATATTTCATTTCTTATTTTTTTTACCTACCTTATTTTTGCTCGTATTTTTGCCTGCCAGAACTGTTATCAAGAAAGAAGCATTCTGCTCAATTATAACGAGCATTATAATCATTATAATTAAATCTTGTTATTATTTTATTTTACTATTATCATTATCTTATCTTATTCTTAATTATTCAATTATTATTTTTTTTAATTAAAATATTAATTTTTTTTACTTGCAATAGTTTTTATACCTGATTCTGTTGAAAGGAGTGTCTGTGCAACAATCATTTTATACTAAATTTCAATTTAAATTTCCTATGCAAGACACTCACTTTTTGACAGAATTCAGGAATTAAATGTTCCAAATATTGGTGAACCTGATACTGCCTTATTCTTTTCTGGGTACCTATTCTACATAAAGATCACTGTTTGGAGTCTGGATCAGCTGGAGTGACGTCACCCCAGCAATCTATCCTTTTCCTGGATACAGGAAACCACACGAAGAGCTCCAGTTCACGAAAGTGAAACCTCAACACCCACTGAAGAGCTCCAGATTGAAAAGGTATATGGTGTCAGATTCACCAGAACAACCAAGCTGTCAACTGTACATTTTACAGAAAATAACATTTTACATAACATTGTACACAAAATAAAATTATTGTTTGTTGGATGTTGAGTGGTTTCATTTGCACACAAACGGGCTCCACGTTATCTTAATTTTTTTTTTTAATTCACGACTCTAGGTTATCTTTTCTGAAAGTACCTATACAAATTCTACAAATTTATTTGTAACAACGTTGATCATCTGGGGCCGTTTGTCAAGTCGAAAAAAAAAAAAGAATATGTACCTCATTGTTATTGTTGAGGCATTCACAAAGTTTGTATTTATAAAGGCAGACCAATCAACGAAGGTTGAGCCAATATTGAATTTTCTAGATGAAGTAGTAGCAAACTTTGGACTACCGAAAAAGATAATCAGCGATCGAGGCTCCTGCTATACAGCCAAGAAATTAAAGGACTATTACTCAAACCTAAATATTAAACATGTACTGAACGCTACTGCTACTCCTAGAGCAAATGGACAGGTCGAGCAGTACCTACAACAGGACCATATCGGCCTCACTGTCTTCATCAACAGACGAAGAAGAGAGATAGGACGGGCAAGCTTAGGGAGTGAGATGGGGTTTAAACGCGAGTGTAAATTTGTCTACACGAAAGCCTCCCTACGAATTTTTTTTTGGGATATGCACCGTGTTGCAAATTCGATATTGGCCAACGAGGTTGCAGTAGAATCTTCGCATGATCAGAACTTGCAGAAAACAAGAGAGTCTGTGAAATAATTGATCCAAGAGAAGTATAGAGCAAAAGCAAAGCCCAATATGATGCTGGACGCTTTCCTGAGAAAAAGTATAAGACTGGCGGCTGTGTGAAAAATACAGGCTACTAATATGGGACACAGCAAAAAGTTATTGCCAAAATATTCAGGTCCCTATGTGATAACAAGTGTGCTGGATCATGATAGATTTGTAATCGAAGACTTGAGAGGGTCTTCAAGGTTTCAGAAGAAATACAAGGGAATCATTTCCTTGGACAAGTTGGAACCTCACAATGTGAATGTGAGCTCAAAATCTGTTAACGTATTTTTGTTAAATAGAAGTTGTTTATATTTATTTATTGAAGTGTTTGATTTTCTGTAATAGTTAAGTTTGTTTGCTGCGTGTTTTTTTTACCCAACGAATCCAGTTATGAACTAAATATTTGAAAATCAGGCAAATTCATTTGATTTTATGCTCAATTCAAACCCAACACTGATTCTCAAATGATTTGTTAAATGTGACAAGAAAACCCATCTTCAGCTTTGCAGACGATAGTAGCTTGATAACGTCTTTCTCTATCTTGAGGTGACCGCATCGACCAACTTGTCTTGACATGACCATGTATCCTCGATTGCCAGAACCGCTTCTCAAAAATCAGATTTTTTGTTTCGTGTAAGAAACTTCTGAACAAGTTTTTCTCCTTCATAAGGCTCATATCCGATCATATATGGAATACTGTTCCTATATCTGGAGCGATGCTCCCAACCAAGCATGTGTTTGCTCTGTTAGATGCAGTAGTAGTACAAGGAGGAACAATAAAAATGATCAATAATCCATATCTCACCGATTCATTGCAATCTCTTTCTCGAACATAGACGCAAGGTGTGGCGTACTGTCTACCTTTAGAACTCCCTGCCTCCCTGCAATTTCTTTCGCTCATGGTACCGCTTAGTTAGCATAGACTCTGTCTTTTGTGAGCGGGCCAATATGAAAAAAAAAAAAAAAAAAAAAAAAAAAAAAACACTTGGTTGAATATAAAGGCTCAACCTCGTGCCCTTTAGCCTAGTAATTGAATGATCCAAGGTGATATTGAGATCATAAAATTCAGGTTCTAAAGTTTGACTAAATAGCACTAGATAGAAAAAATTGACTGGGACAGACCCAAAAGAGAAAGCATCACACAAAGGATTTTGCTGTAGGGTGAAAGTGGAAACATGCCAAAGGTGTCAACTCTTGAGGTGTTATTTTGATGAAATCTTTACTCAACAAGCACAAGTAATAATCCACAGTACATCGCCCTTTTTTTATGATTCACATTCCTCTGAAACTTAGTGAGTAGTTTTGATTTAACGTAACCTGCCACTTTTTATCTACCTATTTGGAAATGGGCCATTTGCATTCTGGAAAGCGTTAAACGTGTCAATTTAATGAGCTATTGAAAAAAACTAATCATAATAGTCGTTGTATTCTTGTGATTCTTTCAATTTTCTGGTGCTTCCTCAATGCGAAATTTAGATGTCCGAGATCTTAGTATTCATGTATACATTCCTTGAAGAGAAAGTCTATTCATTCATTCATTCTGCTGCATTAGTTGTATACGTTGCTGCTGCTCGTTGTTTTGATAATCCAAAGGGTACAGTGTAAATATTGTCAACTACTTAAAGGGGGTGTGCGCCAGAAAAACAACTTCATCTCACAAAAAAAGAGAAAAAAAATCTAAGAATAACAGTGAAATCTGCACCCCTCTATGACAAATAATACCGCAGATACGGCTCTATGAACGTACCGCATTTCACCCTATGATGTCACGAAAGCGCAAGCGACGCACGAGAAAGTGGAGTTAATCAAAACATATGTTTTTCCTGTGTTACCTGCAATAAAATAATCTAAACAAAAACCACCCAGGCGTACCAGCAACAATCAAATTAACAATGCGGAGCGCGGCTGGAAGAAGTTTTCATGACGTCACGAGAGAGTCGTCCACACTTTAAAGCGGTATATCTCAGCGATGGTTTATCGTAGAATAACGAGGTTTGAACAATTATTCTTAGATTTTTTTACACTAAAACTTTAGTTTTTGGCGCACACCCCCTTTAAGTTTAAACCACTCTGTACATCAATTTTGCTAAAGTGTGTCGACGAGTCAGCATTTATTTGGTATAAATACAGCGTCGAAATCCATTACCGGCAGACTAAGGCTAGTGCAAACTACCTCTAATGGGAAAAGCCCGTCTAGCCTAATATTCTACACTTATCGTAGTTGAGTGATTTCTTCCAATTCTCAAAGAGTACTTAGCTGTTCATCTCCTCCAATACCGGTGGTTATTGTTAGGATCTGTAGTCGTTTATCCTGGTTAAGTTTCGTATTTCTGAAAAATATTCAACCGAATTTCGTGTTCTGGCCTAATACGCCTGTTTTTCAGTAAAATTTGAGCATATTGTAAGAAGCCAAAAATCCTTTCGGAACATCCAGGATTCAGAAATATGCATTCGCCAGAAGGTCATTGTTCCAATGAGACATACTGACCTAATGGTTGTCCAGGTAGTGCTTCTGAAATGAATTGTTGTTTTCATCTGCCATTTCGCTGTTTCGGATTTTATTGCTCTAAAATCTGATATATAGACTCTGGTTTTCTTCCTGGATAGTACAAGACGGGACGCAGCTTCTGTGATAAAAGATGACTGGGACCTGGAATCCATCAGGACTCGTGAATACTTATAATCTGTTTGTACCCCTTTTTTTAGCATATGCGGTAGATGATAACACCATTCCAGCTTTTCTACTTGCAACGCGAGACGTGCAAGTGCATGTTATATTCATTGTCATCATGCTTAGGGCATTTGACACACCGTAGGAAGATGAAGCTTTCAAAAAAAAATGTGCAGATATATTTTTACCTGAGCGCTCCAGAAGCCAGAGAAAATGCCCTGCGAAGAAAATCGCAAAGCACTCCGGTTGACAAACCACACAAAAGGGTGCCCAAAAACATAGCCTTTCCGCACAAAGCGGATGTAAAAAGGAGGAAAATGAGACCTCCACATGCTGACGAAGCCGCTGGGCCAAGCACCAGCTACGCTGAGTCAGCAAGAACGATCAAAGTTGCTGCACTCCCCGTGGCATTCCCTGAGGAGACCCTCAGTGCAGAGGAACTCTCGGCACTAGAGGAAGCCATTGTGGAGGAAATGACAAAGGGCGCGGAACACAAGCTCCAATTTTGTGGCATACACTTCCGCCCAAGCATGTTGGTGATCTACTGCCTCACCAAGGAAACGGTGGAGGGGCTGAAGGAACACGTCCCCAAACTCGACATGGCAGGGAACAGAGTTGATGGTGTGCATGGGAGACGACATCCCGAAAGCGCACTCCATCACAGTCTTCTTCTCCAGAAGTAAAGGGCAAGAAAGCCAAAAGATTCTTAGCGTAGTAAAAACCCAAAATGAGGGGCTTAACACCCAGTTGTGGAAAATAGAAGAAGGCAATGGTCAATTATTGAACATCGGCATTGACGATGGATCCTGTGAGGCAATTAAAAGAATGGGACACAGCATCTTTTTCAGATTCGGAAAAATCCCCGTCCATGGCTGAGAAAGAAAAAGGATAGGGAAGAGTCGGATGAAGAACCAAAGGAGCCCACCTCCTCAGGTTCCAAGCCTGAATCTTTCTTAGAGGGTAAAGAAGGTGAAGAAGACGAAAGCCTCGATGAAGGGGGAAAAACCCTTAGTCCGGCAGCTGAAATCCCCAGCGAGGAAGAGGACATGCTTCTGAGCGAATAGGAGGAATACACTCCATCTCACCAGAAGATAAAAATAATAGCAGGTAAGATGGCGAACCATACCAAAATAGCCCAAGTGAGCACTCAGCACGCTAAGGGAGGGCAGGTCAGAGGCCTTCCTGGTGGACGGGCCAAAGTAATCTGGGACACTCGGTGTAACGACCCCAGAGTATGCATTCTTTTTGGGAAAGTACCGACACGAACCAAAGAGGTGAGCAACTGTAAGAATTCATTTTTCAAACTAGCCTTAATATACTAAATGTAGGGAATACACCAACATTCGTTACAAGGGTAAGACAGGAGGTGTTAGACCTAACACTTCGTAGTCCAAATATCGACCAAATGATCAGGAATTGGAGAGTGTCCAATGAACCCCCTCTCTCTGATCACAGAATCATAATATTTGATATAGAAGGAGTGCAGGAACGAACCATCTGGTACAGAAACCCCAGGAACACGAACTGGGAAGAATACACAACCAACCTGCAATGCAATCTTGAACAAAATAACTTTAGGTGCAAGAACACATGAGAAGCAGAGGAATCGCTCCAGTTTCTCAACGGGGCAATCATGGAGGCATATGAATCCAGTTGTCCCGTGAAAGAAAAAGTAAACAAAAATATTAGTAGCCCATGGTGGAGTAACCACCTGTCACTACTTAGATCCGAAGTACGTCGGCTCTTTAATAGAGCAAAACGAAACGGAGAATGGCAGGGTTACACCGAGAGGCTTACTGAATACAACAAAGAAATTAGAAGGGCCAAACGCAAAAACTTCAGAGATTCCTGTGAATCCATCACAGAAACTCCACTAGCAGCCATACTATACAAAACCCTGGCAAAAGGTAGGATGCAAGGACCACTGACACTTCAATCAATCAATCAATCAATTCTTTATTGTTTAAAAAGAATATACATTCTTATAACAGTAGGTTCTGCACAATAATAAACTTAATCTAAGTAATGCTACATTTCTCATACTTATAAGCTACACGTTTAAATATGTAAACCCAAATTTGAAATTGAAAAAGAACAAAAAATAATACTCTATAATAATTCAGGTACGAGGAGAATAGGAAGATAAAATTAAAATCTAAAGAATAGGTCTATTCATTTCTTAAGAACGATCTAAGTTTAAGAATACTAGTAACGGTTTGGAAAATAACCCTCACCAGTTGAGGGTTTAGATTGTCCAAATTATGAGCAAAATTCGGTATATCACCCCAATCTGCCGGCCTAACACTACGATATAAAGGACATTCAAAGAGAACGTGAAGAAATGTTTCAGGCACTCTTAGGTTACAAACCGAACAGAGTTCTTCTTGATTAATTCTATAAGCTATGCCATTCCAGAATATATTGCAGTTATAACTCGAACAAAGTCGTATTTGTGTAATAACTCTGATCATGTAAAAAGCACAGTCAGAATAAAGGTACTTCAACGAATGCTTATTTAAATCAAATTGACTATAAAACAAAGTATACGTAGAATTTCGTGCCACTCGATAGTCGGTCTGCAAACATCTTTCACGAAAATGTTTTAATATCTCTGGTTTACTACGTTTTAAAGAAATGTTATTTAAAGACCACAAGTGGGTTATTCCGATTTCTTGAAACCATCTGTAAAAGCTGTAAGCCCAATTAAACTTAGGGGAGGCACTACCACCAAATAAATTGAGCTGGCGATTTAGACAAATTTTGGGCAACCTGTGATTCTCCATGCCTAATAGTTTAATAAAATAGTTTAGCGTTGACTTGAACACGAAATACGACAGAGGCAGACTGTCTGTTTCAACTCTAATTATGGCATGGGAGGTATTCTTTGGGAGCCTTAAAAGGGACTTAAAGAACGAGGACTGAACCTTCTCCAGGACATCAGCATATCGAGGCCCCCAGACTGGTAAACAATTACTAAACGAGTTCATAACGGAACCAGAAAACAGCTTCTTATTAACAGAAAATGAATTGTATTTTATTTTAGATGTTAGTGACATAACCGCACCTGCCGCTTGACATGCACGTAAAATTGTATTGTCCGTCATTATCCGAAAGCAGTTCGATGGGGTGAACACGACTCCCAAATAGACAAATTTGTTTACCACTTCTAGAGGATCCCCATTAAATAAGAATTTGAACCCACCTGTATAGGGCAGTCCTGGTCTGTTGAAACACATTATTTTTGATTTGTTTGAATTTATGATAAGATTGTTTTCACTGGCGTATTGCTGAAGTATATTTAGTTTTTTCTGTAAATCAATTTCCGAGTCGCTGAGTAGTATAAGGTCGTCACAATACAGTAGAAGAGTTATATCATTAGTAGCGTCCATGCTCAACCCCCCCACCCCGCGATCCAGAAAAAACTGGACAATATCGTACAGAAAAATATTAAACAGGGTAGGACTAAGAGTTTCACCCTGCAAGACCCCAGAAGAAATGGGAAAGGGCCTTGTTAATCCCTCGGTTGCTCTTATCTGAACCGTGGCTTTATCGTAAAGGTCTTTTATGGTCATTATGAGATTTGAACTGATTCCTACTTGGTACATTTTGTGCCACAGTAGGTTATGTGAAATCGAGTCAAAAGCTCTGCGGAAATCAATAAAGGCAGCAAACACCCTTCCTCTCTTCAGTCTTAGATGATTTTGTATGACAGTATGAAGTACAAAAACATTGTCAGTGCACCCTCGATTCTTTCTAAAGCCACTTTGACTTTCAGGGATTACATTATAGGTATCTAGCCAGGTCAGAAGCCTATTCAACAAGACTTGAGTAAAAACTTTCAAACAGCAGCTAACCAAAGCGATGGACCTGTAATTATTTGGGTCTTGTTGCTCGCCCTTTTTGTAAAGCATTGAAAAAATTACTTTTGTCCAGGAGTCCGGAACAGTGTGACATTTAATTACATTTGAGAACAAAGTACACAAATACAATAACCAGTTCTGTGGCAGGTTCTTTAAAAACTCGTAGGGGATTTGATCATTGCCAGGAGCTTTATTATTTTTACACGACTGCAAGACAATTTGAAGCTCTTTTAGTTCGACTATTTTATCCAATAGCGGGTCAAAGGTTCCGAAAAAGTTCAGTTCGAGTTTAGCACTGTGATGATAAACACCGGTAAAAAAACCTTCCCACGTTTCAATGCTCAAGTCAGACCTAACCGATAAACCCTTTAATTTTTTTATATTTTCCCAAAAAGACCTTGAGTCGCGCGTATTCCTAAAAGTTTCGGACAACAACTTGTTGTAGTTGCGCTTCTTACATGATAAGAGCCGTTTGTACTCCGCCTTGTGCTCGAAATAAACTGCCCTAAACAGCTGGCTAAAGTTGTTTAGTTTTGCTTCTTTCAAACTTTGACGTACTAGTTTTTTCCTATCTAAACATTGATAGTCGTACCATGGTTTATGGCGAGCTTTTCGCATAGGCATACCAGAGTTGGACCTCGTCACAATCAAATTCGCTGCCGCTGCCGCATTATTCAAGGCTGCGCAGAAATTTGAAAAACAGCCATTAATATCATTATTAGGAATAACTAGTGGTGAGAACTGCAAATGCTGCTGATATGTATTTCGAGCCAAGCGATCGTCCTTCCACTGAAGGGAGCGTGTCGACTGCACGATTGGAGGCGAAATTTGAACATTTCTAATATTGCTTCTAAAAATATTTAACTCGACACAAACCGGGAAATGCGTTGAAGAAAAAATTTCTGAGTTAACCTGCAGGTTCTCAACACAATTTAAACCCTCAGCATTTGATAAAAATAAATCGATTGTACTGTTTCCCCGTGCATTACTGAAAGTGAATTGTGCAGGAGAATCATTTACTGTTCTTCCATTTATTACCGCTAGGTTGTTGATGGTAACGAAGTCCAACAGTAAACGCCCTCTGGTATTAGTTAAGGGATCTAAAGATGTACGGGGATGCAAGAGACGCGAGCCCATCAAAGCTTCCTCATCCAGCGTATTACTACTGCCAATTCGGCTATTAAAATCGCCACAGATGTAAAAAGCCACGTCCGGGCTAGCATCCCTCGCATCGTCAAAAGCCAACTGCAATAATTCTAACAAAGTATTAAGATCTAAACTAGGTCTTAAGTAAACAAATGCCAGTAAAAAACATCTATTTTCAAACGAAATTTTAAGAATAAGCCACCAGGTTGAAGTTTGTAAGATTTCGTAAGACATAAATTTTTTAAGCAAGATCAAAAGGCCACCGCTTGCTCGCCCTCGTGATGCCTCTTTTACAGCATTAGAATAAACAAGATTATAAACATTTGCCAAGTAAGTAGGTAATTCAGGTTTTGAAGTTAACCATGTTTCGGATAGACACACTATGTCGGTTAAACAAGTTAAGCTAGTTCCTTCCAGTAGACAGTCAATATTCGCGTATCCGTCCATGTTCCAAAATAAAATTGTTGGCTGCTACTGCACCTTCGGCAGCTTATTGGAAGAGGCTGAGCTGGACTCTGGAGAAAACGCAATATTTCTATCCCTTTTCGATGATGGAGCCACAGGCACTAGTTGCGGCACATTCTTTATATATTTTATTGTTATATTGTTCTCGCCATTGGACTTACGATCTTGAAGTTCCTGTCTCAGAGACGAGAGCCTATCTGCTTGCGTTTTTGTAAGATCAGACCTTATTCTAACTTGCTTATAGCAAGCTATTTCAGCTAAATTACCTTTATTTTTAAGAACCAACAAGGCCTGATCAAAAGTGTTAAATGAAACTTTTAGTAATCTGGGTCTATTTGCACCAAGCTTTCCAAGTCTCGTAGCAAGACGAAAGATTACAGAATGCGAAGGGAGCATTTTCGTTAGTAATTCTTGGAGCATTGCAGGATCGTTGTCGGATTCAGGGACATTGACAAAAATAAGGTTTAATTTGCGCCTTTCACGATCAGCAGCTTCAGCGAGATACTCCTCCACATTGTTTACAGACGAATTTTTCTCAAGATCCTGAATTCTGCTTTTGAGTAGTTCATTTTCAGATTGAAGGTTTTGGATCTTCTGTTCACAATTAGAAATTAGGACCCCTTGAGAGGAGACCATGGTGGTTAGATTTTCGATTTTTGTGTTACAAGTGGTGACAGAGCTTGAGACACCAGCTAACTGTTGAGACATGGACTGATAATAGACAGAGGTTTGTCTCATCATTGCCTGGAAGTGGTTAACCGTTATGGCAATATTGTTCGGCTCGGCAGTAGTGTCGATACAATTCCGGCATTTCCATGCAGGTTGTCCGCTCCCATTTTCGAACAACTGGCTGCAGTTTTTTTTGTGAATTTGTAGAAAACAAATACAACAACAAACGCACGTGTTTTCCAAATCAGTGATTGGGTTATTGCAGGCCGGACAAATTGTAGGCGGGAGTTCCATCGGTGTTGACATTTCGACCAGTGAAAAGTGAGGTTACGAGGTTAGTAGCAATAAAACGTAATAATTCACCTACTTGTGACCTCCTGACGTGCGAAAAATGGATTTGGGCGTTCTTCAGGCTTGGTTTAAAGTGAGTAGCTTTTTCTTTTGTATTTAAACACTATATTCCACAAAGAATGGGTACTTTTTAACGAGAGCCAAACGAGTATGGTATGCTTTGTACTAGCGCAAACGCAGAACCCCTTAAGAAACCAGACGGTAGCTACACAGAAAATGAACAAGAACGAGCTATTACTGAAAACTCACTTTCCAGGAAGTACAATTAATAGTACTAGAGAAAGCAAAGGTAAACCCAAGAAAACCAGGCAAGAAAACTGGGAGGTTGCCAAGAACCTTTGCACTCCCGAGCGGCTTATTTGGGCAATCAACACATTCCAACCATTTAAGTCGCCTGGAGTTGACGGCATCTTTCCAGCCCTGCTGTGCAAAAAGGGCAAAATGAAATTATGCCGTATTTGATGAAACTGATCAGATTCAGTTTAGCGATCGGGTATTTGCCAACTCAATGGAGAAGAGCCAAGGTAACCTTCATCCCAAAGGTAGAGAAAAATGACGCCACTCTACCGAAGTTGTTCAGACCTATATGCCTTACGTCGTTTTTACTGAAAACAGCGGAGAAAGTTGTAGATAACTACATCAGAACAAGTGTTCTGGAAAAAACGCCACTACATCCTCCGCAACATGCTTACAGAGCGGGACGATCAACAGAAACCGCTTTATTTGAACTCTCTGATAGCATCCAGAACACACTGCAAAAAATAAGGAAGTAGCCATCTGTGCTTTCTTAGATATAGAGGGGGCATTTGATAACACCTCTCATGAATCAATTAAGAATGCACTCGTCAGGAAAGGAGTAGACAAAACAACATCCACCTTGATGTGCAGAATGCTTGCAACCAGAACTGCAGAATCTGACGCAGGTGAGCAAACCATACAAGTCAACACAACTAGAAGATGTCCACAAGGAGGGGTACTATCACCCTTGATGTGGAGTCTAGTGGTTGATGATCTCCTTGGCGTACTGACCGATCAGGGCTTCACCTGCTTTGGATACGCCGACGACATCGTTGTTACGCCCAGAGGCAAATTCGAAGGAATACTCTGTGACCTTAGACCCTAGAAAAAGCACTTCAAACCACGGAGGAATGGTGTCAGTCAGTGGGGTTGAATCTAAACCCAGCGAAAACCACGCTGGTAACATTCACAAGAAAAACAAAACTCCCAAATCTGAGAAACATTTACCTCAATGGAAGCAAACTCATTTGGAAGCAAGAAGTAAAATTCCTAGGAATAACCCTAGACTCTAAACTTCTCTGGAATCGACACGTGGAAAACACAAAAAACAAAGCAATTTCGGCACTCATGGTCTGCAAAAATATCGAGAGTAAAACGTGGGGCTGTAACCCATCAATCTTGCGATGGATGTACACCGTGATAGTGAGACCCATCATCACCAGCCGAACCGAGCTAGTAACAGCTAGGAAAACCCTAGGAAAGGTGCAAAGACTTGCGTGTCTCTGTATAACAGGAGCAATGAGATCATGTCCAACTGCGGCACTAGAGGTCATAGTCGACCTGACACCACTCCACATAATACTGAGGCGGGTTGCCAATGGATCACACCTCAGACTGGCGAAGATCGGTATTCAAGGAAAATCGCATTCTGGTAGAGCTTTTCCTCTTCCAAACTGTTCACACCTTATGGATCTACCAAAAGATGAAACTATCAAGAAATATAGCTTCGAGAAAATTTTTTCCATCGAACTAAGCACGAAAAACGAATGGAACATAGAATCTCTCCAATCCCTGAAAGCAAACACCATCAAATGGTACACAGGCGGTCTCAAAACAGCTGAGGGAACTGGATCAGGAGTATTCGGGCCACAGACCAGATACTCGGAGCCTATGGGCAAGTCACCAAGCATTTTCCAAGGGGAATTGCATGCCATCGGAAGATGCGTGCACAATCTAAACAAAAGATACTGGAAACGAGAAATTACTATAATGTCTGACAGCCAGGCAGCTATCAAAGCATTGAACTCACCAGTCATCAATTCTAAGATAGTATGGGAATGTCTACAGAAACTCAATTAGTTAGGAAAAGAAAACAAAGTAACTTTTCTCTGGGTGCCTGGGCACATGGGAGTTGCGGGCAACGAATGCGCAGATGCACTCGCAAGAACGGGAGCTTCTACTCCCTTCACTGGGCCAGAACCATTCTGCGGTCTCGGCAATAGGCACTTCCAAGGAATCCTCAAAAAGGAAGAAAACCGGCTAAGAAACAAACACTGGCTAGAACAGCCAGGACTACGGCAGGACAAAGATCTACTGGGCAACTTTAATCAAAAAAGATCAGAACTGCTAGTCAACCTTAGCAAGAAAAGTCTTAAAACGCTAACCGGGTTCCGCTCGGAACACTGCAGACTCAAAAAACACCTACACAAATTAGGTCTGGAAGAAAATGGCACCTGCAGATTCTACGAACACGGAGAGGAAACACCTCACTACCTTCTACTGAATTGTAATGCCATTAGTCGTTTAAGGATGAAGAATCTGGGAAGCCCCACCATACAGTTGGAAGATATTTCAACTCTGGAACCGCTGGATATCCTAAGATTCCTTGAGGACCTAGGACTGGAGGGGCTGCTTTGAGCAGGAAGTCCTGACCTGGCAGCAGAAGGAGGGGTACAATAGATCTACCAGGTCGCGGCGCAACTGACACCTCCAACACATACAACATACAACATACCTGAGCGCTCTCTCAATGATTGTTCATACCTACAGCTCAATCGCGGAATCTCATTTGAGTCCCTTGAACGACAAACTAGCAACCGAAAAGATGCTGTGTCAGTATCCATGTTTTCCAACTTCCAAATATTCGACAATAGTGTTATGTGATTGTTTTATTTTGATGTCAAATAACACAATGTAAAAATTAAAATCCAAAGTCACAGGCAGAATTATTTCCTAATTTATTTGTGGTAGACATGTCAAATGGCATAATAATTGTAGTCCAAAGTATTCCCTTCGTCATTAATCAGACCCAAAATCTCAAGGGACAAGAATGCTCATTTGTTACGAATCCTACATTACATTTTTTTAACCTTTTATTTTTATTAGGTACTTGTTTTAACTATACCTATTGAATAAGATTGGGAAATTTTCAATTAATTAATACAATTTCAATAAAAATCAATTAATTGAAAAAATATTGGCCAGTAATAATAAAGTGCATTTTACTGATTAATCAAAATTGGGAAATTTCAATTAAATAATGAAAATTTTATTATCAACCAATTAATAATAAGAAATAAAACTTATGGGCGGAAGGGCTATAAATTAAACAGATTTTGTCATGCAGATCACAAAATGAAATATTTTATTTTCATTGCAATTGCTGTAGTAGTTTGTGCCACCGTACATGGTTGGCCAAACTCTCAGTTAGTTGAAGAAGTTGAAAATAAGTCTAATGTCATTGAACGTGAGTTTCATTCCAGTGTACGTTAACATTACTTTCACTGTTTTTTTTTTTTTTTAGATGTTGATCGGGATCGCAGAAGTGTTCATCTAAACTCTCTAGGTAAGTGCTCAAAGAAGTATTGTACATTAGAATGTTTTCAGATGATATCGGCATTGATGAATATTTTTCTAATTTGGCTCATGCATTTTTAGCTGGAGAGCTGCAACTTTCTTAGGAGAAAGGTGCAGTTTCCTGAACTATATTTTTCTAAAATATTCTCCTTCTTTAGCCTGTGTTCGTCCTCTCTTGGACATAGGCCAAACACTTCCATGTCGATCTATCTTGGGCGGACTTCATCCAATTTTTCCCTGATGTCGCTGGATGTTGTCTCTCCATCTCGCCTGCGGACGTCCTATACTTCTTTTTGTTTTTTTTTTGGGTCTCCATTGCATTAGGTTTTCGTCCATTTGGAGTTATTTCTGGCCAGGTGCCCCGCCCACTGCCACTTGAGCTTTGCAATCTACCATCCTCTGCCTAATATTGTTTCGGATCCTGTCTTGCAGACTTATTCCCAGCATTGCTCGCTCCATTGCTCTTTGGCAGACTCGAAGACGGTTGGCGCTGTTCATTGTAAGGGTGGCTGTTGCCAGTCCGTATGTCGCCACAGGCAGGATGCAGGTATCGTAGACCTTCCGTTTAAGGATCACTAGGATTTTTGGTTGGCGAAGTATATAACTGAACTTTTCGAATGCTGCCCAGCTGAGGCCGATTCGTCTGGTACCTAATCTCTCCGGTTTGATTAGTTTTTCCGAGTTTGATGTTATGTCCCAGATATATGTATTCTTCGACTAGCTCCAGAGTATGGTTCTCGATGGTGACTGTCATGTTAGATGTACTCATGATTTTGGTCTCCTGTAGGTTCATTTTAAGCTTCGGAGACTACTCTGAGTTCTTGGAGCATCGTCTTAAGTTCGGCCGGATCGCTAGTAAAGAGGACAATATCGCCTGCGAAGCGGAGATGTTTAAGATACTTCCCGTCGATCTTGATCCTTTTCTGATCCCATGATAGGTTTTTAAATGCGTCCTCCATTGCTAGGGTGAATACTGAGTGTCTCTCCTCCGGCCTTTAACATCTCACTAGCGATCTGGTCTTCTCCCAGGGCTTTGCAGTTCTTCAGGTGTTTTAACGCTGCCTCTAGTTCTTCTTCAACAATGGGCTCCAATTCTTCTGATCCTATGTTCAGGACTGGCTGATGAATTTGACCTTCTTGACCTGGGTATGACACCGATGGGCTGTGGAGTCGTCGATATAAATTCTCAATAATTTCTGCGATCTTTCCTCTTTCATTTACAATGACGCCTTGATCGTTTTTCATCTTGTGGATCCCTCTTATGTTTGCGTTGTTCTGTATGGCTTCCTCGACCATCCTCGTATTATAAGCTCTCTGATCTTTTCTGATGGCATTCTTCACGATCTTATTCAGGTCCCCATACCTTGATGAGTTTTTGTCAGTGTTCCTCCGTTCTTCGATGAGTTGTTCTGTTCCTAAACTGAATTTCAGATGTTTCTTGGAGAGAATAGACTTTTAGCACTACGTTTCTAATATTAAAGGTCATCTTCGTTGAGAGTGCGTTTAGTTCCATGTTTCGCATATCTTTAATTGGGTGCAGCTTCTTGTTAATTTGCCTGTTGAATTCTTCTTCCCTCTCTCGCAGTTCACTTGTGGTTGGCTTTATCTTTCTTTCTACTTAAGGTTTTCTCTGTTATCGAGTATTGGCGTGAATGCTGGCTCTGACCAATCTGTGGTCGCTGCCTGTGTCAAAGCGGTTTAGTACTGACACTTCCGAGCATAATTGGGGGTTTGATGCGAGAACTTAGTCTATCTCGTTTTTAACCATGTTATCGGGGCTCCTCCCCGTCCATTTTCTTTTCAAATGCTTTTTGTAGAAGGTATTCATGCAGTAGAGCCTCTCCCTGTTGAGAAAGCGATCATGGTTTGTCCCCTTTGGTTCCTAGCTCCCAGACCGAATTTACCGACGAAGGGAGGATCAGTCGGTACCCTAACTCCAGCCTTCGCGTTGAAATCGCCGATTATCACATAGATTTTGATCTTTTCTGTGTTCTTTGCAGTTGTTAGGTCTTCGTAGAATATTTCAATTTCTTTGTCTGAGGAGGCGAAGGTGGATGCATATGCTTGGATGATTTGGATACTGAACATGGCGTTGATCCTAATCATTACATAAATTACTCTGTTTGACACGGCTCTTGTCTTTGTAACCAGGTTTTTTTCTTTTTGTGAACCATTACAGCAAAGCCCCCAATACCAATACCAAATAAACTTCTAGTTATGACATCAATGACGCCATTTTTAAAATCGTTATCACCAGCCATGGAAATAATTGGCGTCGGACTGACTTAATTGGAATTTGAATTTCCCGCTGGCAATTCAGTTGGTAGCACTACTCTAAAAAATGTAACGCTGCCAAATTAATTTCTTGACATTTCGAATTTTGATTGCATTTTGGCAGTTCTTGGTTTAGGTGCAATCTTGAGCTAATTTTTTGAAAACAGACGGCAACGCTGTGCCGGCCGAGCGACTAACAGTTTATTTGGTATGAACTATAGAAAAATACTTTAATTGACAGTGTCGACATCTGTCATTGACATTACTTTACGCATACTAGTGCGTGAAGTGAAGTTTTTAATAGTGCGTAAAGTGAGTACTTTACGCACGATATTAGAAAAAACTATTTCGATAATATTCATCTATGTCCTATGGCTAACCATTAAATGTTTTATTTCATCCGCTTCCTGTTTACTTTAATTTTCATGATACTTGTCTTTTTCTTCCACCTAAAATTAGCATCGAGCAAATATTTACTCTACTTTTTTCAGATTCTGAGAATTCAAATGTGGGTGGTCAGCTTCGTCGACGTCGTCCCTCTTGGGGACGCCCTGATAAGCCAGGTTCAAATTCTAAGCGGCGTCGCCGGCCTAACAGGAGGCCTCCTCCTCAGTCTCGGCCGTTTAAGCAGCCATCAGATCAGCAGCCGGGTATACTACAGACATTGCTTGGTTTGTTCTCCTCCTAGAGGTGCAAGGAAGGAATTGTATGCAGCCAAAGTGTTTTTGTTTTATTCTAAATAACATATCATCAAATTGTTTATCTAATAAAACTAGGCTCGAAACAACAGTCGAATACTTATAATTATTATTGATTTAACAGAATAATATCGGACTGAAATTATTTCTTCAGCAGGCGATATTTGCTGGGCGCCTAAACGAAACAGCATAGGGCCGGTTTAATTCACTCCATTTAAAAATTGACAGGTTAGTAGTAGGAAGTTTCTAAGCATTTTTGTTCCCTTGCAAAATTTGTAATGGATTTCCATCCCATGAGGTCTTGTCATTATAAGAATGCCAGTTCAGTTCGGCTATTCGAGAGATACGACACGCGACGGTACCTGCTATCGGACTGTGTTTTTTTCTTGCCTATAAGCGATTAAATTCCTTAGCAATAAGGTGCAAATAACTTAAAATTATTTCAATATGGATGTGGATAGCGGGGGCATACCCTTCGATATAGGGCCACTGGAGATATTTCAGGCTTATTAAGGGTTTCCCAACCCCTTACTAAGGGTAAAAACAATTCAGAACTGACAGATATAATCGAAAATAATAAAGAAACTAAACAAAAAAATAATTTTCTTTACGACATCAGAGATATTGGATTTCTCTATGTATTTATTGAAAATATTTCCTCAGAATATAGAGGTAAGTTGAGCGCTATTAAAGTTAACGATATCATATATTCAATTCACCCAGAATTGGATAATAAAATAAAAGAAATAGACACTGTGGGAAGGAATAGAATACGAGTAAACTTCAAAGATGGTCAATCTGCGAATAAATTGGTAAGTTCCCAAAAGTGAGTGAATTATAATTTAGAGGCTTATATACCAAAATTTACGGTAGTCAGGCAGAGAGTCATTTCAGGGATAGAGACAGAGATAAGTGAAGAAACTCTCAAAAATAAAATGAAGGAGTTTGATCTGCACTGCAATTTTTATGTTTTTTCAGTTAGAAGAATTACAAAAATTATCACAGATAAAGAAAACAACGAAAAAAAAAGAGTAAACACTAAATCTGTAATTGTGTCATTCCGATCACAAACCAAAATACATAGGGATAGGGCACGTACGATTCCCAGTAAATCATTATATTCAAACAGTTTTATTATGTTATAATTTGTTACCCGCAAAACACGATGGAAAAGTAAATAATAAAATTTGACAGTGAATGGGTAACTAAAACAAAAAATATATAAAGAGAGGGTTGGTTGGTGGCTGAAATCTAGAAACGTGATTTCGTGTGAAGGGTTGCCGACTAGCTTCCAATTCGGAGAGGGGTGTGGATCAATTAGATAATTAAATATAGAGCGCCACCTGCTTTTCCCTGCAGTACACGAAAACAACCGATATAACGAAAGCAGGAAACTTCTACGGACGTATAGCAGCACGACCTGAAATATAAACGTAAACAAGAAGGAAGGACAAAAGTGAAACGCTTTGCTACAATCAGGTACAGGTTTTAATTAGAACCAGAAATGTGAACCAGCACAGGTTGACTTTAGAGCAGGTTCGGAGTGGGTTTTCCGAACGCCCTGGAACACTGAAAATTATTTACACTGGAACCAGAACAAGAAAAGAAATCGTCTAGGAGTACCTAACCTTATGTTCTTAAAATAGTATTTACAATAATTATTAATTAAGTACACTCAACTTGAGTCCCTAAATAAAGAAATAAAGAGTATTGTATAACAATTAACAGTAATAATACCTGAAATGTAAATTAATAAATAAGCTTACTGAATGCAGTACCTTCGCAAATGGCCATTTAACCCCAGTGTACAAGTATTTCCTGTATTCAGTGCAGCATGTATTTATGGGATAGTTATTAGAGAAATATAGATCAATAATTAAAGTTGAAGTAACAATACATAGCCTGAAGGGCAAATTTAATATTATGGGATAAAATAGGTAGTATAGATAAATAAGTAAAATTGAAGTACCTAACAGTACATAACCTGAATGGTAAATTTCATATAATAAAGGTAATATATATAATTAATTAAAACTGAAATAACAACATCTAATCTGAAGGGTTTTCTAATATTGTACTAGAACTGCGTGGTTGTGGTGATTTACTCCAACAAGGGGTTGGTAAGGTTTGATATTAAGACAATACAACACACTTATCAAACCTGAGTAGTCCCTAATCTCTAAAGGGGAACCTGAAGGATTGGACCAATATCTTCCAATGTTTCCGATGGCCTGGAACTGGATCAGGATCGCGACAAGAAGCAACTGGCCCTGGACACTGAAGTTCAGTAACTAGGAGTCACTAGGGCTTCCAATTGTCTAGAGGAGGCTGAAAATTGGAGGTACTACTTGAAATATACAGTAAGCTTAACGTATAACTCTTTACTGAAAGTTAGGGACTAAAGCGTGACGACTAAAACGTGACGAATAAAGCGTGACGTCTAAAGAATAAGGGCCTGAAACAAATGAACGTTATGAGACTGGGCGTGGAGCGATAGGTAGGTATGTCCAATATTCTGAATTTAACCATATAATTAACAGAAAACTATGCTTATACATAGGCAGTGGAGAAACACGGAGAAGACGAATAAGAAAAACCATTTACCAAAATATTTTGGCCTTTAGGAACAAACAATTGATCACGTTGCTCTTTTTCGGCTCACAAAGAAATCCGCACAAGGCGATTTGGTGCTAAAATAACGGATTAGCCACCCTAGATCTATGAGCGAAAACTTGCCAACTCAGAAATCGGCAAAATGTGTCTGAGGAGTTTTCCCGAACACTTAATCGTGGAAAGTCCTCGACCTGAATGACTTCTGCTTGTCCCTGCAATGTCCTTTAAAAAGGTTCTGTCAAAACTCCAAGGTGGAAGGTACTGGGGAATTTTGATGGTAGTTGGGGCATGGGACTTGCTTTTCTTTGAGAGTGTTGAATGCTTCTTCTTGCTTTGTACACTATTTGAAGCCTTTGTGACATCATGCAATGGTCTGGCTATTGATGCGAAATTGTAAATAAACTTTCTATAAAAGTTGCAGAGTCCAAAAAAGCTTTGTACATCCTTGACTTTGTTTGGTGTGGGAAATTTTCTGATTCGAACTATTTTTTCTTTATCCGGTAAAATTCCTTGCTCATTTAAATTGAAGCCTAGTATCTTGATTTCCTGTTTTAAGTATTCGTATTTGCTTGGTTTAGAGAAGCTTGTCTTAATCGTTCAAAAACATTTCTTAGCTTTTGTAAGTGTTCTTCGAAAGTGTGGGAAAATATGATGATGTCATCCAGGTAAATTAGCACTTCTTTCCATTTCATGTCCCAGAAGACCTGATACGCAAGTTCTTGGAAGGTTGCTGGAGCATTGCATAACCCAAAACTTAGTAGGTACGTTGAACTTGTAGGTTCCATGCCCTTATGCCACAAACGCGGTATATTGCTTCGAACTTTCCTCTACTGGAACTTGCAGCTATCCAGAAAACATGTCGAGGGTGCTGAACCATTTTGCGTTGCCTAGGTATAACAAGATGTCGTGGATCTGCGGCAGTGGGTAAGTTGATTTTTTTGTTACACTGTTTATTTTCCTGTAATCTACGCAAAATCTGGTTTTCCCATCGTTTTTCTTCACTAGCACCACTGGACTGGCCCAAGGAGAGTGGCAAGGCCTAATAACGTTGCTATCAAGCATTTCTTGAATTTGTTCGTCTATGATCTGTCTTTCTTTCTGTGATACCCGGTATGGATGACTTTTGATTGGCGTGGCATCCCCAACTTCTATTTTGTGTTGTGTTAAGCTGGTTTTGCCCATTCGTTTTTGCAAAAACATCATTATATTCAAGAAGAAAGTCATCTAGCGTTACTTCTTCGTTTTCTTGGATCTTCTCTTCTTGTAGCATGAGATTGTAGGAGTGATGTATTTCTGTTGTTCCTAAAAATGCCATTGTTGTTCCCGCGTAAATAGCTACTAGATTCCATGTATTTGATTTCACTTTTAACATAAGGCTGCCTTCGTTTGTGTATATGTGCATTTGTAGTAGGTACCAGATGATTTTTTGCTAACCAGTCCAAGTTATATCTGCATTGGCAGCCCACATTGTTCTTAATTTCACTATTTTCGTTCATAATTTTTAATTGCAATATCAATAACCTTTAGTAACACCTAATTTGTGTACTTTATCTTTAGTTTTCGTACTGATTTGCATTAGGTTACTGATTTCCTCTTCGGGTTTTTCTCCTATTTTATGACTTGGTTTTTCTCTGTATATAAGAATCGTGACGCCCGTGTCCTTAAATAGAAAATATACCATTTATTTGAATCTTGTCCATTCTTTTCCTAATCCCCATCCTTGTCTTGGGATGACTAATTTTTCAACCGATTTTCGTGTGATGCTGGTCCTAAGTGCTCTTAAACATTTCTTGGAGTTGGCTTTTCTCTTATGGATTTTCTTGTAAAAAAAAATTGCCGATTGTTTCCCATGTTTTGTTCCGCTAACTCTCCTATGGTCCCCTTTTGCCTGTTTCTAGGAAGCAAATGTCAGTATTTCTTAAGAATTGCTTTTTTCGCTTTGTACCCTTGGGTTACACCACACCTACTGCTAAAACGGCGTTAGTTGGGAGGGCGCCTATATTTCCATTTTTTTCTTTTGGAAACCGTTGACCTGGTCAGTTGTTATGTAAGTGTGGCCTTTTATGAATTTGTTTAACTCCAGTTCATCTATTTTCAAATTAGGGCTAGGCTGCTTCTCTTTCACTGGCTGTTTTGTAGTGACTAGGCCCGTCATAAGTCTTTTTTCGTTGTTTGTGTGCCTTAAGGGTATTCTGTGTTTTCCATTTAAAATTATTCCTTTGCGTGGGAGATCTATAATTGCCTCATTTTTTAATAAAAACTCCATTCCTAAGATAATAGGTTGTGTTATATAGATGAAATAACTTTGGCGTTCAGTGTCCCACTCCACATTGGACTTCCTGGTATTCTTATTGAGATTTTAGTGTATCCTAAAACTTTTATCTTATGTCTTCCTGCAGTAACTAGGACCGTATCATTATTTTCTGATATTTCTCCCTGTATTATATCCCTGGGCAATACATTATACTGCGCTCCTGTGTCAAGTATTGTCTGCATCATTCTTTCATTAATTTTAATCGTGATCTGATGAATTCCTATTTTACTTTCTTCCCTTAAGGTTAGGATGGTTGGGGCATCTAGTTTTGCCATCCCTTCCCGTTTGGGTGTTGCCGTTGGTTCCTACAAGTGGTCGCCAAATGTCCTTGTCTTCCACAGTTGTAACATACATGACTGTTCCGGTTGCTCCGTACCGTATAGTATTGGACCCCCTATACACTGTAGCTATGTGTCCCTTTTTTCCACAATTTTGGCATATAGGAACAGGATTGTTGTAATGACTTGGCTGTTGACTTCTACATGTTGACTTCTACATGTTTTTGCAACATGCCCTATTTTGTCACAATTGAATCATGTTGGATTTGTTCGAAAATCAGCTCTTTGTTGTGGACTTCTGTAAACCGCTGCAACATGACGTATTTTACCACAATTATAACAGTTTTGTCCTTGCGATAATCGGCAGTAATGTGGTCGTGTCTGAAAATCACTGTTATACCTTGTTGCGCGTGAAATTACCCTTAAACTGTTTGAATAGTAAATTTAAATTAACAAACCACAATAGGCCTAGGTACTGTAAGACACTCTTAAGGAATGCGGCCAGCGCAACAAAGTGCTCGCGGCTACTCAGTGGTGTGGGAGTAGGTTCAATAATAAAAGTTAGCTTAATAGGGCGCCACTGATTTATAAAATACAATCCGCGGACTTAAATCAGAAAGTCCCTGATCTCCAAAATTCCTATAAAAATGTACCTACCCAATGTACCTATCCTTCAAAATAAAACAATTTTACCTTGGTTTGGTTGATGTCAGTAGGGATAAAATAAGAGTCAAATCTAAAAACAATGATTAAAAATCTATTTAATAAAATGGGGGGGTATATGTTCAAAACTGCAAAGGCCAATATAAGGCAATATGTAAAATACCACAATATATATTATTATTAATAGTAAAAAAAAATCAAAATGTAGCAAGGACCAATGTGGCCTTATAAAAGACACTGCAATGAATTTAAGATTTACCAATAGATTAAATGTTTGACTACCTTAGTTAAATGAGAGTACTTAAATACAGTACATTAAAAATCATTGGTACTGTACACCCTTGTAATGATTAAGGCAGTAAAACAACCTTGGAAATATACCAATTAAGTATCAGAAATACCATCAATAATAATAATAAAATAATTTAAGAAATGTTATAAAATCAATGGGTACATCACCCCTTTTTGGTCCTCCCTGCAGTCTAAACACTCATTTCTATAACTGTCTCCTGACAGCCTTACAACCTGCATAATAGACCCATAAGCTTCCATAGACTTCCCTCTTTACAATGTGATTTTAGGTTTCAATTCAGTGCTGTAGGCACTCTTGACACATCAGCCTCGAGACCAGCAAACCGTCAAAGAGAAAACCCAATGGGAAAGATTCTAAAACAATCTTAAAAAAAACCCTGAAAGAGTACAAAAGCCTTAGAACTCCTTCATACTTATAAAAAAAATGAAAAATCCCAACCCTCAAATAGTATATAAATGATTGGAATTAAATAGCAAAATCCCCTGAAACCTGTAGGTTATTTTAAACAAAAAAAAACCCCTTAATTAATAAGCCCATTAATGCCCCTCAAACGATTAATGAGTCTGCACATGGCCTCGTGGAGGTCAAATTGCTCTTTTTTATAGGATCTCAAATATTTACAAAAAATACAGATAAGTTAAGCTAAATATTGATAACGGAAAGGTAAATTTGAGAATAGTAAAAACGTTTAAAATTACCTGGTTACAATTGGGCTAGTTGAACAAATGTGCTCTAGTGCTTCACACTACAAACCAACAAAATGGCGTAGATTTCGGTTCCAGAAAATTCTGTGTGGTTGGCTTACAAATACGGGTACGACCAAATCCAAAGCTTTCACCCCAAAACCAATTAAGCCAGCAACCACTAAATCCCAGCGTCTTCAAATCCCACAAAAAGGTGGATGTTCCCAAGGAACGTTGCCAAAAGGACCGCTGGTAAAATCTGCCACTTGTTGTTTGCTCAACGTGCGAATTTAAAAGAGAACGATCCCTTTTCAGCGATTTATTAGGTAGGCTTCAATATGAAAAATTTTCTAGAATTCCAGTTTTTTTTTCCTTTAAGATGTCCTCTGGTGCCAGATTTCCGATCTCGACCAGGAAGACGGAACACCCAGTCTGAATCGGAACACAATCAGCTTGAAACAGAACACTCCGAACCACAATGATGACCCACCAAACTCCAAGTTGTTATCAAATTCTCACCCCTAACACCAATTAACACTAATTAATCACTTATACAAGTTATTAATCAGCATCTACTTAGTCTTCAGTCTAAAAACCATCAAAAAGACCGGTGAATGTTTAGGGATCACAGTTACAGTGACTCTATATTACCCACAGCGTTCAAGTACGCCGGCAACGGTGCTCGAAACGAATCAACAAGTGGCATATAACCCCACAATATTTCTGGAGGAAAACAAACTTTTGAAAATGGGAAAAGTAAAGGAAATAAGGGTGGAAAATCGATTTAGAGTGTGCTAAAGTGATTTGTGTTGTTGCAGAAATTTTAATAAAGGAAAATATGAGATCCGTAAGTGTTGACAATTGATATTTATTTGAAAGTAAACAAACCTTTTCACCGACATTTAGGGCCTTTTAGAAAACTTTCGAAAGCTAAATAAAGTGAATTCCTATCCTACCAGTAGGGCTTTATTATCTTGAAACTACCCTGTCCTTTAAATACAAAGAATTCCCTCATTATTACCTTGAAAAATATACCTTTAATCAACAACCAGATATTGTTTTGCATCCAACCAAAAGGCAAAAATCTAGCAAAATTCAATGAGCAACCTATCAATCACTGAAAAATATTAAACCTCAGGTATACAGCTTTATAAATATTCTCACAAATAACTGAATTAATTACTGAATTTATTCGAAATTCTCAATTATGTTAAGGCAAAATTTTAACGTAACATTTTCTCCCCTTTCGTCATCAAAAAAAAAATAAAGAAAATAATGGTTCCTTACAACTACCTCTAACCTAACTATACACTTCATAACCTAGTCAGTCTGTGGACAATGAACATCATCCCACCTATGCATCTGGTGACTCTTTCAGGTCCTTTATATGCCACACACCTTTCGAATTTCCAAACTCATCACGCAACTCATAAGTCCAAGGTGATAAACGCTTGTGGACAATAAAAGGCCCAAGATAATCTGGTGCTAGCTTTCGCGAATAAAATTTACTAGCATCGGACAAAGAATAATTCTTACGATAAACAAGTTGATTGGGTAAGTACTCAACATGACGACAACGAAGATTATAACGATCAACACTCTTTTTCCCAGCAGCTTCCAGACGACGCCTAATATCCTCAAACATCTGATCCATTACAGCCGTACGTTGCTGTACACTAACTTCAGAAGTCTGGTCTAACTGTGGAATATCCTTCTTATAATCGTCGCCACGAAGAATCATACGCCGACCAAAATTTACAAAATAGGGGTTAAGTTGGGTGGTATCGTGAGTCGAAGTGCGAATGGCACAACCCACCTTATCCAGATTGACATCCCAATCTCTATGGTTATCTGAGAGATACATACTCAACATGGTCTTAAGAGTTCTATTAGTCCGTTCAGTAGGATTTGCACGTGGATGATAATTGGCGTTATACTTGAGACGGACTTTATAAGTCTCAGCTAATTTCTTAAAATGAGAGCTACGATATTGAGGACCATTATCACAAAGAATTGTGGAAGGAACTCCAAACAACAAAAACACATGATTTTCCATAAACCTTGTGACAGCCTCAGCAGTAGCACGACGAAGCGGATGAAGCAGAACAAACTTTGACAAATAATCTGTCACCACGAGCAGGAAACAATTACCACCTTTGGATCTTGGCAAAGGACCAATTAGGTCAGTAGACACTACTTCCCATGGCCTCCGAGGTTTTGAATGACTAACCATTTTTGCCTTAGGCAACCCAGTTTCAGACTTATGCTGGAGACAAACGATACAACGCCTAACAAACCTAGCTATATCACTTCGCATTTTTGGCCAATAATATTTCTCAGCAGCACGTTTAAAAGTCTTATAAACACCTGTATGACCGCAAGTAGGAGGTTCATGAACACTAGCAATAACCCTTCCCCTCTCTTCCTTTGGGACCACTTCCTTCCAATTTTCGTCCTCTGGATTCAACTCAGGATACGGGCACTTAACATATTTCCACAACCTACCCTCATTTTCCCTCCATCCAGAAAACTTAAGAGGATTGGATTTGATCTTCCTCACCATACCAAGGTACCACTTATCGACAACAGAAGAAGGTTCATCAATCACAACGAGATCTAATTTAGGGACAGCTCTAGAAAGCATGTCAGGGACGATGTGTTCCTTGCCTTTCCGATGAATTAACGTGAAATCGTATTATTGGAGTTGGACTTGCCATCTTGCCAAACGACCTGTAGGCTGTTGCATATTCTGCAACCAAACTAATGAGTAGTGATCCGTGATCACTGAAAATTTGACAAGGTCTAAATAAGGACGAAACTTTTGAAGGGACCACACAACGGCGAGACATTCCCTCTCTGTCGTTGAAAAATTCTGTTCCTGTTTTGTCAGACTTCGACTTATGTAACTAATCACACGCTCTGTACCATCAGCATGAGGTTGAACCAAAACAGCCCCAATACCATACCCAGAACTATCACACTGCACAACAAAATCCAAGGAATAATCAGGCGCCGCCAACACAGGCGCACTAATCAAACACTCTTTAATACTCCTAAAAGCAGAGTCACAGTCTGGAGTCCAGTCAAACTTACGATTCTTCCTCAACAAACCAGTAATGGGAGCTATAACAGTCGAAAAATCCTTTATAAATCTACGGTACCACGAAAAAGTGCCTACTATCCTCCTAACCTCAGTAACACTAGTAGGAACAGGAACATCCAACATAGCTTTAACCTTATCAGGGTCGACATGTAATCCTCGGCTATCAACTACATAACCCAGATACTTTAAACTTGGTTTACAAAACTGACACTTCGCACGGCCCACAGTGAGATTGGCCTGACGCAACCTACGAAATACCTCCTCCAGGACCTTCAAGTGCGTCTCAAAATCGGGGGTAACAATCACTATATCATCTAGATACACGAAAACATATGGCTCAAGATCAACTCCAAGGACATTATCAATGAGTCTTTGCCAGGTGGCAGGGGCATTATGTAACCCAAATGGAAGTCTTTTAAATTGAAACAGACCACGATTAGGGATGGTGAAAGCGGTGTAGGGACGAGAAGACTCAGCGACTGGTACCTGCCAATATGCTGACTTAATGTCCATAGTAGAACAAAACTTGCTTTGAGAGAGTTTATCGAGGGTGTCAGTAACCTGAGGAAGCGGATAACTATCGCGTTCACACACAGCATTAATCTTCCTGTAATCCACACAAAGTCGGAACGAACCATCCTTCTTTTTAACCATCACGACTGGTGATGCCCACGGACTTTTCGACGGTTCCACAACCCCAAGCTTTATCATCTCATCCAATTCCCTATCGATGTGTTGCTGCATTATGGGAGAAACTCTGTACCAACGCTGCTTAATAGGCCTGGCCTTAGTAACAATAACATGTTCCACTTGGTCCGTACAACCCAATTTATCACCCATAAGCCTAAAACTCTCATCCAACAACGCATTTAATCTACTCTCCTGGTCGTCTGTCAGAACGGTTTCATCAGCTACTTCCACAGAAGCAATTTCAGGCAGACTCGAAAAACACCACCCACCACACCGTAGATCTGGCACAACACCCATAGCCTTCCAGAAATCGGTACCCAAAATCAAAACATGCGGAAGTTCCGGCATAACTAAAGCCTTAATAAGACGAGTACGATCCCTTACTTTCATCGGTATCTCACAAGTACCAATACTGCGACACATTTGACCATTAGCCACACTGCAACTTGGCGACTGACTCTGATCGAGACGAGGTGACAAAAACTTTAACAACTTCCAACCGGGACCACCAATAACAGTACGAGATGCCCCTGAATCGAGAAGACCCAAAACTTCCCTTCCTAAAATATCTACACGCAAATAAGGTCTCTCATCATTCTGGGCATGCTCAAGGACATAATTCAGAATAGCTGTACAATCATTCACGCTCGCTAAGTCATTATTCCGACTTAGGAGCGCCCGCCCGCGTTTCCCGACTTGCAATTAGGGCAAGTTCTGACGGTAAAACCATCCTTCTTACAACGGAAACAAAATTTCGGCCTGGGTAGAGAGCATCCTACAGCTCGATGACCAGGTTTCTTACACCTGAAACAAATAATTTCCTGCCTCACAGTCTCTCCATCCTCAGGACTCTTATCAGAAATATTCACAGTGGCTATACCAGCCGAAACATCAGGCACCTCATGAACATAGGCCAAATCAGGCCCAAGAAGATTGGCACGTCTAGAAGGTTGTGAATAGCGTTCAACAGATTCCCTTCTCTCTTCGAGTCGACGACACAGAGTACGCAATTGGTTAACAGATGAAACATCAACTAAAGCCAGCTGACCCTGGTAAAATGGAGCTAAATTACGAAGCAAAATTTTCAACTTAGCATCCTCCGAAACCGGACAAGTAAGCCTTTTAAAATAACCGGCCATAACGGCCAAATAGATACCTATACTCTCATCCTGACCCTGCGTCCTCCTACAAATTTCATCAAAAAGTTTCTCATTGTAATTACAGGGTTGGAATTCCTCACGCAATAAGTCTACAAATTCATCCCAAGTGGTGACGTCACTCCTATAAGCCAAATAGAATTGATATGCCTTACCAACAAAAAGATCAATTCCTGAATCTAAAAGTACAGCCTTAGGGACCTGACGAGGAACCCGAAGTTCCTCAGCTTTCTCAAGAAAAGCACTCAGAGACAAACCCTTTTTATCACCGGAAAATTGCAAATTCCATTTACTAGGGAGAACTATTCTATTAAGCGATGGAGAGGAAGTTCGATGAAGAACAGAAGAGTTGACAGCCCCTCCGATGTTAGCATGAAAACTTCCTTCTTCTTCATCCTCAGAACCACTGGTAGTAACACGACCTATACCAGAACCACCAGCCTGCGATTCCAAAAGATAAAGACTAGGAGGAATACCCTTTTCCTGTTCGTATTTGGAAGCTGCATCCTCTAAACTTTTGACCAAAGTAAAAGACATGGCGACCCACTCTGACCTAGACTTTTGTTTTGCCAGATCTCCAGCAGAATCCATATGGTCCAAACGATTGAGAATGTGACTCAACTTAGTCTGTAACTTCAGAAACTCTCCACTCTTCCGATCACCTAAAAATTTACCTATAAGAGGAATAATCTCCTTGATTTTCCTGTCAACAACAGCGGCGTCCTCCTCAAATGTAAAAGGATACTCAGGAAACCTGACACTATCACCACTCTTCTCTAATTGTCGAGCTATTACCAACCTATGCCGCATCTCATCACAATTGCCACCTGCGATACCCCTAATGGCAAGCTCGTAAACCAGCTCATCCTTGTCCAACCTATTTACATGCATTGTCCTCGACATGATGAAGCTGCTCCAAAACAAGAAAAAAAAATAAAATAAAAATCACCAGTACCAACTACGTTACAAGATTCCTAACGACCGACAAAATATTCAGAGACTGATCAATATCCAAGAACAACGAACAACAATATCCAAGATCAATCAAAATCACGCAATCAGTATGAATATCACAAAACAGAAAAATAAAAACAAAAAAAAAATAAACCAATGGTGATAATCGAACAAACCAACCAAATACTATACCTCAGTTCGATATCACTACCAGCTTTGTTCAACTTGTAAAAAAAATAAATTTGTACTTAGTAAATTTAATAAATTGAATGTTTTATGTAACCAAGGTTTTGTATTTAGAAATAATCTCCTCTGCCACTCAACCAAACCATTAAACCATTAATTATGACATTATTTAACTTTAAAAAAAAAATTTAAAAAAAATTTAAAAAAAATTCAAACAAAAAAATTCAAACAGGTTCAAAAACAACCCTTAATAAAACCAAAAAAACAAATTAAATCGCCCCACGTTGGGCGCCAAAATGTTGCGCGTGAAATTACCCTTAAACTGTTTGAATAGTAAATTTAAATTAACAAACCACAATAGGCCTAGGTACTGTAAGACACTCTTAAGGAATGCGGCCAGCGCAACAAAGTGCTCGCGGCTACTCAGTGGTGTGGGAGTAGGTTCAATAATAAAAGTTAGCTTAATAGGGCGCCACTGATTTATAAAATACAATCCGCGGACTTAAATCAGAAAGTCCCTGATCTCCAAAATTCCTATAAAAATGTACCTACCCAATGTACCTATCCTTCAAAATAAAACAATTTTACCTTGGTTTGGTTGATGTCAGTAGGGATAAAATAAGAGTCAAATCTAAAAACAATGATTAAAAATCTATTTAATAAAATGGGGGGGTATATGTTCAAAACTGCAAAGGCCAATATAAGGCAATATGTAAAATACCACAATATATATTATTATTAATAGTAAAAAAAAATCAAAATGTAGCAAGGACCAATGTGGCCTTATAAAAGACACTGCAATGAATTTAAGATTTACCAATAGATTAAATGTTTGACTACCTTAGTTAAATGAGAGTAAAAGAGAACCAACAGTCATTAAAGATGTTAATAAGAGTAATTAAAACCTGTGCACGCTTATACCATGGTATAACGGGGCGGGTTTGTACAAAAATGTCACCTTAAATATAGTACATTAAAAATCATTGGTACTGTACACCCTTGTAATGATTAAGGCAGTAAAACAACCTTGGAAATATACCAATTAAGTATCAGAAATACCATCAATAATAATAATAAAATAATTTAAGAAATGTTATAAAATCAATGGGTACATCACCCCTTTTTGGTCCTCCCTGCAGTCTAAACACTCATTTCTATAACTGTCTCCTGACAGCCTTACAACCTGCATAATAGACCCATAAGCTTCCATAGACTTCCCTCTTTACAATGTGATTTTAGGTTTCAATTCAGTGCTGTAGGCACTCTTGACACATCAGCCTCGAGACCAGCAAACCGTCAAAGAGAAAACCCAATGGGAAAGATTCTAAAACAATCTTAAAAAAAACCCTGAAAGAGTACAAAAGCCTTAGAACTCCTTCATACTTATAAAAAAAATGAAAAATCCCAACCCTCAAATAGTATATAAATGATTGGAATTAAATAGCAAAATCCCCTGAAACCTGTAGGTTATTTTAAACAAAAAAAAACCCCTTAATTAATAAGCCCATTAATGCCCCTCAAACGATTAATGAGTCTGCACATGGCCTCGTGGAGGTCAAATTGCTCTTTTTTATAGGATCTCAAATATTTACAAAAAATACAGATAAGTTAAGCTAAATATTGATAACGGAAAGGTAAATTTGAGAATAGTAAAAACGTTTAAAATTACCTGGTTACAATTGGGCTAGTTGAACAAATGTGCTCTAGTGCTTCACACTACAAACCAACAAAATGGCGTAGATTTCGGTTCCAGAAAATTCTGTGTGGTTGGCTTACAAATACGGGTACGACCAAATCCAAAGCTTTCACCCCAAAACCAATTAAGCCAGCAACCACTAAATCCCAGCGTCTTCAAATCCCACAAAAAGGTGGATGTTCCCAAGGAACGTTGCCAAAAGGACCGCTGGTAAAATCTGCCACTTGTTGTTTGCTCAACGTGCGAATTTAAAAGAGAACGATCCCTTTTCAGCGATTTATTAGGTAGGCTTCAATATGAAAAATTTTCTAGAATTCCAGTTTTTTTTTCCTTTAAGATGTCCTCTGGTGCCAGATTTCCGATCTCGACCAGGAAGACGGAACACCCAGTTTGAATCGGAACACAATCAGCTTGAAACAGAACACTCCGAACCACAATGATGACCCACCAAACTCCAAGTTGTTATCAAATTCTCACCCCTAACACCAATTAACACCAATTAATCACTTATACAAGTTATTAATCAGCATCTACTTGGTCTTCAGTCTAAAAACCATCAAAAAGACCGGTGAATGTTTAGGGATCACAGTTACAGTGACTCTATATTACCCACAGCGTTCAAGTACGCCGGCAACGGTGCTCGAAACGAATCAACAAGTGGCATATAACCCCACAATATTTCTGGAGGAAAACAAACTTTTGAAAATGGGAAAAGTAAAGGAAATAAGGGTGGAAAATCGATTTAGAGTGTGCTAAAGTGATTTGTGTTGTTGCAGAAATTTTAATAAAGGAAAATACGAGATCCGTAAGTGTTGACAATTGATATTTATTTGAAAGTAAACAAACCTTTTCACCGACATTTAGGGCCTTTTAGAAAACTTTCGAAAGCTAAATAAAGTGAATTCCTATCCTACCAGTAGGGCTTTATTATCTTGAAACTACCCTGTCCTTTAAATACAAAGAATTCCCTCATTATTACCTTGAAAAATATACCTTTAATCAACAACCAGATATTGTTTTGCATCCAACCAAAAGGCAAAAATCTAGCAAAATTCAATGAGCAACCTATCAATCACTGAAAAATATTAAACCTCAGGTATACAGCTTTATAAATATTCTCACAAATAACTGAATTAATTACTGAATTTATTCGAAATTCTCAATTATGTTAAGGCAAAATTTTAACGTAACAACCTTCTTGGCGGTGTATCAGTTTGTGGAGTCTCGTTTTCCGGTGAGGCTCTATGTTCTTTCTTCTTTGGCGCTCTATCTATTGTTCCTGCGATTTCTTTTATCTTATCCAGTGTGTGCGGAGGGTTATTGGGTGAATTCGTAAGCCAATAATAGTGGGAGAAGCTTTCTTCTGTTAATTTTTCGCTAAAGATTATTGTAATCTCGTCAAGATCAATTTTTTCCTTATAATCGTGGTACACTACCAGTAGCTCACAAAGGTACTCCTTTACCGTTTCATTTGTTCCTTGTTGTCTGTTCTTTTCTAGGTTTCTCTGATAATCTACATCTTCAAATTCTTTCCTGAAGTTCTCCGTGATCTCTTTCCATCCATGATCATCGTTATCCTGTTTATATTGTTGGAACACAGGCTGGCTGCTCCGTCCAGAAAAGTTTCAAAATATGCAATTTTTAATTTTTTGTCCCATCCGTTCGCTATAGCCGTTCTTTCATAGGTCCTTAAAATTCTGTGGCCGTGGATTTGCATGGGTGGAAGGTCAGGGGATGGATGAACTCTGGTACCTTCGCCTTTTTGCCGTTAACATTGCATCACTAATTGTTATATTGGCGATTGTTTGCGTTGGTGTGGTAAATATCGGTCTTTCGGGGCTAGTTTCTCGCACAGGGCTCGTTTACCGTTCTTGATTTGCAACTTCTGGCGGTTAGTTGATTAGCGGCTCTTGAAGGGTAAGGTTTGAGGGATCGTCAAACACGTCCACTAGGGAACCTTCCCCACGTATACTAGTTATAGTTTATACATATAGTTTAAAAGGTGTCCTCTGTGTTGCCCGGACGATTTCTTCCCTGATCTGCCTTGGCCTACATGGTGATGCCCCTGTGTTTAATGATCGTAGATTATACTTCTTAGGATCATCTTCGGACATTCGTAAAAAAAAGCTAATATTTTGTTTTTTTTTTTTAGGTGCTGTAGGATTCTTTCACTAGTGCCTTTGCAAAGAAACTTCAATGGTACGTCTCGTCAAAAATGCAATATGGTGATTCTGCGTTATTTCTTCGGTACCGGTGTTCCTGGTGCCTGGTTGTCGAAACGGCGCCTCCACGAAATATGTCACAACCGAGGTCACAACCCCTATACGTTACGTTCTGGGACATCACAACAGGAGCGTGACAGGGGCGTAGGTGGGGTTCAGGTAGAGAGAAACTCGCTTGGTATAGGTACAATAAGATATGTATTGACCAATAATAATATTACCCTAGAAATAGTACCATGACGTCTCTTCTACGGAGGAACGTAATACTTATAGGCCACTCTGTATTATGTACACTCTGTACACTTGGCGTGACTGAAGACTGAAGCTGGGTTTGAGACAGGTCCAGAAGGGCGTTTCCCAATAAAGGTAGTTTGCACTAGACCTAGTCTACTGCGTTCAAGGCACTCAAAGGGGCCAGGTTTGAGACAGGTCCAGAAGGGCGTTTCCCATTATAGGCAGTTTGCACTGGACCTAGTCTGCTGCGTTCAATACTCCCAAAAGGACGTTTCCTATTAAAAGTAGTTGACACTGGGAGGAGACTTAGCTAGAGAGACTTTTCCCATTTGAGGTACTTTGCACTTTAGGCCTTAGTCTGCCGGTAATGAATTTTGGCGCGGTATTTGTACCAAATTATTGCTGACTCGTCGACACCCTTTAGTAAAATTGATGTACAGAGTGGTATTTACTTAAGTGTTGACAATATTGTAAATAAATATTTTGAGCACAAAACCACAATCGGTGTAACAAGTTAAGCAGTAGCTAACCAATTGGTTAACCACAAAAAAGAAATAACATGCATTTTTAACGTTATTCAACAATCACTACTATACTACAGAGAAAATAGACATCAACCAAGAATATATCAGTATAAGGTTTATGAAAAACCTTCAGCAGAAATAAATAAAAAAAAAGAAAAAAAGGAAAAATGCAAACTTAATATTAAAAAAAAATAAAATGAACAAATGCTTAACGAGAAACAATAGGCAGATCAAAACTAAACAGAATTTTAAATTTACAGTTTTTTTGTAATTTAGATTTTAACTTTCATAATTTAAATCACTGGCAAGAGCATTATAATAATAAGTCACTAACCTTTTATGTCCATAGAATAACTTACTGTTCTCGGGGGGGGGGGGGGGGGGGGGGGGATCCTGGGTGTCTTCACTGAGGGGTTGGTTGATGTACCACAGGCATAAACCGCTGATACTTTTCCTGGGATGCTCGATACAGTTTCCTTTTTCGAGGGTAATCCGGTTCGAAGGACCAAATGTTTGGGGTAGATGTTAATTCTCCCACCAACACACAGGGGGGCAGAACGCTTGGGTTATGTCAAAACACTTACCAACTGGTTTTAGGTAATTCATATTTCTCGAAGGACCAGAGCCATAAGCTGAACTTGTTGTCTCCAGGAAAGGTAATTGATCCCAAAATCAAATACGTAGTTGCGAGGACGTGGCAACCTAGCACTGCGCACAGGGCGCTTATTTAACCTCTTTCCCACTAGGGAAATTCCTATCGCTCTCTACTCCACCGGCCTCGCTCGTAGCAATACGCGATCTCAATTTAACTAACTCTGTTTTATTCAGTCTTCAAGATACCATAAATGGCGATGAGGATGAGATAAACAATGATCCAAACAATGAAGATATTTTAAAAATAATAAGTGTGAATGAAGGTTTTGTTAATCCGTTTTTAGTTAATGCAAAGATTAACAACAAAAACTGAAATCTAAATTGATTCAGGCGCAAGTATCAGCGCCATGAACTGTAATGATTTTAAAAGCAAATTTTCCTCAAAGTATGAAATGAAAACAGACAATATTATCCTTAAAGGTCACAATAATCAAAATATTTCACCACTGAGATTTTTTTGTGACGACGGTTTATTTCAATAAATTGGAAAAAGACATAAAATTCTATGTAGTGAACAACGGTGGGCCAATCATTGGTGGTCGTGATTTTATTAACATTTTTAACCTAACCTTGCAATCAATAAATAACATTTCACTAGGAAACAAAAGTTCAGTTGATAAAGTCTTGAATAAATATAAGGATACTATTTTTGGAAAAAAAAAATGGGTTGTTATAAATATGAAAATATTTCTTTACAGTTGAAACCTGATGCAAAGCCTGTGTTTTTTAAGCCAAGAAACGTGCCTTTTGCCTATGAAGCAGATGTAAACAAGGAGTTGCAGCGACTCACGAATGAATAAATACTGTCACCAGTAGACAGCAGCAAGTGGGGAATACCTTTGGTAGTGGTTTTTAATACAGATGAGAAAATTAGAATTTGCGGTGATTATGAAGCGACTGTAAGCCCATACCTAGAAGAAGTAGTTTATCCCCTACCCACAATCGAGAGTATCTTTGCAAAGCTTCATAAAGGTAAGCAATTTACTGAAATAGATTTATCGCAGGCCTATAACCAATTCGAGTTAGATGAAGCAACTAGTAAGCTATTGGTGGTAAGCAGAAAAAAGGGGTTGTTTGCACCAAAAAGAATGCCGTTTGGAATTTCTCCCGCTAGTGCCAAATATCAAAAATATGTTGAACAATTATTCTAGGGAATGGACAACGTTACCAATTTTTCTGATGAGATTATCTTGACAGGTGAAACCGAGGAGGAACATCTTGGTACTTTGGATGCAGTATTAAGCAGTCTGGAAAAGGCCGGGCTAAACAGCTAAACTGGATAAGTGTAAATTTTTCAAGGACGAAATTGAGTATTTGGGCCACAAAATTTCAAAAAAGGGACTTAAAAATTGGACGACAAAGTCAGAGCTATTGTAACAAACCGGCCTTAAAGTTCTTTTTTTCTTTTGGTTCGTAATACAGTTAATTGGCTTCTTTTACCCGTTAGATTAAAATTGCCAAATTTCTGATGAAACGAGACCAAGAGCCAAAGATTATCAGTCGCTGCGATGATTATGTCTTACATCCAGGACTCTTGGCCCCTGGTCCTTGGAAAAACGTCGCCTGACTTGTAACTGATAAACTAAAAGCGTCATCCAAATTCGCTACATAAATACGCATCACGCAGCTCTAAATTCATTCAGTTCTGGTAACAAATTCTGATGCTTACAGTGTAAAGTCATTAGTTATAGTTACAAAGCAGGTGAGATTTCAGTTTCCACATATTTCCCATTGTCAATTTATTATCCTATTTACTGTATGTTTTTTTTACTTATTGTCAAATCGTCAGACTATTTTTCTATCTGGTTTCCACGTATTGTCAACTACCAACTTATTTGTTGCTTCCAGTCATTTGGACTGCATTTTCGTTACTTTCCCTAGCCTTATTGTATAAACCGTTCAATTGCATCGTTTCACTGTTAAAACCCTGATATCTAACAAGGCCGATCTGTACTACCCTGTCGAGGATGTTCTCTAGCATTAATTGTAGATTATAACTAGCATAATTAATCGCTTTTCATAGAACATAGCTTACCTGTACACTTATTTTATCCATTTTATTCTATATTCAAGATTCAGTATTGTCATCTACCTTACTCTTATATTATTATAAGCCTTTTCTTTTATTGTACTTATTCCTTTATTTCAAGCGTTTTACTGATTTTCCATTTTCTTTAGTTGTTACCTACCTATATTATCTATAATAAATTCCATATGAAACTTTGTCGTAAGAAAATGCTTCTTTGATTTATTCTGACAACCGTTTCCTCTCCAACACTTAGAATCCAACTACGTACAGCTCGGGTAGCAAGAACCCGGACTAATAATGGCAACCAAATCAGTTACATTAAATTAACCTGCTGCAATTTACCAAGAATTTCAGTGGGACGTTCACAAGTCCCTGGTGGCACGCTACCGCAATACGAGAAAAAGGCCTTTATTAGTCCTAAAACAAAGTCTCCCTTACTCGCCTGTCATATCTAGGTGGCGGCGGTAACACTATATCTCTGGCTCCACCACCAAACAATCTGAGCTCACTGCATTTTTGGGAATGGTGCGCTACTATGGTAGATTTGTCTATAATCTTGCAGCATATCTTCAACCGCTGTATGCTTTATTGAAAAAAGAGTCAAAATTTCATTGGAATAGTACTGAGAATTCTGCTTTTTTGAAAATAAAACAGCTTATTGCTAAAGACATAACGTTAGTGCATTTCAATCCTCAATATCCTTTAATTTAACAGACAGATGCGTCAAACGCTGGTATCGCAGCAGTGCTAACGCACAAAATGCCTGATGGAACTGAATGACCTATTGCATGTGTGTCAAGAACCTTGATGCCAGCTGAGAAAAATTATTCAACGATCCTAAAAGAGAGCTTGGCGATCTATTATGGTGTTCAAAAATTTGAGCAGTACCTCCTGGGCAACAAATTCACCCTAAGGACTGACCACAAGCCCCTAACAACCATTTTTGGGGAACAAAAACACATGCCAACCACATATGCAAGCCGTTTTCAGAGAATAGCACTTTACCTGTCTGGATTCAGCTACAATGTAGGTAGAGCATATCAAAGGCAAGGACAATCACCTGGCAGATTATTTGTCCAGAGCCGCGTTAAAAATAAAAACCATCGACAAAGAATATGAAGGAAAAGGTAGCTATATCAATTTCATTACTAATAGCTCAGAATGACCTATCGATAATGAATTAATAAGAGTTGAAACTGAAAAAGATTGCATTTTGAAACAAATTAAAATTTTTATTAAGCTAGATAAATAGCCTGATAAAATTAATGAAGATTTTAAACCATTTTATGCTCGCTTTTATGCTAAAAGATTTGAACTTTCTTTAGATGACAATATTATACTGTGGGGTCATCGAGTGGTAATACCGGAAAAGCTTCAAAAAACTCTTAGATGAACTGCACGAACCAGCACACTTGTGCATTACTAAAACAAAGTCATGAGCTCAAGGATATTTGTGGTTACCAGGGATAGATAGTAAACTAGAGGAGATGATAAAATCTTGTGCACCATGTTTAAACCATAGAGTGGATCCTCCCAAATCAGAATTTACACCATGGAAAGTCGAAAAGGAACCTTGGTATCGTATACATGCAGACTATTTAGAGCTAAATCGTAAATATTTCTTGTTGATCATCGCAGCAAATATCCAGAAAATTTTCCATGTAAATCTTTAAGATCAATAGAAACCGAGGAAAAATTCAGAGAATGTTTTTCCAGATTTGGATTACCCAAAATTGTAGTGACTGATAATGGAACTAACTTTGTGGCAGAAAATATGAACAGATTCTCTAGAATGAATGGTATAAAACACATCACAACACCTGTTCATTATCCCCAAAGTAATGACCAAGCCGAGAATATGGTGAAAACTTTTAAACACAATCTGAAAACAGCTATGTCTGACCCTAAGAATCGAAATGAAACTACACCCAACATAGTGTCAAGAATATTGTTCAGCTACAGAATGGCGGAACAAGTTTCGTCGAGGAAATCTCCAGCAGAAATAATGTTCGGAAGGAAAATCAAATCACGATTTGATCTGCTAAGAAATTCAGCAGAAAATCCGCCAACAAAACTATCAGAAAACATACAAAAAGCACAAGAGATTCAAGCGAACAACTAAGGAACAGGAAGAAGAAGGGAATTCTTGAAAGGGGAGACAATGATGGTTGAGGAATATCGAACCATAAACAAACCAGAATGGACTGAAGGAAAAATAAACGGAAGAATTGGAAAAACAACATACCTTGTGTCGGTAAACGAAAAAACATGGAAAAGACCAGGCAAATATAGCACAACAACGCTAAAGAAGCAACAAAACCCAATGACAAGACACAAATAGTGTCAAAAGTACCTTATAACCCTGACAAGAAAAATAACAATGTTACTAATATGAAAAACACACCCATAACTCATAACTCAGAAAGTATCTCCATAACCAAGAGCCAACAATGTAATTCAGACGATACTATGAACAGTAGCGACAGTTTTAGTGAAAATGACTTTCAAGACTGTAGTTTAAGTGACGAACTACTACAAGACAGTGATGACACAACAGACGTACCATCAACATCAAAAACCAACACTAAAGTCAAGTTCTCTAGCAGGTTCAACGAGCAAGCGACCAGAACTACATAAAGCAACCTTGCAAAAGAGACCACAGCAGGGGCGGATGGGCTGGCAGGGATTTTGGGAAGTTTCCTGAAGGGCTGCTCGCTTCCGGGCTGGTTGGACCGACCTGGAAGCATATACAAGGTGTCCCAGGGAAAACAGTCCACCTCGATTTTTTTGATTAGAAATGAAAATCTGGTTTCCCGAGTCCGTTTTCTGCTCCCCATCCTGGACCACAGCTAACAGCTACAAAGCATCAGAGCCAAAATAGTGAAGACCAACGAGCAAGAACCGAAGATAGACGTTCCACCCGAGCACGGAAACCACCTTCATACCTCAAGGAGTACACAACCGAGATTGGAGAAACTGAAGAATTTGAAAACATTTGGCTTTTTAATTGCCACACAATGTTAAGAATAAGTGATTAATGTATGTAATTGTATAATGAAAAAGGCCTTACAGAAGTCCTAAAATTGAATAGTATTGTGTATTGATCATTGCGAGCATGAGTGGAGTTTTACACTTTAAATTGTTAATTCAGTAACGACAATCAAGTTAGTACGACTAAACCCTTAAAGATGGTGGTGCGAGGAAGTCGCAACCTAGCACTGCGCACAAGGCGCTTATTAAACCTCTTTCCCCCTAGGGAAATTCCTATCGCTCTCTTATCCACCGGCTTCGCACGTAGCCACACGCGATCTCAATTTAACTTGTCTCTGAATAAGTAAAAATTCTGTGATATTAAACTTAAGTTAAACCGACTCTTCTTCAAGATACCATACTTAGCGTGACTGAAGACTGAAGCTGGGTTTGACACAGGTCCAGAAGAGCGTTTCCCAATGAAGGTTGTTTGCACTGGACCTAGTCTGCTGCGTTGAATGCTTCCAGAATGGGCAGGTTTGAGACAGGTCTAGAAGGGCGTTTCCCATTAAAGGTAGTTTGCACTGGACCTAGTCTGCTGCGTTCAATACTCCCAGAAGGGCGTTTCCCATTAAAGGTAGTTTGCACTGGGAGGAGACTTAGCTAGAGGGGCTTTTCCCAATTGAGCTACTTTGCACTAGCCTTAGTCTGCCGATAATGGATTTCGGCGCGGTATTTATACCAAATTAATGCTGACTCGTCGACGCACTTTAGTAAAATTGATGTACAGAGTGGTATTTGCTTGAGTAGTTGACACTATCATAAATGTCTGACGTTATTTTAACGTCAGCTGGAGGTCGGGTATTTATTTTGACTGAAAAGTTAATAAGTGACTTGAATTTCTACCATTTACAACGTCGGAACTAGTGAAAATCTAGTCGTAGGTCCGAAAAATAGAGATAATTTCTTACCTTGAAAATTAATTATTAATAATTAATCAATTATTTATTTATTTTCTTGAAAAACTTTTGATCTCCTCCAAGTACAAATCCTTTTCCGAGCCTCGTTCTCAAAAAAAAAAAACGCTACCTGAAAAGGCTCTGCACTACTGGAAATGAAAATGGCTGAGGCAGTCAAATTATGCAAACTTATAATGCTCAGAAATCTACGAAGCAAGAAGATTTTTGTGATAAGTAGGGCAAGATAGTGCTGAAAGATTAAGACAGTATAATGAGAGAACTAGCCACAATATGATAAATCAGAATATTGTGGCACAATATCAACAGTGGTAAATGGTAGTTTAGATGTGATAAGTCTAGTAGGAGTAGGTATATTAGAATAGAATGTAAGTCAAATTGCAGGGTAGTCGGAGTGATGGTCACTCTACAGTCGATAGCTTATAATGGAATGGATACCTACTTGCTTACTGAGTAAATCTTTATTGTTATAAGCCGCAGCTAGACCATAATTGCACAGCTAAATATAATATTTTTTTATTAAAGGAATAGAAACACCAATATCAAATTTCGAAAATACATTTCACTAGAGGTAATTGAATATCAAATATAAATATAATAGTACTTACCTATTATAGCTACCTCTGTCATACAAATTCGTGAATCTTTATAGCGTTGAAGTTAATTTTACCGTACAAGTTTACTGGCCCATGCCGTATTTATTGATCCGAGATACAGCACTAATTACCGTCTCTAACATTTAGTTCAAAAACAAAGCAACTCAGTCTGAGGCAATTCTAAATTGGCCCTATAATTATATTAAATGTTTGTCAAAGTTAGTTTGCAACAATAATTTGGGGTCCCAGATGGTCATTGATAAGGTCACTCTATTTATAAAGGATACGGAACTAGAATCGAACCTTTCAGTTTGTAGGTAGGTAGCTGACGGTAAGTTTAGAATTAGTTGGCAAAATATAGAGATTGATATTGAATTATTCCCAAGAATACGTGGAATATGTAGCATCTATATGTACATTTTAATGTCTCTACCAGAGCAGTATAAGCATTTCAGGTCTTCCTGGGAATCTTTTTCAACGGATAGCCAAACGCTGGAGGAATTGACCTCAAGACTACTCCTGGAAGAAGAACGTAGTAAGTCCTCAGAAAATTCAACTGCATTATCTACCAAAGGTCCTAATAAATCTAAGATACGTTGCCACGTTTGTTCTCAAATGGGTCATCTCGAAAAATATTGCTATTTCCAAAACAAAAATAAAAATAATTATTCTGAGGCAGAGGGTAACAGTCATCAATTTCATAAAAAGGAAAAATTTTGCACACATTGCAAGAAAAGGGGCCACGAAATACAGAATTGTTGGTTCAGAAAAGGAAACAATAAAATAAGACATCAGAAAAAGGAACAGGTGAAAGATGAAGATACAAATGCCTTTATGGTATTTACAAATGAAGCCAAAGCAAATGATTGGTATCTTGACACCGGCGCTAGCGAACACATGTGTTGCGATAGAAGATTTTTTGATTCAATAAACGATCTGAAATATAAGAAACAAATACAAGTAGGAGAAGGAAATAAAATAGGACAGTTTATTGATTGTGAAAAAGATTTTGTTTGTGAACAATGCTGAGCAAGCAGCATAGGTCACCTTATAAAATTAGTGAGTCTAGAGCTACTGCACCCTTGGAATTGGTACATGCAGACGTTTGTGGACCAATGGAAACCGTATCTTTAGGAGGTTCTAAGTATTTTTTGCTATTTAAAGATGATTATTCAAATTACAGATACGTCTACTGTATGAAGGCAAAATCTGAAGTGAAAAAGAACATTGGAAATTTCATATCACTTGCTGAAAAAGAAACTGGTTGCAAATTAAAAGTCCTAAGGACAGATAATGGACTAGAATTTTTAAATAATGAAGTAGGTACGAGAAATGTTAGAAACTCGTGGAATAAAACATCAAAGGACTGTAGTTTACACACCTCAGCAGAACGAGAGAGCTGAACGAGAATATCGAACTTTGGTGGAAGCAGCCAGAACTCTATTACATTCAGAAGAAAAATTAGGTAAGATTTTTTGGGCTGAAGCCATAAACAATGTAACATATACTTTAAATCGTACTGGACCAAGTTCACAAAAACAAAAATCTCCCTATGAACTGTGGTACAAAAAGAATATCAATGCAGTACAAGTTTTTAAACCATTCGGAATACAAGTTTCAGTACATGTACCCAAGGAAATTCGTCTGAAATGGAATCCTAAAAACAAAATGGGAATATTTATAGGATATGATGAGTAGCGAGAGGTTTTTTGCAAGAGCTTGGTATGTTCAATATTGATATTTATAGTCCTGTAGCTGAATTGGTATCAGTAAGGATTTTCTTAGCTATGTGTAATTATTTTGCTTTCAAGATATATCTACTTGATGTTTGTAGCGCCTTTTTAAATGGCGATATTGATGACGTTTTTATTTCATTGCCGAAAGGTTTTGATGAAAATGAAGTTCAAATAGTCAAGCTAAGAAAATCTTTACATGGTTTGAAATCATCGCCCAAAAATTGGTATAAAAAATTTAATGATTTGATGTTCTCTTTAAATTTTATAAGGTCAGAAAATGAATATTGTATTTATATAAAAATAACTGAGACATCAAAAACATTTATTTTGCTGTATGTAGATGATCTACTATTAGCAGGGTCTGATGATAACGAAATACAAAAATTGCAACAAGCTTTAAACCAAAATTTTAAAATGAAGGATCTGAGGTCAGTTAGATATTTTTTCTATTTTGGTTTCATATCGAAGTCTTTTCGACACTAAAAGTAGTTTCGAAAAGAAGCTCTTTGTGACACTCCTTTTTTACTTATCGGAGGTTGGTAACACTGGCTGACTGATGGCCATCGAACTGTCATTCGCGATAAAAAAAATAGAAGATTTCTATATTTGGCATGTAGTGTTGCCAACCTAAATATATGAAATCAGGAAATATGAGAATAAAATTACCAAGAAAAATTTGTTTTTTTCAATTAAACAATACCAAAATAGAAAAAATAGTATAAAATATTCGTTTCATAAGACATTTTATCGCACTCGCCCTTTAGAAAACTCGCCTCCGGCTCGTTTTCTAATATAGGGCTCGTGCGATAAAATCACGTCTTATGAAACTTGTATTTTAATGTACTATTTTGGGAATGTTTATATGTCAAAATTTAGTTAGAAACGAAACCACCATAAACCAAACAACATATCTTAAAAATGTTCTAAAGCGTTTTGATTTGCAGAATTGTAAACCAAGTAGTTTGCCAATGGACTTAAATTTCAATCACAGTGAATTAATGTGTGATAAGTCTGAAAACAAAGATATAGAAAATAAATATCGAGAAGCAATATGTCCACTTATGTATGCTATGCTTTGTTCTAGACCGGATCTGTGCATGGCAATAATAGACTGTGAGATAGGGGCTGTTTAGTGGAGTCATTTTTTTTTTTGTCTGGCACTTTGAGGGCTGAATGTGGCTACTAAGCTAATGAGAATATGGGTGATTTTAATGCCTGCCTCCCGTTCGAAAATTTGCAGAAGAAAAAAATTGATTTACATGAGGATTTTTTTTTAATGATCTCAAATTTTTTGGCTTCTAAATAAAAGATTGATATTGATAAATAATTCACCCATAAAAAATACCAGATGCTTTTCAATAGCTGAAAAAGTGGGGATGAGGGTCAACTTCCAAGAGGAAAGAAAAGAACCTTCCGCGTTTACTTTTTGCCTGGTAATCGAGAGAATGGAAGGTTTTGTTGTGAAAATATTGCTGAAAAATCGCCAGACGGTAATCCCAGTTCGAAGTCGAGTTTTCCGGCGAAACATTCTGTGGACATTTCGAACAGGTGGCAGGCACTAAAACCACCTATATTCTCATCAGCTAACTAGCCACATTCATCCCTCAAAATGCCAGACAAAAAAAAATGACTCCACTGAACAGGCCCTATCTCACGGTCTATAAGTATTTTGAGTCGATACCAATCAAGTATTCAATTATGGCAATCAATCAAGAGAACTTTAAGATATGTTCAAGGTACTATAAATATGTCACTGGTGTTTCGAAAGAATAACTCTGAAGATATTGTTGTAGGTAATGCTGATTCAGATTGGGCTGGAGACAGAGAAGACTAAAAATCAACCTCTGGTTATATTTTTAAAGTTTTTGGATGCACTGTCAGTTGGTCTTCACGTAAGCAGGCAACTGTCGCTCTGTCTTCAACCGAGGCTGAGTATGTTGCTCTTAGTGTTGCAGTGAGCGAAGCCTGCTGGCTAAGAATAGTTATTTATGCACCTAGGTAAAAAAGTACAGCTTTAACGCCCGCAGCGTGTGTAACAGCCAGAGGCGTTAGCCGAGGGCTGTTTACACGCTGCAGCGGCGACGCGTGACCAGTAGTCTGGGGGGGGGCTAAATGGTACGGGGATCTGAGGGGGCCCCCTTCAAAAACGCGCGAAATTTTTTTCAAATTTCAAGGTCATTCACTTTTCCAGAACAATTATTTCATTTGTGAGAAAAATAAAACAAAACAAAAATGTATTTTCTTCAATATATTATGAATTTTCTTTTTGGCATCGTGATTTTTCTCTCGATAATTCGATCCTGGGGGGGTAATTACCCCCAGTACCCCCCCCCCCCCCCGACGCGACGCCCCTGACACGCTGAGGGGCTGAGGGCGTTAAAGCTCTTTTTGACTGAGGTGCATACAAGATTTTATGCACGATGAGCAGGTCCGGCTTCAGACATTTCGGCGCCCTGTGCAAAACGTATTTTTGCCGCCCCTCTTACCGATTACTTTCCTACTTTGTAGTTCCAGTACTACCCTCGGTACTACCTAATTGCTAAATTTATAGTAATGCAACCTACAATTGGCGGCAACTCTCAAATAACACCAAAACATAAGCTACAAATCGCTGCTTTCCAGTATGTGAGTATGACGCTCGGAGCTACTGGGAGCGTTGAGCTCCCGAGCTGTGAAGTCCGTCAATTTTAATCTGATACTCCAAAGGAATGTGAGCTGGTGGCTCCCTACATTAGAACGCCAATGGTCACCTGACCTCACACCTGTTCTTTTGTTTGAGCGTGTATTTCAAGTGGCGAAGGACCACCCTGTGCTCAGGGAAAACAGTGGACTGCAGACGAGCTTCTTAAATGTTTTATTAAAAAAAAATAATATAAAAAAATGCGTGGCAGCGAGCAAATTGACAAACGTGTTTCAAACTTTTTCTATTTTTTCAAAAAGGTGACGTCTACTTGTTTTTTATTTGCTTGGTTACTTCTGTTTTGTTTTTTCTTCTCCAGCTCTTGATTTTCTTTTTCATTAAATACCTACTAACCGGAACATGCCGCCCGCGTTGAAAAGTATACTTTTCAAAAAAGTTATACATTGATAAATACTTAAATAAAATGAACAAAATTTATGCAAAAAATTGCAATTTTAAACAACGTACATCTCTTCTAAAATTTTCGAGAAAATCTAACTTTTGAGAGGAAATTAAATTCTTAGACAGTCGTATCAATAGGTAAAACACAAATTTTTGATAGTGATCGTTTCACAATAGTTCCACTAGATAACTTCACTGATACCACTCTCACAATGTTATCTGCACCGGGATGTAAAGCAATCACCTTTGCCATAGGCCATCGTAGAGGGGGCAGATTGTCTTCCAACAGAATCACAATGGAACCAGCTTGTAGATTACATGGGAGTTTTGTTAACCATTTTGAGCGAGCCTGGAGCTGACTTAGGTATTCTCGTGACCAACGAGACCAGAAACTTTGCAACATTTGTTGTAGATGCTGGTATCTGGAGAGCCTGTTAGTATTTTGATCCAATATGTTATGTTGGGGCATGCTAGCTAAGGAATCCCCAATCAAAAAATGGGCTGGCGTCAGTGGCATCATATCGTTGGCATCGTGGGATAATGTTGTTAGTGGACGTGAATTAAGACAACCCTCTCTTTGTACGAGAAGAGTATTCATCTCTTCGTAGGTTAAAATAGTATTTCCGAGCACGCGTTTCATATGAAATTTTGTCGATTTAACGGCGGCTTCCCACAAACCACCTACATGTGGAGATTTGGCTGGTATGAAGTGCCACTTGATCTGATCTTTTGCGAGAAATGCCGACACATTATTTTGAAGTTTTTCATTATTTAATAACTCGTATAACTCTGAGAAATAATTATTGGCTCCTACAAAATTTAAACCGTTATCAGAGTAGATATCTGTAGGACGACCTCGTCTAGAAATAAAACGCTTGAGTGCATTCAAGAAACTTTCTGTAGTTAAATCGTGGACCAATTCAATGTGAACAGCACGCACCGCAAAACAAACAAAAATGCAAATATAGGTCTTCACAGTTTTGCTTCTACGAAGCGTACCTTCCTTAATAAAAATCGGTCCTGCATAATCGATGCCACATTTTGAGAAAACTCTAGCTGGTGTAACTCTCGCGTGAGGCAAATCGCCCATTAAAAATTTTGAAACTCTTGGGTTAGCTCTAAAGCACCGTACACAAGAACGAATAACTTTTTTGATCGCGTTTTTACCATTTATTGGCCAAAACTTCAATCGCACAATAGATAGCAGATTTTGAGCTCCAGCGTGAAAGTTTTTCAAATGTTCGTGAGAAAGCAAAAGATTAGTAAATTGGTGTTTATATGGAAGAACTATAGGATATTTGTGGTCATATTCAAGTTGTGAGTTGGATAAGCGTCCTCCTACTCTTATTAAATTATTTGAATCCAGAAAAGGATTCAAGTTAGCCAATTTACTATTTTTATCTACCGACTTTGAATTTTTGAGATCAATAATTTCTTTGTTAAAAGCTTCTAATTGAGCAAGTCTTATGAGAATATTTAAAGATTCTGATAGTTCATCAATTGATAGAAATTTTGAAGTAGAATTTGAAATCTTTTTCAATAACCGATTCTTGAATCTGCACATGTATCCAACCACATGCTGTAACTTTATGAAAGTGGAAAATTCATTGAAAATTGTAAATTCAGAAATTTGAGTAGTGGTTAGCATTATAGAAACTGTTTTGATTTCGGGTAGTGCTTCTTGAAAGGAAACGTGTAAATTTTCATAATTTTTTTCTTTGAGAAAAGACGGACCTGTCCACCAAAGGTCGCAATTTTTTAAATATTTTACGTCAATACCTCGAGTTATTATATCCGCAGGATTATCTTCACTCCTGACAAAATGCCAATCGTCCAATTTTGTAAGTTCAGTAACTTTCATTACTCGGTTAGCAACAAATGTTTTTAATTGACTTGGATCGATTTTCAACCATGATAAAACAATAGTCGAGTCAGTGAATAAAACAATTTCGGAAATATTTACATCAAGTGCATTTTTTACAATATTGACTAACTTCGCAAGTAAATGAGCTGCGAGTAATTCGAGACGTGGTAGGGTAAGTTTTTTAATTGGGCAAACTTTTGATTTTGCTGTGAGTAATCGCACTTTCCGTTCACCCTTTTCATTAATTGAACCTAAATAAACACATGCGCCATAAGCCTTTTCAGACGAATCGCTAAACCCAAATAAAATTACTTTATTTTGAGAAATTTGTACCACCTGTCTGGAAATTCTTATGTCATTTAATAAAGGTAACTCCTTCACAAAGTTTAACCATGATTCTGTTAAATTTGGAGGAATTTCTTCATCCCAATCGAGCTTTAAATTCCAAATATTTTGAAGTAAAATTTTAGGTTTTATTAGACAAACACTAACTAGACCAAGCGGGTCAAATATTTGGGCTATCGTGGACAGAATAATACGTTTGGAAACTTTCTTGGGATTTATGTTTACTTTTATCGAGTATTTTAAAATATCTTCATCTGGAATCCAAGAAATACCTAAAGTTTTGAATTCTTTACTGACGTGGGGATGAATTAAGTTGTCATTGTTAATTTTATTTGATTGCAAAATAAAGTCCAATATAGAAGTTTTGTTTGACGACCACTTCCTTAATTCAAATTTAGCTTGCAAAAAAATATCAGTTATTTCGCGGTAAATATCTAAGGCTTCTTCTTCTGAATTAACACTAACTAGAAGATCGTCCATATAAAAAGAATTTTCAATTATTTTACAAGTACGAGGATAAATGTCTTTATTATCTAAAGCGAGCTTCTTCAGACAACGTGTCACGAGAAAAGGTGCACACGATGTGCCATAAGTCACTGTATTGAGCGTGAAAACTTTAAGTGATTCTTGAGGATTTTCGCGCCAAATAATTTGTTGAAAAGAACAATCGTCTGGATGTATTAGGATTTGCCTGAACATCATTTTGACGTCAGCATTGAGAACAACCTTTCGTAAACGTAGTCTTAATAAAATAGAGTAAAGATCATCTTGAACCGTGGGACCTGATCAAATCAAAGGAAAACCGAGCAGCTGTTCAAGTTTCTTTTGAGGATACAAAAAGGAAGAGTGATATATTGAGGTGCAGGTACCAGAAAGGAAAAATCAGCGGAGAAATGTGCAATATCCCAAATGTAAGGGACATTTACATCAATGAGGAGATGACGGCAAAAACATACAAACTGTTGAAGGAATCTTATAAACTCAAAGGATATGGCTACAAATATGTTTGGCAAAGGGGAGGACTGGTTTATGCAAGACTGACCGAAAATGGTAACTCTGTTAAAATAAACACTATCGATCAGATTGCTGAGATGATAGAAAACTCAAGGTGAGCCTTAGCAAACTAAATAAAATAAATTATCATTTCAATTGTTAAAAATGGCACAAAATACTATTTTGGACGATTACCAAAACTGTGATTGTAATTATTGTGATAAAAGCTCTCTAATAAATTACCCTCTTAATGATCTAAACATTATTCACGTCAATATATGTAGTATCTCAAAAAACTTTGACAACTTACTAGCATATCTTAGCACATTCCAAAGCAGCTTTGATGTTATTGGTGTCTCAGAAACACAACGAATCTCAAGTGTAGATAACTTTCAAATTCCAGGCTATGATGCTTTTTTTAATGAAAGTGCAATTAATAAGTGTGATGGCTTTTTATTTTACGTAAAAAGTGACCTGGTGCGAGACTGCTCAATTATAAATATAGGGTTAACTAAATTTGTAAGGATAGTTTTAAGTAAAAATAATATTACTACTGGGCTGATAGGTTATTATAGGCTGCCATCTTTGGATGTACAGAATTTTATTCCAGATCTGGAGTACTTGTATTCAGAAAAGTTGAGAAAAATGTTTGATATTGAAATATTTTTGGGTGACATTAATATCAATATTCTAGGAACTAGTAAAACTGAAGTGACAAACTATATAAATTGCTTGCAAAGTTTTGGATTTCACAGCTTAGTAAACAAACCAACTAGGGTACAACTAGGGTGTAAATCGTCTTGCTTGGACCATTTCTTTGTTAGAGTATTGAATAAACACTTACAAAAACAATCAAAAATAATGCGATGTGGAATGTCAGATCATTACCCTATAATACTAAATATCAAATTGAAAGAATGCAAGCAAATTTTAAATCAAATTACTTACTCTAAACTAAATAGCAAAAAATTAAATAGAAATTTAAGAAATGAAAATTGGGATTATTTTTTGCAGTCTCAGGAAGCTGACTATTGCGCTGATTATTTAATTAATACACTAAAAAAACATATAGATATAGCAACAGAACAAGTAGCATGGAAAAGCAAGGCCAAAAAGTTAAAACCATGGATTACCCAAGGTATAATAAATTCAATCAGGCAAAGAGACAAACTTAAGAAAATTAGCGCAATAACCCAGCAGATTGATGACTGTAGAAGGTATAGAGCATATAGAGACCAATTAAGCACTTTAATAAAACAAACAAAAAATAGGTATTACACCCAACAATTTGAATTGCATAAAATGGACCCAAAAAAAACATGGAAGCTGATCAAGCAGGCAACAAATGAGAGAGAGAGAGAAATCAGTCCATTGTTCAGTCCGTTATTGGCGATGCAGGTCGAGAGTTGGAAGATAGTGTGGAGGTGGCGGAAGCATTCAATAAATATTTTAGTGAAATAGGCAAAAAAATGGCTAGTAAAATAATACCACCAAATGTTGAATTTGATGTGGAAAAAAATAAAAATAATAAGTCAATGTTTCTAAGAACCATAAATGAAAATGAATTAATAATTGAAATAAATAGTTTAAAGAATAACTCAGCACCGGGATGGGATGGTATAACTGTTCAAATTTTAAAAGACAATCATTTGTGTTTGCTTCAGCCACTTCTACATCTTGTGAATCTGGTTTTTAAAAGTGGTCATTTTCCAAATTGTTTTAAAAAAGCAATAATTACTCCTATTCATAAATCTGGTGATAAGAAAATACTTGATAACTACCGACCTATTTCATTAACCAGCAACCTTTCTAAGCTTGTAGAAAAGTGCATTAAGCTGCGCCTAACTGAATATCTGGAAAATAATGAGCTTCTCTCAAAAAATCAATATGGGTTCAAACGAAAAACAAGCACAGAAGATGCTGTCATCTGTTTGACGGATCATGTAAATCGAAGCTTCTTGGAGAACAAAAGGTGTATGGGCATTTTTCTGGACCTGGGAAAAGCATTCGACACTGTGACGCACCGAATTCTACTTGAAAAGCTTAAAAAAATGGGAATTGAAGGTAATTCCTTTCAGTTGATAAAATCTTTTTTGCAGAATAGAACTCAAAGTGTAAGAATCCACCAAACACTGAGTACATATAGTGTGGTGGAATTCGGTGTGCCGCAGGGGACGGTGTTGGGCCCACTCTTGTTCAATGTCTATGTAAATGAATCACTTGATGTGCTTCCCAGAATGTGGGGTGACGTGATCTGCTTTGCAGATGATACTGCTATTATTATAAAAGGGAAAACATGGGCAGAAATTGCACTTGCAGCAGAAAATGTTATGAAAATGATAAAAAGCTGGTTCGATAAAAATATCCTAACTCTAAATATAAAAAAATCTAACTTTGTTTGTTTTTCAGTTACAAAGCGTAATGCATCGCCAATTACTGATATAACTGTGCATGGATACGATTGTTACAATCACACCCAGTGTAGTTGCAATCTAAAGATTTGTAAAACAGAAAAGGCAAAATATCTTGGTGTTATAATTGACCCAGAATTAAGATGGCAGGAACATATTGAGTATATCTCCAATAAAATAAGAAAGCTCATTTATAAATTCTATCAGCTAAGACAAACTATGACTATTAGAATGTTAAGGACAATATATTTTGCATTGGTTGAGTCTATTTTGAATTACTGCATAACTGCATGGGGTGCAACCAATAAAACCATAATTGAACCACTTAAAATCACCCAAAAGTATATTCTGAAAGTTATGTTAGATAAGAAGAAATCATATCCTACTGAAGGTCTATATTTTGAATCAAATGTGTTACAAATAAATCAACTTTATATAAAATCAGTAGTAAGGTACACACTTAAAACTAAAAAATATTTACATCTAATAAAACATAATACTACAAGACATGCAAAAAATTTTAGTGCATCCATTCCAAATACTAGACTTTCTAAATGTCAGAAGAATCTTTTATATTCTACACCGAAAATCTTTAATATGCTTCCTCAGGAATTTAAAAATAAACCCTTTAATAAAATTAAAAAAAGGCTCCAAGGTTGGTTAATTGACAAAAAAATAACCTGGTTTACATCTTAATTGCTCTCTCACTCTGTATTTTCCTTTCTCTTTCTCCTTCTCTTTTGTCCAGTGACTAACGATTTGTTTTATTGTTGTAAATCTGTTCATAGACTGAAAAGTATATAGATTTTAATAAAATATCAAAATCAAAATCTGTTACAACCTATATAAGTTAGTATAAGGATAGATAGTAATTATCTTAAGTAAAGTCAGCCTTTTTCTCATGTATTTTTTTATATACATAATATAGGTATATTTATTTTTCTAAATGCTTAATAGCTCACGATTTATATTATTGTTATGAATTATGCAAATTTTGCTAAAATATCTATGTCTGTTAAATTTTGTATAATTTATTATATGGATAGGTATATCTTGTGTAAAGTTGGCCATTTTCGCATAATATATTCTTAGAAGCTTAATATTTATTTATATAGATGCATAGCAACACAACACATAAAAGTGCACACACAGATGTTTTTTTTTCCATAGTGCACCTACATTTATTGATGAAAATTGTAATTTATGTATGCTGAATAAATTTGAATTTGAATTTGAATTTGAATTTTGATAATAAAAGATCGTTTAGAGACCTCCCTGTATCTGATTTTGCGGAAGCATCGAAAACCACTCGACACTTCGTGGTAACTGATGAATCTCTCAGAACAGCTGTGTGAGGTAGAAAAAATGACGTTCTCTCCTTAGAATTATCCAGTTCAAGATTACATTTTAAAGACATATGATTTAATTGATGATATTCTTGCATAAATTGAATATAACATTCCATTAAATTTTGGTTGTATCGAAAACGAGACTCTAATTTTTTGAATCTTTTCAAAGCCATAGATTTTGAATTGCCTAAAATTTCGCATTTACTTTCGGAAAACGGTAGTCGAACTACAAATCGACCATCTGAATTTCTGCTTGTGGTTTGCTGAAAATAATCTTCACAAAACTGAGACTCGCGTGACAAAATTTGAATTTGAGGTAACTCTTCGATTTGCCAGAATTTGTTTAACTTTTCGTTTAAATCATTATTTGACACCTGATTGATGAAATTGCATACTGATTTTTGAGAATTTATTTTGCCTGTACTTAAAGTTCCCGTTAAAATCCAACCTAAAGAAGTTTGCATTAAAACAGGTAGATTTTGACCTAATTTGATTTTTCCGTTCTCAATAAGTTCATAAAATATATTTGCACCCAACAATAAATCGATTTTCTTGGGTATATTAAAATTTTCATCAGCGAGGGGAATGTTTTTTGGCAAAGGGATTTGAATTTTTTGAAATCCAAATAACGGCAATTTTTCAGTAATAACTGGCAAAACTAAGAATGTTAATTTAGTTTGAAAATTAGTGAATCGCGATTTTATTTTAGCTTGAGTTTTTTCGTGAACATTCATTATTATTTGGTTTATACCTGCTAAAGGAGCGCGGATTTCTTCAGAATCCAACATCAGCCTTTCACGAAGTTCGCGGGTCATTAAATTGGATTGACTTCCAGAATCTAACAAAGTTACGCATTCATGCAACTTTCCAAATTTATCTTCGATTAACACCACAGCTGTAGATAGAAGAACTTGACTGGCATTTACATTAACAAACGATAATTCTGAAAAATTCGGTAAATGAGATGACATACAAACATTTTCATTGAAATTCTTATCCTTCACTGACTCAAACTCGTTACTTTGACCAGCTGCCGCGTCATAACGGTCGACTCTCATGTCCGCGCTTTCGTCTGTCATAATTGGAAATTTGTCGCGTAGTTCGTGAGCTATGAGGGTCGATGTTGCGACGTAGTCCTTTTTTTCTGAATTACTGGTGACTTTGGGCTTAAAAGGAGCAAAATTAGTTTTTGTTTGTGGATTATCTTCATGTAATAACGTGTTATGTTTTTGGGAACATTTTTTGCAAACACCTGAATTGCAATCATTTTTGAAATGACCTCGACGCAAACAATTACTACATAATTTATGTTGATGAATTATATTGTATTTTTCGTTTATTGATAAATTTGTGAAATTCGAGCATTGATAAATATAATGAGCTTCATTGCATATAGGACAAACTAAATTGCCTGTTACTGTAAAACATTGTTGTGGTGATGATTTGTTATTTCTGAATGAGAAGTTTGATGTGTGTTTTGAATTCAAGTTTCTGATGTTTTGTGTGTCGTGTATTTTTTGAGTTTTAGACGCTTCGTACTGCAATGCTTCGAGGGAAAAACACTTTTTACTTAAAAAGTCTGTTAATTGATTTAATGTGGGTAATTTGTCATCATCTTGTTTAACTTCCCATTCGCGTTTGGTTCTGTAATCAAGTTTGCTCAAAATAATCGGAATTAATAAAGCGTCCCAACTGTCCGTTGGTAAGCCTAACTTTTTCAGAGAGGTTAAATGCTGAAAAAGTAGATCTAACAATTTTCTCAAATTTGTGGAGGATTCTTTTTGAATATCTGGCAATTTAGAAAGTATGCTGTTGACGTGATGATTTACGATAGCACGTTTATTTTCATAACGTTTGTGCAGTATATCGAGAGCAATTTGATAATAACTCGCCGTAACTTCTAACGAGTCTATTAACCTGAGCGCGTCATCTTTGCAACAAACTTTTAAGTAAAGAAACTTGTCAACTTCACTTAAATTGCTTTGATTATGAACAATCGAATTAAAGATATCTTTGAAACTTAACCAAGTTTCATAGGTACCGTAAAAACTGGGAAGACCCATTGCTGGTAATTTGGCAACAGAACCTGAAGAAACTCCCAAGGTACCTACTGATGGCGATACTAGCGTCGTGCTTGCTTGTTTCACTGATTCAATGCACGATTTTGCAAAACCAATTACCTCATAAAACTCATTTTCGATGTCTAAACGGTTACTTTTTTCTGCCCTATCCAAGAATTCTAAACTGGTTTGTGTTTTATCAAATTCAAGAAAATCCTCTTGAACACTCTTCAAGCGGATTTCAACCTGAATTGAATTTTGATTATTTTTATCCGTGCTTAAAAAATCTTTGAAACGTTTCAACCTATCAATAATAACTTCTCGAGCATGTTTGAGTTGTGAATTTTCTTCCTCTGACTTTTTCGGTGGCATTTTGCCAATGAATCAGATCAAATGTACACTTGAATACGCAAAACCGTAATTATTTGATTAATGAACAAAAACCGCTGGTAAATCAGGTAAAAAGGTGAATGTCAAAAAAAATTGTCAAAAAATCGATATTTTTCCGTCAAAAACAAATTGAGGAATGCAATGCTTTTAAAATGTATGTTGTAGCGTGTGGAGCGTATGACAATAACTTGGAATGGACTCACGAGACTTGTACTTATTTTTCTTCCTGCGCGTTTCTTCACTGGCCAATTCAATATCCGGTTCGTTGGGACCAATCTTTTGTTTGAGCGTGTATTTCAAGTGGCGAAGGACCACCCTGTGCTCAGGGAAAACAGTGGACTGCAGACGAGCTTCTTAAATGTTTTATTAAAAAAAAATAATATAAAAAAATGCGTGGCAGCGAGCAAATTGACAAACGTGTTTCAAACTTTTTCTATTTTTTCAAAAAGGTGACGTCTACTTGTTTTTTATTTGCTTGGTTACTTCTGTTTTGTTTTTTCTTCTCCAGCTCTTGATTTTCTTTTTCATTAAATACCTACTAACCGGAACACCTGTTTTTGCCATAAGCTTCACCTCCTCGCTCCTCATACGGAAAATGTCAGATTAAAAACGACGGACAAAACGTGTACGGTCGTATAATAGCCGTGTTCGCTTATACCATCTTTTTCGTCGATTTGCTCCGAAAGTTTGACAGGCACGCGATTTGTAAATTGAAACTGTCTGATCCATTCACGTGCCTGTCAAAATTTCGGAGCAAACCGACGAAAAAGATGACAAAAACGAATACGGCCAGTATTTACAAAGTCAATTGAAACAAGGTAATAATAAATTGCAACTAGTGACTGGCTAGTGGCAGTGCATTTCTTATGAAAATATTTAGTCACCGGTGCTTGAAGCTCCGAGAAATCGGGTGTAGCTTCAGGGGGCAGGAGGGACATGCGTCTCATGCCATGATACTGAAACGGTACAAATCTAGTGCGGGGCACTTCCGTGGTGCTCCAAAGCGCTCCGGGTTCTCGTTTTTCCAACTGTTCGCGAACCATCCTGGAACTGCGCAGAACTAGTTGCGTACTTATTAAGTCCTTAAAGCTTTGCTCAGATCGTTTGGAATTGATCAGAGTTTCAAAAAAACCCGAACATGTTTTATTTTTTATTTTTTTCAAAGAGCAGGCGAACGTGATAATTGTTGAAATAAATCTTGAAGCTTTTGTTCTTTGTAGTGTCGTTTTTTTTACCCAACAATTCTCCCCGAGATTTTTGCTGCCCTTCGATTTTGCCGCCCCGTGCAGGAACACAGGCTGCACGGGTCCTGGAGCCGGCCCTGACGATGAGCATGTTTTCATTTTGATATTTAAAAAATTATGTATTTTCAATTTTGTAATGACATCAATCAAAAATATTTCAAAATATAAATTTTCATCATTACCGCAATAGGTCCTAAGTTTTTGTCAAATTTAGATCAAGGAAGCAGTTGTTGACAAAAGTATCACGTAACTATTATAGCAACCCAGAACAATACAAACACAGAACATATCACCTCTAGAAAAGTATCTGCAATGTTATGTACCGGTTATGAATTACAACGCCATCGTTGACTGAAAACACAACTAATCGAGCATTCTTGACAAAAAGGCGAAATGATTTTTTTCATATATTTTTATTATTTTTAAATAATTTTCAATGTTCAACTGCATTTGGCTTGCTGATCCTTTTAGCTCTTTTCGCCTAATTTTTTTTGAAAACTATGACTGGCAGGAAGTTTCCGATGTCGAACATAGTGCAAAAAGAGTTAGTAAGTTAGCAAGAGACACGCAGCTATAGATAGATCGCAAAGTAAATACGAATAATAAATACAAATACGAACGAAACGAAACAAGCGAGTAAATACAAAAAATACGAACAAAAATTAGGGTTTTTTTCAACCAAAACCTTTTGCATTTTCACTTTAACGTGCGTGGGGACCATGGTTTACAACAACACAATTTAAAAATTCAAATTTTGACTTTTAAAATGACAAAATAAATGACAAAACCAACCAACACAAATCATTGTCCACACCACAGATCCTGTAAATTCTTCTTATCTCCCGACATTGTGGCCATCCCATCGTTGACTAAAAACCTAACTAAAAACCTTCGTCGCGATTCTCCCATTTGAGATATTTTTCTATAGGTGATATGTTCTGTGAATAATTATGTGCGGTGTAGTGTACCTAAAGTCTGTTTTTTTTTTAAAGATAAAAGTCAAAATGACATTATGTTGGCAATACAATGTAACATTGTCAATGCTTTTAAATTTTTTATGTAGAAAAGGCTTGTGTTGCCAACATAGTTACTAGATTTTTGACTTGGGGAATTATCTTTAAAAAAAAAAACACGCTTTACGTGTATGGTATTCTTATGATGGTAGTGCGTCTGAAAATGGAGCAAAATAGCATGCCCAAGTTTATTCTTGAGGCAGTTGAAGAGGCCAAGAAACATGTATACCTTCAAAGTCCAAAAGACTCTATGAAAAAACATACACAGGACTTTATTTCCTAATGTGCCCAGCATAAGCTTTGTTTTGGTTCGAAACTTGGAACGGTTCTGGAATTGCGCAGAACTGCTTGCGCACAAAAAATAATAGAGGACTGTTCTAATACTAGTTCTGAACCAATTCGGAACCAAAAAAACCAAAACACGAAATTCTAAAACAGTTCCTCCTTCAGTGCAAGAACTGAGAGAACCGTTCTAGAACAATCCCAGAATTGTTCTCAAAAAGTTCTAGATAAACCAAAACACTGTCAACACAGTTCGATTACGATTCTGAAAAAACCAAAACGCGTTTTGTAATATGCGCATGTGCAGGATGATTCCGAACTAGTTCTTAGTGAAACCAAAACAAACCTATAGTGTAAATGAGCAGCAGTACTTTGTAGAAGAAACTCTCCTGGCCTGGCATATACATTAATATGAAAAATGCAAAAAAAAATAAGCCATCCACCCTATGGAGCTTTTACTCAATGTTGAAGGCAACAGTTCTTTTGTGTATTTCCGTGGAAAAGGGCCGGTTTTAAAAGTTAAAAACTGTAAAAATTGTATTTTCAATTTCAAAGTAGATTGAATTTTACCACTATTGCTTATTTCATTATTCTTATCAATTGAAATAAAGCTTGTTTTGTTGAAAAAAGTTGGTATTTTTTGGACTAAGCAATAGAAATACAAAAAGGAACGATGAATTTTTGTTAATTTTTGAAACTTTCAGGCCCGCGGGCATAAAAAGCGCCCTAGGGCGTAAAAATACTACTTCACGCTTTAAAATGCGGGCGTAAAAGTGCACTTTTACGCCCGTTCGTGCATAAATTTAATTTTTGATTTCAAAATTGAAAACTTTGAATGCTTTAGTGTAGTCATTTATGAAGATAATCAATCCGCAATCAGAGTTTGCAAAAATCCGGAATTTCATAAACGGCTAAAACATATTGATATAAGATATCGTTTCATCCGTGACAAAGTTAAAGATAAAGTACCTAATCATTTTAACGTACATTTCAACAAAATTTCAAATTGCTGATTTTTTCACAAAACCTTTATCCCAAACTTTGTTTAATGATTTTCGGATCAAGTGTGATATAGCTTAACAGTTTGAAAAATATATTTGTATTAGTTTTATTATTTACCTCGTTATTCACATATTATATAGATTAGAGATTTACCATTGAGGGGGAGTGTTAAAAATACCTATGTTTAAAGGTAACTGTCCACCTGTGCAACGGTAAATCTAGGTAGATAATAATGTTGTTGTTTAGATTTTAGTTAGTAACCTTTGCTTGTTGAAAAAAAAAAAATTGTCATAGAGAATTGTCAACACGTTGTCAATATGTCTGTCAATTAATTGTAATTTTTCCATAAAATCATTATAAAAACTCCTACTGTATTTTAATAATAGTTATTTAAACAACAAGTTTTGAAAACGACTTTTTTCGCACGGCGAGACAGTTTGTTGGACCGAGCCGTAGGCGAGTTCCACGAGTCGAGCAAGTGTGAAAAAAGGTTTTCAAACGAGTTTTTTACAATGCTTTTCCTACAATTGCAAAATAAAACAACCAAATATGTAATTTTCATTTGTTAGAAAACTTGAAGCGTGTGAAAAACATTTTCGCACGCTGAGGAGCGGGTGAAAAACTTTTCCGCACGCTAAAATGCGTGTGAAAAACTTTTTCGCACGCTGTGCGAAAAACTCTAATTTCAGAGGTTGCCTAGCGTGCGAAAAACTCCATTTTCAGAGGCAGTCGTAGGAAAAAGTATTTAGAGGTGCCAGTGTTATCCACTGCATTAAAGAAATCAATAATATTGTACAGAAAACATTGCAGATTGCAGAACGTGGGACACTACCCGGGAGCCATGTGTCAGCGAAGGCAACCATTGACGCTGAAATCCAACATTACTTGAAGTGTACTAGCGCGGGGTTTGGGCGACTTCTAGACAGAGTTTGCAACAATCACGACATCAACGCTGAGATCAAACTTCGTGTCTACAATGCACTTACATAAATAACTGCGACACATGGACCACCTACTTTCAACACATAAAAAACCTAGAAAAATACCATCAGCGATGCCTAAGAAGGATCCTACGGATTAAATGGCGAACATTAGTGTTTCAGAGGAGGCCAACCCAACTAACTTGGAAGCCCTTATCATCAAGCACTAGCTTCGCTTGACAGGTCACCTCGTTCGCATGCCCGAAACACGTCTTCCACGACAGATTCTCTACAGTCAGCTGAAAGATGGAAAGCGGAATCAAGGAGGTCAACAAAAACGCTACAAAGATGTTCTAAAGGGAATGTTGGCAAAGTGCCACATCGATATCAGCAACTGGGAGTCGAGGACAAATGATAGGCCCTCGTGGAGTCGAGTAGTCCACGATGGACCACAAATTTTTGAAGAACAGCGACGCAGACACAAGACCGAAAAGAGGGAACGCTGGAAGGAGCGAGAGATCAGAGGAAGAGACAATGCTGTCAGAGACTGGGTGGGCCAAGGCTGTGGAAGAGTGTGCGGCTCCAGAATTGGTTCATATAGCCATCAGAACACGCACAATCGACGAAGAATAGAATAGAAGATAATCATACTCGGTAACGAGTGATTGCCTATGATGATGTTGATGATTCAACGTGCCTGATAAGTTTGAGGGCTTAATCAAAGTTCAGCTCGGGTTAGCTTGAACCGAACCCATAATATGAATATTCTTGTTCATGCAACTGAGCCTAGAATAATCCATTGATACGTTAAGCCAAGGAAACCGCATACATTAAATTAAAAATTCGATTCATTGAACCAATGTTATTTGTACATTATATTTAAGAAGTTATTCCACTCAGGCAACGAATACTATACGTCAAAATGATAGAATCCTTACTCTGCGACAATGAATTCAACCGTTAAATCAATGAACCTTTTTTTTTCATCTTTCATCTATTTAACGAATAGCTTTTCATAATACATATTAACAAATTCGTGCACCGGCTCAATATTAATGACGAGATTCACTGGTTTAATGCACTTATTCGTTATATTTGTGTACCTTTTTTTTTCAGTGTATTATTATAAAACTGGATACCCATGTGCGTCGAGTTTTGTGTGATTGCTAGACGGGATAATGGGTTGACCAAATTTTCAATCTGCCGAGTATTGTACGCATGCAAATTACCCCTGACTGTCAGTTTTTGCCTAGCTTTATGAATAGTTCTTGTTGCTTCGAAGATGAGAAGGTCAAATACTGTCAATATTTTCAAATCTTTGAACAGTGGTCTGCAGTATGTACGTTGGTCCTCTATACCCTTTAAAATACGGATTGCCCTATTTTGGAGCAGGAATACGATTTACATATTATTGCCGGTTGTAAAGAACCACACAGTTATCGCATATCGGAGACATAGAATAAGGAGTGATACACCTGTTTTGCTGTTTTGTTGTCTATAAATCTCTGCGCTGTATTCACTGCGAAGAGGTCTTTTGAAAATTTCTTAGATAGAAGTAGAAGATGCTGGTCCCACCAGAAATTTGACTTCTTTGACCCTCTGTAGATTTCTGCCATTTAATAAAAGATTTTTTAAGTAAATTTTAATACTTATATATTTCCACAATTTTTTTTTTGTTAAACTTTTAACATGTTTCGCTAAACTTTAGCTTCATCAGAAAGATTTTAGAAAAATAAAATGTAGACATAAAAGTGAAATTGCCATTTACCTCAACAATAACTCTTTTGCAGAGGTTTGCGTTGAAATTGATTACCTTGCATTTGCTTGTGTTCAGAGAAAGCTTGTTCAATGTGAACCAGTTTTGTAGCAGTAGCATATCTCTGTTTATATTGTTTTGAAGCTCTTCGGGATTCGCATCGTATATGTAGAAGTACTTTCGTTTTGCTGCTAACAGGGCTTCTTTATGAGGTTCGGTGATCTACGGTGATACCCCCACAATCAGTGTTAGGTATGCGTGCAGGAACTACCAGTAATTATGTTGCAATACTTGTCTGAATATTGATATTCAATTATGAGTTGGGGAAGAACCAGTACAGTAAAAATAAAGAATGTGTTTCCCTAACAGCAATCCGGAATTCAGCGAAATTGGAGCGTTCTTACCCAAGTCCTTGCTTTTAATCACTCGCCAGCTCAGGGAAAACGTACCGGAAATAGCCAACAGCAACAGTAGTTCTTGATTGCCTTTACGTGTTCTGATTCATCAGTGTCACTACCACTCTATAAAGGAATACAATTAATTATAAATTTCAATCTCCAACCCAAGGACATTCTTACCACCAGGTCCTTTTGTGAAATTCTGAGAAAGAGGTTATTTAGAATTCCAACAAAATAAAAAAACTCGTGAGCACGGGACAAGATGGCTATTTACTTGTTTATCAACAAAAGAAATACAACCAGTAAGGATTCATGAATATGCTTCCATTTCTATTCTTATTTTAAACACCAATTGATACCTATCGCAATTGCGTTAAGCTTACAGTTTTTTTATTAATTCTAATTATGTTTCATCAGCCTGAAGGGCATGTATTATTTTCCAGTCCAGATTGTATAGCCAATGAATGATATATGTGAAATTCTAAATATCTAATAATTACCCTTGAGTAGGTAAATCTTTTAATTAAATTACAATGACAAGAAGGTAAGTTCTTCTTTATAAATTTTACTTATCTTAATCACTTCTGGTACTGTTGGGTCTTCGACACGTCTCCTGAGCTGCGATGTTTCTCGGCGGACTTTGTAATCGACGTTCCACTCGGTACTCGTTACCATGCAATAATCAAGGTGCCAACTAACCCTCCAATGACCAGATAAAATCTCACAACGCCAAGGTGTATTCGTAACAACGATCCTAGACTCTGTCTCCAAGGTAAAAATGAAAGGATAGGCTCTCAGTCTTCCCAGCAGTCTCTCACAATTTCAACCATACAAAGAATCTACAGTGAATATTTATTCCTACTAATCACACGATCAAATCGAAATAATTAACTACTTACCCTGCAATCACAGGATTCTTGTATAATAAAATGATATCAGCACAGTGGCCAAGAATACTTGCACCACGTGGAATCTTCAGCAGCGAAAATCTTCCAACTTGGAAAGTTACTCACAGGAAAATTATTCCTACAATATTTCCTCTAAACCAGGCAAGGCTATGAATCCCAATTAATATTTGGAGAACTCAATTCACAATAATTAAGTTACTAATTAGCACTTGAACCTTCGATGCTATTACATCAGCTGCTGGAAGCGAAGAGAGAGAATTTTCTCGAATCTACCTATCAAGTAACCTATCACATTACATCTTTGACCTAACCTAGGAAAACACAGAGACGGATTCAAACATACGAAAACGAATGGTCATGTAAGGAACAACATTACACTTTTTCAGAATGGAATCAGACAACCAGGTAAGCTCAAATATCCCAGATCATTCCCTCAAAAATTATCATTCAACTGCAGAACTAGTTAGAACACTATTATGAGATGCATAAAAATAAAAACCAGAATCTATTCCAACAATCTACTCCGATCCTGGAATTGATAACTCAACGGGCTGAACCTAGCGTATGACGGTCGAAAGATTTCGCCTCCAAATAGCAACAAATAGAAATCTGCATTTTTGGTATCGAACCTAGTTCACTGACCTGGAGCAACAAATACGACGATCAACAAAATAGAACTGCAAAATTTCAAGAGAACCTAACCATTATTTATTGTTTACAATGCAAGATAAAATAATAATTATTGGAATGAATTTGGATATCCACCAGCCGAATTATCCAGGAGAAGAGATTGAAATAACTTATAAGGTAAGCAATTAATTATATTATTCATAAAATGTGAAACTTGTGTTTGATTTCATACAAATTGTTTGATATTGAAATGTTCTTAATTTTACATAAACAATCAGCAATTTGTTTATATTGTTTTTATCTTTTCAGATATCCAGAAAATAGAAAGTGAAACAAATTAATTAATTGCCATCCTCCCTCGCATTATGATATGCACTGCGACTTATCCTACCAGCGAACAAAGTGAATAAACAGAATCAAACTAAGTAACACTACTCCCCCCCTCAAAGAAAAATTTTGAAGAAATTTTTAATGAAGAAAACATTTTTTTTCATTACCTACCTAAAGAAATTCTTATCAAAAAAACAATAAGTCATTCGCTCTCATAATCGTAATACATCCTCATTCAGTCACCCTTACTTTTCCTTCCTTCGAATCGTTTTCCTATGAACAGGTTGATCTTCAACCTGAGTTCTATCCTCCTTCAAATCCTGTACATTCCATTTACCCTTACTGTTACCTTGTTCGTCCACCAACTCATAAGTATTTATACCTAATTTCCTAGCTATCCTATACGGTCCAGAAAACTTTTTATCTAATTTAGCAGAATAACCCTTACTTTTATCAGAAAGATTATGTTCTTTTTTCCATACATATTGACCTTCTTTGAATTGCACGGGCCGATGTCTCAAGTTATAGTTATGTGAAGATTTCAAATGAGCTTCCTTTAATTGTTTTTCGACAAATGTGTGAATTTCTTTTAATTTATTTGATTTTTCGCTGACTAGAACTTCTGTGGAATCATCATTACCACTATTTACACCCCCTGCTTCCTGATCATCATCTATAACTATATCTTCATTTAAAAGTCGCTTTTTCCTAATTTGTTTAAAGTAATTACCGTCAGTTATCATTTCGTTTCCAAAATTAATAAAGTATGGACTATTTTTAGTTACTTCAGATTTAGATGTTCGTAATGCGCAAGCTAATCTTGAAAGATGTTCATCCCAACGCTTTTGATTACCGTTTATAAATGAACGAATCATGGTTTTAATTACTCTATTATATCTTTCTGTGAAATTTGGAGCTGGATGATACAATGGATTGGTTAAAAATGTGATGTTATAGCTTTTTAAGAGATTTTCAAATTCTTTAGATCTATACTGTCCACCATTGTCTGACCTCAAAAATTCAGGTACCCCGAAAAGCATAAAAACTTCCTCTATTAAAGAAGCTACCTTCTTTGCTGTAGCAGTACGTAATGGATATATTAGAGTGAATTTACTAAAATAGTCTACTACAACTAAGATGAAACGATGACCAGCTGAACTTCTTGGAAATGGTCCCATCAGGTCGGTTGAAACATACTGCCAGCATCTAGTGATGTCCGGTTTTGAACCCATCAACCCTGCTACTTTTTTCTGTTCTGGCTTTTGTTCCGCACATACACGACACCTGGCAATATATTTGACAACATCTGACTTCATTTTTGGCCAATAATAATTATTAAGAATTTTGTGATATGTTTTATAGACACCTAGATGTCCTGATGTGGGATCATTGTGACATTCATATAAAACTTTAGATCTTTGAGAATTAGGTAAAGCTATTTTCCACTTATCAAAGGGTTCATAAAAGTCATTATCATTTATATATTTATACAAAATACCCTCCGAATCTACTCTCCAGAGAGGATATTTTAAAGGTTTCTCTCTAACTTTATCACCCATCTTCCTATACCAACTACATGCATCATCCAAATTCAAATTTATAGAATTCACCTGAAAATTCACCGTATCTACAGTATCTAAACCTAACCCTAACGGTGCTCGTGATAAGCAGTCTGGTACAGTATGCAGTACACCGCGCTTATGAACAATTTTGAAACGATATTGCTGAAGGCGTAAAGCCCATCTGCCTAAGCGCCCTTGTGGGTTTTTCAAATTATTAAGCCATACCAAACTACTATGGTCAGTTACAACTGTGAATTCAGCTAACTCTAAGTAACACCTTAACTTTTCTATCGACCAAATAACACAAAGCAATTCCTTCTCCGTGACAGAATACTTTATTTCATGCTTATTAAGTGTACGTGAAAGATAACAAATTACATGGCATTTACCCTCATATTCTTGAGTAAGAACACAGCCAAGACCATAAGAACTAGCATCACAATGAAGAACATATGGTTTTTCAAAATTAGGACAAGCTAGAATTGGTGCACTAACTAAAGCATTCTTAACCTTTTCAAAGGCAAACTGACATTCGGGAGTCCATTTAAACTTTACATTCTTTTTAGTCAAATTAGTAAGAGGAGCTACCATTTCTGATAGACTGGGGACGAAACGTCTATAGTAAGATACCATACCCAAGAAAGAACGAATCTGTTTAGGCGTGTGTGGTGTAGCCATATCGACTATAGCACTAACCTTTTCTGGATCAACTGATAAACCGGATCTATTTACCACATAACCTACATATTTCAGTTCGCTTCTACAAAACTTACATTTATCCTTATTCAATGTCAAATTAGCTGCTTTTAAACGCCTAAATACTTCCTCTAGGATGCGAATATGAGTTTCGAAATCGGGTGTTGTCACGACAATGTCATCAAGAAATTTAAACACATAAGGTTCTAGTTCAGGACCAAATATCCTATCTATTAAAGCTTGAAAAGTTGCGGGTGCATTCGTGAGACCAAATGGTAATCTCTTAAACATAAAATGACCTCTACCCGGTATTCTAAAAGCTGTATATTTTCTTGAGTCTTTTGACATCTTTACTTGATAATAAGCCATTCTTATATCAAGAGTTGACAAATAACGAGAGTTCCCTAATCTGTCTAAAATAGAATTTATTAGAGGCAATGGATAAGAATTTTTCTCAGTTACATTATTCAATTTTCTGAAATCTATACAAAACCTATATGAACCGTCGCTCTTTGGAACCATTAATACTGGTGATGACCATGGACTGTCACTTTTTTCTATTATGTCCATATCTAAAAGTTTAGTAACCTCCTCGTCAATCTTCTTCTGCATTAACGGACTAACTGGATAATAACGAGATCTAATTGGAGGACTATTAGCTATAATTTCATGTTCTACTAAATCTGTGCAGCCTAGATCTATATCTTTTACTGATTCCATATAGTTTTCTATAACTGAATTTAACCTATTCCTCTGTTCGACATTTAAATCATCTGCTGACTGAATATAATTTAAGTTTAGATTTTGTTCCCTAGACCCAAAATACCATTCTCCCCTTCTTAAGTCTGGAATTATCCCCATTTTGATCCAAAAAGCTGTACCCAAAACAAGTGTATGTCTTAACTGAGGCATGACAAAACAATCAAAAATTTTTACTTTATTTTGCAATTGAATGGGAACTGACATATAGCCAATACATTCCAACATTTCTCCATTAGCCACCTGACAACTTTGGCTATCATTCAATTTGTGCAATTTAATACCCAAATTTAAGAAAATATTATACCCATTTGAACCTAAAAACACTTTATTAGCGCCCGAATCTAAAAGACCATCTATTTTAGTGCCATAGATAGACACTGTTATGTAAGGACATTCATTTTGATCTACCTGAGCCTGAGATAACATATAGGATAAAATTGGTTTACTATGACTATTATAAAAATCTAGTTCCTCTTGTGAGAAATCAGTATTTTGGACATCTTGATTTTTTGAGACCGATTTAAGAGAATTAGAAACCGAATCACGATCTAAAATTGGTTTCCCCTCGCGTTTCCCGTACGAGCGGTACAAAAGCGAGCAAGATGATTTGGACCTTGACATTTGTAACAAGTAATGTTTGACTTGTCCCTTGAATTTCCCGAATTCTGATTGTTCGGAGCGCTGCTTTTCGGATAGCTACCCCTACCCGAACTATAACTAGCAAAACCGTTTCCTGAAAAATCCCTATTATAATACCTATCCCTACTACTATTCCTATTATACCTATCATATCCTCTGTTCCTGTCCCGTGAAAAGTTCCTATATCTATCCTTATTTCCAAACCTATCACCTAAGTAACTATACCTATCCCCTGAAAAATCTCTTCTATCTCTAGAGTAATTCCTATATCTATCACCTGAAAAACCTCTATCTCTTGAAGCATCTCTACCTCTATCTTCTGATATATCTCTATATTTTTCCCTCGACTCCTCTCTATCATTACTTCCTTTTTGTCCTTCTACACTACTTATTCCATTCCTACTTCTATCCATCCTATCTCTCCTACTCCTAACCGAACTATCCTTTCTACCTTTGTGAGAACCTCTACTATCGCGCTGTCTTCCTACCGAACTATTCCTGCTTTCCGCACTACTGTCCCTACTTTTACTCCTATTCTGTCTATTTTTTGATTTATTTTTCACCCTCCTGTCCGAAACTTCACTATAAGATTCTGAGTCACTGAGAGAGATATCATCATTAGGGGATCTATCATAAAAAGATACTTTTTTAAGTTCAATATTATCTAACTTCTTTTTAGAAGGTTTATCATCCTTATAAGATAAATCAGTTTCAACAGTATGCTTGCTACAAGAAGGTGGAACAAAATCCAAAATATCTTTACGATTCTCTTCGATTTTACGGCAATATATTATTAAATCTTCCACAGAATTTATATCAACCAACAGAAGTTGATTTTGATAAAATGGCAATATGTTCTTTCTAAGAATTCTTAGTTTCATTGAATCATCTACTTTTATAGTTAACCTACTAAACAAATTATTCATATAAGCTACATAAATTGCTATGCTTTCTCTATCTCCCTGAGTCCTAGACTTTATTTGTTCCCACAGTTTCTCATTAAAATCTTTAGGCAAGAATTCTTCTCTAAAATAATCACACAAAGTCTCCCAATCATTAACCTTATTCTTCAGTGAACGATAATAGACAAGAGCTTTTCCCTCAAAAAGTTCTACAGCACTTCTAAAAGTTTGCTGAGTAGACACCCCTCTTGAATCTCTAAGTTCATTGACCCTTTCCAGAAAAGCATTTAATCCCAGAGCATCAGATTCTCCACTAAATTTTAAACCCCATTTGGAAATATCAAAGTTAGAATTTAAAGAAGTATTCGCTAACTGCTGTGTAACTGTAGAAGTACTTGAATTGGCATTAGTTGTTTGATTTGAATTTTTAATTGGAGTTGAAGTGCTAGCGCTTTGTAAAATGCTACCCTGAAACAACATATCCACTGGATCACTGCGTTTAGTTTTAATAGAATAAGTCTGTTGTTTACCCTCAAATTCCGAAATACAATCTAAAGAATACGATAATAATCTAGAACGTTCTTCTAGTTCACCCTTATCCTCAGATGAAATATTTTCTATCCTAAACAACACATGAGCAAGTCTAGCCTCTAACTTCCTAGAAAGTGTATAAGTGAACTCATCTGACAAACTTTGTTTAATTTCCTGTAATTTATTTTTGCAAATTTGTAATTCATCTTTTGCTGAAAAATTATTATAAGTCAATCTAAAACTGTGGCCTTCAGTTTGCAATTTTAAAAGCTGTTTTAAGGTATTTATCAGATCTTTTACAGTACCTGTGGGCGTAACACCTCTGATTTTAATTTCATATTCTAATTCTTCTTTGTTAAGCCTATCTGGATGTAGTTTAAGAGACATTTTATCTGTTTAGTAGTTTGTGACAAGTAAAACAATCAAGATAAAGCTAATATTGTTAAAGTGAATTTTAATAAAACTGTTCAACTACCAAGAATATTTATGGAAATTGCCTGCACTTGGGTTCTAAAATAAAGTATCTAAACTCTATAAAGCCAGTTGGGCGCCAAATATGATACCCCCACAATCAGTGTTAGGTATGCGTGCAGGAACTACCAGTAATTATGTTGCAATACTTGTCTGAATATTGATATTCAATTATGAGTTGGGGAAGAACCAGTACAGTAAAAATAAAGAATGTGTTTCCCTAACAGCAATCCGGAATTCAGCGAAATTGGAGCGTTCTTACCCAAGTCCTTGCTTTTAATCACTCGCCAGCTCAGGGAAAACGTACCGGAAATAGCCAACAGCAACAGTAGTTCTTGATTGCCTTTACGTGTTCTGATTCATCAGTGTCACTACCACTCTATAAAGGAATACAATTAATTATAAATTTCAATCTCCAACCCAAGGACATTCTTACCACCAGGTCCTTTTGTGAAATTCTGAGAAAGAGGTTATTTAGAATTCCAACAAAATAAAAAAACTCGTGAGCACGGGACAAGATGGCTATTTACTTGTTTATCAACAAAAGAAATACAACCAGTAAGGATTCATGAATATGCTTCCATTTCTATTCTTATTTTAAACACCAATTGATACCTATCGCAATTGCGTTAAGCTTACAGTTTTTTTATTAATTCTAATTATGTTTCATCAGCCTGAAGGGCATGTATTATTTTCCAGTCCAGATTGTATAGCCAATGAATGATATATGTGAAATTCTAAATATCTAATAATTACCCTTGAGTAGGTAAATCTTTTAATTAAATTACAATGACAAGAAGGTAAGTTCTTCTTTATAAATTTTACTTATCTTAATCACTTCTGGTACTGTTGGGTCTTCGACACGTCTCCTGAGCTGCGATGTTTCTCGGCGGACTTTGTAATCGACGTTCCACTCGGTACTCGTTACCATGCAATAATCAAGGTGCCAACTAACCCTCCAATGACCAGATAAAATCTCACAACGCCAAGGTGTATTCGTAACAACGATCCTAGACTCTGTCTCCAAGGTAAAAATGAAAGGATAGGCTCTCAGTCTTCCCAGCAGTCTCTCACAATTTCAACCATACAAAGAATCTACAGTGAATATTTATTCCTACTAATCACACGATCAAATCGAAATAATTAACTACTTACCCTGCAATCACAGGATTCTTGTATAATAAAATGATATCAGCACAGTGGCCAAGAATACTTGCACCACGTGGAATCTTCAGCAGCGAAAATCTTCCAACTTGGAAAGTTACTCACAGGAAAATTATTCCTACAATATTTCCTCTAAACCAGGCAAGGCTATGAATCCCAATTAATATTTGGAGAACTCAATTCACAATAATTAAGTTACTAATTAGCACTTGAACCTTCGATGCTATTACATCAGCTGCTGGAAGCGAAGAGAGAGAATTTTCTCGAATCTACCTATCAAGTAACCTATCACATTACATCTTTGACCTAACCTAGGAAAACACAGAGACGGATTCAAACATACGAAAACGAATGGTCATGTAAGGAACAACATTACACTTTTTCAGAATGGAATCAGACAACCAGGTAAGCTCAAATATCCCAGATCATTCCCTCAAAAATTATCATTCAACTGCAGAACTAGTTAGAACACTATTATGAGATGCATAAAAATAAAAACCAGAATCTATTCCAACAATCTACTCCGATCCTGGAATTGATAACTCAACGGGCTGAACCTAGCGTATGACGGTCGAAAGATTTCGCCTCCAAATAGCAACAAATAGAAATCTGCATTTTTGGTATCGAACCTAGTTCACTGACCTGGAGCAACAAATACGACGATCAACAAAATAGAACTGCAAAATTTCAAGAGAACCTAACCATTATTTATTGTTTACAATGCAAGATAAAATAATAATTATTGGAATGAATTTGGATATCCACCAGCCGAATTATCCAGGAGAAGAGATTGAAATAACTTATAAGGTAAGCAATTAATTATATTATTCATAAAATGTGAAACTTGTGTTTGATTTCATACAAATTGTTTGATATTGAAATGTTCTTAATTTTACATAAACAATCAGCAATTTGTTTATATTGTTTTTATCTTTTCAGATATCCAGAAAATAGAAAGTGAAACAAATTAATTAATTGCCATCCTCCCTCGCATTATGATATGCACTGCGACTTATCCTACCAGCGAACAAAGTGAATAAACAGAATCAAACTAAGTGAAATTTGTAACAATAACCAATAAATCTTTGAAAAATATGCTGTTAATTATTTATGCCTCCTGACACCATTCAATGAAAAATGCAACCGTAACAACGGCAGACCACAATGATGTTTTGCTTCAGGAACTTATTGGATGGGAACGGAGAATAGGATTAATGATGGTCTCGGCAACAGGGGATTTTGGGATTAGTTTGGGCTAGTTGATCAATAAATACATTTTATTCATAAGTGAGGAAATAGAAAAACACAATATAAGGCCACTTAACTTCTTTAATAATATTATCTATCAAATCACCAATTTCGTTGTGGACGACGACACATTACGGCGTCACTATTCCAGTAATGCATCATTACCAGACGACGGTCGAGTTGCTATATAAAGGACAAGTCCTGACCTGACTAGATAGTATTTTTTAGATTCTAATTAATACAAATTTAAGTATAAACAGCCTCATACCGACAAATAACTAATTTCTTTGCAAAATGTTTAGATTCAAACATCTGACAGTCCAATGAATACTCGACAATTGTTATATAAACAATTTGCAATTATATTCTGGTAATTATACACGTAGATATCAATTATGAACATGCCCAATTAGCTGCAAACTGTGAACGATGATTGTCGATGATGACTTCAATTGAGTTATTCGGTATGTTAGAATCGAAATAATTCAAATTGCTTACTGAAATACATTTTTTTTTTAAAAATTCAATTAAGGAATTTTTTTTTACCAAGAAATTATTAATTGTCATTTTATTTTGGTGCAAGTGCTTTTAGAAACTTAATCATAAAAATAACTCCTCAAAATCGATTTCCCATTAAAAAAACTGATTTCTGATAAATAAAAAGCAAAGAAATACCTGATAAAGAAGTTTTCCGAAGTCATTTGTTAGGACTGAACTAACATCTGAGATAATTGACGTCATACAATTGGAGTGCTTTATCACATGCAGCCAGTTCAGGTCTTATTGTCCATTAGGTCTTTATTTTCTTGGAGACCACTTGTAGCGCTACTTTGGTTTTCCGGACGGTTAAGGGGTTTTCGGAAAACTCGGGCGCCACCCTTAGGATTATAGTGGTTAAGGACCCACGTGCTCCAGGAAGCTTTTAACAGTGGAGACGGAAAAGCAGAGGTCAATATGCGCATCCTGAAAATGAAACACAGAATCCAGCTAACAAATTAAAGTTTTTATTTGCCCAATAACAAAACAAAAAGGAACAGTGAAAAATGCAATTAAATGAGAGACGAAGAGAGGGGAGAGTGAACGGAGTCGGCGAGAATAATGTGTAAATACTCTGTACGTGGCGGAGAATCGCGGTAATAAGATCGCGGAAAAATACCGGTATCGGTAAATAGCTCCAAGGGATTATTGTTGCTAGGCTGACGTACTCCTACCACTTTCAGCTCGGATTTCAGGCGCATGCGTGAACTATGCAACTGAGCAGAGTGCAGGTTCGAAGAAAAGAGAAGAACAGAATTAGTGGGGTCCGTCACTCGGTATCAGTTTGGTCGGAGATGTCCCCACCGATCCTCTACGGAGAGAATAGAGTCTCAACGCTATTCAATCCGCAGTCCAGAACATGACATAAGAATTGGAATGGAACCAAGAGAGATACCTCGTAATCGGCCCAGCAGACGCTCTCTTGGCTCGTCATGGAAAGATTAGAGCACCCCGTAATCGGTCCGGCAGCAATCCCGTGCAATCCATGTTACCAATAAATATGTCAATCAAAGAAGAAAGAAGTATCAGAAATATAAGGATAGAAGCAAGGGTGTACCCCCGTAATCGGTCTAGCAGACACCCCCTTGCCTCGTCATGGAAAGGGTAGAGAGCCCCGTAATCGGTCCGGCAGCACACTATACAATTTATGATCCTTATACCCCTTAGAAGAAAATACCTGCCCTCTTACTCTACTTCATCCTTTTGCATTGTTGACGGCTTCACGGCGGGCTGAAGGCGGCGGAGAACGGAGCGGGTGATGGCGTACTTTGGCTGGTGGCTGGTCTGGTCGGAGCTGGTATCGGAAACGGAATCTGAAACAGAATGCCCGTTCTCTTGCAGCGCAGCTATATTTATAGCCGAAAACCCTGATACCGGCTTCGATGGTCGCGCGCAAGGAGTGTGGGTACGGTGACGATCGTGCGTCGTATCCACTCAACTAGCGCAGGCGACACGAGGTAACGCGTTCGTGGGGAACTGCAGCGGGTTGCAACCCCTCTCAGAATCTACTTCCACCTCGGTGTGAGTCTCATAAAATCTCATTGGTTGAACTCGCGGTAATTTTTAACTATTTCAGTGACCGGGATGCACGGAAAATTGTGTAACCTTGTTACACACTCCCTCGTCTTCGAAAAAAATATGTTATAAACTATGTATAGGAATAGAAAAGATATAAACCTATCCGGTTGCCTAAAATAAAAATAAAACGTATTGAAAAAAATTAAGATCAAAACTATATACCCGAAACTAAAAATAAATGTCCCTAGCTATTCTCCATGATCCTGGCAATGTCAAGGGGTCGTCTCTACAAGCGGCTGGATTCCTCAGGCCCCCCTGGTACCTCACCAGATATAATAATTTTTTTTTTACAAATCGGGTTCACCTCTTGATAGGCGACCATACGGAAAACTGCACAAGCCACAGGGCCGGTACTTAGGCGATGCAAACAACACTGCGCCCCTACGGATGCTGCACTCTGTCGCCTGGCTGCCGGTGACTCCTGGTGTGACACAGATGCCCTGGTATATGGCTGAGGCATTAATGCCCCTCGGTGTGTCGGCGGAGTAGACGTAGTCATCTCACGTAATGAGCTTCGAGCTGCTCTCGAAGTTGACGGTTGTGGAGGTCTTGACCGTGACTCACACGGACATTCCCATGGCAAGTACCCAACATGGCCGCATCGGGAGCAAAAGGTTAGTGGCTTGCCCCTACAGGTATTGCGGCGATGTCCAGGATAGCCGCACCTCCAGCATAAAAAAAGGAAATTTGGGTTTTTCGTTACATTATAATATTTGGTTCATGCAAGATATAGTAGATAAAAGGAAGAAATATCAAATATCAACAGTAAATAAGTTCAAAGAACACAGAATACAGATAAATATATTGTCGGACCTGGGGATTATGAGAGGGTGAGAATCAAAACTAGAGCTAAGTACAAAAATAGGAAAGTTTATTTAAAATGAAGCTTACCAGAAATACATTTCAGATATGGGCATGGGCACTAATAATTATCAAAAGACTAAAAAGCGCTATTATTACTAACTAACGTGGTTAATTCTCGGTCTGTGGACTACCCCCTGATCTTCCAAAACCAATTATTTATATCAATATACGGCGACCCTGGTGCGCGATCGCTGATTATAACAATTATCGGTGAACCGTCGTTGACATTGACCTTCGATGGGTTCAGGTTCCTCACATAATTTAATAATTTATTCAACTTGCATCCGAATGTTATTTAAACGTGAAGTGATGAATGATTTTCCTGAAACCCATGAACCTTTTCTGGAATACGATTGGGTTTAATTTACCGGAAGGAGATGCCCTATTTTCCTAGGTATGACAATATGAAGAAGCACAAGCAAGAGTACGGAATAGAAGAGTACAAAAAAAAAAAAAAAACGAGTCATGGGATAAAGAAACTGTACGCATATTAAAATTTATCTGGGAGGTAAAAGAATTACCGAAAGTTGGAGATTACTGAAAAATATAAGGACAACAAAAACCAAGGATTTTATTTTATTTTTATTTTATTTTATTGTTTCTCTTTACAAACACCAATAAATGGTAATTACATGTGAAGGTAATAAATACTAAGTAATACAATCTACAATCTACATATCAATATAATTAAAAACATAATTTAAGAGAAAAACAAAAAAAAGAACAATTACTTACAACTACAACAACAGACTACGAAGCACCAGCCTCAACTGTACCTCCGAGATACTGAAAATATCAAAATCCATGGTTTCAACAATACTGTTACACATCTGGAGCATGTTATTAATAGGCGATACACTACCATAATTAATTGCGAACAGTTTACGATTCAATTGCCTTAAATGAATCTTAGGAACATGAAAGTTTATAAAGTTAATTAACATACAGTTTTTGTATTTGATGTTCTTAAGAATACAGAATACAAACATCACAGCTTGTATGTTTCGTCTGTCTTCTAATCTAACAAGTTTAAAGCTATCTAGCATAGATTTGTATGAAACCATATAAGGGTATGCATTATTCATTCTCACATATAAGTAATGCAAGAACCTTTTCTGAACTTTTTCAATTTGATTAATATGAGTTGCTGTTGATGGCATCCATATTTGTAATGCATACTCCAAATGTGGCCTCACCAGAGCATTACAGAGCCTGACAATTACGCTTATCTGGAAATTTCTACTATTTCTGATTACAAACCCCAATGACCTAAAGGCCTTTTTTACAATATGGTTGAAATGGGTATTGAACTTCATGTTAGTCTGAAAATACACTCCCAGGTCCCTAACTTCATTACTACTACTAATTTTTTCTTCACCTACATAATAGTTAACAATAGATACATCAATCTTTCTAGTAAAGGTAACTGCTGTATATTTTTTGCTATTCAACGACATTTTATTCAATTGAAACCAACCAATCACTCTCCTCAAATCAGTCTTTAGTTGCTGGTGATCTTCAGGAGTGTAAATAATCTTAAAGAGTTTAAAATCATCCGCAAACATGAGGCAATTTGAGTGTCTGACCACATCTGGCAGCGTGTTGATATAAATTAGGAATAATAAGGGCCAAATTATGGACTGACTAGTAAACGTGGCTCCGTTAAGCTGGCCCCCCCCCCCCCGCATTGATTTTTTTCTTCAAAACGCTAGCACACGATCGTTAGAGCTAGCACAACCTAGCACAAGCTGTTGTAGAGCTAGCACAGTCATAGTAACAAAAATATATCCTAGATAGTGCGGGGGGGGGGCCAGGTTAACGCTAGCCCCCCCCCCCCGTATTGTTTCAAGGCGCCATAAAGCTAGCACAGCTTCTTTGGAGCTAGCACAGACTAGTACAATAAAAAAGAATGCTAGCACAACTATTCGTTTTAAAATAATAAGGCACAAATGCGGGGGGGGGCCAAGTTAACGTTTGGGATTTTTTGGGAGTTGGCCATGAAAACTGTTATGGAAACTTGGTAAATAGCTAGCACAACCTAGCACAACGATTTTCAGATCAATGAGAATTTTGGAACCGAAGTTATTCCCTAATTTATGCAGGGGTGGGGAAAGTTAACGCTATTCCCTTCCTTGCCCGTTTTTAAGTCGCTTTAATGCTGGCACAGCTTCATTTGCGTTAGCACAGCCTAGTAGTACAAGAAAGAATGCTGGTACAAGTAGGTATACTTTCATGATAATTAGGCCATAATTGGGGGCGTGGCGGTTTTCAACCTTTGGGGATCTTTTAGGGATTGGTCATGAGAACGGTTATAGAACCGTGTTGAGTAGCCAGCGCAACGTTATAGCCTAGCACGTTCATTTTTCAATCATCCCAAAATTTAAATATAGAAAGTATCCCCTAATTTTTGCAGGGGTTGTGATAGACCTCTATCGCTTTGCCATTTCTCGTCCGTTTTTAAGTTGCTTTATTTACTTTTTAATTAATCATTTACATACCTATAGTATTTTCAAATTCAATTGGAACAAGGTAACAACTGGTGGCTGACTGGTCCCTGATAATGTTCATAAGAAATGCACTGCCACTAGTCTGCCACCAGTTATACGATTTACTTTTAACTTGTTCAAATTGACTTTGGAAATACGGGGTGTCCCAATAGAAAGTGACCAATTTTAAATGCTTATAACTTATTTATGCATATAAGCCTTGAAACCGGTCAGTTTCTATTGGGACACTCTGTACTATACCTACCTACTTTTTATTTGAAGAAATAATGGGAAGTTATTTTTGTTTTTTTAATTGAAAATGTACGTTTAGCTTTTTTTGGTGGCAATTAAATTAGTAACATTGAAAATGTTTATATGATCGCACGGGCACCAAGTATGGGGTACGAAATTCGAAATTCTTGTGTTGCATTTGTCCCATAGGTACGTCACAGAGACGGGAAAGGGATACGAAACGCCGCTGCTCGCAAGCAAGATTGAGCGGTGTTGCCGGATGATTTTTTTCAAAGTTTTAAATGGTATGCATGCCATATTAGGCAATGGTTAGTGAGAAGTAGGTAATATTATATTATTCAATCAACGGTACGAACTGCCGCGAACGGTTCTAATTGCTCCGAACAATTCAAAACTGCTCCGAATAATTCAGAACTGCTCGGAACTGTTCCAACTGCTCCAAACAGTTCAAACTCTCCTAAACAGTTCGAGCTGCTCCGGAAAGTTCAAACTGTTCTGTACAGTGCAAACTGCTTCGAACAGTTAAACAATTCGAACTGCTCGGAACATTTCGGACTGCTCCGAAAAGAGATACGTTCCGAAAGAGCTGCTTTGAACAAAGCTAACCCAAACAGTTCAAACTAGTTCGAACTGCTCCGAACGGTTGGGATACTTTTGTTCAAAGCAGCTCTTTCGGAACGTCTCTCTGTTCGGAGCAGTTCGAAATGTTCCGAGCAGTTCGAATTGTTTAACTGTTCGGAGCAGTTTGTACTGTACGGAGCAGTTTGAACTGTCCGGAGCAGCTCGAACTGTTTAGGAGAGTTTGAACTGTTTGGAGCAGTTGGAACTGTTTGGACCAGTAAAAACTGTTAACGAGCAGTTCTGAATTGTTAGGAGCAGTTTTGAATTGTTCGGAGCAATTCAAACTGTTCGGTGAAATTCGAGCCGTTCGGACAGTTTGAACCGTTCGGAGTAGTTTGAACTGTTCGGGCCGTTTTATTTGGATTCGGTGCCGTTGAAACTGTTTGGAGCAGTTTACGCTGTTTGGAGCAGTTCGAACTCTTTGAAAGAATTTGAACTGTTTGGAGCAGTTGGAACTGTTCCGAGCAGTTCTGAATTATTCGGAGCAGTTTTGAATTGTTCGGAGCAATTAGAACCGTTCGGGGAAGTTCGTACCGTTCATTGCATAATATACTATTACCTACTTCTTCTTTTCACTAACCATTGCCTAATATGGCATGCATACCATTTAAAATTTTAAAAAAATAATCCGGCAACACCGCTCAATCTTGCTTGCGAGCAGCGACGTTTCGTATCCCTTCCCCGACTCTGTGACGTACCTATGGGACAAATGCAACACAAGAATTTCGAATTGCGTACCCCATACTACGTGCCCGTGCGATAATATAAACATTTTCAATGTTAATAATTTAATTGCCACCAAAAAAAGCTAAACGTACATTTTCAATTAAAAAAACAAAAATAACTTCTCATTATTTCTTCAAATAAAAAGTAGGTAGGTATAGTACAGGGTGTCCCAATAGAAACTGACCGGTTTCAAGGGCTCATATGCATTAGGGCGGGTATTATAAAACTGCTTTCAAAGTTAACTTGAAGTTAACTTTTTGAATAACATGTAATTCTTGAAGTTAAATTCAAGTTAACTCTCAAAGTAGTTTTATAATACCCGCCCTAAATAAGTTATAAGCATTTAAAATTGGTCACTTTCTATTGGGACACCCCACCCCGTATTTCCAAAGTCAATTTGAACAAGGTAAAAGTAAATCGTATAACTGGTGGCAGACTAGTGGCAGTGCATTTCTTATGAACATTATCAGTGACCAGTCAGCCACCAGTTGTTACCTTGTTCCAATTGACTTTGAAAATACTATAGGTATGTTAATGATTGATTAAAAAGTAAATAAAGCAACTTAAAAACGGACGAGAAATGGTAAAGCGATAGAGGTCTATCCCGACCCCTGCATAAATTAGGGGATAATTTCTTTATTTAAATTTTGGGATGATTGAAAAATGAACGTGCTAGGCTATAACGTTGCGCTGGCTACTAACCACGGTTCTATAACCGTTCTCATGACAAATCCCTAAAAGATCCCCAAAGGTTGAAAAGCGGCACGCCCCCAATTATGGCTTAATTATCATGAAAGTATACCTACTTGTAACAGCATTCTTTTTTATTGTTCTAGGCTGTGCTAACGCAAATGAAGTTGTGCCAGCATGAAAGTGACTTAAAGACGAGCAAGGAAGGGAATAGCGTTAGCTTTCCCCACCCCTGCATAAATTAGGGAATAACTTAAACTCTGATTGATCTGAAAATAGTTGTGCTAGGTTGTGCTAGCTATTTACCAAGCTTCCATAACAGTTTTCATGGCCAACTCCCAAAAAATCCCAAACGTTAACTTGCCCCCCCCCCGCATTTGTGCCTTATTATTTTAAAACGAATAGTTGTGCTAGCATTTTTTTTATTGTGCTGGCCTGTGCTAGCTCCAAAGAAGCTGTGCTAGCTTTATGGCGCCTTGAAACAATGCGGGGGGGCTAGCTTTAACTTGGCCCCCCCCCCGCACTAACTAGGATATATTTTTTGTTACTATGACTGTGCTAGCTCTACAACAGCTTGTGCTAGGTTGTGCTAGCTCTAACGATCGTGTGCTAGCGTTTTGAAGAAAAAAATCAATGCGGGGGGGCCAGCTTAACGGACCCGGTAAACGTCTGGTTGTTACCTAGCAGGTACTTTCTATGCTTTAGATAATAGAAAGTACCTGCTAGGTAACAACCAGACATTTACCAGTTGGTCCATAATTTGTCCATAAGGGACCTAAATTGCTACCCTGTGGTACTCCGGATGTGGCTATGTAAGGGTCAGAGACACGCTTACCAATTTTCACTCTTTGTTCACGGTCATCTAGATATGATTTCATAAGAAGACATGCATCACCCGATAGACCACAATCAACCAGCCTGTGCAGAAGAATTGAGTGGCTTACCTTATCAAAAGCTTTTTCGCAGTCAGTATAGACTACATCCAGTTGGGCTTTATCATCAAACGCCTTTGCTGAACATTCAGAAAATAATAATAAGTTTGTGACAGTTGATCTTACAGGTAAAAATCCATGCTGCTGTATAGCTATTTGATGACTTATTTACATGAATATATAATTGGTTGAATAAGATCTTTTCGAAAATTTTTGCAGCCACATTAATGAGACTAATGGGGCGATATTTTCTGACATCATTTGTCAGCCCAGGGCCGGTATTCTGGTTTTCAAAAACGCTCACCGCTTTCTAGTCGCTCGGCACTTTAAATGCAAATTTACATTGAAAGTGCCGAGCGACTGAAAAGCGGTGAGCGTTTTCGAGAACGAGAATACCGGCCCAGTTTTAAATACTGGCGACACTATAGCTATTTATACAATAAGTTACGAAATGAGCGTCTTTTAGGCACGCGACGTGAAAATTGTCCAACGAGGCAAAGCCGAGTTGGACAACACGTCGAGTGACTAAAAGACATCGTTTCGTAACGTATTGTATACAAGATTTTTTCTACTGGCATTTTATAATAAAAAAACACAATTTTATTTCATGTGAATAAGTCGATTACACCCAAAATCTTTGTTACCTGCTTTTACTTGACACCTGACACTTTTCATGCGATTTTCTTTTCAAAATTCGACATCAATAATTAAAATCCTAGAAAGTAGGTAATAACACAAACTATAGACCACAATCAACCAGCCTGTGCAGAAGAATTGAGTGGCTTACCTTATCAAAAGCTTTTTCGCAGTCAGTATAGACTACATCCAGTTGGGCTTTATCATCAAACGCCTTTGCTGAACATTCAGAAAATAATAATAAGTTTGTGACAGTTGATCTTACAGGTAAAAATCCATGCTGCTGTATAGCTATTTGATGACTTATTTACATGAATATATAATTGGTTGAATAAGATCTTTTCGAAAATTTTTGCAGCCACATTAATGAGACTAATGGGGCGATATTTTCTGACATCATTTGTCAGCCCAGTTTTAAATACTGGCGACACTAAAGCTTTTTTGAATATGGCTGGAAATTCTTTTTGTTTCAATGATAAGTTAAAAATATGAGTCAGGGGTTTTTTAAAATAATCAACCATACTCTTATAAATATATGCTGGAATGTTATCAGTTCCAGTCGTTTTCTTTGGTTTCAATTGCTTAATACTATCGTACACTTCTTTCTCAGATATACTAGAGAAATTAAACAAACTAAATAAATTATCACAGCCTTTCTGAAAAAATTGACTAGAATCCTGTTCTTCAAAAATGGATTTAAAATAATGAGCAAAGGCATTAGCTATATCATGGGCATTTGAGTGAAGATTACCATCATATATCATATTTCCAGGCACTCCTCCAGGACTTGATTTGTTTTTAACAAAACTCCAGAATGATTTCGGGTCAGAGTTGCTGTTATTTTGAACTGTGACTTTGTACTGGTTATATTCCACTGTTGTTTGGCTATTAATTTGCTTTCTTAAATCTTTGTAACTTGACATTACATAAATATTAGCTTTATTTTTTTGTATTAAATTGTGCATTCTATTCTTCAGTCTAATTTTGCGCATCAAATCAATGGAGTACCATATAGGAAACTTTGTTTTAGTGACTGTCTCCCTAACTACATACTTTGGTATAGCTCTATCCATACAATCATACAATCTCTCATAAAACAAATCAAGGCTAGTACTGGCATTAAGACATGCCAGCAAATCTGACCAATCAATATTCCTGATCAACTCATATAATAATAGAAAATTACCTCTAGAAAAGTTATATGAATAAGTTTTAGGTATACTACTTTTATCTATCTCCTGTTTGATATTTAATGAGAATAACAATGCAGGATGATATGGATCCTCAGGTACCAGGTGTTGGTCAAATCTGCCAACAGACAACACTACATCTGACATAACTAAATCTAAACATCTATTCATAAAATTATTCACATTATTAACTTGAGCTATATTATGCATGCATTTTATCACCAAAATACCACCCCAGCTCTGAGAAGAGTACTTTGAACAATTACTGACAGAATAATGTAATAAAGTACACTAAACACTACCTACACTACCTCTTACAGCTATACAGAAAAAAAAAAACGATTTATAAAAAACCTAACAATCAAATATCACCAACAACAAAACAATACAAATAAAAGGACCGAAATAAGAATTTCACTCGCCGCGTACTTAGGTAACAATTGTAAGGCGCCCATGGACTACTCGAAGTGGAATATTGAATTATATCGATGTCACTTCTAGACAAAATGTTATTGCATTTATTATGTAACATATTGTTTAAAGGAGATATTCTTTAATTAATTTTTGAAACCCTTAACTTAATTAGGTTTATGAGTTCACAATCTTTGTATTGTGAATTATCTATTATTTATATATATAAAAATCAATGTTTGTTTGTTTGTTTGTTTGTGCCTTATGCGCTCCTACACCACTTATGCGATTACGATGAAACTTTGGTAGGTTGTTATGGCCATCCCAAGGAAGGTTTGTGGATAGGTTACGCATCTCGGAAAAAGAAATTAATTTTGAATCATTTATTAATTTAATTTTAAATAAACTCATTCACATTACATAACAACATAACCCAACTTTTTTTTGACAACATGAAACAACGTTGCCATATTTCATTTATTTAGGCTTGCGCATTCAACCGACGGAACTTCATTATTTTTTGGATTCGAGAACGACTGGACCGATCTTGAATTTAATGCCACGTATCTCTATATAAGTCGAATTCGAATGACCTAGATTAGATCGATTTGGGTTCAATTTAAGTGAACTTCTTCTATGTAAGGGTCAGAGATACGCTTACCAATTTTCACTCTTTGTTCACGGTCATCTAGATATGATTTCATAAGAAGACATGCATCACCCGATAGACCACAATCAACCAGCCTGTGCAGAAGAATTGAGTGGCTTACCTTATCAAAAGCTTTTTCGCAGTCAGTATAGACTACATCCAGTTGGGCTTTATCATCAAACGCCTTTGCTGAACATTCAGAAAATAATAATAAGTTTGTGACAGTTGATCTTACAGGTAAAAATCCATGCTGCTGTATAGCTATTTGATGACTTATTTACATGAATATATAATTGGTTGAATAAGATCTTTTCGAAAATTTTTGCAGCCACATTAATGAGACTAATGGGGCGATATTTTCTGACATCATTTGTCAGCCCAGGGCCGGTATTCTGGTTTTCAAAAACGCTCACCGCTTTCTAGTCGCTCGGCACTTTAAATGCAAATTTACATTGAAAGTGCCGAGCGACTGAAAAGCGGTGAGCGTTTTCGAGAACGAGAATACCGGCCCAGTTTTAAATACTGGCGACACTATAGCTATTTATACAATAAGTTACGAAATGAGCGTCTTTTAGGCACGCGACGTGAAAATTGTCCAACGAGGCAAAGCCGAGTTGGACAACACGTCGAGTGACTAAAAGACATCGTTTCGTAACGTATTGTATACAAGATTTTTTCTACTGGCATTTTATAATAAAAAAACACAATTTTATTTCATGTGAATAAGTCGATTACACCCAAAATCTTTGTTACCTGCTTTTACTTGACACCTGACACTTTTCATGCGATTTTCTTTTCAAAATTCGACATCAATAATTAAAATCCTAGAAAGTAGGTAATAACACAAACTTCTGTTTTGAGTAACCCAAACGTTCAATTCAGTAATTCCATTTTCAATATTCATAATAAATACAAAACAAAATTCAAATATGTGTTTAGTGTGTTTTTTATTTCTGAATAATGAATGACACTTTTAGGCACTAGTGCTTAAAAATTACTTTTACGCACTCATAAGTCACTTTTACGCATTCAAAAGTCACTTTTACGCACTGAGTGCCTAAAAGTAACTTTCACGCACTCAGTGCCTAAAAGAATGTCGTTTCAAAACTGAAATGACAATCGAAAAGTTGCTATTATGAAACGTCAGTAGAAAAAAGCTTTTTTGAATATGGCTGGAAATTCTTTTTGTTTCAATGATAAGTTAAAAATATGAGTCAGGGGTTTTTTAAAATAATCAACCATACTCTTATAAATATATGCTGGAATGTTATCAGTTCCAGTCGTTTTCTTTGGTTTCAATTGCTTAATACTATCGTACACTTCTTTCTCAGATATACTAGAGAAATTAAACAAACTAAATAAATTATCACAGCCTTTCTGAAAAAATTGACTAGAATCCTGTTCTTCAAAAATGGATTTAAAATAATGAGCAAAGGCATTAGCTATATCATGGGCATTTGAGTGAAGATTACCATCATATATCATATTTCCAGGCACTCCTCCAGGACTTGATTTGTTTTTAACAAAACTCCAGAATGATTTCGGGTCAGAGTTGCTGTTATTTTGAACTGTGACTTTGTACTGGTTATATTCCACTGTTGTTTGGCTATTAATTTGCTTTCTTAAATCTTTGTAACTTGACATTACATAAATATTAGCTTTATTTTTTTGTATTAAATTGTGCATTCTATTCTTCAGTCTAATTTTGCGCATCAAATCAATGGAGTACCATATAGGAAACTTTGGTTTAGTGACTGTCTCCCTAACTACATACTTTGGTATAGCTCTATCCATACAATCATACAATCTCTCATAAAACAAATCAAGGCTAGTACTGGCATTAAGACATGCCAGCAAATCTGACCAATCAATATTCCTGATCAACTCATATAATAATAGAAAATTACCTCTAGAAAAGTTATATGAATAAGTTTTAGGTATACTACTTTTATCTATCTCCTGTTTGATATTTAATGAGAATAACAATGCAGGATGATATGGATCCTCAGGTACCAGGTGTTGGTCAAATCTGCCAACAGACAACACTACATCTGACATAACTAAATCTAAACATCTATTCATAAAATTATTCACATTATTAACTTGAGCTATATTATGCATGCATTTTATCACCAAAATACCACCCCAGCTCTGAGAAGAGTACTTTGAACAATTACTGACAGAATAATGTAATAAAGTACACTAAACACTACCTACACTACCTCTTACAGCTATACAGAAAAAAAAAAAACGATTTATAAAAAACCTAACAATCAAATATCACCAACAACAAAACAATACAAATAAAAGGACCGAAATAAGAATTTCACTCGCCGCGTACTTAGGTAACATTTGTAAGGCGCCCATGGACTACTCGAAGTGGAATATTGAATTATATCGATGTCACTTCTAGACAAAATGTTATTGCATTTATTATGTAACATATTGTTTAAAGGAGATATTCTTTAATTAATTTTTGAAACCCTAAACTTAATTAGGTTTATGAGTTCACAATCTTTGTATTGTGAATTATCTATTATTTATATATATAAAAATCAATGTTTGTTTGTTTGTTTGTTTGTGCCTTATGCGCTCCTACACCACTTATGCGATTACGATGAAACTTTGGTAGGTTGTTATGGCCATCCCAAGGAAGGTTTGTGGATAGGTTACGCATCTCGGAAAAAGAAATTAATTTTGAATCATTTATTAATTTAATTTTAAATAAACTCATTCACATTACATAACAACATAACCCAACTTTTTTTTGACAACATGAAACAACGTTGCCATATTTCATTTATTTAGGCTTGCGCATTCAACCGACGGAACTTCATTATTTTTTGGATTCGAGAACGACTGGACCGTTCTTGAATTTAATGCCACGTATCTCTATATAAGTCGAATTCGAATGACCTAGATTAGATCGATTTGGGTTCAATTTAAGTGAACTTCTTCTGATCTAGATAATTTTTTTTTGTTGATGAGGGTGCACTGATCCAACCTCAATCGAACACAGTGTGGTTCACTTGAATTGAATCAGATCGATCTAATCCGGTCAATCGAATTCGGCTAAAGAGGGGAGTGATATAGGCTATTTTTTAACCCGAAAAAAAAAAGTTCAGTTGCGCGAAACTGTGATACACTGGAACGCCTATAAACAGCCCGGGGCGCTCTAGAGTGCTTAAAATGCGTCACTGAACTCACCTGGCAAGCGACTTTGGTTTGACCTGAATTTAATTCAGCTACTAGATACGTTAACACAACATTTAATAGGTATTTAATAATTCAGAGGCGGTACGAAGTTCGCCGGGTCAGCTAGTTCTCTATAAAATATAACATAAATATCACAGATTGTATTCCAACGTTTCCAATCTGTAAGTTTCAAGCAATGATTTGTATGATACCATAAAAGGATAAATATTATTTTGTTTCACATACAGGAATCTTAAAAACCTCTACTGGAAGTTTTATCAAGTCAGTGCTAACAATCGTTGTAGGTGCTCACACAATAGATGCATATTCTAAATGTGGACGCACAAGAAAATTATACAGACTAATGATTTTGGCAATCTCAAAATTCTTGCTGACGACGTTTACGTTGTCAGTTGTGCGTCATGTACTATCCTAACAAACCGTACCTTAAGGGGAATCGGCGTCGTCCAGGTGGGAACAAGTCTAAATTTGACAGTCGGCTGAAAGAAGGCAAGAATCCATTAAGTGAATTGGAGCATTGGCTCTTGAATAATTAGTACGCTTCCAAACGCTAATTAATTTTTCAAGGTGTAAGGAACATACTATTCTGTTGTTTGCAGTGTTTTATTATAAATTTCATTTAATCAAATTGTTTAGGTATCCAATAAAACTTAGCTCGACAGTCGAATACTTATAAATTATTATCATTGATCCAACAGAATGATTTATGACTGAAATTATTTCCTCAGCAGGCGATACCTATTTGCTGGTCACCTAATCGAAAAAGCGTAGTGTCCATTTATTCCACTCCATTTGAAAATATACATGTTTAATAACCCACTACTGTAGGAGGTTTCCAACCATTTTTGTTCCCTCGCAAAATTTGTAATGGATTTCCATCCATTAACAGCTAAATCAACCTTCGTCAAGAGATCCTCTAATGACGTCGTTAAGGTCTTGCCATAGTAAGGATAGAGGCATAATGATCATCATAACTTTTGCAACATGTAACAACTGTGGTCGTGTTATTTTCTTGAAGTCGAAATCTTTTCCTGAGCCTCCTTTACAGAAAAAAAAAGATACCTCAAGAGGCTCTACTGGAAAGAAAAATGGTTGAAGCATTTTAATTATGCAAACTAATATAATGCTGTCAGTTGTAACGCTCTTTTGTCGAAACAAAAGAATGTTCATAATTTGTGCTTGACTATTGCTCAGTGGTTGTTTAGCTTGGGGTGGTCATTGGTGTTGGTACAGTAGAGAGAGGGCGCCACTAGTTGTAAAAATTATTTTGATTACCAACGAATAGCCAAACTAGGCACTATTCCAACAATTAGTTATTGTTTAAAAATATAAGTGCAAAAAAAAAATCTGAAAAGGTGAAATAAATCCAAAAGCCAATAGCTATCTGACATTTAACCCATTCAATAAAAACACAAGCATTGGAATTCTAAACACAATTAATTATTAATTAAATGTCATTAAAAATTTGTGACAAGAAGGCGAACTGTTGTTCTGTGGTTCTTTAATTAAATGTCATTAAAAATTTGTGACAAGATGGCGAACTTTTTTTCTTTGGTGTAAAGAAAATTATTGTCTAGTATCCAAGTTTTTTTTTTTTAAATCATTAAGCAGCTGTCTAAAAGCAAAACTTAATATAAGTATAATAAGATTGAAATTCAAAAACAATCAATTTACAATCTGCAGGATGAAATTTACCTAAGTATAAATATTGAAGTGAAAATATAATCAACCTTTAATTTTTTGACTCAAAGTCAATCAAATCAATAGAAAACAATTTAATCAATGCAGAAAGGTAATAAATAATACTTAGGCAGTTATAAATATCAAAAACCTGCTACATGAAATCAAGGGTTCACGGTTTCCGGAAGAGCTCTTACCTTCTTTACCTTAAAAGTTCAAAATAGGTAACCATAAAACTTAAATTTGACTACCTAAAGATTTTACATTAGTTCACCTTACAAAACTACCACATTATTGATTTGAAATCAGAAGTTAAATCAACCTTTCAAAGATTAATGAACCCACTTATATTATATCGATCAGTACTCGATATAGAAGAAACAAAATTTATAATAATTGTAATAATGCATACTTATTGAAAATAAATAATTATTGAGAAAACAATAATAAAAGTAAAGATCTGATTATGATAATGATTAATTAATTAAAAATTAATTAAATGGATAATTATATTTAATTTGTAGTTAGCTATTCTAGCTAAATACTACAATACGGTAAATGAGTCGGTAATTGATTTTATACAGTTATGAATTAGCTAATTAAGCTAATCGATAGTAAGCGATAAGGAAAAGATAATAATAATTAACAGTTATTAATATGTGTAATAGTATATTATATACCTAGGTAGAGAAGTTGGTCCTTATATACCGAGCGCTTTTATAAACCGAGGCGCTCGCGCCGAGGTTTATAATGAGTGAGGTATATAATGACTTTCTCTACCGAGGAATATATAGAATTTTTTTTACTACTGCTAGTAGAAAATGAAAAATTTGTTTAAAATCTGTGCTCCAATTTTTTTTTTTTGAACGCCCTCTTGAAAGTGCTGCCCTCTATCAACAGCTTATGATAACTTCCTATGTACCTACAGAAACCTGTATTTTTTTTCAAATTGACGTATGGAAATGAAATTGAACCAATAGAAACATGACAATATCCTTGCGTCATGACGTCATTTTCATTATTAACCTAGGTATTTTTTCATTATTTTCATTATTCACCTAGGGAGAGAAATTCAATTTTTTCCTAGAAAAATAGATTGAATAATGACAATTTCTTAGGTTAGTAGTAAAAAAAGATAATTATTAGCTAACAAAGCTAATCGATAGGGAGCGGTAGAAAAAAGATAATAATAGGTAACGGTAATTAATAGGGCACAGTTACGGGACCCATAGGTATACTATTTTTAATACCTATTTAGAAGTACCAGTCCTTCTAGTGACTTTACGTATGTCGCTTCTTGAACACACAAATTGAATTAGGTTAGGAATTTCCTATTTGTATATTAAATTGACGTATTAGCAATCGACGCTCATTTTTGTTGGTAATTTTTTGTTTCATCTGATTCGTGATTGATGAATAAGGATGGGGTTATTCTAAATGGGTATTAAAAATATCTTAAGTAATTATACAAGCCTGGACGAAATCCCTGGAAATTTTCATAAATTTGAGATCCAGAAGCACCAAACTAACGGAAGGCAATCATCCAATAGTCGGGGAATAATCTCTTACAAGACACAACTTTCCTTGTAGAGGGGGCCCAGACTTGTTTTGGAAATGCAGTACCGCATGGTCTCAAACTTGTCAAATTTTCACCCAGAAGTGTAGGCGTGGATTTTTAATACTCTCCCAAATTGCCTGAACGGATTGAAGAAATATAAGGACTCATTTATCAAAGGGAAAAAGAGATTTACATACCTGAACGGCCGATAATTAACCTCACTTTCAAAAATTTACAACAAAAATCAACAATCTATTGATTTTTCAGGAAACGTTCCAGCTGACATGATTACTCAATCTTATGGCTAGTTAAATTTACATAATTTTGGGCTCGATGGCCAAGAATAAAAGGCAAAATTTTAAGATTTTTTAAACTTAAGATATTAAGGGACGACCGGTTCCAGTCCGACCACAAAATAAAAATTAAGTCCTAAGTACCCCTGTGTTTCTGTCTTTCCTCCTCTGTCCAGCCTGCCGAAAATATAAAAATGACAGCGCTACCGGTTTAAAAAAAAAAAAAAACCCTAGTTAGGTTCGGAGTTGGAGTGGAGTGAACAATCAACTAACCCTAATATGGTAAAAAGCAGTACCCGAACAGTTGGAGTGCAAATGGAGTCACTCGAAGTGTACGGAGTGAGCAAGCCGAACGCATCTCTCAATAACATAATTTTCGGTATTAGGTTAGGAAACTAGTCAGAAGAATCACAGATGTCGCTAGGTGTACGAAATAGTACTCCTAAACATTGTTTAAATGAATCCAATATATAGAGAAATAATTAAGAACAATAATTATATTGTTGTGACATTTCAAATGTTACACAGTGCAGCACCTAATAGTCCATTCCTCTATTCAATGAGGAAGTTACATACAATTTTATTTTGATGCAAAATGGATTTAAAGCGAAGCAAAATACTCTAGAAGTAAGTACCTAGGTATATTTCTATATTCAAATCCTCTTTATACTGAACCACTAATAAATAATTAATTATTCAAATATTGAATATAACAGAGGGCGCGAAAACGCTCTCAAATTGGTTATGACGTCATAAAACGGTAAACAAACAAAAATGTGGTTATGTTAACGTGAGACGTGAGCCGTCAGACGCTTATGTTTACATCGAATTCTACCGATGGATCCACCATTTTATGGCGGTCATTGTCATTTTCCATTCACTAAACAAAGATAGCTAACTCATCGGTGAAGTCACCGATTAGAAGAAACAAAATAAAACAACTGTCACATGTAAATCGCATAAAACCAATGATATAGAACATAATGGGTAAGACAGGGACAGAAATAAACTCGTTTTGACGGATATCGTCTTGTGACGTAATCGATTTACGACTGCGTGTTGGCGCGAAAAGAGTTATTTTGAATTTCTATATTTTTTTACAGAAAAAATATTAGTTGAAAATTTAAAATTAATGTGATTTTTTACAATGTGAAAAATTTAATAAGAGATTTAAAAAAAAATGTGCAAATTCCCCATTAGTTATTCGTCAAACTCGACGATTGGAACTTTTTCACATTCGTTCTACGTTGATACTATTTAATGTAAATGATTTGGGACCTTTAAAGTAGGTATATCAATAAAATAACATAAATTCTGCAAGATGACTTTTTTGTTTGTGAACTACTGACTAATTGATAATATATTCACGTTTCGTTCTGAGATATAATAGAGATCTTTAATTTTAATTGCGGAACTTTTATTATCGACTGAAATATAATAGTACATTAAAATACAAGTTTCATAAGACGTCATTTTATCGCACGAGCCCGAGGCGAGTTTTCTAAAGGGCGAGTGCGATAAAATGTCTTATGAAACGAATATTTTATACTATTTTTTCTATTTTGGTATTGTTTAATTAAAAAAAACAAATTTTTCTTGGAAATTTTATTCTCATATTTCCTGATTTCATATGTTTAGGTTGGTAACACTGCATGCCAAATATAGAAATCTTCTATTATTTTTTTATAGTGAATGACAGTTCGATGGCCATCAGTCAGCCAGTGTACCCAACCCCCAATAAGTAAAAAAGGAGTGTAACAAAGAGCTTCTTTTCGAAACTACTTTTAGTGTCGAAAAGACTTCGATATGACACCAAAATAGAAAAAAAAAATATTCAAATCATCAATCGCTTATAATATGCCGATTTCTTTATTATTCAGAGTGGCAATCACGTATTTCGTCACTTTCATTCTAGTTGATTCAGATACCTGATTGTTTTGTCCAAAGTGAGTTGAATTATACCTTCTTCAATATAAATAAGGGTCAAAGCAATCGTTTAAAGTAAATCAAACAAATTAGTCCAAAAACGGGTATATTTATTTGCTCATGCATAGAGCTTACAGCAAGTAGTGACACCTGATTTATTGAGGTTGAAGCCTAAAAACTAAACACCTTGAATAATTATTTCAAGAATAAATTAATAACACATTCAAATGTAATGTTCCAATAAAGCGCTATACGCTATAGTCGCCTTTTGAGACTCTTGCAATTTCCTGCGGCTCCTTTTGAGTCCTTTTTAATCTTCTATAAGCTTAAGTTTTAATTTAAAATATGGCCAAGCTTTATCTTGGATAATAATACACTACTTACTAAAGTATTAAAACTTCAATGAAGTTCGGGTATAAATAAATTCCTACCCTAGACAAAATTAGATGTTTTATAAATTAATTTCATTTTTTGAATTAGTACCTAATAGAATTTGCGACAACTTTGTAAGTATTATATTCTGTCTTGTGATGGATTTAAATATAGTTGTTAACTACTTAAGACCATTTCGTAATCTAATTACTGGATTAGCTGCAATTTCCTGGGGGTATTAAGCGTCCTCTAGGGGCCAACTCAAAAGTTCGTTAGTTCGCTTTCCCTATCTCACAGTCTTTAAATATTTTTAATTGCGTCCTATTCAAGGAGCGGACGTTGGAAGCTAGCTAAAGGCAGTTAATTAACTTTCGACGACACTTGAGAAGAATACATTGTGTTACATCAAATAGGTATTTATTAGGGATGTAGGTATATTAACCTCCGTCTTCCCAATTTTTCTAGCATATTTTCCCAAAAAGTGCACATTTTTTTGTGACTAATTTTATTTTGTGTCGGCACATGTACCCAATGACGTACCCCACGTGGGAATCTGTGGCTACTCTATCAAGTAGTCACCTTGCAAGAAATTTGCAAATAGATTTCCAACCAGCAAAATTTAGAAATCACGACAGTAAAGCTGGTAAAGAAGTATCTGTGGAGCAGGAAGATAACGAAAGTTTACGGAAAGTAGAAGGCGGAAATCTAATTCACAAATTGAAAGATGGCCGCAATGGTCGAAAATACCATTTTTGAACTATTTTTTTTCGCTAACTGTACTCATGTTATAGGTTGATTTTATGTAAGATAACTGTTTAGTATTAATAAAATCATGTTTAATTATCAGAAGTATCATTTTTATCATGGGTACAAATATACCCCACGTGGGAATCTACGTATTTTTTTTTTGTCGTGGAAAGACGAAGGTTAAGTATGAACAGTGAGAATCATTGCAATCAATTGGCACACACTAGATAAACATCCCCCGTAATGTGTCAAAATTTTCGACGAGGTATCCTAAAAGAGTATAGTATGTGCCAATTGCAATGATTCCCACTGTCCATATAAGACTAAAATGATGTTAATTTATAATATTGGATTTTTTTCGGGTTGCCCTCTAGCTGCTCAGAATATAGAGATTTGGAGGCAATAACAGCCCGAGAAGAAAGTAATAGGAACAGAAGTTTAAATAATACAAATCATCTATTTATTTTCCAGATAGAAATTCTAGTTAATTTCTTACATAAAATAAGGGTGTTCTGCAAGAAATACAAGTTGTATCGAAACGAAGGAATACATACTAAGTATATGTGTTCTATATGCTAGACTCGACTTACAAGTCGCTAAACTATTGGAACGATTTTATCGACAATAAAATCAAGAGCAGTGATCCTGCAGGATAAAAGCAACAAATGAACATTTATTATCTAGAAGGTTTCTACCAAAACAAGTTTTCCTTGCGTGCTATTGCACCCCATGGGGTTGTTAAGCAGGAAGCAAAATAATAGTTATTTACATAACAAGTGCGTTTATGAACACGATTACAATAACGAGTGTTGTAGTAATGTTTAAACGCACGTGTGATGTACAACGTTTTATCTACAAAGCGTAAAATTAAAATGTTTTTTCGATTATTTTCGTCTATTAGTAGTTGTCTACCTTCATTTTACCTCAAAGGTAAACCTGTAAGTTTACCTTTGACATTTGTCAAATCACCAAAAATAATGTGCGTTTTTATTCTCATCGGTGGATTCACCGATGAGTTAGCTATCTTTGTTTAGTGAATGGAAAATGACAATGACCGACATAGAATGGTGGATCCATCGGTAAAATTTGATGAGAATAAAAACGCAGGGATAGTTGTGTTATAGATTCATAACCTCGTCGATAACACCACTAGTTGGGTTATGAATTTATAACCTAGTCTATAACACCACTAGTTGTGTTCTGAGTCTCATGACATAACTCAAATACTAGAAAAATGGTTATGTAAAAACGTCATTATCAAACGCTTGTAGATAAAACAATTAAGGTACCTGACCCGAATAAGGCCATGTACCTAATAAGGCCAGTGCCCTTTATTGCTTAATATTGAATCCCAATTTCAAAAATTACAATATTAAAAAAAAAAAGAAATTTATAATGCAAATCGAAAATTATTGCAAGGGTTCCTAGCAACTCGTCATACTTCGAAAAATGGCCAACCACATATTTCATATGTCACGTTATAACTTTGAGAGAAATCGATAGACTCACTTACAAGGTATGTTTTAAAAAAAGTTTATGAAAATTTTTATTTAATTTCTAATTTATATTATATTAATTTTTTATTTATTTTATATTACATTATTATAGCCCTGAAGAAGAAGCAAAAGGCTTCGAAAGCTTGGCCATTGTAAAAGAGCAATAAATCTATAATACTGACTGTTTCCCAGTTATTCGAAATAGTATATTATATACCTAGGTAGAGAAGTTGGTCCTTATATACCGAGCGCTTTTATAAACCGAGGCGCTCGCGCCGAGGTTTATAATGAGTGAGGTATATAATGACTTTCTCTACCGAGGAATATATAGAATTTTTTTTACTACTGCTAGTAGAAAATGAGAAATTTGCTTAAAATCTGTGCTCCAATTATTTTTTTTTGAACGCCCTCTTGAAAGTGCTGCCCTCTATCAACAGCTTATGATAACTTCCTATGTACCTACAGAAACCTGTATTTTTTTTCAAATTGACGTATGAAAATGAAATTGAACCAATAGAAACATGAAAATATCCTTGCGTCATGACGTCATTTTCATTATTAACCTAGGTATTTTTTCATTATTTTCATTATTCACCTAGGGAGAGAAATTCAATTTTTTCCTAGAAAAATAGATTGAATAATGACAATTTCTCAGGTTAGTAGTAAAAAATAGTATATTATATACCTAGGTAGAGAAGTTGGTCATTATATACCGAGAGCTTTTAAAAACCGAGGCGCATAGCGCCGAGGTTTATAATGAGTAAGGTATATAATGACTTTCTCTACCGTGGAATATATAGAATTTTTTTTACTACTGCTATAGTGGAAAATAAAAAATAAGTTTGAAATCTGTGTTCTAATTATTTTTTGTGAACACCCTCTTGAAAGTGCTGCCCTCTATCAACAGCTTATATAACTTCCTATGTACCTACAGAAACCTGTATTTTTTTTCAAATTGACGTATGAAATTGAAATTGAACCAATAGAAACATGACAATATCCTTGCGTCATGACGTCATTTTCATTATTGACCTAGGTATTTTTTCATTATTTTCATTATTAACCTAGGGAGAGAAATTCAATTTTTTCTTAGAAAAATAGATTGAATAATGTCTATTTCTCAGGTTAGTAGTAAAAAAAATATATTTATTTATTACAATAATAGTACTTAACCCAATAAAGAATACAATATTCAATATCGAAATCTAAATATGATGTATTCTAATACACTGCTCAACAATTGAACTGGATAATTGCAAAAATCCTGAAATCTACATTTGAGAATATGAAAAAAAAGACGTGTTTTATTTTATCAAAAAATAGTATTTATGGCGAATATTTTTTGCATGTTTATTGTTTTTTGTCGATGAGGGAGAGAGACCTTATCTCTTTCACGGAAATATGCAGGAATATTGTTTTAAAATTTGAAAGTATCAGTTCTACAGAACCGCTTGTACACACTTGATTTTGCTACTGTTATCAATAGTTTTGCGTATTTGCTTAAAGAATAATGCCGTTACGACGATTAGAAGCAGTGCAACTCGAGCAATTATTGCGTTGGATACAGGAAGGTTTGTCTCAAGAAGAAGTCGCCGTGCGGCTGAATGTGTCTCAAAGTGTCGTGAGTCGTGCGTGGAATCGGTATTTAGCAACTGGGTCTGCAGCGTACACACATGGTGGAGGACGGGAACGAGCTACAACTCTTGCTCAAGACCGCTTCATAGTCCTGACTGCAAGAAGAAACCGAAAATTCACGGCTTCAAGAATTAACAGCTTTTTCAGACAAGCTACTGGAAGAGTGATTTCTGGTCAAACTATCAGAAGAAGATTGCACGCATGTAACTTGAGGGCTAGACGTCGCGCTACCCACCCAAGAATGACGGCGGAGCAACGTGCATGCCGATATCGCTGGGCGAGAGACCATAGTCTTTGGACTGTTGAAAATTGGAGGCACTGCCTCTTTACCGACGAGTCTAGATTTCGTTTGTATACGTGTGATGGTCGAATATTGGTTTGGCGAGAAAGAGGACAGCGATACAGTGAACATTTAATGGCCCCGACAACTCTTTTTGGTGGTGGGTCAGTTTGCGTTTGGGGAGGCATATGTCATAATGGTCGCACTGATTTAGTGATCTTAATTAATGAGACAATGACTGCCATACGATATCGAGACATGGTTATAGAGCCGATAGTCGTCCCATTTTTTGGTGCAATAGGTGAACAATTTGTATTAATTGATGATAATGCCCGTCCGCATCGTGCGAGAATTGTGAACGATCGCATAGAACATCATGGAATCACAAGAATGGAGTGGCCACCCTGTTCACCAGATATGAATTGTATCGAACATGTTTGGGCCGAAATGTCTAGGCGATTAAACCGGATTCCACAACCTCCCCAAACCCTAGAACAGTTGGCTAATGAGTTGCAGGCAATTTGACAAATCATATCTCAGCAATTCATCAATAATTTGATAATGAGCCTTCCCAATAGAGTGACAGTACTAAGGCGGGCCAGAGGAGGTCCAACATGATATTAATTTTTTATTAGGGATTTTGTGAATTTTGCGATACAAGATTTTTTTTGTGTTGTTACTCCTCCCAATTTAAACAGTTTTCTTTTAAATGTTAAATTTTGCATTAAAAATTGTTTTTTTTTTCTGGGGTGATATAATCAATCAATAAAATGTTTTTATTTTACATGATTTTTTACTTTTCTTTGAAGTATCGACAAAATAAATACAAAATTTTAAAATATCCACTTCAATTGTTGAGCAGTGTATTTGAGAAGCCAAGACCGTATTTGCAATCAGAAAGTACCATTGAAAACACTGCATATGGAGTTCATTGGACTATCATATTTATTCTAGTGGTCTGTTTGTATATTAGTGTGGAAGGTAGGCATCGCAGGGAACATTTAAAGCTTGAATAAGAATTTAGCAGCAAGAACCTTCCTTCTAATCGCCATGGGTATGAGGGCATTGTGTCACGATGACAGATATTTAAGAAATATTTTCTGAATGTAATCGATACTGGCTTCATGACATGTATATACATGGTGGAGCACTTCTCACTCAAGTGATTTCCCACCCAGGTGATTATAATGTATTATTACGTATCACCTAATACCTGAGAGAAGCTGGGTTGGAAGTTTTTTGTGCCCCACAATGTATGAGATTCCATATTAAGAAACATAGTAGAAGTAATCCAAGTTGGAGCGAATAAATTCTAAGTAATACAAAAACTTTAAAGTAGATTGCTGAGTGAAATGTTTACTGTTTCGGATAATGAAACCCATCTTATGGAATGATTTAGTTTCATTGGATGCAATACAAAGCATATGCCAGCTTGTTAGATGTAATTGCACCAGTAAAATCATCAATGACTGTATTAAATAGTACAGGCGAGATCCTCGAGGTAAACCAGAAGTAGGGACGAACATCGGTGATGTAAAGCCCGCATGCTCAACAAACTGATGATGCCGCTAGATAAGCCATACTGCTACAATTTTATTCGGTCGGAAGCCTCCTGGAAATCTGTGTAGTCTTCGTCGTTCATTTTAGGCATTTTGTCCGCAGCTCCTATATGACTTATATCAAAGCACTTCGTATACTGGTTGGCGGAGCAACCTAGCGAGCACGTCTCCAGGTGGCGGATAGGGGAACGGCCAGGTGTTATTCTTCGATTGTGTCGTCATTTTCGGTTTGCTAGCACGGAAGCTATCCCGAAATGCCGAAAATGACGTCACAATCAAAGAAATTCTACCGAATCGAACGGTTCGTTCTTTACAGAATGAGGCCCTTGTGGCAGTCATACTAGATAGGAGTACTCGAGTATAGGAATCAAGTATTATCCGATTCCTAAAGGAATCGGTTGTATTCGAATGCTGGCGATGAGCGTGGGAACCGATTCCGATTCTTGACATAAACGATTAAATATACTGATGGAAAGTGCGAATCGACCGATACTATTACTATCTAATTCTGATGGTATTCCTGCTGGGGCGACCTCTCCCCGAGAGGTCGCATTTAATTACTATCTAATTCTGATGGTGTTCCTGCTGGGGCGACCTCTCCCTCGAGAGGTTGCATTCTATTACTATCCAATTCTGATGGCGTTCCTGATGGGGCGACCTCTCCCTCGAGAGGTCGCATTCTATTACTCTCTAGTTCTGGGGATTTCTGCTGGTGCGACTTCTCCCGGGAGGGTCCGACGCCCCCAACAGCAATATGTTAAGAGTGTCGGACTTCCCAATGCCACAAGATTTTTGTCCGACAAATGTGATATCATCAATGTAACATAAAAAACGGTCAATTAGAATTAAAACTACACGTACATGTATCACCGTTCTCTGGGACGTCAGAATGACAACTTTACGAAGAGCTAGCGCGACAATGTCCCAGGAGGAAGAGATGAACAAAATTGTCCTACTTGGTGCTATGAAGCCGCTCAGTAATTTTGGCGTGAACATGAGTTGAAAAATTTTAGGGTCGATGTACTGGAGACTATATGCATCGCTGGTCTAGTGGCATAAGGTCAGTAGTATATCAGCCAAAAACAAGCTTAGAAAGATAAAGCGACTAGTATGTCTAGGCATAGTAGGGGCCATGGGAACAACGCCCACTACAGCCATGGCGCTGCTCCTAGGACTTCCACCACCGCACCTCGTAGTGGAAACGGAGGCACTGGTAGCATCACACAGGTTAATGATAAACAATCTGTGAGACATTCCAAAATCTTCCTGATAAGATATTGGGAATTCTCTATACCATTACACATTCAGACAAGAAAACAACTACCTTTGACACTCATTTAACAAATCCTTCAGAATTATAATTCCAGGAAGGGGAGGAGAGGGCGGGAAAAAACCGCAAAGGTACACTGATGGGTCAAAGATGGAGACAAGCATTGGAGCGGGGGTGTATCATGCAACAACCAGTGAGGGCGTTTTTATCAACCTGGGAGTGCACACGACCGTTTTCTAAGCAGAAGTAATATCAATTATCATCTGTGCACAAATAATGTAAGAGAAACGATATACATTTATCCTGGAATGGGTGCCTGGCCACGAAGGAATAGAGGGAGATGAAGCAGCTGATAGACACGCCAAAAAAAGGGTATTGGATGGAACTTCCAGGGTTAAGACAATCGCGATTGTTCATCAGGAAGCCTAGCAGAAGACACTGCTGCACCTGAGCAGGAAAAACCCCGGTATCGCAACAGGACTACTCACAGGACACTTCCGTCTGAGGTATCACCTAGATATTATGGGGCTAGAGGAAGAAACTCTTCTACACATAATGTACCAATGCCTGGCACTAAGAAGAAGATTTTCATACTTCGAGGAAGCCCGAACAAATAGCTAATGCCCCCATCAACAGTATCCTGAACTTTATCAGACACTCGCCTCATGGAGTGAACACCAAAGGGAGCACAATAAGCAAGGAGCTTCAGTGCAGTAGGAAAAGAACCACAGCCTATTATTGAGATATTAGAATAGAATTCCTACATTACATTTCTCAACCATTTAACTTTATTACTACTTTAACTACCTATATTAAGATTATGCAACTTTCAATTAAATAATAAAATTCCAATTATAATAATTTGAAAAAATAGTCGTTAAAGTTAATTTTACTGATAAATCAAATCAACTAAAATTGGGAAATATTAATTAAATAATGAAAATTTAATTTTCAACCAATTAATTTTAAGTGGCTTTTATTAATAAGAAACAATTCTTTTGAGTTGAAGACTATAAATTAAACAGATTTTCCCATGCAGATCTGCAGATCGCAAAATGAATTATTTTGCTTTTCTTGCAATTGCTGCAGTAGCTTGTGCCGCCATACAATGTATGCCTAACAATCAGATTGTTGAAGAATTGGATAATGACTCTAATGTCGATGAATGTGAGTTTCATTTCAATGTATATTAAAATTGATTTTATTGTCTTTTTCTTGTTAGATATTAATCGGGATCGCAGAAGTTTTCCTGCAAACCCTCTAAGTAAATGTAAGTCAAAAAAATATTGTACGTCAAGTTTTCAGCTGATATCGGCTTGATTGAATATAATTTTAAATTGGCTCGTGCATTTTTAGTTCTAGGTGATCTATTTTCTCTGAATGATGATGAAGGTCAGGACGGTGAGTATTTTTATTTTATTTTTTTTTTCAAATATTAAGGTACAATCATTTTATCAGCCACATTCGATTATGTTATGTTATAATAATTTATATGTTTATGAATGTCAATGCTGAGATTAATTTTCGAACAAACTAACCCAAGCAAATTCCACCAATCCCTTTCATGTGACATCATACTCATTGGTATCCCAAGAGCCAGTTCTGGTGCCACGCTTTTTCGCTGATTAAAAAAAGTTTATTTAAAAAAAAAAATAAGAGAGAAAAAAAAAAAAAAAAAAAAAAAAAAAAAAAAAAAAAAAAAAAAAAAAAAAAATGAAATGAGAACTCGAGATTGTAGGACTGAAGGTCAAAGTGCGTGCAAATTATGCCCTAGCTCAGAACTAAACAATTCGGAGAGTAGGGGTGGGTTTTTAGTTTTGGGCGCCTCCGACTCTGAACAGATGAGACGGACTCTCCAGGATGGTATCTGGCTTCAGGTCCTTACAATTCAAATAATTAAGAAAAAAAAGAAAAATATTAGCAAAAACCAGGCTGTGTGCATAAAACCAAATAAAAGTCAAGAAATCAAGTGCTACAGTTGTTTATTCACCAAATGGCTGCAGTCCACAATGAACAATAATTTGAATTAAGAAAAAAAAGAATAATCAAGCAAATTAGCAATATTACCAAAGTGTGAAAACTATTTACTAAATTGCCATTCAATAAAATGAATTGTCATCAATTCAATTAATAAAATGACCCTGTAATGAAGCGTCAACCAACAAATACAGAAATGCTATACTTGTGAAATAATTACTATAGTCATGAACAATTAAATTTAAATGCAAAAATGTTATCGAAACTCAATAACCAAATGAATAATAAGAAAAAGGTATAAATAGAAAATATAAATTGAAGAGAAAAAAAAAAAAAACATAAATGAATGAATAATAAGTTGGAGCGGTTATTTTACACTTATGTAACCAGAACTACCAGTAGGTTGACACAAATTCATCAGGTTATGTCTAGCTAAGTTACCTATTTAATAATTCATTTGCCACACTGGGGCAAGCAATGAATTATTCCCTGAAATACCGAAAGTGATCACTGTGGTGTACAAATAGGGACAGAATGTAAATAAACAATAATAATAAATAGGTTAACTAAAACTAGTACGATACCAAAATGTTCCAGGTGATGGTAGTTCTTACAATTAACCAGATTAGTCCTGGCTACTGGTTTTGGTTAAGTGGATTGAAGACCTGAGTAACCGTCCAATTACTTAGGCTGGTGTCTGTTAGCCTTTTAGTTCAATTTCGGTTACAATTGAACGTCTATTGTTGTAACCATAAGGGAAAACTTGATGGTAAAATACCCCTCGCAAGAAAAAAAAAAAAAACCCTAAGAGAAAAAATTGTTATACACACTGTATTTGTAATTGAACCAATAGCGAAGCACTTCATGAATAAATTGAATTAGAAAATGAAACTATAATGTAACTCAATTAGTTTCCAATAGCAAATTTACTTGATAAAAAAAAAACTATAGCTCTTGAAAATTATTTTAATAGAAAAATTGAACAATAATGTATTAATTAATTAAATTAGATGAAATCATAATAAAGCTTTGATATTAATTAAGAAAAATGTGCCTCGAGTTTGCAAAAATTGAATTTATTAAGGTTACGTTTTTACCTGTTGGAAATAAGGTGTGTTTGCCTCGAAAATCTCTGGAAATCTGGATCGAGGTCTGGATTGAATATCCTGGAGTGAGTGAGATTATTCTCTACTCTTTAGGGCAGCTTTCAACTAATACTTGAATGGAAAAAGTCAGAATCTTCTATGGGAAAAAACGTGTAAGCAACTTACCACAAATGACTGTTTTTTTAAATCCGATAACATCGGCGAAAATTATGGCACTTTACGAAAGTAAAACACAACACAAGGTAACTCAGTGTGCCATAAATTCAATTCAGAAGAAAATCAGGCCCAAAATCCCTTTTGAAGGTGAAGACAAAAATTAATTCTTCCTGAAAGACCTGCTTCTTCAAACAGTCAACGTGAAAAGAAAAGTGCTCCACATTAGATCAACGAGCTAGCCTAAAGATAGATTCAGAGATGATGCAGGATAACGATAAACGTCAAAAATTAATCGATAGAACTCTTACTTACCAAAAATTGCACACAACAATATAAACCAAGAAAAATGGCAACGGCTGACGAATAATGATATTAACAACAAATAATTTTCCCATAAAACAATCAAAACTTGAAGAATACAACATAGAGAAAGTGATCCGTTTGCAAAATTAGAGGGCTTAAAGAAGAATCGACGATACTAAAAACATTACTAATCGACCGCCGGTTGACAGAACATATTGACAATCAAAAAGTCAAAAAACCGAAAGCAAGGATAATGCATAAAATCTCAAAAGGCTATTGAACCAATGATCGACCCGGGATTCAAGAGAACTTGCACCGATATCAATAGCGCTCAATCACCGAACAGAGTAAGTACGAACGGAGTAGTTCTGTACATACACTTGAAAACGGGTCATTATGATTTCGGAACCTAACCTCACGAAATATTTTTGACACATGAATTAATTATTTGTTATGAAAACAGATGGTTGAATTTAAAATTGGAATCAAAATATTGATTTGTTTTGATTTTGAAATTGAATTAAATCATGGATTAACAGGAACTAGTAACAAATGAAAATAGAATTTGCCCATTGAAAATTAGGAAATTAAAAGGATCTACAACCGTTGAGATTATTGATGAAATTTTATAGAGAGAAAATGTTGACAAATTGAAGGAAATCTTGAATATAAAACTGAAAGTAGGTAAGAATTAGTTGTGTAATTTTGGACCGTTACAACTCCCCCTCTCCTACGATAGGAGGGAAAGCTAGAAAGAAACTTTTCCGACGATAATCTAAGCAAACTCGAGAACTAAGATAATATAAAGAATGTAAAATATATGTATTTATAACTTAAGCTTAAATGAATTCAAAATGACTATCAGGATACAACAATTAAAAAGGTAGATAATAAGAAAGGTAGTATCCCTCCAAAACGAACATCTACTTACTTTGCCTTGGAGAACACAACGGTAAGATAAAAGATAAGGTAACTGAAGTCAACGAAACTAAAGGTAAAGGCAAAAATAAGCAAAGTCGTGAAGGAAAGAAAAGAGAAGAAGTAAAATAAGAAAAGAAGTTATTGACAACTAAGAGTTGAACGCCAAAAAGGCAAAAGGTAAACGCAATAAGCAAGGTAAAAGGTAAATTCAACCAGCAAAACATAAGCCAACTAACTTCAGGGTATGGTCAGGTACAGGGTAAGGAAATATGTAAACAAAAGAAAGTTAGGAGCATCATCCTGAACACAAGAATCAAACGGAAAGTCAATAAACTATTGAAAAGAGCAGCAACAGAGAACTCAATGGACCGAATGACATGATACTGTCCCGTTTCGCGCCAAGACAGTAACACGCAACCAAGACAACGAGCTCTTCGCTCAGCCAACAAAACAATCAAGTGTTCCAGGAGTCAACAAATGGAGGTAAGGGAATTAAAACAAAACAAAAGGAATTAGGAATAAAAAAAACTATGATGGACATAGGCTTGCAAGAAATGGTATAACAACCACAAACCTATTCGTCAATGACCTAACATATCCTATTCCTAAAAGACATGCCAGGGTGATGCAAAAATTGCCAGTGAGATGTTACTGGTTAAGGCTACAGACAGTATGGCTTGCCCAGTGGACCATAGCAAGGGGTTTGAATCATGATTGTGTTGATTAGCATCGGAAGTTAACCCTTGGTCTGACGGGAGTTTTTCCAATATGATGTTAATGGGAGGGCTACAGACTGTATGGCTAGCCGAGAGTACCATAGCAAGGAATTTTCCCTGGCCTGACGGGGTGACATAAAGAAAAGGGAAGGGAAATGAAAAAGAAATCAGTTGATTACTCAGTATCTGAATGATTGGTAGTTGGATCAAGGAATGGTTTGAGCTCCTGTACATGCCAGACACCCATCGAGTTACCATGATCGTCCTGTAGTTCATACGACCAAGATCCACATTTACGCTTTATAGAAAATGGACCAACATACTGTGGTGCCAACTTAGCAGTGATGTAATTAGCAGCATCAGAAAGGATTTTGTTCTTTCGCCAAACCTTATCACCTGGATCAAAAGTTAGAGGACGCCGACGAAGATTGTACCTATTAGCATTCTGGGTCCTTGCGGATTTAATTTTGCTTTCGATTTGCTTGTACAATTTCACAAAACCTTCCTGTCGGGTTTTCAGATGAATATCCAAATTGGGTAAAGTGTGTGGAAGTTTGATGGAATTGTCGTTGCCATACAAATGATGTTCTCTTCCAAACAAAACGAAATATGGACTATACCCAGTAACTTCGCTCGGTGAGGTACGAATAGCGCAACCAATCTCTTGGAGATGTTCGTCCCAAGATCTGTGATCTTCTTGACGCACATAGGTACGCAACATAGTCTTAATGACGCGGTTATGACGTTCTGTGGGATTTGCACGGGGATTGTAGTTGGCGGTATAGAAAATGTGGGTCTTATAGCGTTGACACAAGGCCTGAAACTCCTTAGACTTCATCTGAACACCATTGTCACAGGTCAAAAATTTGGGGGCACCAAAAACTAAAAAGAAATTCTCTACATGTTCAACTAGAGATTTGGCCTTAGCGGCACGACATGGATAAAGGAAAACTGACTTACTGAAATAGTCCGAGATGACAAGAATATAACAATGTCCGTTTTTAGAACGAGGTAAAGGTCCTATATAATCAAGGCTAATTGACTGAAATGGTTCAGTAATGACTGGTCTTTCTCCCATTAATCCTGCAGGTTTCACCTGTTCAACCTTACTCTGAGCGCAATGACGACAAGACTTGATATAGCGAACTATGTCGGCCTTCATCTTGGGCCAGAAATAGTTTTGACGGATTTTGCCAAAGGTTTTGAAGACAACAACATGACCAGAGGTTGGAATGTCATGACAGCGATTTAAAATTTCGGACCTTTCATCCTTCGGAACTACCACTTTCCATTCTTCAGATGGAGAAGAAAGTTCAGAGAAATGAGTTTTGAGGAATTTATAAAGGATGCCACCTTGCACACGCCACAAAGGAAATTCCAGAGGATTTTTCTCGATTCTCTGGATCATAGAAAGATACCATTTATCAGTAGTGTTGGAATTAAAATCAGGTTGAGTGAAAATTTGAACGGACTCGATAGAAATGGGGACTGATCTGGAAAGAAAATCAGGGACAATATGATCTTTGCCTTTGCGATGGATTAAGTCAAAATCAAATTGTTGCAAACGAAGTTGCCAACGACCCAAGCGACCTTGAGGATCCTTTAACCTATGTAACCATAAGAGAGAGGCATGGTCAGTTATGACAGTGAAGTGGACATGGTCTAAATAATGACGAAGTTTCTCAACGCTCCAAATTACTGCTAAGTATTCCTTCTCAGTAACCGAAAGTTTCATTTCCTGTCTGGAAAGAGACCTGGAAAGATAGCAGATGACCTTTTCATCTTCGCCAAATTTCTGAGAAAGAACGGCTCCAAGTCCGAAAGATGATGCATCCGTATGCAAATAGAATGGCTTCTCAAAATCGGGAGCTGTCAAAACAGGGGCTGTGACTAAACTTTCCTTTAAAGCAGTGAAAGAGTTTTGACATTCTGTGGTCCAGTTCCACTTGACGTTCTTTTTAGTAAGATTCAGAATAGGCGACAACAAAGAGGAAAAATCAGGAACAAATCGACGATACCAGGAAGCGGTTCCTATGAAACGACGGACTTCATTGATATTTTGAGGCGGAGGAAGATTGACGATGGCCTCTACTTTTTCGGGATCAGGACGAAGACCCTTACGGTCAACCAAATAACCTAGATACTTTAATTCTGGTTGGCAGAAATTACACTTCTCCATGGAAACGACGAGACCAGCCTCGCGCAGTCTATCAAAGACAATTCCCAAGAGTTTGAGATGATCCGAAAAGGAGTTGGAAAGGATCACGATATCATCCAGATAAACCATAACATTCGGCTCGAGTTCAGCCTCGGCCTAAAATAGTGTCGACTATACGTTGCCAGGTTGCAGGGGCATTAGTTAAACCAAAAGGCATCCTCCTAAACTGGAATAAACCTCTTCCAGGAACAGTGAAAGCTGTGTACTCACGGGAATTTTCGGCTAAAGGGACTTGCCAGAAAGCTGATTTAATATCAATCGAGCTGATGTATCGAGTGCTACGTAAATTGTCCAGGATTGAAGATATGTGGGGAATTGGATAGGCATCTTTTTTCGTCTGAAGATTGAGTGTGCGAAAATCGATGCAGAATCTGATCTTTCCATCCTTTTTCCTAACTAAGCACACAGGGCTTGACCAAGGGCTGTTAGATCGCTCAATGACACCAAGTCGCAACATTTCCTCAACTTCATCATCTATGACTTGTTGTTTGTATGGGGAAACGGGGTAGTACCTCTGTTTGATTGGTCTTGTGCCAGGCTCGAGAATGATCTCATGTTCGGCGACTTTACAGTAACCCAAGCCAGAATCTATTTGAGACATTTTGTTCTTGACCAAGGCGTCTAAAGCTTGTCGCTCAGAAAGATTCAAGTGTTCGATAGCTTGAACGTTACAAATTTGTGCCAGTTCTTGGGCTTCGGAAAAATGCCAAAGACTTTGACTCATATCAGGGATGATCTCCATTGATTTCCAAAAATCTATACCCAATATTAACTTGTGAGAAAGTTCAGGGAGTACTAAAACATCAATTATCTTGGTTTTGTCCATTAACGTGATGGGAACCTAAATATAACCAATGGTATCACATACTTGGCCATTAGCTACAGTACACGGATTATGTTGTTTAATGAGTTTGAACCCAAGGCTTAAAAGAACTTTGTACCCAGGTAGTCCGACAAGAGTTCTACTAGCACCAGAGTCTAATAACCCAAGCAAGGAAAATCCCATAATCTGAACTTTAAGGTAAGGAAGTTGGTCTCCATGAGCATGCGAAATGATGTAGTCTAGAAGGATTTTATTCGGAAAGACTGAAGGATTGGTCGTTATACTAAAAGTATTGGAGGATATAGCACGACCTAACGATTCCTCCGGGGCTCGTTTCCCGAACACTTGGTGCAGTTCCTGACTATCACACCAGGGTTACCACATCGATAGCAGTGTGTCTTTCGAGGTTCTGTACAATTACGATTTAAGTGACCACTCCTTTGACAATTCCAGCATTTGAGGTTTGCTCGACCAGAATCCTGTTGGGGTGAAATTTCATCAACAGGGTAAGTCAGGGTACTTGGAGATTCAGTGCTCGAAGAAGGTTCACTGACTGCTAAGAACGCGAAGTCGGGTTCAACAAACTGTTGACGCTTCCTAGAAGGTGGAACGTAATGCTCAACCCGATACTTTTTGGTCTCCAACTTAAGACATTCCTGCTCAAGTTCCTCAAGAGAAGTGACAACTGGAAGTTGGGTGGTGTAAAAAGGTGACAAGTTGCGAGATAAGATATCCAACTGTGTTTCCGGTGTCAATCCATCATAACGCCTAAACAAAGCCTGCATGCACGAAAGGTAATCGACAATACTTTCCGAGGTATCCTGGGTGCGCTCTAAAATTTCCCTGAAAAGTCTAGGACGGTAATCTGGTGGTTCGAAGTGACGACGAAGCAAGTCACACAAGGTTTTCCAGCTATCGAATCTGTCACGGTTTGCTCTATACCAATTTAGAACTTTACCTGAAAATAGGTCTTTGGCACAATCAAAGAGTTGGTTTTCCGTGACACGACGGGATTGACTTAATTCAGCCACTCTCTCCAAGAAATTATGGACAGACAATTTGTGGTCGCCAGAAAATTTGAGGTTCCACTTTTCTAGATTTGGGGATTTGGAGTTGTTAGGCAGAAATGATACTTGTGGAGGAAATCGATGGTGGGTGGAGTTATGCACTGGAGAAGATACATGAAATTCATCAGCATCAAGCTGTCGACTAAGTTCAGGATCAGCTTTAACAACTCTCTCTAAATGATCCAAAGCAGCCAAAACGTCAATGAGGAGTTCAGTCCTCTTAGACTGTTCTTCCGTTGACAAAATAGAATCAGGTATTCGTTTTACCCGCTCAAGCAAATGAACTAATCGTGACTGGGTGGAAATGAATTTATTTTGACTTGCCTCACCTCATATGGTGGGAATGACAGTATTAGCTTCGTCAAGGAATTGCCTAATGTGAACTTTCATCACTGAAGTTAGGGGAATATGGGGCAAAAGAACATGCGCCAGACTTTTCCAATTTTAAAAGTGGTCGCAATATAGACCTTAATTCGTCCACAATCTTTGTATCACTAACTGAGACACCTCGAACTGTAATCTCATGAATGAGCATTTCCTTTTTAAGGTACGAGATAGTCATTTTGTAATCCATTTTGTCTATCAATCAATACGGAAGTAATCAACAATAAAGTAAAATAGGAATAAAGATAATTATACACAGGGATTCGTAATACCTGTTACCCAAAAATAATTTAAGAAAAAAAATAAATAAATAAGTAAAAATTTAAAGATAGAACTTGAAATTTGATTCCATGCACTCAAAACAGCCAAAAGAAAAGTGAATTAAATTTTCTTTCAAAGAAACGGCAGCCCCACGTTGGGCGCCAATTAATTTGCCACGCTTTTTCGCTGATTAAAAAAAGTTTATTTAAAAAAAAAAATAAGAGAGAGAAAAAAAAAATTAAAAAAAATAAAAGTCAAAAATAAAAAAAAGTAAAATAAAATAAAAAAAAATAAAAATAAAAAAAATAAAAATAAATGAAATGAGAACTCGAGATTGTAGGACTGAAGGTCAAAGTGCGTGCAAATTATGCCCTAGCTCAGAACTAAATAATTCGGAGAGTAGGAGTGGGTTTTTGGTTTTGGGCGCCACCGACTCTGAACAGATGAGTCGGACTCTCCAGGATGGTATCTGGCTTCAGGTCCTTACAATTCAAATAATTAAGAAAAAAAAGAAAAATATTAGCAAAAACCAGGCTGTGTGCATAAAACCAAATAAAAGTCAAGAAATCAAGTGCTAGAGTTGTTTATTCACCAAATGGCTGCAGTCCACAATGAACAATAATTTGAATTAAGAAAAAAAAGAATAATCAAGCAAATTAGCAATATTACCAAAGTGTGAAAACTATTTACTAAATTGCCATTCAATAAAATGAATTGTCATCAATTCAATTAATAAAATGACCCTGTAATGAAGCGTCAACCAACAAATACAGAAATGCTATACTTGTGAAATAATTACTATAGTCATGAACAATTAAATTTAAATGCAAAAATGTTATCGAAACTCAATAATCAAATGAATAATAAGAAAAAGGTATAAATAGAAAATATAAATTGAAGAGAAAATAAAAAAAAAAAACATAAATGAATGAATAATAAGTTGGAGCGGTTATTTTACACTTATGTAACCAGAACTACCAGTAGGTTGACACAAATTCATCAGGTTATGTCTAGCTAAGTTACCTATTTAATAATTCATTTGCCACACTGGGGCAAGCAATGAATTATTCCCTGAAATACCGAAAGTGATCACTGCAGTGGCGGTTCGCCCATATGGGCAAGGTGGGCACCGCCACCCTGGAGAAAGAATGAAAAAATAAAAAAAGCTTATAATATAATATTTTGAAAGGCCGCGACATTAAAAATCTCAAAAAAAAAATCGCCTACAGCTGTTTTTTATTTTTGTCGCCCACCCTTAATTGGACACCACGAGCCGCCACTGGATCACTGTGGTGTACAAATAGGGACAGAATGTAAATAAACAATAATAATAAATGGGTTAACTAAAACTAGTACGATACCAAAATGTTCCACGTGATGGTAGTTCTTACAATTAACCAGATTAGTCCTGGCTACTGGTTTTGGTTAAGTGGATTGAAGACCCGAGTAACCGTCCAATTACTTAGGCTGGTGTCTGTTAGCCTTTTAGTTCAATTTCGGTTACAATTGAACGTCTATTGTTGTAACCGTAAGGGAAAACTTGATGGTAAAATACCCCTCGCAAGAAAAAAAAAAAACCCTGAGAAAAAATTGTTATACTGTATTTGTAATTGAACCAATAGAGAAGCACTTCATGAATAAATTGAATTAGAAAATGAAACTATAATGTAACTCAATTAGTTAGCAAATTTACTTGATAAAAAAAAACTATAGCTCTTGAAAATTATTTTAATAGAAAAATTGAACAATAATGTATTAATTAATTAAATTAGATGAAATCATAATAAAGCTTTGATATTAATTAAGAAAAATGTGCCTCGAGTTTGCAAAAATTGAAGTTATTAAGGTTACGTTTTTACCTGTTGGAAATAGGGTGTGTTTGCCTCGAAAATCTCTGGAAATCTGGATCGAGGTCTGGATTGAATATCCTGGAGTGAGTGAGATTATTCTCTACTCTTTAGGGCAGCTTTCAACTAATAATTGAATGGAAAAAGTCAGAATCTTCTATGGGAAAAAACGTGTAAGCATTTTACCACAAATGACTATTTTTTTAAATCCGATAACATCGGCGAAAATTATGGCACTTTACGAAAGTAAAACACAACACAAGGTAACTCAGTGTGCCATAAATTCAATTCAGAAGAAAATCAGGCCCAAAATCCCTTTTTAAGGTGTAGACAAAAATTAATTCTTCCTGAAGGACCTGCTTCTTCAAACAGTCAACGTGAAAAGAAAAGTGCTCCACATTAGATCAACGAGCTAGCCTAAAGATAGATTCAAGATGATGCAGGATAACGATAAACGTCAAAAATTAATCGATAGAACTCTTACTTACCAAAAATTGCACACAACAATATAAACCAAGAAAAATGGCAACGGCTGACGAATAATGATATTAACAACAAAAATTTTCCCATAAAACAATCAAAACTTGAAGAATACAACATAGAGTAAGTGATCCGTTTGCAAAATTAGAGGGCTTAAAGAAGAATCGACGATACTAAAAACATTACTAATCGACCGCCGGTTGACAGAACATATTGATAATCAAAAAGTCAAAAAACCGAAAGCAAGGATAATGCATAAAATCTCAAAAGGCTATTGAACCAATGATCGACCCGGGATTCAAGAGAACTTGCACCGATATCAATAGCGCTCAATAACCGAACAGAGTAAGTACGAACGGAGTAGTTCTGTACATACACTTGAAAACGGGTCATTATGATTTCGGAACCTAACCTCACGAAATATTTTTGACACATGAATTAATTATTTGTTATGAAAACAGATGGTTGAATTTAAAATTGGAATCAAAATATTGATTTGTTTTGATTTTGAAATTGAATTAAATCATGGATTAACAGGAACTAGTAACAAATGAAAATAGAATTTGCCCATTGAAAATTAGGAAATTTAAAGGATCTACAACCGTTGAGATTATTGATGAAATTTTATAGAGAGAAAATGTTGACAAATTGAAGGAAATCTTGAATATAAAATTTTAGAACTACTAATTTTATTAGAACCTAAAAATATAAAATAAAATTGATAAAACTATAAATAAAAAACCTCTTCTAAACCGGATTCTTCAGGTAAGGTCCCCAATATGGAGGCCGCATTACCCCTCTGAATTGCAAGACTGATCCGCTGCGTCATGAAGCTTCTAGCATTTTTTGTTTTAATTTTGGCTGCTATGTCAGACACCAATTTTTTAGCTTCATCGCCCCATGGACCTAACGTCTCCACTGCAAAGGTGCAAAACAAAAATCCTCTGTCTTCTAATTCTTTGTACTTGGCTCTTTTTATTAATTCTCCTATTTTGGCTGCCTCTCCTGATTTTTGGGAAGTTTTGCCAACATAGGAGCTGCAAAGCGTGTCCTTGCAAGTGGCATCCCAAATTAAAGATTTCCCCCCTCTCCAAGGAATCAAAGTGATTCCATCAGCCCGCTTTCCATCGCTCCTACGAAAACCAAACGGTTCTAGTTTTGCTGGGAATCCTGCTGAAACTAGAGACCGTTTGATAATGTCGTTGATCAAACTGTGGCGAGTCCAACGACCAGCACTCTTTTTGCAGCTCAGGCCATGAAGGCCAAATTTGCTCACTATTTCGCCGCAAGTGCAGGTGTGAGATTCACACACAGGAAGACCAAGACGAAGAGCGACGGAAACACGGAAAGACGAGTCATCCAACAAGTTTCCTAAAGGAGAAGAGGGTAAAGCACTAAGCCAAGCGTTGCTTTCTGGTTCATTAAGAGCTAGAAGACGTGCTTTATCAACTTGAGATTTTAGTTTATAATTTTATTAAAGAAAACTTCACACATTGCTGTATCAAAGTCTTTTTGTGATTTTAAATTTGAGGTATCCAAAATGCCAGTTAAATTTTGAAATTCCTTCGATGCTTCGATCAAAGCCAAGTCTGGATGCGAAATAATTTCGCTAGGAAGAATTTGTGGAAACAAATATGAAGAATCGTTCACAGAACCAAGAAAAGCTGAAAAACATAAAGATGAGCTATTTCTAATTCCCAAACCACCTAATTTATTTGGAAGAGTGCACAGTGACCAGGCATTCGAATCAATTTTACAATTTATAATATTTTCTAAACTGCTTTTCAGAAGATCGTCAAATTTTTCCAAACATTCGTGCATTCTCCAGCAAGGCGCACTTCGAAGTAAGTAAGTGATTCTCGGAATTGAAAAGGAATGTTTCAAAAGATAATAGGCAGTATGAGAATTTAGAGATAAAAGTTTGTTAGAAAATTTCGTAAAAACATCCAATGGGCTCTTTCACTAATTTTTGAAATTGGCATATTTGGATAAAGCAACTAAAAACAGAATTTTCTGTATTTTTACTTTTGAAAAATTCATAGTCCTTCTTGAGAAAACAGAAAAAAAAGAAATACCTCCAAATAAAAACCCAGAATTTATTTCTATGACGTCGCAGCTCGCTATTTGACCGTGTTGCCACTAATTGTCAACATTGAAAATTTGTAATAGATTTAATTCTGAAATGTTCCCAAAATATCATGAAAAGTAGTTAAATTAATTAGTTATGGATTTAAGATTTTATAACATTTTTATTGAAATTATGCTTAAACACAATTTAATATAATTTTCTATGTTTAGTTTTATTTATTTATTTTACGTTGCACTACATTTAGTCACCACCGACAACAGCGCATTCGAACCTTTACCTGCATTTACTACAGGATAAATACAGCAGAGGCGGACAGCTCTTTCCAACAACAAGCGAAATGAAAAATATTTATGCGACGTCAGCAAATCGGCGCGTTTTTAAATAATTCAAATTTTGGTAGTTTAAAATGCCTGTAAAAAACTTATTTAACCTTGTAGAACATTTTTTTTTGGTATATGTGCCTAAAATAGTCCCTCCTTTGGGATTTTATACCTAAATTACGTATTTAAATTTTAGTGAAAGAGCCCATTTCGATGAAAAAAAATTACCAATTTCCTTTTCAAAGAAGGGTACTCCTAAAAGAGAAAGTTTTTCAAAATCAACTTTTACTAAACCTTCCAGTTTTGAGTCAAAATATGGAATATTTAAATTTTGTTTATCACTCAAAAATGAAAATTCACACTTTGCCATGTTAATTTTCAAGCCAATATTGGAACATTCTTTTTTCAAAAATTCAAAATCTTCTAGTACGCTACAAAGGTCTCCAGCTAAAGTTCCGTCATCACCTTGTTGTACTCCCCTTTGTGAAAAAATGATTTTTTCTCCAAATGATAAAAAAGAAGGACTTCTATAACACTGTGAAATAAATCTGAAAAATTGTGGTATGTTTTTCTTAACCTGTAATAATATAGTTTCTCTATTGATCATATTGAAAGCGTTATAAAAGTCAATTTTCAAAATAATTTTATCTGAAAAATGAGGAAAGGACAAAAAACGACGGACTGAGTGGCTAATTATTTCGCATCCGCCTTTCGTACCAAAACCTAACTGAGTTGGACGAAGAAAATTGCCTAAAGATTCAGAAATTGAAAAACAAACTAATTTTGCTGCTAACCTACGAAAGGTTAAACCTACTGCAATTGGACGTATACCTCCATTTTTTTTATTGAATGCGCAAAGTGAAGCTCCGTAAAAAATTGGTAAAATGCTTTCAGGGACAAAACCATTGAAAATATGTATAATAAATAGCGACAAGGAATTTTGAAGATTTAAAGAAAATGTACCTAATTCGTCATTCAGAAGGTCTTTCAAATGTTGCGGGCTCAGTGCGTCTATACCAGCTGCAGAACCCGGTTTAAAGGAAAAAACTGATTTTTTAACATTTGGGTAAACAAAATCTAAACTATTGTTAACATTCGATTTATCTTCAGGAAAGTTTTGCATACCTTCATGAGCTGGATGTTTGTCTATAAGTTTTTTGTAGGTTTCCACATTTTTCAAAGCCAAGGAATCTTCAGAACATAGCAGCCGAATAGCTCCTCTGACATCTCCATCAGAAACTTTTGTCTCGACTTTCTTCGATAGGTAGTTTGTTTTCAAAAGGGTTTGTTTCATCTTAACCCGATTGGTTGTAAGATAATCCATAAATTGTTTTAATGGTAAATTTTTATTATTCTTCCAAATGTTTAAATTGTCTTTTATCAAAGTTGTTAAAGATCTCGATGCGTATTGTTTGGATTTTTTTGGTAATCTGAGAACAGCGTATGCAAACGTAAAGAGATGAAACCATGCTTGGAAGTTGTTTTTTGAAACACAGTCTTTCAGAAGTGAAGTAAGTTCTTCAGCAATCAATGGTCGGGCACTTTCCGGAATTCGTTTTAAGACTGGTACTGATGATTTTAGGGAACTTAAAAAAACATTTACAGCGTTCGAATCATACAAGTTATCTTGTTGAAAATCATGATCTGCTTTTGAAATATTTTTCTTGTGCTTTGATTTAAATTGTTGGTGGAGATTGCTTTTGCTTGTATAAGAATTGTCACATTCATTGGACTTGTTTCTTGATAAATTTATAGTTACGTCATCGGAGCTGCATAGAGAATTTTCTGAATATTTATTGGTATGAATTTTACGGTTGTGAATATTTAAACCAGTCTTGTTTTTGAGAATTTTATCGCATGGTAAACAATAGATATCTTCTAATGGCTCGAGTAAATTGTAATGACCAGAGTCTGGATTTCCATAAAAATTTACAAAAATTGACGAGTTATATTCATTTTGGCCTTCATTTTCACTAACACATATCATTGGGATTTTTTCTGCAACGAAAAGTTTTCTCTTCGAATTTTCTTTTGAAATATACACATAAAAATTAATTTTAAAAATTTCTGAAATCCCCAAACATTCAAAGTGAGTGCCAAAAGTACCTAATTTAGACATCCTGGATCCATATTCTTCTTTGCTACTCACATTAGCTTGAAAATTTTGAAAATGTTGCCAGTTTTCTAGAATGTATTGGACAGCTTGCTTTCTCACTTCTGGATGATTATCTTGACTTCCAAAAACAAATTTGCTTACAGAACGAAAAAGACAGTTTCCATCTCCTTGGATCGAAATAATTTTGAAAACATTGTGTTTGGTTGCCATTATCATTCGTGGGAATTTTCTTTCTTCGAACGTTCTTTGAAATACCAGCTTCCTTCACCTTTTTTTTTTTGATGTTTAAAAATAAAGGTATTTTTACCAATGTCAAATTTTATATGGAAAATCCTTCCACTCTCATCAAGTGTTCACTGTGTATCTTTCCAACACAACAAACTTTCGAGTTTATTCTATCTTATGGTATAGAATTTATGAATTATATCACTGAATTAATAAAGAATTTTCAACTTTTTGTAAGACAACTCTCAAAACATGTCTATACTTTTTGATAGCTATAGATATTTATTTTTATTTTTTTTTTTTTTTTTTTTTTTTTTATATTTTATAAAATTGAAAGTAGGTAAGAATTAGTTGTGTAATTTTGGACCGTTACACTGGGCCGAAGAGTGTTGGTTCTAAAGTGTGCGTCAGCATTTTCATCACCCTAGATTACTCGACTTCCTGTTATTCAGACTACCGGTACCTACCGTATTCTGGTCCGTCAAAATCTTTATTCTTCGTTACTATGAGTGACACTTCCTAGTCTTGACCACAATTCCTGTGGTTCAATAGAGTTGTTTCAGTAGTGCTTGACAGTCAGACTTTTTCAGTATCCTGCGGTTAACTCTGGTCCTCCGATTACTTTCTATTGCACGCTGGAAAATATGGATTACACCTCTGTTGGGAACATATCACATGCATAAATTTCGGATACGTAGTGATTGCTGTGACTGGCAGAGTAGATTCCTGCTCCAGTGTCAGCAGCAATCTTTGAGCTGGATTAGAATGAGATTTGTTACACACGTCTCTGACATACCATTCTCTCATTCAACTCAAGTGAAGAAAAATAATGTATTCCTGGAATGGACCGTTGAGGCCTTATGTTAAAAACGTCTCCTGCTAGAAAATTCCGATCTTCTTCAGTTATTGGCGATTGTCACTTGCAGTCTATATGCGTCCAAACTTTTCAACAAAAGGTAAGCGTGGAAAATTTGGGAGGTTCTCCATGGCTGTAGTTGATCAAATTCGCATTGCTCTCATTATTCCTGCAAGCCAGTCCTTGGACCTTACTTGGTTGTCAAATCAAACTTCTCTGCTGTCGCCTTAGAGACCTTTATTTTTATTTAATATTCTACCCCTTTCTATCTATCCATCTCACCACGAAAAATCCTTAACTTCGGTATGCTTGAGAGACCAATTATAGAGTCGAAGAAAGGTTTTAGTCCGGGGGCCGAGGACCTTTTTTCCAAATCATTAATAACAAGCTAGTTTTTTCAATGCAGCTTCATTTCACCGAGACGCCCAACTTTTTTCTCTTCGAAAATTGCGAAAACAGGTAGCTAACATACTGCGCAGGTGTAAAACATGTCGATTTGGTGACTATAAAAATTTAATTAATAACAGTTAGTTTTTCAGCTAAATGTTGAGATTATTTTATGAATAATTTGAAACAACATTCGTCCGACAAAATAAAGGGTTTGGTCTACGATGTCCCCCCCCCCTCAAACATGTAGCAATTACGTTGCATAAAAAATGATTAATAACAAGTTGATTTTTTCAATGTAGGTTGGTAAATATTATTACAATTAAATGGTCACACTGTCCTACAAATAAACAGGTAGCTATTTTCAGTCCTACACTCAAAAGTTGTCGATTTCACGATTTAACTTTTTTCATTAATAACCGGGTAAATCTTCGTGAGTATATTCATTTTGATAAGACGCCCAAATTTTCTGTTGCGAAAATTCCAAAAACAGGTAGCTAACAGAGTGCGCAGGTGGAAAACATGTCTATTTCATCATACAAATGTGAATAATAACAGTTAATTTTGTAGCTGAATGTTGGGATAGTTTCATAAATAATATGAAACAACATTTGTCCGACAAAATAAATGTTTTGATCTAGGCTGTCTCCCTTCTCAAACCTGTAGCAGATACGTTACATAAAAATTGATTTATAACCAGTTGATTTTTTTAATGTAGCTTAGTAAATATTACTACAATTAAATGGTTACGCTGTCCTACAAATAAAGAGGTACATTTCTCCAGTCCTACACTCAAAAGTTGTCGACTTCACGGTAATACTTTATTCATCAATCACCGGCTAAATCTTCTCGAGCATCTTCGTATTGACAATACGCCTAACTTTTCTCTTGCGAAAAGTTGCAAAAGTAGTAGCTACTAGAGTGAGCATTAGTGAGCACATGTAAAATACCTTGATTAGGTGATTATGCAAATGTAATTATTAATAGCTAACAGGTAATTTTTCAGGTGAATAATGAGATAATTTTATAAATAATTCGAAATTCGATTTGAGCCACAAAATAAATGGTTTGGTCTGCATTGTCCCCTTTCTCAAAAATGTAGCAATTACTGGCTCATAAAAAACGATTTATAACCAGTTGATTTTTTTACTGTAGTTTGGTAAATATAACTACAATTGAATGGTCACATTGTCCTAAAGAGGTAAGATTTCTCAGCCCAACATTCGAGAATTTCGAAAATAGCATTATCCATATTATACGTAAATATGTACAGGGCTTTCATTTCAAAACTTGCCACTCACGTTATCTGCGTAAATAGACAGATTTCTAGAAATCGCCGAAACATGTCAACAAATTTATTGAGGGGGTGCGTTAATTTGTTGACGTGTTCCGGCGATTTCCAGAAATCTGTCTCTTTATAAGTATTCCAAATAATATTTTCTCGACAGGTCAAAAATAAAAGAGATAGGTATGTTCAATTCAAATAATATCAAAAATCAAATATTTTAATAATTATATTTTTCAAAATACAAAAGGTAGAATTCTTGAATTTGATTTTTTTTTCCAGAAATCTGTCTCTTTACGCAGATAACGTGGGTGGTAAGTTTTGAAATGAATGCCCTGTACATATTTACGTATAATATGCATAAGGCTATTTTCGAAATTCTCGAATGTAGGGCTGAGAAATCTTACCTCTTTAGGACAATGTGACCATTCAATTGTAGTTATATTTACCAAACTACAGTAAAAAAATTAACTGGTTATAAATCGTTTTTTATGAGCCAGTAATTGCTACATTTTTGAGAAAGGGGACACTGCAGACCAAACCATTTATTTTGTGGCTCAAATCGAATTTCGAATTATTTATAAAATTACCTCATTATTCACATGAAAAATTAACTGTTAACTGTTAATAATTACATTTGCATAATCACCTAATCAAGGTTTTTTACATGTGCTCACTAGTGCTCACTCTAGTAGCTACTACTTTTGCAACTTTTCGCAATAGGAAAGTTAGGCGTATTATCAATACGAAGATGCTCGAGAAGAATAAGCCGGTGTCCGGTGATTGATGAATAAAGTATTACCGTGAAGTCGACAACTTTTGAGTGTAGGACTTGAGAAATGTACCTCTTTATTTGTAGGGCAGGGTAACCATTTAATTGTAGTAATATTTACTAAGCTACATTAAAAAAATCAACTGATTATAAATCATTTTTTATGTAACGTATCTGCTACATGTTTGAGAAGGGAGACAGCCTAGATCAAACCATTTATTTTGTCGGACAAATGTTGTTTCATATTATTTATGAAACTATCCCAACATTCAGCTACAAAATTAACTGTTATTATTCACATTTGTATGATCACCAAATAGACATGTTTTCCACCTGCGCACTCTGTTAGCTACCCCTTTTTGGAATTTTCGCAACAGAAAATTTGGGCGTCTTATCAAAATGAAGATACTCACGAAGATTTAGCCGGTTATTAATGAAAAAAGTTAAATCGTGAAATCGACAACTTTTGAGTGTAGGACTGAAAATAGCTACCTGTTTATTTGTTGGACAGTGTGACCATTTAATTGTAATAATATTTACCAACCTACATTGAAAAAATCAACTTGTTATTAATCATTTTTTATGCAACGTGATTGCTACATGTTTGAGGGGGGGGACATCGTAGACCAAATCCTTTATTTTGTCGGACAAATGTTGTTTCAAATTATTCATAAAATTATCTCAACATTTAGCTGAAAAACTAACTGTTATTAATTAAATTTTCATAGTCACCAAATCGACATGTTTTACACCTGCGCAGTATGTTAGCTACCTGTTTTCGCAATTTTCGAAGAGAAAAAAGTTGGGCGTCTCGGTGAAATGAAGCTGCATTGAAAAAACTAGCTTGTTATTATTGATTTGGAAAAAGGTCCTCGGCCCCCGGACTATTTGTCGAAAGCTCCCTGTTCGCCCAGAAAAAAAAACTTACCATCTCCTTGTCTTTCAGTATGTTGAAGCGGTGCCTCTGTTGACATCCTCCTCCGGTATGCATATATTGGTGACAATATGATCTTTGTTTCACCCTGGTCATGAATGGGGAGTTATTGCTCTATAACGGTTTCCATCTTTTATCGTCTTTACTTGAAGACAGCCTTATATGCTTTCCAGTCTGTGTTCCGTGGTAGTACGTACGAAGTACTTTCGTTTTACTGCTAACAGGGCTTCTTTATGAGGCTCGATAATCTACGGCAGACCACAATGATGTTTTGCTTCAGAAAGTTATTGGATGGGAACGGAGAATTGGATTAATGATAATCTCGACACTAGGGGATTTTTGGGTTAGTTTGATGAATTTAGTCATAAGTGAGGAAATAGAAAAAACACAATATCAGGCCACTTACCTCCTTCAATAATATCCTTTATCCAGTCATTGATTTCATTGTGGGAAACGGCACATTAAGGCGTCACGAGTCCGGTAATGTAACATTACCAGACGACGGCCCAATTGCTAAGGGACAAGGCCTGACCTAAGATTTTTAAATTTCAATTAATACAAATTCAAGTATAAACTGCCTCATAACGATAAATAAATAATTTCCTTGGCAAATTTTTAGATTCAAATATGTTACAAATCACTGAATTCCTGATAATTGTTCTATAACCAATTATTTACAACTTGATTATATTTTGGTAATTAAACACAATGATGAACAGGCCCAATAAGCTACAACTTGTAAACGATGTAATGATAAATTTAATTGAATGAGTCGGTATGTTAGGATTGAAATGATTCAACTTGCTTACTGTAATACATTTTTTTTATTCAGCTAGTGAAAATATGCAAACTAGCCTTTCTGCACATAGAAGGAGAAAACTCCTTCTATTTCTATATAATTCATCTATGTCCGATGGCTATCCATTGTGTGTATCATTTTATACACTTTCTGCTATTTTATTTATCATGATGCTTTTCTTTCACCTAAAATTAGCCTTGAGCAAATATTCACTCTACTTCTTTCAGATTCTTGGAATGACGTTCAAAAGATGGATAATGATAATGATCAGCGTGGTCGCATTTATGCTGGAAAGAGAAAAAATAAACAGAAGAAACGGCGTCGTCCAGAAAAGAAGCGGAAGTATGGAATAGACAGTCGGCTTCTTGAACGCCCGAATCCACTAAATGAATTGGACTATGGCTTTTGAATAATTAGTTCGCTTCCAAATGTTAATTGATTTTTTAAGAGGTGCAATAAACATACATGTTGTATGCAGCCAAAGTGCTTTATTATAAATTTTATATTATCAAATTGTTCAGGTATCCATAATAAAACTAGGCTCATATCATTGATTGATCAGAATGATCTCGGACTGAAATTCTCTCCTCAGCAGACGATATTTGCTGGTCGCCTAATCGAAACAGCGTCGAGCCGGTTTATTCCACTTTCCACTCCATTTGAAAATTTACATGTCCATTAACCCACTACTGTAGCCTACTGTAGCATTATTCACTCAATTTTAAATGAATACATGGAAAACCAGAGGTTTTACTACACAAACTTAGTAATTACTAGAAGGTGAAGTAAATACTTGATCTCGAGTATTACTTATAGTCTATCGATAGTCAAATAAGACAGTAAAAAAAATAATATTCCTTTGGCCGTCGGCGTTTTCTTTATGAAGCACGGGCGGGGTAAGGGAAATCTATTAAAACAGTTTTATATAAAATAAAACATGAGGCACAATACAACTCAAATAGGAATCAAATTTATAAAAACTATCTACCGCACTGTCTTTCCAGACGAAACTGATTAGCAAGCGGCGGCTGCTTCAAAAAAATATGCCGCCAAAGACGCCGCTTCAAAGAAATATGCGGCCAAAAACGCTGCTAAAAAATCTAACCATTAAGATATTCCTGGAGTCAACGTTGACTGTATAAAATAACCAATAAGATGCATTGTTCGGATTCGCATCCAATGTATACGGGCACGCTCAATATATTTTTCCTAATAATAGTATAATAATTTTAACGGGCAATACGATAATTTGAGGAGACCCCAATTTTTGCCTTGTCTCATTTGAGAAACGATGGACAATAATATTTTATCCACTCAATCCTAAGAATTTACCTACCAATGCCCTAGTACAAGCATTTACTAACTTTTATTCACTTGGTTCATGGTCGAAAATTAAATAATAATCCGAACCAAGCTTTGATGGCCGATACAAACGTTTCAACTATACAAGTCCGCAGTCACAAATGGAATTTTTCCAGACTCATTACAAAGAGCGATAGATGTACTAGCTTCACCACTCTGCACACTACTTAGGGCCCGCCTTGCAATAGGTGACATACCAAGTAGCTGGACGAAAGTAAAGGTAACTTTTATACCAAAACCTGGGCGAGAATCATATGCTTATGCTAAAGCATATAGCCCTATAAACCTGACGTCATTTCTCCTAAAATCAATGGAGAAATTAATCGACAAGTACATTAGAGATGACAAACTGAGCATCATTTTCTAGCGTGAGCGACAGCTGGCGTTACACGAGCTAACTCGCAGAGCAGAAATAGCTATACACAATAAAGAAATAGCACTTGGATCTGTGGAACAGCGTGGAGCAACACAGCCTGTAGTAAGGTGAATTAACTTCTCACTGAGACACAGAATAATAACAACCTCTTTGGGAGAAATTACCAGGACTGTAAAGTTTACAAGGGTATGCCCACAGGTCGGCGTCCTGTCACTACTTTTTTGGGTTCTTGTAGTGGACTACAACGTAAACGCATATATTCACAAGGATATGCAGACGACCTATCCATATTGGCGAACGGGAAATTTAGCGGAGTAGTATACAACAGAGTACAGCTCGCACTAAACACTATTGAAAAATGGTGCAACAAAAAAGATATCAAGGTAAATCCATAAAAGACGTCTGCAATTACGTTCACACTTCAAGACCTAAGAGACCTCAAAATGTATAGACAAAAAATACAGAAAAGCACGGTAGTCAAATACTTGGCAGTCACCCTTGACCAAAAACTTACCTTCGCGCAACACAGAAGTAATAACAACCAAAGTCAAAAGAACATTATGGGCATGAAAATGCATGATAGGGAAAATATGGGGATTAAAACCTTGGATGATGCATTGGCTTTAAACCACAGTTGTGATACTCACAGTTACCTATGCATCGCTGGTCTGGTGGCATAAAGCCAGTAGTATATCAGCCAAAAAGAAGCTTAGAAAGATACAGCGACAAGCATGTCTAGGCATAGCAGGGGCCATGAAAATAACGCCCACTGCAGCCATTAAACTGCTCCTAGGACTTTCACCGCTGCAGCTCGTAGTGGAAACGGAGGCACTACTAGCATCATACAGATTGAAGATAAACAACCCAAGATGGCAAGAGGGCAAACCTGTAGGACATTTCAAAATCTTCCTAATAAGAGATGTAAAGGACCCCGCACCCAATACATGAGAACTTCGGAACCATACGATTTTCTTTAAATTTTAATATGTTGTAGTTATGGATAAGTACTTCACAAAAAAGTAAGTTAGAATATGGTGGCTCCCCCTGTTTGGCTACAGTGGACATGCCACTGTTACGGCCATCAAAATAGAATTTTGCATTGTTTTTGCATTTAGATGCTAAAAATGAGCCTATATTTGATGGATAGTTAGAGCTGCGGGTGAACAAAATGATTTCTAGTATGTAAGTCCAGTGGCATACATTGGAATATTGAAAAATTGTGAAAAATCTTCTTTAGGCTGTGGTAATTGGAAAAAGTAATTAGGTGTATCAGGCTAAAAATAAGTTAATTTCTGATAAGTATTCACAAATGATGTTATTTGAACTTACAATACAATAATTTTAATCCAGTGCCGTAGATAACACGATTAAAAAATTGTGAACAATATGCTTTGCGCGATGGTAATTGTAGGTTATCACGTTATCACTTATTATAAGGCTGAAAATAAGTTCATATTTGATAAATAATGACACAGGCGGATATTTAATCTTACAATACAACAATTTTCATCCAGTAATACAAAATCGTGAAAAATATACTTTGTGAGGTGGTCATTGGAACAAGTAATTAAGTCATCAGGCTAAAAAACAAAATAAAAAATCATCAACTTTCACACATCGATCACTTGAAAATAATAAATAATATTACCTTATCCTCAGCTGTATCGTTTACTGTTTACTGTCCAGCTGCAGGACGATAATCTTCAACAATCTTCCGTATCCCAAATACCACAAAATGCGGAATACATGACGCAGAGTTCTAGCTCGTGCTCTATAGTATTTTTAATACCTATTTAGAAGTACTTGTCGTTTTAGTGACAAAACGTATGTCGCTTCTTGACACACAAATAAAATTAGGTTAGGAATTTCCTATTTGTAGATGAAATTGACGTATTAGCAATCGACGTTCGTTTTTGTTGGTAATTTTTTGTTTCATCTGATTCGTGATTGATAAATAAGGATGAGGTTATTCTAAATGAGTATTACAAATACTATACATGTGCAATAGCATGATGTAATAGGATCTGCTATGGGATCCTCAATATCTACTTCTAAGTCAACGACATTGTAAGTAATGTAATAAAGGGATTTTTTGCAAAGTAACTACAACTCACTGGCTATGATGATACAATGACGTCATGGTATCTTTAGCGGTGACAAGTGACATTTTGAGAAAAAATAAATAAATTGACTGTCGTTTGTTTCTTTGGTTTGTTTTTTAATTGTGTTATGTTGTGTGGTATTCTTGAGTTGTGTTTGCTAGAGAAATTATTTAATTAATGTCATAAAATATACAAGTTTAACGAAACAAATATGATGTTGCGCTCTAAAAGGCTGAAATTATGCTTAAACTAGTTTATGGAGAACGACTCTCCATCAATGGCCACATGGGGTTCATTAATACCAACCATTACTATAAGGATGCCATTCTCCTATGATGATTGAGTCTTTCAGTATCTTGGATTTTTTCAGTCATTTCACATTTTCATGTCCATTTATCACTAGCATTTACAAAAAATAATGATATCCAAGGAATTTAATGGAATATTGAATACAGCCAGATTATCAATAATACCGACAAATAATGTGCAAACAACTAACTAAAATTCCAAAACAGTTTCGGGACCTCAATTTTTTTGTTCACTTCTCATCCAAAATCCAGTCATCTGACTTATTGGTATTTGATAAACAGAGATAGAAAGCAGGGTAACCATCTCAGGAAGATAGTTACCTATTATGGAATGTTAAACGCCATTGTAAGGATTGGTTACCTAATAAATTGTGGTATGAGGTAACCATAAGTTAAAGAAAATATGGTATGATGTAACTACAAGTAAAAATTTTATGTGGTTACAGCGCGAAAAAATCTTTTAAGTATGTCTTGTTGTTTGAGTAAATCGTGAGAAAAGTCGTGTCCGTATTAGTCCATCAGGTTCATTTTGTTGTATTTCAAGAACAAACTGCTTGGCATTTTGTCTTAGCATTGGGTGGTATGAATAAAAACGAAGTATCTACTACTACTACTACAAGTTAATCCTTTTTTTGTTGAAGTAAATACTACGTAGAATATACTAATACTTGTAGTAGTAGTAGGTACTTCGTTTTTATTCATACCACCCATTGGATCATGAATGTTGGGAATCGCGAAGATAGGGAATCGTCAGATGTGGAAACTCCTGTAATTCAGCATCTTCTCTTAGGGTCCAACGAGGGGGAATCCACCTACCGAATTTTGTACACCAAAAGATCTAAAATTCTGAAAAATGCTAATTTTCATGTTATTATTGTCCCAAAAAATTCTAAAAATTCTAAAAAATTCCAAAAATCCCAACAAATTGGGCAAGCACTTGAGCATGCGCAATAGATAAAAATTCTAAATTATTTCTAGAAAATTCTAGTTCAATTCTACAAAATACTAAATAATTCTAGAAATTGCTAGAAAATACTAAAAGCTATAAAAAAATAATAATAATTCTGAAAAATTCTAAGAAATTCTATCAGTTTGTACCGAGTGTTTTTTATCTTTGATATCATTTTGATTACCTATAACTTTTTTGTTTTTGAAGATATCAAAGTGAACAAAAAAACAAAATGTAGGATCAGTAGCCTAGATTTTTTTTCAAGTTAGACATGAAACAAAACACTAGCAATTTTTGACATATAACCCTACATTAAATTTTTTCAAATGGAACACCCTGTATATTATATATGTGTTCGATAGAATATCTTATTCTAATTACAATGATATAACACACTTCATATTTTAGTCCACTCGTTTTTGACAAATAGGCAAAAATATTAAACATTTGGAGTGAAACTTATTTTGCGGCTGCGGGGGTCTGATATTTGGGAGGAAAATTATGGAGAGTGTATATGAAAATTTCATATATTTTTGTCAATTAGGTACTAGCTGACGTCACATACATAACCTCACTTCCGTTGAGGGGACAAACAAAGCGTTTAAAAGGTCCACTTGACATACAGGCGCTAGCTTGTCACCAATGACATAACGTAACTTTTGATAGGGCGACAAACAAGTCATTGAGGTTATGTGTGAGACGTCAGCTAGCACCTAATTTGTCAAATAAAAAACGTGTGGACTAAAATATGAAGAGTGTTAAGTATATCATTGTAATCAGAATAAGATATCCTATCGAACACATATAATGTATATACTATACAGGATGTTCCATTTAAAAAAATATAATGCAGGCTTATATGTCAAAAAATTGATAGTGTTTTGTTTTATGTCTTGAGAAAAAACTTGGCGACTGAGCCTACATTTTGTTTTTTTGTTTACCTTGATATCTTCAAAAACAAAAAAATTACAGCTGATCAAAATGATGGTAAAGATAAAAAAACACCCGGTACACCAAAATTCTAAGAAGGTTTCCCGCTCGGAAAAACCCACCTACGTAATTTTGTAAAATTCAAAACAATTCCAGAAATCCCTACAGGCTCTTGAGCATGCGCAATAGGTGAAAATTCTAAATCATTTCTAAAAAATTCTAATTCAATTCTAAACAATACTAAAAAATTCTAAATAATTCTAGAAAATGCTAGAAAATATTAAAAAATGCTAAAAAATACTGATAATTCTAAAAAATTCTAAGAAATTCTAAACAATTCTATCAATTTATACACCAAAATTCTAAGGTGGTTTCCCCCTCGGGGTCCAAGGACCCTGTCCGAATCTGCGATTGATATTTTCTTTCTCTACTCTTTGTTGAAGAAAATTCGGCTCTAGTTGTTGTTGTTGCAAGTTGAAGCATTGTCCCTGCTCTTACGTCAGCTTCATGAATATGAATGGGATCGTGGATTCTGTTTATCACGCGTGAGCATTGATAAACAGATTCCAGGTATCGTAAGCTTCAGCCCACATGCAGGATCGAATGCTAATACAAAATGCCAACCAGTTTGTTCTTGAAATACAACAAAATTGAACCTGGACCTATATGGACTCGACTTTTTTCGCGATTTACCCTCGCAACAAGACATACTACATAAATTACTTACATTGTCGTTGACTAAGAAGTAAATATTGAGGATCTCCTATCAGATCCTATTACATCATGCTATTGCATATTTAAAGTAGGAGCTAGAACTCTGGGTGTGGGTGTGCATGTATCCCGCAATATGTGGTATTTGGGATACGGAACGCACCAAGGACATAAAGTGCATTATCCATCAACGAGATTGTTGAATGTAGTTCAAGATGCCCAAGATCGTCGTCCTGCGGCTGGACAGTAAACAGTATAGATTAGGATAAGGTAATATTATTAATTATTTTCAAGTGAGCGATGTGTTGAAAGTTACATGATTTTTAATTTTTTTTAGTTTTTTAGCCCGCTGGCCTTACCTTTTTCCAATGACCACCTCACAAAGCATTATTTTCTGCCTTATAAGAGGTGCTTTCTCGTGACCCACTTGAATTACTCCTGAGCAACTCAGGAGTGCTCCGCAATTACTTCACGCGTTCCAGTGCTTAGAGTATCGTACACTTGAACTACTCATTTCTGTTATCCCCTGCCCCCTCGTGCAACTACCTTTATTTCGGTGTGTCATACTCCGAAAGTCCGAAATGGTGGGGCTTAAGAAAATTGAGGTTATTTCCGTTCGGTTTTGACGGTTTATAATTCTTTGCACAAGAGAGCGTTCCAGTGCTGCTTATGTCGAATAGTTCAAGAGCGTCACACTCCAAGAGCATGAAACTCTAACAATCTAGGCACTTAAACCACTTTTTTCTGCGATTGACAAGAAATGTCAGTATTTTTGACCGGTTGACAGGTCGCAAAAGTCAATATTCTGGTATTTTAATTATGATGTTGCTAAGGAATCAATGAATAACAATACAGGAATCACTTTTCCGGCCTAGGCCGGCAAAGTGATTCTCGTACTACCGAATAATTGAGACAAAAAGACAAACATTTAACAGATATTTAACCTATCGCAGAAAAAATTGTATGTGTATTTCGGTTTTCGGTGGACAAGCACATTCTCGGACTTCGGTGTTTGCCGGCCTCCGCTACGCCTCGCCCGTCAACTTCCAATCACCACCGTACAAAGCAGTGTTCACAATTTTTTAATACTGTTATCTACGGCATTGGATTAACATTAGTGTATTGTAAGTTCAAATATCAACATCTGTGAGTAGTATCGTACACTAACGCACAAAGAAGATTTCTCACAATTTTTTCATATTCCAATGTATGCCACTGGACTTACATACTAAAAATCATTTTTTCTATTTTGGTGTCATATCAAAGTCTTTTCGACACTAAAAGTAGTTTCGAAAAGAAGCTCTTTGTGACACTCCTTTTTTACTTATAGGAGGTTGGTAACACTGGCTGACTGATGGCCATCGAACTGTCATTCGCGATAAAAAATAATAGAAGATTTCTATATTTGGCATGTAGGGTTGCCAACCTAAACATATGAAATCAGGAAATATGAGAATAAAATTTCCAAGAAAAGTTTTTTTTTTTTTTAATTAAACAATACCAAAATAGAAAAAATAGTATAAAATATTCGTTTCATAAGACATTTTATCGCACTCGCCCTTTAGAAAACTCGCCTTCGGCTCGTTTTCTAATATAGGGCTCGTGCGATAAAATGACGTCTTATGAAACTTGTATTTTAATGTACTATTGTTTACTCGCAGCTTTAACTATTCATCAGATATAGGCTCATTTTTAGCATCAAAATGCAAAAACAGTGCAAAATTGTATTTTGATGGCCGTAACTTCAGTTGTATCCATTTCAAGAGTTTGAAACACTCGAGCTACTCGCAATAAGCGCGTGAAGCCCCGGAGCTTCTCCTAGGTGTGAAAGGAATACAACTTATGACATGCCACTGTAGCCAAACGGGGGGAGCCACCATATTCTAACTTACTTTTTTGTGAAGTACTTATCCATACCTACAACATATTAAAATTTAAAGAAAATCGTATGGTTCCGAAATTCTCATGTATCGGGTGCGGGGTCCATTCTATATCAACACACATTCAAACAAGAAAACCAACTACCAGTGACTGTAAAAAATCCTTCAGAATTATAAATTCAGAAAGGAGATGAAAGGGCAGGAAGGAGGAGTGAAAGAAACACAAAAGATCGGTCTGGGACACTGATGGGTGGAAGACCGAAACAAGCACTGGAGCGGAGGTGTATGATGCAACGTTTTTATCAACCTGGGAGTGAACACGACCGTTTTCCAAGCAGAAGTAATAGCAATTACCACCTGTACACAAATAATGTTAGAGAGAGGATACACGGACAAACAGATTCACATACTCGAAACCGGGGAACAGCATTCTCACGAGAACAATCGCTCTCTCTTTGTCAGTGTTATGGAAATATAAGTATGAGCAACAGAGACAAAACCTTCATTTTCATGAGAATGGTGTTCCCCGGTTTCGAGGATAGGCACCCTGCTGATAGCCAGGCAACACTAAAAGCACTTGATAGAGCAGAACTTAAGTCCTCAGTCATCGAGGAGTGCCTCTATACAGTGTCATTACTTAAGTATGCATCATATGGGATTTTTTTTTAGTAATAGCACAATCAAAATACAAACAAAGCCAAAAGTTGGTGCATGTCTGATAATCATATTTGGTGCACTTAGAATGGTTGCAAGTCAAACAGCATACAGGGTATCTCAAAAAATATCAAAATTGTAGTAATATTCACCTAAATGAAATAAAACTTTTGCACTTCAAGGAGAGTTTTTTTAATATGGCTATTATCATTAGTAATATTTTAACTTGTTAAAAAAAATTGCGACATTTTAAAAAGTTGTGTTGAATATCATTGCAACAAACATGAATTTCGTGAATCCATAAAAAATTAAAAATCTAAGCTAATTTTACAAATATGCTTGAATTTGAACAAAGTTATGTAAAATTGATTTGCTTTTAATTAATTTTAGAAAGTATCAAGGGCGGAAATAAAAAATAAAAAAAATATAGAAATTAGAGATTTTTTTCGAAAGAAAATGAAAAAAATCTTAGGAGGCTATGTTTTGGTATTTATGCATAAATTTTAATTCCGAACAACTTTTCTCTATAACATTTTGCTGAATTTTCTAAAATAAGGCTTTGATATTGTTTGAGCTACCCTGTATGCTGTTTGACTTGCAACCATTCTAAGTGCACCTAATATGATTATCAGAGATGCACCAACTTTTGGCCTTGTTTGTATTTGGGTTCTGCTATTACTAAAAAAAATCTCCATATGTTGCACACTTAAAAAATCACACTGTATACTGAAACGCCTGGCATAACACAACAGAATTACTCTGGAATAGGTGCCTGGCCACGAAGGAATAGAGGGGAATAAGGCAGCTGACAGACACGCCAAAAAAAGGGCTGAAGCATCCCTAATCGGCCCTGAACCTACATGCGGACGGCACGCAGAACCATACGGGAAAGTCTAAATGAACAACATCAAGAGTATTGGATGGAACACGATTGTTCATCAGGAAGCCTAGCAGAAACAAAAAGACGACACTACTGCAACTGAGCAGGAAAAACCTCGGTATCGCAACAGACTACTCACAGGACACTTCCGAATGAGGTATCACCTAGATATTAGGGGGCTAGAAGAGGACCCCTCATGCGAAGCATGCGGAGATGAGTAAGAAACTACTCTACACATACTGTGCGAATGCCCGGCACTAAGAAGTAGATTTTGACACTTCAAGGAAGCCCGAAGAAATAGCTAATGCCCCCATCAACAGTATCCTGAATTTTATCAGAGACACTCGTCTCATAGAGTAAACACCAACGGGAGCACAATAAGCAGGCGCTTCAGTGCAGTGGGGAAAGAACCACAGCTCATTGAGATATCATAGAATAGAATTCCTACATTACATTCTTCAACCATTTAACTTTACTACTACTTTTAAATATGTATATTGAGATTATGCAACTTTCAATTAAACAATACAACTTAATTTATACTAAATTAATTTTAAAAAATAGTCGTAAAGTTCATTTTATTGATAAATCAAATGAACTAAAATTGGAAAATATTAATTAAATAATGAAAATTTTATTTCCAACCAATTAATTTTAAGTGGCTTTTATCAATAACAAATAATTCTTTTGAGTTGGAAACTGTAAACTAAACAGATTCTCTTATGCAAATCCTCGGATCGCAAAATGAAGTATTTTGCTTTTGTTGCAATTGCTGCAGTAGTTTGTGCCACCATACAATGTGGGCCTAACAATCAGATTAATGAAGAATTGGATAATGACTCTAAAGTCGATGAATGTGAGTTTCATTTCAATGTATATTAAAATTGCTTTTATTGTTTTTTTTTAGATGTTCGGGATCGCAGAAGTTTCGTAAACAGTAAATGTAAGTCAAAATAGTTATTTATGTATCAAGGGTACTAAGTAGATGATTATGCCCCGAGGGCGACAGTCTTACAAAGCCGAGGGCCTCTGGCCCGAGGGTTCGTAAGTTGCCCGAGGGTATATATCTATTAGTACCCGTGGTGCATACAAACTTTTATGTCATGCCTGCGCGGGCCATAATGTGTACTTTATGCCCGCGCGGGCCATAATGTGTACTTTATGCCCGCACGGGCATAAAGTAATGAATTATATAGATGGTATCTAAGGTATAAAAACACAATAATGTACTGGTATGACATAAAAAATATTGTACGAAAGGTTTTCAGCTGATATCGGCTTGATTAAATATAATTTTAATTTGGCTCATGCATTTTTAGTTGCAGGTGGGCACTTTTCGAAGAATGATGATGAAGATCAGGTCGGTAAGTATTTTTTTTCAAATATTAAGCCGGCGTCGGACAGGTGACCAAAAGTTACAAGATAGATCAGGTGGGGTCCAATAGACCGCATGTCTATCTGCATGTTTTTGAGGCCAAATATAACTTGTAGGTATTTTTTGTTAAAAATTGAATTAAAACTACGATATATCAGGGCTTGAACTGTTTTTATTGAAAAACAAAATATATTTATATTGTGACATTAATGCTAAAAAAGTAATTTGAAAATATTTTAAGTAGAACTGAGTTAAACTTGAACACGATAAAACTAAAAGTAAATTATTTTCGAAATTATTGTAAGTAAAAAAGTAATAATTTTATTCAGAATCAGGCTGTGCATTGGCACAAGCTTCACACTGCATGACAACATGTTCTAAGCATATTGGAACCTCGCAAGTATGGCACGAATACTTTGTTTTCCTATTAAGCTTTCGAGGACAAAAACTGCAACGATCCCGAGCTGTAGCTTGTTTTTTCTTAGGCGGTTCTTCAGAGTGTTCACCAGTAAAGTTGTTGATTTTTTCGCGCAAAGAACGCGAGATTCTTGGATTGTGTTTTCGAAACTCTAATTGCTCCTTCACCAATGCAAGTCCCAAATTTTTCAAATATTCTTGTCTTTTCATTTTATAGTCGCCAGTATTTAACTTATAAACAACTTGCGAGTTAATGCCTGCGGTATTCAGTAGACAAAACATAATTTGTGAGAGGCCATCTTATGCTGTTGCGAGCTACGTTGTAGGAAGCTGATAATTCATCTGTCACATCAACACCTGCCTTAAATTCAGTTGAATTATAGAAGCTTATAATTTCAGGAAGCTTCTTGTCTCCAATATCTCCGCCGATTGACTTATCATGATGAAGAAAGAAGTAGGACGTTCTTGCCCTTCTTAGGAACATGACACTATCGTCATGTTTTTTAAAAAACCAAATAGGCTGGATTTTTCAGGTCTGTTACGAGTTGAAAGTAGCTGAGGAGGAATTTGCTTTTTATTTTTTCTGAGGGTACCGACTGAAGTTGTGCCTTTCGAAGAGTTCATGTATGAGTTCATAACTTGAGTACCAATTATCGAAGGTAACATTTCGATTAGTCCGTGAAATTAGTTCATTCATTCGAAGAGCTATGTCTTTTGGTGAATTACTGAACTGGTACGGGCCATCGGGCTGTTTTCCTGTATATACGGTATCCGCCAAAATAAACAGTACCGAAATATAGAGCTCTGAGGAAATGCGCACGCAAGTTGCATTTATCATATTTCGCTTACTTGGCATTAGTTATCAGGTTGACATTAAGTTAAGGTTGAAATCTTCGTCATTATACAGTGTGCGCCATAAAGTTGGGTACATATGGGAAAATTCTTAATTATTCCTTTTTTCAAAAAACTTTTTTCAGGGATCGTTTAGGCATGTTCGATAACCAAAAAATCGATTATGACACATGTCATGCGCATATCGGTTAAGCGGGAATTTTGAAAAAAGTTGATATTGATGTCGAAAAACGGGTAAATTTGACAAGATATCAAAAAAATTTATAGGAAAAAGTTGTTCAGAATCCAAAAAGAACTCCACATGCCGATTTTGAAGCAAATCAGAGAAAAAAAATAAAACTACCTATTTTACCCATACCATTAAATGGAAAATCGAAAATATTAATTTTATTTCAAAAATAGCTTTATTCAACTAAACTACTGCGGGACCTAAACCGTGCTGATGAGCTGTGATACAGCGAAACGCGTCCACGGATAGTCTTGCAGAGATAAAACACTTCTCAATCGGTCCTTAATTGGGCCGTTACCTAATTAATAAACTACATAAGTTTGATATCAAACGAATCGATTGTTTTGCGAAATACACACTTGAAGGTCATAAATTAGAAAATACCGTCTGGTCGGGTCGCTATAACTGTACCCATGTCCCTTTTTGCAAATTTTCTGGTCATCAGAAAAATAATATGACATGTGTCATAATCGATTTTTTGGTTATCGAATAAGCCCTAACGATCCCCAAAAAAAGTTTTTTGAAAAAAGGAATAATTAAGAATTTTCCCATATGTACCCAACTTTATGGCGCACACTGTATATCTTTCAACTGAAGAAACAATTTTCTTAGTAGAGCACTATTTCAGGTCATACGGAGTTGGAAGGAATAAAGCTTCAAGTTTGAAACAATCTCAGAAAAATTTCAGCAACCACTCTCAATAACTATGTTCAATGATTTGCAGAGTCGTCATGAAGCTTTTTTGCGTCGCTATGATGCATACATTTTGAACATACGCATTATACAAATTAATAAATGATATAATTTGTATATTTGATACTGTTTATTTTGGCGAATACTGTATCTTCAATGATTTGCAGAATCCTTTTGAAGCTTGTTTGCGTCGCTATGGTGCACATTTTGAACATATGCATTATAAAAATTAATAAATAGATATTAATCAACCATCCAAGGACCTTTTTTTTCAGTTACACATGTAAACCCCATACTTTGTGAGTGGATTGCTTACATCAAGTCCTACAACTTTTTCCTCTACGACTTTTCTCGGAAATGGAACATATGCGCGCAGGCGACTCGCAAACATGTCGATCTGACGTATCTGTTTCCTGATACAGGTAAATCTAATTTTACGAATACTGTTTGATTTTTATGTCTAAACCACGGAAATCAACTTGGCCGTCAAAAATAATGGCAAATTGGGGGAGTCCGACACCCCCAAAATGTCGATCTGACGAGGTTATGTTTCTTGATACATGTAAATCTAATTTTACGAATAATGTTTGATTTTTATGACTAAATCACGGAAATCAACTTGGCCGACAAAAATAATGGCAAATTGGGGGAGTCCGATACCCCCAAAATGTCGATCTGACGTGGTTATGTTTCCTGATACATGTAACTCTCATTAAATTTTTTTTCGATCTTAAATTGGCTCTACATTGTAAATAAATGTGTGTCCGACAAAAAAATTGGCAAAAATTTCCAAAAAATAATACATAATCGAAATAGCTATTTACCTACCTAACAAGTGCGGAAAATGAATTTTTCCGCACGCAGCTGCCGTTCACCGAACGACGCGTAGCGGAGTTCGGTCATGCAGCCGAGTGCGGAAATAGTTATTTTCCTAACAAGTGCGCAAAGTGTTACTTTTCCGCACGCAAACACAGTTATACGAACGACGCGCAGCGGAGTTCGGATGAGTGTTTGCGTGCGGAAAAGAAACTTTGCGCACGTGTTAGGAACAAAATTTTTCCTACGAGCCTCATATCAGGTAGGTAACAACAAAAATTAAAAAAAAAAAACGATAATTTGTTCAATTATTTTCAATTAACCTGAAGCGAAACTATTCATTTATCAAAAAATTACATAACAAAAAAACAGGACATTGAAATCCTCGTCAGAGCTGTTCATCTTAAAGCGTTTAAATTTGATGCGAAAGAAGTTTGTAGATTCTTGCATGTAAATTGAGAACACAAATCTGACAATGTGTCAAAGTATATTATATTCAGTGTTGTATAGATGTTGGCTGATACCTATAGAAACAGAGGAAAAATTTGTCATCATGTGTCAAAGTCGACAGGTGCACTTATTGTTGCTTGAAAATTATTTTTACTTTTCGGCACTCCGTGCGGATAAGGCCCGTATCCGCACTGAGTGCGGAAAAGTGTAACTTTGAGAACGATAATGCGTGCGGAAAAGTACTACTTTGCGCACGCTCGTAGGAAATAGTTATTTTCCTAACAAGTGCGCAAAGTGTTACTTTTCCGCACGCAATCACAGTTATACGAACGACGCGAAGGTAACAACCAAAATTTAGAAAAAAAAAACAATAATTTGTTCAATTATTTTTAATTAACTTGAAGCGAACCTATGCAGTTATCAAAAAATTACATAAGAAGAAAAAAAAAATAACAGAAAATCATCGTCAGAGCCCTTTATCTTAAAACGTTCAAATTTGATGAGAAAGTTTGTAAATTCTTGCATATCAATAGTATCTGACAATGCGTCAAAGTTAATTAAATTTGGTGTTTGTATAGATGTTGGCTGATATAGAAACAGAGGAAAAATTTGTCATCATGTGTCAACGTCGACAGGTGCACTTATTGTTGCTTGACAATTATTTTTACTTTTCGGCACTCAGTGCGGATAAGGCCTGTATCCGCACTGAGTGCGGAAAAGTGCAACTTTGAGAACCGAAATGCGTGCGGAAAAGTACTACTTTGCGCACGCTCGTAGGAAAAATATTTTTCCTACTAGCGTGCGGTAAAGTACACTTTACCGCACTGATTTACGTGCCGTAGGAAGTACTTTACCGCACCCAGTGCGGTAAAAATTCTTTACCGCACTCAGTGCTGTAAAAATTCTTAACCGCACTCTTTCAATAATACGTTTGTAATTGTTCATATTCGTCATTGTATCGGTCTTGGGATTTTTGTAGAATCAAAGAGCCGTCTGCTGCATTTCCTGCTTCGAATATTTCTTCATTGAACGTCTCCATCTCTCAAGTATTTATTTTATACCAAAAAATGAAAAATTTGAACCACAAAACACGAATCTATCTGAACTTCCTATGTGGTATCTTTAAACGCCAATTAAAATATTGATTTGCTGCCATGGGAAAAACCAAATGCAACGCAGCAAATTTTGACAAATGCCACCGATATCAGACGTTTAACCAAATTCTTGTCATATTAATTTTGACATGAAAATTATTAATCAGCCACCAGTTGCAATTTATTTTTACCTTGATTTCCAATACCTTTTTTCTCAGTGCGGTAAAGATTCTTTACCGCACTCAGTGCGGTAAAAATTCTTTACCGCACTGTATCAAAATTTCCAAAAAACACACAAATAATATATTTGCTTCGCGTAATGCATTACATAGAAATATTTATTGTTTTTAACAAATGTTTGCTACTCTTTATGCATTTTTTCTTCCAATTAGATTTTCATTCCAAAAATTATGTGCTCCGAAGGAAAAATTTTGTACCTAACACGTGCGAAAAGTGACTTTACCGCACTCGACGGCTTGTCCGAACTCCGCTTCGCGTCGTTCGTGCAACTGCCGTCGGCGTCGCGTGCGGTAAAGGCCCACTTTCCGCACTTGTTAGGTAAATAACTATTCCGCAAGTGTTAGGTACAATATTTTTCCTACAGGCGAAAAAATGTAAAACTTTTTTTTTTTTTTTTGACATATCAGTGCGGTAAAATTTTTTCCGCACTGACAGCCGTGCGGAAAAACTTTTTCCGCACTGATATGTCAAAAAAAAAAGTTTTACCGCACCGTGCGGGAAAATTCATTTTCCACACGCATATCAGTGCGGAAAATCGATTTTTCCGCACGGCTGTAGGAAATAGTTATTTTCCTAACAAGTGCGCAAAGTGTTACTTTTCCGCACGCAAACACAGTTATACGAACGACGCGAAGCGGAGTTCGGATGAGTGTTTGCGTGCGGAAAAGACACTTTGCGCACGTGTTAGGAACAAAATTTTTCCTACGAGCCACATATCAGGTAGTTAACAACAAAAATTTAAAAAAAAAAACGATATTTTGTTCAATTATTTTCAATTATCTTGTAGCGAACCTATTCATTCATCAAAAAATTACATAACAAAAAAACAGGAAATTGAAATCCTGGTCAGAGCTGTTCATCTTAAAGCGTTTAAATTTGATGGGAAAGAAGTTTGTAGATTCTTGCATGTGGAGAACACAAATCTGACAATGTGTCAAAGTTAATTATATTCAGTGTTTGTATAGATGTTGGCTGATATAGAAACAGAGGAAAAATTTGTCATGATGTGTCAAAGTCGACAGGTGCACTTATTGTTGCTTGACAATTATTTATACTTTTCGGCACTCAGTGCGGATAAGGCCCGTATCCGCACTGAGTGCGGAAAAGTACTACTTTGAGAACGGTAATGCGTGCGGAAAAGTACTACTTTGCGCACGCTCGTAGGAAATAATATTTTCCGCAAGTGTTAGGTACAATATTTTTCCTACTGGCGAAAAAATGTAAAATTTTTCTTTTTTTTTTGACATATCAGTGCGCACTGATATGTCAAAAAAAAAAGTTTTACCGTGTTACGGGATGATTTTTCCTGGGTTAAAATGAAAGCAAATAAGCGTATTCGCCTCAATGAACAGCATACCTTCGTCAAGCCACTGTTGTCTTTTCAATAGTTGTGGCCAAACTTTTTATCAAACTTTTCATTTTTCCCAGAATCATAAAGTTAGAGGTTTATTAATGGAATTGATTTTCTGTTAGTAGGGTTAAAATAAATAGACAATTAATTTATTAATAAAACAAAATCACAATATTTACACTAGAACAGCTGATTGTCTGATCGGAGTAGATTGTCTAGATTGACAGCGCTCCAAATAGGGTCAATGACCGGTACTAACTTAATTTGAATAAGTACCATGCCCCAACTACCATCAAAATCCCCAGTACCTTCCACCTTGGAGTTTTGACAGAGACTTTTTAAAGGACATTGCAGGGACAAGCAGAGGTCATTCAGGTCGAGGACTTTTCACGATTAAGTGTTCGGGAAAATTCCTCAGGCACATTTTGCCGATTTTCTGAGTTGACTAGTTTTCGCTCATAGATCTAGGGTGGCTAATCCGTTATTTTAGCACCCAATCGCCTTGTGCGGATTTTTTTTTGTGAGTCGAGAAAGAGCAACCTGACCAATTGTTTGTTCCTAAAGGTCAAAGTATTTTGGTAAGTCGTTTTTCTTATTAGTCTTCTCTGTGTTTCTCTATTGCCTGTGTAAAAGCATAATTTTCTGTTAATAATATGGTTAAATTCCGAATATTGGACATACCTACCTATTGCTCCACACCCTGTCTCATAACGTCCATTTGTTTCAGGCCTTTATTCATCACCTTTAGAAGTTACACTTTAATCTTCAGTCTTAGACGTTACGTTTCAATCATCACCTTTTATTCGTCACGCTTAGTCCTTAACTTGAGTAAAGAGTTAAACGTTGAGCTTACTGTGTGATTCAAGTAGTACCTACCTACAATCTTCAGCCTCCTCTAGACCATTGGAAGCCTTAGTGACTCCTAGTTACTGAACTTCATTGCCCAGGGCCAGGTTGCTTCTTGTTGCGGCCCTGATCCAGTCCCAGGCCATTGGAAACACTGGAAGATATTGATCCCACCTGTCAGGTTCTCCCCAAGAGTTTAGGGACTACTCAGGTTTGATAAGTGTGTTGTATTGTCTTAATATCAAACCTTACCAACCCCTTGTTGGAGTAAATCACCACAACAACGCAGTTCTACAACAATATTAAATTATCCTTCAGATTAGATGTTATTTCAGTTTCAATTAATTATTACCTTTGTTATATGAAATTTACCATTCAGGTTATGTAGTTAGGTACTTCAATTTTTAGTATTTATCTATACCTTCTATATTATTCCATAATATTAAATTTGCCCCTTAGGCTATATATTGTTTCTTCAAGTTTAATTAATGATCTATATTTCTCTAATATCCCATAAATACATGCTGCACTGAATACAGGAAAATACTTGTACACTGGGGTTAAATGGCCATTTACAAAGGTACTGCATTTAGTGAGCTTGTCCATTAATTATTTATATTTCAGGTATTATTGTTTAATTTAAGACGATTTCGCCACGTTTTGGTTGGTAGGTGAGTTGGTTAACCGCTAGGTAGGCTCTTCGTCACAACAGTGACGTCGCATACCATTTTCAGCCAAAATCGGCCGGTTAGTCAAATGTCACGTGTATGACGTGATGATGATGGTATGCTTGAAAAAATAAAAATAAACAAACTACTAAATACTTTTTCTACTGACGTTTCATAATAGCAACTTTTCGATTGTCATTTCAGTTTTGAAACGACATTCTTTTAGGCACTGAGTGCGTGAAAGTTACTTTTAGGCACTCAGTGCGTAAAAGTGACTTTTGAATGCGTAAAAGTGACTTATGAGTGCGTAAAAGTAATTTTTAAGCACTAGTGCCTAAAAGTGTCATTCATTATTCAGAAATAAAAAACACACTAAACACATATTTGAATTTTGTTTTGTATTTATTATGAATATTGAAAATGGAATTACTGAATTGAACGTTTGGGTTACTCAAAACAGAACTTTGTGTTATTACCTACTTTCTAGGATTTTAATTATTGATGTCGAATTTTCAAAAGAAAATCGCATGAAAAGTGTCAGGTGTCAAGTAAAAGCAGGTAACAAAGATTTTGGGTGTAATCGACTTATTCACATGAAATAAAATTGTGTTTTTTTATTATAAAATGCCAGTAGAAAAAATCTTGTATACAATACGTTACGAAACGATGTCTTTTAGTCACTCGACGTGTTGTCCAACTCGGCTTTGCCTCGTTGGACAATTTTCACGTCGCGTGCCTAAAAGACGCTCATTTCGTAACTTATTGTATAAATAGCTATTTTATTGTTGGAAATTAAAATTGGGAATGGTGAAAATTAATTGTGTTTATTTCTTGTGTTTAATTTTAAATATAAACAAAAAAGTGTGGTTAAATTACTCCAAGTTAGAAAGAGATAGCAAGCTACCAATTCAAATAACCGTGCTCCAAGCTCGGTACCCAATTTGACATACCAAAATAGATACCAAAGTTATCGTGACGTCATTGTTTTTCGTGCCGAAATTGGTTGGTACATTTTTAACCAACCAAAGAGGGTTACCAAAACGTGGCGAAATCGTCTTTATTGTAAATACTATTTTTAGAGTATATAAGGTAGTACCTAACCTAGTTTCTAGGCGATTTCTTTTCGTCTCCGAACCTGATCTGGAGTCAGACCTATTCTGTTCTGGTGCTGATTAAAAACCCGTACCTGATTGTAGCAAAGCGTTTCACTTTTGTCCCTTCTTCTTGTTTATATTTCAGATTGTGCTGCTATAGTTCCGTAGAAGTTTCCTGCTTTCGTTATATCGGTTGATTTCGTGTACTGCAGGGAAAAAGTAGGTGGCGCTCTATATTTAGTTAATTAATTAACCCACACCACTCTCCGTATTGGAAGCAAGTCGGCAACCCTATACACGAAATCACGTTTCTAGATTTCAGCCACCAACCAACCCTCTCTTTCTATTTTTTTTTGTTTTAGTTACCCATTCACTGTCCCACCTCCTCAAAATCTTATTATTGACTTCTCCGTTACGTGTTGCGGGTAACAAAGTGGCAGTGTCCGTTTTGTGCCACGTAACAACCGCACCGTGCGGGAAAACTCATTTTCCGCACGCATATCAGTGCGGAAAATCGATTTTTCCGCACGGCTGTAGGAAAAAATATTAACAGCAAAGATACATTTTATTGTAATCGGTAATTAATGTACTTTAACTACTTTAACTTATGAAAAATATTGAAAAGTTTACCTGAGAATTTCATACATCTGTCAAAACTGGTATTTCAACAATAAATTGACATGTTTTGATTATTGATTTGAACCAATCAGATTGTAATTACGCGATAATTTGCACTAGTGCAAATTATCAGATAATTGCATACTAACTGGTGCGAAAACTGGGGTTTTGACATTTTTTGACAAAAAATTTAAATTTTTGATTTATGAAATTCTCTCATTAAATACAACTCGTGCAATGGAAATATATTTATAATTTTCGACAAATTTGCACTCATGCGTTTTTAACTGAAAAAGGCACTCGCGCACTACGTGCACTCGTGCTCTTTTTCAACTAAAAATGCATTCGGGCAAATTTCCCAAAAATTATCAATAATTTCCATTGCACTAGTTATATTACTATTGCTAATTTATACCTAAGCTACTTCATTCCTTTGAATTTAGTATTTACGCGGCCAAATGCTTGTTTAAAGCTAAGTCCTCATAATCACGAATTGTGAACTTTTTTTCTGCGGTCCAAATTATTTGAAATTATAATGGCGGTTTTCCTCGCGAATGTTTTCAACTATTTGCGGCATCGCGAAAAAGTAAAAAAAAATACTTTTTGACAAATAATTTGAGAAGAAGTGAGGTTATGCTAGTTTATTCGCCAATGGGAACAATTCCGCAGAAAAAAAGTTCGCAATTCGCGATTATGAGGACTTACCTTCCCAGCAAACACGAACTAAACAATCAGCCTAATGCCTTGAATCATGGGTAAGTGACGGCATCGGCAAAATGCAGTTGCCCTATTTTCAATGTTAATTGTGCCTCATTCTTTCTTTTATAAAATAATTTGAAAATTTAAATTAATTTTTTTTCTATTTTTGCTAGTCCTAACTTTATTTTCTGTCGGACTTGTCGGACAAGACTAATTTAGCATTCAGAAAACATTATTTGATCAAGACTTACCTTTGTCCGACATACATGTATCAGGAAACATAACCTCGTCGGATCGACATTTTAGGGGTATCGGACTCCCCCAATTTGCCATTATTTTTGTCGGCCAAGTTGATTTCCGTGATTTAGACATAAAAATCAAACATTATTTGTAAAATTAGATTTACATGTATCAAGAAACATAACCGCGTCAGATCGACATTTTGGGGGTGTCGGACTCCCCCAATTTGCCATTATGTTTGTCGGCCAAGTTGATTTCCGTGATTTAGACATAAAAATCAAACAGTATTCGTAAAATTAGATTTACATGTATCAGGAAACATAAGGTCCGTTTCACCAGGGTTCATACCTTGAAACTTGAAAAAAAAGGGTTGTCGTAGATAGATTCATATGACACATGCAATTTTTTTGACCAATTAAAATGAATGACTTTTGGTTAAGAACCGATAAACGTTTTTGACGTCAGTGATTTATTTCAGTCAATTTTTATTTGTTAAGCAAGGAAGGTAAATGCTGGTGGCAAGTACAAACCCTGGCGAAACAAACTTTAGCTACGTCAGATCGACATGTTTGCGCGCATACGTGCCATTTCCGAGAAAAGTCGTAGAGGAAAAGTTGTAGGACTTGATGTAAGCAAGCCACTCACAAAGTATGGGGTTTACATGTGTAACTGAAAAAAAAGGTCCTTGGATGGTTGACTATATTATTATAATTTGTATATTCGGTACTGTTTATTTTGGCGGATACTGTATATGCTTTTCACTTATTATTGGCGTAGCATTATCCATGGAAATTTGACAGGTTGACCCTCGTATAATAATGACATTTGATGACAAAATATTTTGCAAATTTCAGGGTTATGAAACAGAAAGCCGAGTTGCCAGAATGTGTAAAATATCTGAGTAAATTCAAAAAGTAAAATTATTCAATTTATTAATTAAACGTAACCATAACAGTAAGCTCAATAGCATGAATATGTTTTTGCAGTAACTTTTTTTTCGGGTTTGGTCCAATGGCATTTCTTCTATTTTTATTTTTTTATTTATTCTTCTTCTGGACGTGCCTATCCCTTATGAATGTCGGCGATCATCGATTATTATGGCGATGTCAACTTAATTCGCAGCAATATGGAAGAGTTGTGGCGCAGGATAGTTTTTTGATGTTGATGGTTGTGGCTCTGGGTTGCCTTTTTGATGTGGAAAGTTAGTTGCGGCTCTGGATATGAATAATTATTATAGATGGTGGAAGCCGGTTGATCCATTACGTGAGAGGAGGAAAAGTCTTCTTCTTTGAAGATGTTTCGATAAAATGGCATTATTTCAGTGCATCTGAAACCTGATTTTTTTGTTTGTTGGTGCAGCGGTTCTAGCCCAAGCTTGTTAACATATCACAAGCAAATCCCAGAGCACCACATCCCGAAACATCTTGCATAATTCTCTTGGCGTCGTAGCGTATGAAACGGGAATACTCAAATTGGCGGCAAAGCTGTTCCGCTGGAAAAGATTATTCCTACTTGCGTAATCAATTCACCTCTTTCACGAAAAGTGGCTTCTTTCCAAAAATTTCAGGAACTCGTTGTACCGTCGTTACACCAGTCTACAAAAAAGAATTTAAAATAACATGAGTGGTTCAAAAAAGATTAAATTTGCATGAGTTCTAGAGTTCGTTTGGGCATATTCATAAACTAATCGCCTTGTTGCAATCGGCTTCAGACCGTAAAATATAGAGGAAGACTTCAGTGGATATTTCTCTTAAGCGTTTCTCATCTGCATAGAAAATACTTATGACGGTATAAAGTTTGGTGTAACATAACATTTTCGAGACCTTTTTCTTGGACTTGTCTGACATAGTTCAACCCGGTTACCAACACTGGATTTCTTTACTCCATTTTTTCCTATCTGGATAGGACATGTTATTGTCAATCACATCAACTAGCTTGTTTCATGGAATCAAGTCAGAACTCCCTGTCAGTCTTTTTCTATGTGCTTATTGTTATGTTCTTGCTGAACTGAGATGGAATATAATAATATGTTTCAACCATCATGTTGCCACAAGTTTTTGTTGCAGTTTTTATTTTTGAAGGGAAGCTATGGACAACAAGGGGAGATCCTGTGCAGCCTCTCCCCTTGTGCACTTTGTCGGATTATCCTAAAAATATCAAAACCTCCCATTGGTATTTTCGTTCTGTGAGAACATAACCTTATCGGTTAACCTTGCTTTCTACTCTAATACAAAAAGTTAAACGAATAACATTAAAATAAACAATAAAATACTTACCTCGCGTCTTCGAAATATTAGATCAACAATTCCAAAAATACAAAATTCCCATGAAAAGCTTTTTCAAAACAAAAAAAAATCACAAAAACAATCTGATCTGTGCCGGTTGACCATTCTGGAGATACTGTTGGCGCCTTGGCGTGATAGATCAGAAAGCCGCAAGAGGCGGGAAATATTAGCGTCTCCATTGTCTCCCAGTGTCCCGATCCTATCCCCCCTCCCCTTATAGTTTTGTCCAAGTAATAGTTCAAATTTGGATCCGTTTTTAGTCCGTCTTATTCAGCTTCCACCATTTAACTTGAAAAATTAGATACCTCCTTAGATTCAGACAACATTTCTGAATCCGATTCGAAATCGGATTCTCCAAGAGAAATAATGAAAGAAGGAATATTTTTGAAAGGTAAGTCTCCCATGTATTTTATCCAGTCTTCTGAAATAGGTCTGACACAATGTCTACAAAAATTCGTCCATATGTCTGAGATACATTTTGAAAAAGACTCACGCCATACCCTCGCAACCCTATCCGTGGATGGTGGCTGCGAAGTTATAGATACATATAGAAGTTCTTACAAAACCCCCATGCCATTTCAATAGGATCATATTGGCAATGATAAGAAGGTAATCTAAGAACTTCGTGTCCCTGGCTTCTCAAAATGTTGTCAATTTTGTATTGTTTTGGTCTATTCCGAAATGGTTGAGTTAGGTCCCATAGTTGTTTTTTGGTCATTTTTGTGTCGAAGTCTACGTTATGTTTAACCAACCATTCCTGCATTTTGTCTTTCTTTGAAGAGAATGACGGTGGTTTATCCTTCCGCTCTGAATGATATGGAGCGTTGTCCATGATTATTACACATTTCATATTCAATGCAGGAATTAGTTGATCAACGACCCATTTTTGGAAGATATCCGCGCTCATGGTATTGTGGTAGTCTCTGTCATTGTTTCTTGAATGTAGAAAAAAATTGCATTCATCTAAAAACCCAGAACTGCTCTCCGCATGCAAAATAGTAAAACGTTTTCCTTCTGACTTAATTTTGAATGGGTTGCTTTTCATATCCGATTCGTGTATCCATCAACGAACGTGAGATCCGTTTTGGTAGATCCAAGTTTCATCTAAATCTAAATACACGAATCTGATATTTTTGTTTGAATGTTTATATTGGAGGTATTTCCGCAAAAATGTAATTTTGGCAGCAAGAACATGTTTCTGCTCACATAAAATTTTACGTCCATTTACTGCTTTAAATTTATATCCCATAGATTTTAAAATTTTATATAAACTTGTTTGCCCTTCCTTAAATTCCAAATTCACTTTTGCGTATGTCAGTAATGTTTGTAATGTGAAATATTCATTTTTAGAATTGTATTTCCAAATTTGTCGTTGAAAATCTACTTTAAACATTCGGTCCATAATTGTCTCTGTCTTTTTCGGTCGGCCTAAAGGTCCGCTCAGAGCTTCCGTAACGTAAGACTGAAGACTTGAGCCGTTAGACTTTAGCCGTAAAACTTAAGCCAAAAATGGCAGTCAATTCAGAGCTAACTTAAAACTTAAGAAGTAAGAAATTATATTAAATTCTTAGGTTAGGTTTCCATATTTACCTAGTAATCCAGTGCTGCCTCATCCGCCGATTTTGCGGTCCATCTACGAAATTGAACCTGTTTTTTTCTAGTATACCTACATGTATTATAAAATTGTATTTTTATTTAATTATAAAGTGCAAGGTACTCTACGGGGCACCATTTTCGAGAAAATCGACATCGAAAATTTTAACAAAATTACAAGAAATTTCAACTTTGACGGCCAATATCTCAAAGACAAAAATGGCCTGGAGACTCAATAAAAAAATATTTTGTAGGTTATTTCATCCTCTTTCGAATGAGATATGACTCGAAACGATCGGTTGAAAAATATGACAAGCATTGACAGCTGTCGGAAATTTCCGACGCCGATCGGTGGCCAACGTTGAATAATCGTTACGCACCGAGTTTGGTGGTCCTGGCTTGTAAGGTAAAGCGTGGGTAAAGGCAAACGACCTTATTGCATCCAATACCGGTCGCATGATAGCTGTTGAAAAAAATTCGCCTGGTGATTTGGAAGCACTTTAAAGACATCTAAAGAGGGACGGAGTCCTTTTTTTGAAATGGCCAATTTTGACACCTGTCAACGTCCGAAAGTATGACAAGGAGAGTCAATATCAAAAAAAGAACTTCACCACGCTTATTATTTTAGAAAAATAAATCGATTTGGGCAAAAAAAAAATTGACATCTGTCACAGTCGCGCGGCCGAGTAATAATTTTTTAAACCGGATGGCGAGGAAACCGGTGCATCCGTATAGATTTGGGCTCTGCGAACACGTAAAAAATACTAAAAAAAATCCATCTTTAATTTTGACAGCTGTCAACGTCAAAAAAGTGACAAGCAGGTAAGGTAGGATGACAGACGTCATCGGCAATTGAAAGCAATTTAAAAAATGACAGAACGTATATCTGGTCGTTTCTTGAAAATTTGACATGTGTCAAAAAATTACGTTTGGTGCTGTCACTCTGACAGTTTTTGACGTATATCGATGGGAATTTTTATTTAGGGTTTTCGGGGTCAGCGGAACGTTTTCAGAAATTCGCAAAATAAAAAAAAAACTTTTTTGACGTTGACAGCTGTCAAATTTTTTCGACACAAACCGATAGTTGGCGACCCAAAACCGCCTTCTACCGGGGTTTGGGTGTCGTAGCTTTTATAGTAGAGCGGGAAAAAAGTCGGACATGTGTCAAATTTGACAGGTGACATCTGTCGATAAGGCCAAAGTGTTTTGCGACCAAAGTTCTATCCGAACACATCTTCGAAATTTGACGTATGTCAAAGATGACGTTTCTCCTTGTCACGCCGTCAGTTTTTGACGTATGTCAATGTCATATTTTTTTAAGGGGTTTTTGGGTCCAAGGAAACTTTTCCGACACTCGGATTTTTATTTTTCCAAGAAATGCAAAAATAACTTTTTTCACGTTAACAGCTGTCAAAAATTTTTGACACCGACAGGTCGGCCACGTTGAATAAACATACTCCACCGAGTTTGAGGTTTCCACCTTGTAAGGTAAAGCCTGGGGAAAGGCCGTTTACCCTTTTAAACAAATTCCGGTCGCATGACAGCTGTCATCAAAATTTCGGCTGCTGTTTCCGAAACGCCTTAAAAAAATCTTGTGCAAGACGGAGCCTTTTTTTTGAAATTCCTTCCGCCTGTCAAAAATTTGACATTGACAGGTGGCTAAGTTGGCCATGGAATTTTTTTAGTGATTTTTCCGAATTCGCCTCGATGTTTTCTATCCGCCTATATAAGTTTTATCCGCCGTTTTCGAAGGAATCGATTACTCGATCGCACCGTTTATCGCACATTACATTCTAAGCCTAAAATCCGGAATAATATATATAACTCTCCTTTCATTTATCAGTATGGCACAGTGCATTATATAGTTCATACCAAATAAACGTATAGTCGGGTTGTCAAGCTCAGCCGGCACAGCGTTGCCGTCTCTTCCATATTTTCCTTTGGTCAAAATATTTTCAGAAACAATAATGGATTGTATTATAATATAATGCAAACATTTATTACTTAAATTGTAAACATTGCTTCAAAGCTTGGTTTAATAGATATTTAATAACAACTCATTTGTCAATCATCACATAAAATATAATAATAACGCTCAGTACCTATTTTATTTACAGCCACTCTAAATACTATAAATATCTTATTAAATATTATGAATATTTGAACCATCAAGAATATTGTTATTTGGTTGATATTTTGTTGATGCTGCTGTTTCTGTTTTCGTTTTTGTTTTTGAATTTTGTGTTTTCGAATTATGCGTTTTTGGGATTTTTTCCGGAGGAAATAAAAAACGTGCTGTTTTTTTTTTTACAAAATTTTTTTTGTTATATTCTCGGTTATATTATTTTAGGGAAAAAATCCTTGGTTACGGTCACCCCGGTTTTACAATCGACGGGTGTCCGATGCACAGTCGCTTAGGAACTACGGGCGCCTGATGTAATCGTAAACATACCGCCCCCATTGGAATGTCTCTACATTTCAAAACTAGAGAAAAAAAACTAATTCCTAACTTAAGAAGTAACATTTTAGCAAGAACATCAAAAAAATCTTGAACTTAAAGGGATATGAAATATTAAGGCTAATGCAATGGTGCAAACAAAATTATCACAATTACCTAGCGCATGACAATAAACCTCTAAGAACTTTGATCACAAATAAAGGTTAAGTTCAAGTTAAAGCTTGCTAACTTATTTATGCCATAATACACACACACTATTCGTCATTCGTCACAATTTGAATGTTAAGGCTAATGTTCCTCCATGGGCAATGGACAGAGCTTGGTAATGGCCCGCTTGAACAAACCATTTTGTGCTCGTATGGTTACAACCCGCACCAGGTTATCTTCGCCGGGATGGATTTCTACGACCCTGCCCAAGGGCCAATGCATAGGTGGTTCGTTGTCGGTTTTTAGAAGGACCATTGTACCCACTTTGACGTTTTGCTGTGGGGTACACCATTTCGAGCGTTGCTGCAAGGAGTGCAAGTAATCCGCGCTCCATACACACCAAAATTGCTGCACCATTTGCTGCAGCTGCTTGAAATACTTCAATCGATTGATGCTCACATCAATCACCTCATCTTGTGGACAGCTTACTAAGCTTCTCCCAATGAGAAAATGACCAGCTGTTAGAACTTGCAAGTCTGTAGGGTCGTCGGTTAAAGGGGTAAGAGGTCGCGAGTTCAGGATTGCCTCTACCTGCGTAAGTACGGTGTAAAAACTTTCATAATGAAGTGTAGCACCACCCATAACACGCTTTAAATGGTACTTAAAGGACTTCACAGCAGCCTCCCATAGACCGCCACAGTGGGGAGAGCGAGGAGGAATAAATTGCCATTGAACTTTATTTTCGCTAAAATATTTTTTATATTTTGAGGAGCAATCTCGAACTGTAGAGCATAAACGGTTAAGCTCGTTACTCGAACCTTGGAAATTAGTAGCGTTATCGCTATAAATGTGACTGCATAACCCGCGCCTAGAGACAAATCTCTTAAATGCATTCAAAAAAGCCTCACCAGTCAAATCGGTCACAAGCTCAACGTGAACAGCGCGAGTGGCAAAACATATGAAGATACTCAGGTAACATTTTAGCACAACACGGCTACGTGTTTTGCCATCTTTTAACGCGTACGGCCCTGCGAAATCTACACCGCACACACTGAAGGGACTTGAGGGAGTGACTCTGGAGGAAGGTAGTGATCCCATAAGTTGATTAATATTTTTAGGTTGGATGCGAAAACAAGTTATACATTTGCGCAGGATATTCCGAACTTCATTTCTGCCATTAATAATCCAAAATTTGTGTCTGATTTGAGTAAGGGTGAACTGAGTCCCACCATGCAAGAACTTTAGATGGTAAGATCTGATCAATAGTTGGGTAAATGGATGCTTAGGAGGCAGGATGATAGGGTATTTTTGATCGAAATCGAGGTTAGAATACTTTAATCGCCCATTTATTCTTAGCAACCCATTTGAGTCTATGATGGGATTAAGGCGAAAAAGTTTGCTGGTTTTAGGAACAGTATTACCAGCGCGCAAAAGCTGTAAGTCCCTAAGAAATATGTCCCTTTGGACAATAGCGCACAATCGCAGCTCAGCCGTTTGCCATTCGTCAATAGTCAAGTCTTTTGAACATTCCAAATCAGCATTTGATCTTTTTGCTTTGAGATTCTTATAAAACCTGAGCAGATAAGCCGTTGTTCTGATTAACTTACTGTAGCTAGAATAAAGATCGAAAATAAAAGCTTGATTTTGCTGAATTTCATTATATGTTAGTGAAATGTTTTCCTTTCGAGCCTCTGGGATAGAGTCTATACCGGTGATAATAGTTTTAGGCCAGTTTCCAGAGGATTGACAAAGATACGAAGGGCCATGCCACCAAAGTGTGGAATTTTGTAATAATTGAGGGTTAGAACCGCGACTCAAAATGTCGGCGGGGTTCTGATCAGTTGGTACATGTCTCCATTGAGTGCTTTCAGTTAAATGCTGAATTTCAGCTACACGATTGCTAACAAAAACTTTCCAATTACTCGGTTCTTTATCTAACCAGGCCAGAACAATAGAAGAGTCTGTCCAATAGGTTGTTTGCTCGATTGAAATCCTTAGACTGGATTTGACTCGATGCATGAGTTGAGCTAATAGATACGCGCCAGACAGCTCTAACTTGGGTATAGTTAAGTTGGAATTTAGAGGTGCAAGCCGACTCTTAGCACAAATAAGATTGGAACAAATTTGACCTTTACCATCTAGATGAGTCAGATAGATTGAGGCGCCATAGGTCGTTTGAGAGTTATCACAAAATCCGTGTAACTGAATATTCTTTGACATAGAAGAAAATAAGACACATCGGGGAATTCTAATAGAATTTATCGATGCTATTTGTTCAACGTAGTCGAACCAGCAGGCTGAAATATGCTCAGGCAAATCATCGTCCCAATCCACCTTGATTTGCCAGATTGCTTGTAGGATTAATTTCGCTCTCACAATAATAGGGTTTATCAATCCGAGAGGATCAAATAGCTGTGCCACGCCCGCTAACACGGTTCTCTTAGTGACCCTGGCCTGTCCAAAACAAGTAGGAAAAGCGTAACTAAGAATATCATCCTCCGGATTCCAAAATATACCTAAGGTCTTGATCTCCTTTTCACTTTTGATTTGAAATGGCGTTTCGCTACCTATATCGGCCAAAACCTTAACGTCATTGGACATCCACTTTCGCAGATTTAATCCCGATTTTTGCAAAACATGAGATATTTCATTTTTCAATTGCTGAGCCAATTGATGATTGTCACAACCAGTGATTAAATCGTCCATGTAGAAGTCATTGATGATGATATCAGAAATATAGGAATTTTCAGATCGACATTCTAACCCAATCTCGTTCAAAACCCTGGTCGCCAAGAATGAGCTGGGAGTAAGACCATAAACAACGGTATTCAATTCGAAATGCTTTATGCTTTGTGAGGGATGTTCCCGCCATAAAATACGTTGAAAAGATCGATCATCTTTATGTACCAAGATCATACGGTACATCTTCTCAACATCTGCTGTCAAAACGACAGGATAAGTTCGCATGCGCAGCACTATATCGAATAAATCATTTTGAACCTTGGGACCGGTTTTTAAAACTTGGTTTAAAGTAAGTCCTGAGCTGCTTGAACTACTGCCATTAAATACCACTCTGAGCTTAGTAGTTTCACTAGATTCTTTGAATATTGGATGATGAGGAAGATAATTACAAATTTTATTAGGAAGGTCTTTCTGAGGATCAATTTGAGACATATGTCCCAGATCTTCATACTCTTTTAAGAAGTCACAATATTGTTTTCGAAGCTGAGGATTTTTTGAAAGTCGTTTTTCTGTTGAAAGAAGACAATTTCGTGCAATTTGGTAGGTATCACCTAAATTTTGAAAATTATCTTTAAACGGTAATCTTACTATGTATCGTCCGGCATGATCTCGTGTGACATTTTTTCTAAAATGAATTTCACACTCAAGCTCCTCAGCGGTTAACTTACTTTGATCAGATTGTACATTCTCTATGGCCCAAAATTTCTGAACAGAATCATGCAAGCTATTAATGGAAAGATGACATAAAGAACTTACCTGAGTAGAAGAGATTTGATTTGAATGTGCTGAATGCAAAGGACCAGCTAAAAACCATCCTAGCTTTGAGTTTTGAATGACAGGTTGATTGGCCCCTAACTTAATTTGTTGAGGTTCCAGCAAATCATAAAATAAATTGGTACCTATTAAAATGTCGATATTTTGGCATTCAAAAAAATGAGGATCAGCTAATTGTATATTTGGCGGAATTTTTAAAGAATTGGGATTAAATGAAAGCTGAGGCAATTTTGCAGTGATTTTATCCAGGACCAAGAAATGTATGCTGGTCGTGTATGAATGATTCATTGAACGCAGTTTTGTAGTAAACGACTTATCAATTCTGATTGGTGCCTGGTTAATGCCATTAACACTCATATCTATGTGTTTCCCTTTGATTTTCAATTTATTATAGAATTCTGTGGTACAAAGATTGTTCATACTACCCGAATCTAACATGGCTCTGCATTTCACCAAGTTTCTATCTTGATCCAGGATCTCCACAACTGCTGGCTGTTGCCAAAAGTGGCTGGCATAGAGCCTGATTGCCATGTATTTCGCAAAATGCATTTTGACTGTTTTGGGGTATGATGTCACCCACCTGTTCGGATTCTTCTTCTATGTTATTGTATTGTGTTTCTTCAGTTTCTTGTTGTGTAGCAATATATGTGTTTCTAGATTTAGGTGAATTTTGAGGGTTGGAATTTATGTTTTCATGCAAAATACTATTGTGTTTTTTTGAACACATTCTACAGCCCCTACTGGGACAAGAATCAAGGGAATGACCTGCTGCACGAAGGCAGTTTACACAGATACCAAGTTTCTCAAGCTCAATGTAGCGATTTTGTATTGACAATGCTAGTAAGCGAAAGCATTTGTATGTTGAATGGTTATTCAACCTACAAAAGCTGCATGAGAACTCAATATCCTCCTGCCCTGCTGGTTCCTCCATGGCAACATGGCTATACCTTTTTGGAGATAACTGCTCGGGTTTTCTTGTGGAAAAACCTTTTGATTTTGAAGGAGATTCTGTGCGTTTAGAATTTAATTTAGTTTGAATTGTCTCTAGAACCTGTATTTTGTTTTTCAGGAAATCTACAAAACTTAAATAAGTGGCGTTGTCCTGTTTGTTGAATACTTCCCATTCTCGACGGGTTGTATTGTCCAACTTGCTTGTGAGAAGATATAACAAAATTGTGTCCCAGTGCTGAACCGGCTCATTTAAATTTTGCAAAGCCCTGTAATTTTGTACTATGTGATCAAGAAATTTTCTTAGAAAAATGCACGACTCGCCTTGTAAGGCAGGATAGTCGAAAAGATTCTGTAAATGTTTGTGTTTAAGCAATTTTTGATTCTCATACCGCTCTTTAAGTAAATCTATAGCGATATCATAATTATCCTCAGTGATATTTAGAGACTGCAGAATTTCTGCAGCTTCCCCTTTGATGCACAACTTTAACTGATAAAATTTCTGGATTTTTGGGACTGAGGGGTCATCATGAACGATTGATTTAAAAATTTGGAAAAAGGTTTCCCATTGTGCGTGATTACCAAAAAATGATGGTGGGGTAATTTTGAAAACATTATGATTGGGTGGCTGTTGTATGATTGGTTGTATAATTGGAGGTGGAATTGCTGGTGGAGCTGCTTGAAGACTTTGCAGGGTTTTCCTCTTTTCAAACTCATGATTTTCAATAATATCAAGTGCTTTACCACTAAGTGAATAATACATCTCTTCATATGTGTCCCCCTCGTCATGCTGCTCTGGGTTCAAACTGACTAGTTGAGCTTGAGTAGACTCAAACTGGCTAAATGCTGATTTTAATTTCTCTAGCCGTAATTTTAGTTCGGAAAGCGACAGATTTTCCCTTGTGGTTTTACTTAAATATGAACGGAATTTATTTAATGTGGATTTGAAACCACCCCGCTTCTCCACCAACTGCAGAATAAGGGTTTCCCCTTCTGTGTTGTCTTCGTCAGCAAACATTTTTGCGTGTTATGTGCTTTTTATGAAAATTTTGCCCAATTTGTGAAGTTTCTACATCGACCCACTCAAATAGCTGCAGAAAATAAGGAAAAACCAATGAGAAAAATGGAACCGACTGACCTGTATGCGTAATACTGCTTTTTGCTGGGACTGAATCCAATTTTTGCTGGTTATAAGGTTATCCGGTTCGATGTGGCCAAAATGTTATTTGGTTGATATTTTGTTGATGCTGCTGTTTCTGTTTTCGTTTTTGTTTTTGAATTTTGTGTTTTCGAATTATGCGTTTTTGGGATTTTTTCCGGAGGAAATAAAAAACGTGCTGTTTTTTTTTTACAAAATTTTTTTTGTTATATTATTTTAGGGAAAAAATCCTTGGTTACGGTCACCCCGGTTTTACAATCGACGGGTGTCCGATGCACAGTCGCTTAGGAACTACGGGCGCCTGATGTAATCGTAAACAAATATTTTCAATTATTCTGGATCACTGAAATCGCTGAAGTCTTCATCAATATTGATAAGTGGAAGAATGTATGCTATACTTCATGATAGTCGTTAAGTTGAGTTTTCGATGAAAATACAAGCGATGTACCTTCAATGAATCCATTTTCAGTGCCAGCATGAAGTAGGTATGATATATCTAGAAAAAGCATTTCTTTGTACATATAATACAACTGCTTTCTGTTTTAATGTTTATATTAACCTTTTACCATCAACTTTGGTAGTTTTAACACTTCGCTTGTTGTTGTCTTCCCACGGTTAATACCTAGTACCATTTTGGAAAAATCCAAGTCTCGTTCAAGGAAACAAACTGGTACAAAGCCTCCTGTTTCAGTCTTAGATAAGACCTTAAAAATGATATGCGTTTAACAGCAATATCAGGGAAGTTCCATGAGCTCTCGTCTTGGGTCATCTTTTTTCCATTCTACTCAATGGCATGCGACTGCCATCAAATAATTGTTTGTCTTTCAATTGCTCCCATATACAGGATAATGTTACATGTTATTCTACAAGAAGAAAGAAGGCGATTCATAGATATCTATATGTGCATAAAAAAATTTTTAGCGAAAAGGTAGGGGGTGTTCACTTTATACTGGATCACCCTGTACCTTTGTCTCAAACGATTTACTTTTTATACACATATCGTAAATAGTGTTATGTATAGCACTGCTATCGAGCTTCGAAACATCACAGACTCTCTTATTCGAAGTGCATCGTTTCTTAGAAAACGATTTCAAATCTTCGTTATTTTTGACTGCCTTCGAAATAGCACAGACAGTGGACATACTTAAGTTCAAAGCCTCTGCTACGTGCTAAAAATGAGAGAAAGTTCAAATTAAAAATTCGTATTTGGTCACACGACATCAACGACTTGTAAACTCACCTTCCTAACAGCATTTAAGGGACATAAAGGGCCATTATTATCGCGTTCTCGTTCGAAATATTGTAAAAAGGATGCGATTAGTTCTTTGCAAGGGCTGTTAAGCTGCTTCGGCATCTTGTACACTTCGCAATACAAGCTGATTTAAAAAAACAAGGTCACAATTAATAGCACAAACCAAAAACTCATTAACTGCCAAAATGCAATCAAAATGTCAAGAATTTAATTTGGCAACGTTACAGTTTTTGAAGTGGTGTTACCAACTGAATGGCCAGCGGGAAATTCAAATTTCAATTAAGTCAATCCGACGCCGAATATTTTCACGGTTGGCGATAACGATTTTAAAAATGGAGTCATCAATGTCACAACAACAAGTTTATTTGGTATGAACTATAGTTATTTACATTGCAAGTGCGTTTATGAGCATGATTACAATAACGAGTGTGAAGGATTAGAACGACGAGGTCGTAGACCGAGTCGTTCTAATCACACGAGTTTTGTAGTCATGTTTAAACGCACGTGTGATGTACAACGTTTTATCTACAAAGCGAAAAGTAAGAATATTTTTCCAATCATTTTTGTTCATTAATAGTTGTCTACCTTCATTTTACCTTTACAGGTTTACCTTTGACATTTGTCAAATCACCAAAAATAGTTGTGTTATTAGGCTACGGTCACCAGAACCAAAACGGATTGGAAACAGTTTACAAATACAACAGAATATGTTGGGTAAACTCTCTGTTCTGCTGAACGATTCAACTTTTCAATGATAGAACGTCACCCTATGAATGACAGGTCACCACACAAAACACAGTGTTGAAAATTATAAACACTCTGAAATTATGCTTGCAAAAATGGCGATCGTTTGCAAAACATGTTTGGTTTCAACGTAGCGTTCAGCAGAACAATCGCAAACCGTTTACCAACGTTTGTATCTGGTGAACGCGGCCATTGACTCATAACCTCGGCCATAACACCACTAGTTGTGTTATGAATTCATAACCTAGTCTATAACACCACTAGTTGTGTTATGAGTCTCATGACGTAACTCAAATACTAGAAAAATGGTTATGTAAAATCGTCATAACCAAACGCTTGTAGATAAAATAATGCAAAAATATAAATACCGACATTATTTGTAATTGATGAAAATTCTCCGGATTTAACTCCCAAAAGATGTGACAACATTGTTAGAGCCCCTTTTTTGACTTGGGGCGCTCCCAGTGACCAGGGTTCTTTTGCCCTTCTTTGACTGAATAGTATGATTTTGCGATTTTTGGAAAGAGAAAAGAAAGCCTTCAATTTTTTGGTAATTTTTTATTGTTATTTTTCTTGTTAATTTTGTTTTGTTATATTTTTTGCAATATATGAATGAAGACGATTGTGTATTTTTAATGGGATCGTTACTTTGCCTGTATTTATTGTTGAATAAAACTGTGCGAAAAAAACGAATTTGTAAAACACGACCTATAAATAGAAATAGGAACCTTCACGGATTTTTCAAGACCTATTTTTTACCAATGAAAAGCAATGACAAGGAGCAGTTTTTTAAGTATACCAGAATGTCTGTGGCTTCATTCAATAAACTATTGAAAATGGTTACTCCCTATATAAGAAAACAATTAGTACTACCTGATCATATAAGCCCAGAGGAAAGATTGGCTATAACATTGCAGTAAGTAATAACTTCGAATGGTAGCCAGAAATTAGTTTATATAAACAATTTTTATTCCTGATTTTTCTCCCAAGGCACATCGATGCAAACAATTGCATGGACCTATCAGATGGGACACTCAACTGTCCATTATATAGTTGTGGAAACTGCAAAGGCTATCTGGGAGGTATTATCCAAAATCCACTTAGAACCTCCATCATCAGAGAGAGATTGGAAGAGAATTTCAAGTGAATTATTTGAACAATGGAATTTTCCAATTTGTCTTGGGGCTTTGGATGGTTCAAATACAAGCTCCAGCACGAAGTGGCAGTAGATTTTTCAACTACAAGAAGACTTTTAGTGTGATATTATTGGCTTGTTGTCATGCAAACTATAATTTCACTTTGGTAGATATAGGTGCTTACGGAAGTGAGAGTGATGGTGGAGTCTTATCCAATTCTGTATTTGGGAATATGTTTGATAAAAAAAGAGATGCATGTTCCACTTGCAGATAAGCTACCAAAGAGTAATATAAAAATGCCCTATGCTTTGGTAGCTGATAAGGCTTTTCCTCTGAAGCCTTATATAATGAGACCATATCCAGGACGAGCTTTAAACAACGCCAAACGCATTTTCAATTATCGGCTTTCCAGAGCACGGAGAACTATTGAGAATGCATTTGGCATTTTAGTCAATAGATGGAGGCTATTGAAGACAACCATTATTGCCAATGTGGAAAATGTAGATCTTTTCATCAAGGCAATTGTTTGTCTACACAATTATGTGAAAAAGGAATGTGAGGCGGTGAATGACCAATCCTACATTCCAGATGGCTTTGTAGACAATGACTGCCAACGAGGAAACTGGCATGATGATATTGAGCCCCTACGATCAGTTGGCAGATTAGCTGCTAATCGAGCAGCTAGAGTAAATGTAGGGGCCAGAGATGCCATGAAGGACTATTTTTGTCAAACGCAGGGAAAGTTCCATGGCAAGATAACATATTGGAAGTAGGTGGGGATATCGTAATTTAATTTTCTTTAGCTTACACTAAGAAACTATTAAACCTATTTAGATGTATTTCAAAATAAACTAGAAAATGGTGAAATATGCAAAATTTTTGTTTTCTTTATTTGAGTTTAAGGGTTATAAGTTGAATATCTAATGAATACCTATTATTAATAATAATGTAAGTGAACTTTGTTGACCAGTCAAAAACAACTACTCCGAGGGCAAATACCCCTACCGGCGTTGAACTACACTGATTGGTCTGAGCTTTTGTTGGCAATGAAAATTGTTAGAAAGTTTTTTTTTTCAGGTACCTGAAAAAAAACTTTCTAACAATAATGTAAGTGCCTGATGTTTAATAGTATATTATATACCTAGGTAGAGAAGTTGGTCATTATATACCAAAAGCTTTTATAAACCGAGGCGCGCAGCGCCGAGGTTTATAATGCTTGAGGTATATAATGACTTTCTCTACCGAGGAATATATAGAATTTTTTTTACTACTGCTAGTAGAAAATAAAAAAATTTGTTTAAAATCTGTGTTCTAATTATTTTTTGAACGCCCTCTTGAAAGTGGTGCCCTCTATCAACAGCTTATATAACTTCCTATGTACCTACAGAAACCTGTATTTTTTTTTCGAATTGACGTATGAAATTGAATTGAACCAATAGGAACATGACAATATCCTTGCGTCATGACGTCATTTTCATTATTGACCTAGGTATTTTTTCATTATTTTCATTATTAACCTAGGGAGAGAAATTCAATTTTTTCTTAGAAAAATAGAATGAATAATGTCTATTTCTCAGGTTAGTAGTAAAAAAAAATTATTTATTGCATCAAAAAAATTAATAAAAATTTACAAAACAAAAAAAAACAGAATCTTAAAGTTTATGAAAAAAAAAACACCTAATTAATTTTGAAAAATTTATTGTATATTGAAATGCAAGTGGAAATGCACCCGAGTTCAATTCCTAAAACTGCTTTCAACGTAGAAAACGGGCACTACGAATACACTCGCATGCCCTTTGGCTTAAAAAACGCCCCCGCCACTTTTCAAAGAGTGATGGACAATGTTTTATCCGGATTACAAAACAAAATTTGTTTAGTCTATATGGATGACATCATTGTTTACTCCACTTCTCTCCAAGAACACATCAAAAATTTGAAAAGAATATTCCAAAGATTGGAGCAGTTCAATCTGAAAATTCAACTAGACAAGTCAGAATTTCTGAAGAAAACAGTCGAATTTTTAGGTCATGTCATAACCCCCGAAGGAATTAAACCAAACCCGAAAAAAATTGACGCCATCAAGAAATTTTCAATTCCCAAGACCACCAAAGAGATCAAATCATTCTTAGGATTGATTGGCTACTATCGGAAATTCATCAAAAACTTTGCCAAAATCACCAAGCCTATGATGTTATGTTTAAAAAAGGATAAGAAAATAGTTCACAACTCTGAATTTATTCATAGTTTTGAAACTTGCAAAAATCTTCTCATGAATGACCCTATTTTACAACATCCAGATTTTACCAAACCTTTCCTATTAACTACAGACGCATCTAACTATGCTATTGGCGCTGTACTATCACAAGGACCAATAGGTTCCGACCTTCCTATTGCGTATGCAAGTCGCACACTAAATCCCGCTGAATGCAATTATTCAACGATAGAGAAAGAATTGTTAGCAAGAGTATGGGCAACCAAGTATTTTAGACCCTACTTGTTTGGACAAAAATTCACGATACTATCAGACCATAAACCACTCGAATGGTTATTTTCCGTGAAAGACCCTGGCTCTAAGTTAGTCAGATGGAGACTCAAACTAGACGAATTTGATTATACAATCAAGTATAAAAAAGGAACCTTGAACATGAATGCTGATGCATTATCTAGACCCCCTTTACAGATCAATGCCATCTCTCATACGTCAAGCTCACGCACCGAATCAGACTCTGACGAAAAATTCCACAAAACCCTAGGAGCAATCCTAAAAGATACCCCTTTAAATAACGACGAAATATTACGAAAATATTTCGAAGGTACTAATCTTTTCATGCCCTAAAAACCGAAATTACCTATCGGAAAAGGCGAAGAAATAAGAATAAATGATGAACACGAAAACAAGTCACTTTCAGAATCTACTATATCAGCTGATTCTCCTCGTAACTCACCTCGTGAAATCACTGTACCACAAAAGCCACCTCCGAAATTTAAAATACTGTCCCAAATCATCTTACCACCAAGACAAGCTCAAGCAAATCTTCCACAAGATGTACAAAGAATTCCTACGTCACTTGAAAATCCTATTTCACCAAGACGACCTCAGGGAAATTCTCCAGAAGATGCACAAACTATTCATACATCACTGGAGAATCCTATTTTAGGAGCTCCCTATACCAAAAAACATATCAACCTATTTCCTAATCAAGTAATTTTTAGGTATTCGAATAACAATACCATTCGAAAAGAAATAATCACACCTTTCCCAAACAAAAAGAGATTAACATTCTTCTTGCCAAACGACCCTTCAGACCTACAAATCATCACACTAATAAAAGAATATATGTCACCTAATACATATTGTATGTTTTTCTACAATAAAACTCTAGAGCCCATAGTCTTACGAGTTTTACAAACATCGTTTAATTCTAATTCCTTCAAACTGTTAATTTCCAATTCTTTCGTAGAGGACATTACAGACCCTGAAGAACAGAAAGAAAAGATTCAAATGTTTCACGATACTACTGGCCCAACCTTGAAAAAGACGTTCAAGCATACATAAAAGCATGTGAGATATGCAACAAAACAAAGTACGAAAGGCAACCCTACAAAATAATTTTCAAGCCTACCCCTATTGGATCAAGACCCTTCGAACATCTCTATATCGATACCTATACTGTTTCGAATGAAAAGTTCTTAGCAATAATTGACAGCTTTTCAAAGTTCGCTCAAGCTCTTCCTATCACTAGCAAGACATCCGTTGAAATTATAGCCCAGCTATTAAAATATTTCAGTAATCACGGAATACCCCAAAGAATCACCTCCGACAATGGAGCTGAATTCAAAAATGCAATGATGACCGATCTATGTACCTTACATAAGATTGAGTTTCATTACACGACCCCAAGAAGTCCGAACTCTAACAGTCAAATCGAAAGGCTACACTCTACTTTACGAGAAAGTATAACCAGCCTGAGGTTGCAAAATCCACGTAAAAGCATAAACGATCTCATGATTGTTGCTATTCTAAATTACAATAATAGCATACACAGTGTCACAGGATACATCCCATTCCAAATAATCAAAGGAGATTTAAACTATGCGATTCCCATCGAACATTCACAAAACAAAATAACGACGGATTATATCAATAATCTCGCTGACTGTTTAGAAACTCTAAATAACGTTATTCACGACAAACTAATAACAAAACAAACGCAAAATTTAGAGAAGATCAATAAAAAGCGCGAAACAGAACCCCAACTTGAGCAACCTATTTTTATCAAACAATTCGATAGAAATAAAACAAGCCCTCGATATGACGTCAATACTCAATTACGATTTAGTAAACAAAACATAAAACGACAACCTAAACAACCAAAACAATTTGTTTCAGACCAACCGAAATGTTCCTGGCAACATTCGTCATCCTCATCATCGTAGGAACCACAACCAATTCTTACATATTAACACCAGTAGAAAACCCTATATTACCAATATCTATAGGAACGACCTACATAACAAACGATCATAATACTGCATACTACCATATTAATACAACTATTATAAAGAAAAGTATTAGAAATCTTGAAATAACGCTTAAGAACTTAAACAGTACTTTAAACCAAACTGCATGGTCTAAAGGCTATATTGCTGCTTTATTCGAAGCAAATATTGAAATAAGTCAATCCCGAATTGATTCAATAAAGAAGTTCTTAAAGCAATTTTCTTCGCGAAAACGAAGTAAGCGCGGAATCTTGAATTTTGTGGGAACAGCACAGAAATGGCTGTATGGAACACTTGACGCCGAAGACGGTGCTAGATATGACTCATACATTCAAACGTTGAACGAAAATCAACAAACAATCAATGAAAATTTGAAAGATCAAGCACAAATTCTTAAACAAGTAACGAAGACCTTTCATGACCAATTTCTAAACATAGAGAACAATCAAGTTATTATTTCTCAGAGAATTAAAAATATTTCTGCGAATAATCAGAACCTCCAGACGATTATAACTTTGAACCTGATACTTGATAACATTAATATGCATAGTAGCAAAATACGAGATCTGATAAATCATATACAACTCGCTATCAACTTTGCACAATCAGGCATTATGCTTATACTATATTGCAGCACAATGAACTCAACCAGATTCTTAAAAACATACCCAAGAATCAGCAAATCCCATTGGACAACGTAATAAAGTATTACGAAACAATGTCGACAACAGTAAGCATTCAAAAGGAATTGATTATTTTTACAATCTATACACCAAAAATAAATCCAAAACCTTTTTTGATGTATAAACTCTAACCTATTCCTATCCAGAATTATACCATTAATATTAAGCATCCCTATTTGTTACTTACAACAGACACGTACTTTAATGCTTTAAATGAATGCCCTAATGTCGAAGGTGTATACTTGTGTAATTTTGAGATATTAACCCAAAACGAGCCCTGTGTTCACAGTATTATTAATAGTGAACAACAAACATGTCCTTTCTTGAAAATCGACTATGAAGAACCGACAATTCAAGAACTACCTAACAATCAGTTATTGTTAATTCCCAAAAGAAGTTTGACAGCAGTTATGGAGTGCAATCAAAAGAAGTACATCGAGATAATTGCCAGTCCTACTCTAATCTCCAGAAGAAAATGTTCAGTGACTCTCAATAATCACACATTTTCCGAAGACATTAAAGAAAACTTCAATTTGGAACTCAAGATACCGAAAATAGACATTCCTATTTTTCCCGAAAACATCACGACGGTCAAACTGAAGACAGTAGACCATGAAGCCCTTCAAGAAGCTCTACAAGAAGCTTCGCGACTTGAAGTTCGACCCTTAAAAGAGTTAACCTTTGTAAATAACCATATATCCAGTTATGTTATAATTATTTTAATCGTTATTTTCATAATTATTATAACCATTTTTTATTGTAAACATAAATTTAGGAAAAATGTGAAAACTGAGGTTCAAATTGAGTTGCCTAACTTGGTACATCAACCCCAATTTGCAACCACCTAAGGAGGGAGGAATTATATTGGAACTCAATAAAGACCCTTTTGTTCTCCCGAAACAATAATATGTAACTTGCTTATGCCAGCATTTATTTTATTATAAAATACGCTTGCAGCTATTGTTTTCCATTCATTTACTCTCGAGATTTCCACGCAGTAATTTGTCTCATTTAGATTAAGTTTAAAGTTTTCATTTGTAATACTTAGTTTTGAAAATAAATGTTTTTTAAAAACAAAGTTTACTGAAGTGGAAACTTATTTAAGGTGCAAATCTTAGACCGTACAAATATATTCAATATTTTCAATTAGGATAAATAAAAAGCATTTCTACATGTAAATATAAAGTGAATTGTATCAATTGTATTGAATTGTATATATTGCAATCAGAATGAATTATATCATCAAACAAATTAAAAACTTACTGGGTGTTCTACTTAGAAAATACCATTTGTGTGCTCAACTGTCAAAATAGGTATATTAGTCTTCTGTTTTTTGTTCAAAATAATCTAAAACTTGGAAAACAAACCTACAGTATGATTTTTTTATATATTTAAATAATTTCAAAATTCAAAAATAAAGAAATTATGATAGTTTAAAATGTTATCAAGATAAAATGATCACACCAAAATATCTAAAAAAAAAACACTACCCTATTCTGAAAATTCTTGACTTAAAATGTTTACAATTTGTATCCTTTTATGGGTATGTTCCTTAGCTCCCATCTCAGATAAGGACATTGCAACATATTGGCCAAAAGCAACATTTTTGTCTGTTTTTTTTTTTTCCTCCATAAATTTGGACAATGACTCAAGGGTGGCACCTATCATTGACTGGTTAACCACATCACTGTCCTTTTTTTTTATGCCCTGTAGGAAGTACATCTGCCTGTTCTGTCATCGACTGGTTTAAGTCAATTTTCTTGAGTTGAGTCGGTTTAGGACTCGGTTTAGGACTTGGTTTGGGATGTACAATAATTGTAGTAGGAGTTGATGATGTTCCAGGCTGCGGTTGCTGCTGTACTTCTTCTAGAGCAGAAAAGTTCAGCCGGATTTTTTTTTCTCCTGTAGATTGATTCCATGATGATTGTTGTGATTGTTGTAATTGCTGTGATTCTTGTGATTGCTGTGAATCTTCGTTTCTTTCTTCAAATATGGTGCTCATGTTGTCCCACATACTACTGTCTACAGTGGATTCTGTCGGTGAGATATTAGGAGTTGATACTTTGAATGCCACATTTGATGTCCTCCTGAAAATTAGTTTATTACTATTATTAAAATCCTGTTAGGTATTAGAAAATAAATTAAGTTACGCCCATCAAACAATGTGTTGTAATATTGTTACTCAATAACATAATACATAATATACAATACATTTAATTGAGAGGCGGATAGATCATATACCTACATACTTCCCGGTTGCTATGTGCTTGTCCAAAAAACTCATTGCTCTGTAAAGAGGCCACATTGCTTCTGGAGCCTGCGATCCAGATGGCAGATTTTTATCATTCCTCTTTTCTTTAACATAGCGCTCCCTCAAATTTTTCCACATTTTTTTAACATCATTTTCTGAAAAAGTTTACTTATTTATTTTTATTATAATTACCTAGCTAACAATACAATATACAGAGTTCTAATTACCATTATAATAAATAAAAATGGTATTCTAAAAAATAATTTGAAAAAATTTACAATTAATTGTAGACAAAAACAAAAAAATTAATGTTCAGAAGTAGGTACCCTACTTAATATGAAGTAATCAACAAACGCAGAAAAAATGCCACAACTTTTTTTCATTTATTTTAAATTTAAATAAAGAATTTAGTTTCAGTTATTTTTGAAATTTGATATACAAATGCTGTGGTAATGGTTAAAAGCAAAGTAAAAGCAATAAAATATAATAAATGAAATAGTCAATTTAAAAAAATTTATTTACCTGACATTGCAATTGCAGAAGCAATTATCCCCCATGCATTTTCTTTGATGTTATTATCCTCTAATTCCTTTCTAGTTTTGTCGTATAAAAAGGAATAATGTTGGATCAAGTCAATCAAAATACTTTCTTGTTCAAAATTTTCCATTATTAGTACTGCACTTTCTTATTTAACTCTGTCTTCTCTGGTATAAGATATAGGTAAGACTGAAAGATACTTTGTATTTCCCGAGGGGGATTTCAGTAGTGGAATTGTGTACACTAAATTACCACTTCTCACAGAAATTACCACAAATTACCAGTAATTACCTTCAAATTACCACTTTTTTCCTCTATTACCTTTCATTGCCTCAGGAATTACCACTCAATGCCACTCAACTTACCACTTATTACCTCTTATTTCCGCTAAATACCACTAATTACCACTGTTAATACCACTAATTACCACTGTCATTACCATTAATTGCCACTGAAATTACCATTATATACCAGGAATTTATTTCAATTTTCAAGTACCTACACCCGAGACTAGAACTCAATAACAAATCGAGATGTTAAAAGAAGAGCAAATCAAGATGTTGAAAGTTGAAAAAACGAGATACTCAAGAAGGCATTATAACATGTCTCGAAGAAAAAAGGATTCCAAAATCCTGCAAAAACTCAAGTTTCATCTTCTATAGAAACTGGATAAAAATCATGTGATTGATGATGAACGAACAAATGATGTTAAAAGAAGAGCAAATCAAGATATTGAAAGTTGAGAAAGAGAAACACTCAAGGAGGCATTTCAAAATGCCTCGAAGAAAAAAGGATTCCAAAATCCTGCAAAACTCAAGTTCCATCTTCTAGAATCTGGATAAAAATCATTTGATTGATGTTGAAGGAACAAATCGAGATGTTAAAAGAAAAGCAAATCAAGATGTTGAAAGTTAAAATAGACAAAAACGCAAGGAGGCATTCCAACATGTCTCGAAGAAAAAAGGATTCCAAAATCCAGCAAAAATTCAAGTTCCATCTTCAAGAAACCGGATAAATATCATTTGATTGATGTTGAAGGAGCAACTCGAGATGTTTAAAGAAGAGCAAATCAAGATGTTGAAAGTTGAAAAAGAGAGAGACACTCAAGGAGGCATTCCAACATGTCTCGAAAAAAAAAGGATTCCAAAATACTGCAAAGCAAAAACTAAAGTTCTCGCTTCTAGAAACTGGATAAAAATCATTTGATTGATGTTGAAGGAACAAATCGCGATGTTAAAAGAAGAGCAAATCAAAATGTTCAAAGTTGAAAAAGAGAAACACTCAAGGCATTTCAACATGTCTCGAAGAAAAAAGGATTCCAAAATCCTGGAAAACTCAAGTTCAATTTCCTAGAAACTGGATAAAAACCATTTGATTGATGTTGAAGGAACAGATCGAGATGTTAAAAGAAGAGCAAATCAAGATGTTGAAAATTGAAAAAGAGAGACACTCAAAAAGGCATTCCATCGTGTCTCGAAGAAAAAAGGATTCCAAAATCCCGCAAAGCAAAAACTAAAGTTCCAGCTTCTAGGAACTGGATAAAAATCATTTGATTGATGTTGAACGAACAAATCGAGATGGTAAAAGAAGAGCAAATCAAAATGTTCAAAGTTGAAAAAGAGAAACACTCGAGGAGGCATTTCAACATGTCTCGAAGAAAAAAGGATTCCAAAATCATGGAAAACTCAAGTTCAATCTTCTAGAAACTGGATAAAAATCATTTGATTGATGTTAAAGGAACAAATCGAAATGTTAAAAAAAGAGCAAATCAATATGTTGAAAGTTGAAAAAGGCAGACACTCAGGGAGGTATTTCAACATGTCTCGAAAAACAAGGATTGCAAAGTCCTGCAAAAACTGAAGTTTCATCTTCTAGAAACTGTATAAAAATTATTTGATTGATGATGAACGAACAAATGGAGATGTTGAAGGAAGAGCAAATTAAGATGTTGAAAGTTGAAAAAGAGAAACACTCAAGGAGGCACTTCAACATGTCTCGAAGAAAAAAGGATTCCAAAATCCTGCAAAACTTAGGTTCCATCTTCTAGAAACTGGATAAAAATCATTTGATTCATGTTAAAGGAACAAACCGAGTTCACCATCAGCGACTTTAGAACATTCCGACACTATTTCGGATGCCATCTAGAATACGAAAATATGAAAAAATACGAAATTTCACACGCCCTTGCAGTTCCTCACACATATTTGCGTATTTGGCTCGGTATTTGGCATCCATCTAGGATAGGTGAAAATCTTGAAAATTGAAACTTGAGAAATAGAGAAATGGAAACACATAAACACCTAAAATAATATTTGTAGCTATTTGCCGAATGTGTGATAGAGGCTTAAGGTATTATAATAATATAACAAGAATGTACTCTATCATATTTACCTTTTCTTTTAGATTTAGAAACACTAAAACACAAAACTGGGCCTTGAATGAGACGAAGACTTGAAAGTTTTAAAATGAGCAGTAAAAACGACGTTCATAGATGATGTCAAACCAAGTGTTGAACAATTGCAAGGTTGCCAATTCTCATATAATGAAACCTCAAATGGAACATTCCTTAGAAAATTAAGGTTGATGTTTCTAACTGACTAATAGGGACTCAGTAGAATATTTTACTCAAATCTTAGTTAAATAGTTTACAGTTAAAGCTCTGTTACTTCTAAATTAAAGAAAATTCGAAGACATATCATAATTTTATCACTACATAACTTTGAGGTATTACCACAAAATTTCCTTTAATTACCCCCAAAATTGCCTCAAATTACCAAAAATTACCCCGAATTACCACTATATTTCCACTAATTTCCACTAAATACCAGTCATTACCACTCATTTCCAGTCATTACCACTCATTTCCCGTGAAATTTCCACTAATTACCACGATTGTGTTATGTGTACACTAAATTACCACAATGAAATCCCCCTCGGTATTTCCATTTCTGTAGGGGTTGATCATGTTTGTGGGTCTATTATAAAAGTATGGGGTTTCCAAAAGGGTAGGCGTCAGCATAGTAATAAAAGAACCCTGTCTTCGTCTAGAGCCCAGACTAATTTATTCATGATCGATAAAAACCATTTCAAGTTAGGCAGGTAAACTAGCAGGTAAACTAACTAGAATCTACACTATACATCAGTGAATTAAGTTCCACGACCAACGGAGTGACTTTTAAAAAAGTTTTATTTTTCGAAATAAAGGCCTTAACTAGTTTACAATACGTTTCTTAACTAAGGTGAACAATCAATTACGAACAGCAGCGAGCTTTGACACGAAATCAATGTTACATATTAAACACAATCAATTCTTTTTATGAAAACAAAATGTACATTCAGCATTATTAATAATAACATTAAATATAGCCTAGTTCACGGATATTTCTTCTCCACCCTTAGAATTTTCAACGTCCTCGTTGATTATCTTCTCCAGAGTTTTTATAGGGATGGTTTTCAAATATTGGTGTTTTCTCCACTGATATATTAGGATGCTTAAACCGCATACAAGCAGGATACAGATTGTCGTTAAAATGAAGTAGTGACTTTGTTTTGGGGCAAGGTTTTCGAAGTCAATTGGCTCCAGAAGGTCTTCTTGAATTTTGGTTGGATCCTCCAAGTGTCTGATTTGTAAGTTGATGGAAAAATTACTTGACTGGAGATCTGTCGCTGTTGGATAATCAATGGAAATGTTGTTGATGGCCAATGAGTACTTTTGTTGGCTGATTATGACATCACACTGACTTTGAATGATGGAACAATCCTGAAGATTTGCTTTTTGGAACTGGAAGCAGTCTTCGAAAACTGTTTCTGATGTTTTTGTACAGAACAGTAGAGATTTTTTGTGAGTAAGGGTGTGGACTTGATAATTATTTTGTACGGTGGCATATTGACAATTTTTGGGCAATGAGCAGTCGCTGACAAGTGGGTTGGAGCATATCCATCTGGAGTTGATTTCTTCACAGTTTTTATACCATAGGTCGTTGCAATAGAATTTACTAGGACTAATCAATATTTTGGATTCGTTATTCGGTATAGGGTATACAATATTTAAGTTACATAATTTTTTCTCAAAAATTGGTATCCTTATTGCAAGAATTGCCATTTCATCTAAGATCAAGAGACCAGTTTTGCAAATTAAAGTTAATTCTGAAACATGTTTTATAGACCATAGGGCGTTTTTAGGATAATGAATATTCAAGTATTGCCAAATTTCGTTTATTTCGTTCAGGCTCAGAATTTCTAGATCTAAAGTCTGCAGATGTGCAAAAGAAAAAATTCGTAAGAGTTTTTCTAAAAATTGATTTAGGTTGGTAATTTGTATGTATAAATCTTGTAGTGATAAAATTAGATTTACTTCGTTACTAAGTTTCGAAAATTCAGAGCGAATTGCCTGAGAGTTTTTATTTATTATTTTTATGTTTTCCTCAAATTTATTCATAATATTACCAGCAAATGAACTAAGGTCATTGATCTTATGCATTGAGTTTATTTGATTGTGCTGAAGTATTTCTAAATTCTGTGTAATAGTGTCTAAGTCATCATTGTCTAAGTTTCCTGTGACGAATTTGATGCCGCTGCCAAGGAAGTTCAATAACCCGCGTTTTTTACGATTATTGTTGATTTCATAAACATTCAATTTTGAGTATGTATCGTAAGTGTTATTCAATGCTTTAGATACATGGAAAAATTGGTTTTTTGTGAAATTATTATTTTGCCTGTTCACCATAGAGCCTAAAATAACAATATTGCTAAATAAGTTGGATAAAGTATACTTAATGCTAGAAATATTAAAAGGTATATATGTTGTATGGAAATGATCGATAATTAAGGAGGGTGATACTTCCTCAATATAGTAGATATTATTGGGAAGATTATAAACCTGAAGGGCCTGGCAAGGGTTCACTTGAGCTTGCAGGGTCAGGATCAGGATCGGGAGGCTGAAAAGGAACAAGATTCTTTCTTAGTCTCTTAATTTTCCTGATATGAGTAGTAGTTGGTTTTTTCTTAGAAATGCTTACCACTTTATTTTTATTTGTTGTCGTAACCCTTGTTGGTATATACTGGGGATTTATTTTATTTCTACTCAGAGGATTTTTCTTATAGACAATTTGATCTGTTCTTAAAATAGGAGGGTCTTCGGTGTTTTTATTTTGTTTTTGTGTTCTTTCGGACTGTTTTTGGTAGGCTGTTTTATAAACATGTTCGTAAAAAGGTAACAATTCCTTTTTTCGTTTTTCGTTATATTGCTCAAAGATAGTCAAGTCGTTGTTTAGGTTGGGCTCATTGAGATAGGGGCCGTATAATACAGAAAATGGAGAGTGTCCAGTTGTTGAATGTATGCTCTGATTATAAATTAGAATGGCGGAAATCATAAGATTTTGGGGCGTTTCGTCAGGATTTTGCATCTTAAGAATCCTTAATTTTTCAAGCAAGGTTGAATGTAATCTTTCTATCGGACTATTTGACGAAGAGTTGCCGGGAGTTGTATAATGAACTTCAATGCCAAACAGTTGACAAAATTCTTTGAAAAGGTTATTCTGAAACTCTTTTCCTTGATCAGACACAAGTTTTTGGGGAGTGTTGTGGTGGGAAAAGTAATGCCTTAATTTACTTAGAATGGTAATGGCATTCTTATCAGGAACAAAATAGGCTTGAGCATATTTTGAAAATGAATCAATTATTGTTAAGAACTGGCAATTTGAGAATTGAAAAAGATCCAAGTGTATAGTTTTAAAAGGTTTTTCGGAAAGTAAAGGGCCTTCGTAAGCGATTTTGTAAGGATGTCTTTCGTACTTGTTTTGTAAGCAAATCTCACAATTGTTTATAAGGTATGTTATGGAATCTCTCAATTTTGGCCAATAGTATTTTTGTTTGATGTTATTATACGTTTCTGTAATGCCATTATGGTTATTTTGATGATAGTTTGTTATTATCTCTTTTTGTTGTTCAATATTTGTTACGTCCATTAAATAAATATTAGAAAAAACAAGTCTCGCAGAAGTGTTTAGATTTGCAAAGACTATTCTTTCAAATTCGATTTTTAATTCCGGATTTGGGATATAAATATTAAAGGAGTGATCTGGTCTTATAATTTCCTTTAGTATTTTTAGTATGTGCTCTTGTCTATTTTCTTTTGAGATTCGAATGAAATGGTGATTTTTGTGAAAAGGCTTGGTAAGGGTGTGCTTGAATTCCTCGCCATAATCAATAACAAGACGATTTGTGGCATGATTTAGGGGCAATTCTGATATCGGCAACCGTTTGCCTTGTGTATCATTATTGGAGTGGACAGTGACGTCAGAGTTATTATCGTTCTCGTCGGGATTTATTGAAGGTGGCACTTCTTCTTGGGAAATTTGAAGTTGTGGTTTCTCGTTGTTAGTAACGTCATTGTATCGTTCGTTCAAAACAAAATCGGCAAGGTCGAAGTCAGTAAGATTGGCGACCGTGTCATCGACATTGGGGGCATTAGATTGCATATCGTTTATGTCATTGGTTTGGTTGACTTTGATCTCTATGCGTGAAAGAGCGTCGGCAACGACGTTTTCTTTGCCCTTTTTATACTTAATTTCGAAGTTAAATTCCTCCAACTTCAACTTCCAGCGAATTAGGCGAGAATTGGGTTCTTTGACTTTGGCAAGCCACACAAGAGGATTGTGGTCAGTTTCTATGACAAACTTGACACCATAAAGGTAGCAGCGAAAATGTTTTGTCGAGTCGACTATAGAAAGAAGTTCCCTTTCTATAGTGGAATAATTTCTTTCTGCGGAATTGAGGGTGCGGGAATAGAAAGCAATTGGGTGATCATTTTGGGATAAGACGCTGCCTATGGCAATATTTGAGGCGTCTGTGGTCAGTTTGAAAGGTTTTGCGAAATCGGGATATTGAAGGACAGGAGAATTACTGATAAGTTCTTTGCATTTTAAAAATGCGGTTTTAAACTCATGGTTTCCGATATTATTTTCACTACCTTTTCTGAGACATTTTGTTATAGGAAAAGTGATTTTTGAAAAGTTTTGTATGAATCTCCGGTAGTATCCCACTAAACCTAAAAAGGCTTTTATTTCTTTTTGATTTTTAGGAATTGGGTACCGTTGAATAGCTTCGATTTTTGAAGGGTTTGGCTTTATACCTTCGGGAGTTATTACGTGTCCAAGAAAGGCGACTTCTTTACACAGAAATTCTGACTTATCGGGCTGAATCTTAAGATTAACCTCTTCAAGTTTTTTGAAGATCTGCCGAATGTGATCTATATGCTCTGAAAGGGATTTCGAGAAGATGACAACGTCATCCATGTAAACGAAGCAAAATTTATATAAATAGTCACGCAGAATTTCGTCCATCATTCTTTGGAATGTGGCGGGGGCGTTTTTAAGCCCAAAGGGCATGCGCAGGTACTCGAAGTGACCATTGTTTACTGTGAAGGCAGTCTTCTCGATGGAATTTTGGTCCATTTCGATCTGGTGAAATCCTTGGGCAAGATCAAGGGTAGTGAAGTACGTGCATTTCCCGAGATTGTCTAAAATTTCTTCGATTCTTGGTAGGGGATATTTTTCTTCTACTGTGACGTCATTAAGTCGTCGATAGTCAATTACCATTCTGAATTTACGTTTTCCAGAGGCGTCGATCTTTTTAGGAACGATCCAGACGGGTGCAGAATAAGGGGAAATAGAGGGTCGAATAATTTTGTTATCTAGTAGCTTTTGTATTTGGGATTGAATTTCCAAATTCATGCTAGGAGGGTGTCTAAAGGACTTTACATATACGGGCCTGTCATCAGTTGTTCTGATGAAATGTTTTGTCTGACTTGTGAAGGATAAATCACAGTTTTCATGGTACATAATATTCTTGAATTCGTGACAGAGGGGAATAATTTTTGTTTTTTCGAGAGGAGTCAAATGATCTAGTCTCAGAGATTTTTCGACATTGAGTTTTGGTACAGAATCGAAAGAGGGGTCTAACAATTCAAATTGGTCCTGTGGGATGACTTTAGCTCTTTGGTGGAAATTAATGCATATATTTGGAGTCGGATTAGGGATTTTGCAAAGTCCATTTTTTACTTCAATTAATGAATCAGGGATTATGTGATCATTTATTGCAAAGGAGGGTAAGATAGCTATGCCTTTTTCATAGTTAACTGGAATTACTAAAAAATTATTGTTATGATTTTTTATAGGCTCAGTTAGTGGCTTGTTGTATGCAAGCGAAAAAGGTATTTTGATGTTGTTTAGAGTTAAAGTTTTGTTCTCATAATTAATAAGGGCGTTTAGATTTTTTAGATCTTTAGTTCCTATTAAGGCGTCAAAATCGTTATGCCAATTTAAAATACGTAATTTAAAAACTTGATTTATGCCTAGTTCTTGCAGAAGTGTGGTATTCTAAGATTTTTGTTTTCTTTATAGGTTTTTTTGCAAGCAGTCACTTCGAAGGGTTCGAAGAATATATTTTTGGGGTATAACTGGGCAATTTTTGGGGAGATGATGGATTCAGAGGCGCCTGAATCGATAAGTATTGTTATTTGTTTTTGATGAAGATAGAAATATGGGAGTTCAATTTGCTGTGCCAAATTGTTTATGTTGATTTTTGACTCGAGGCTGGTAGCTGAAAATTTTCAGAATTGTTTTCCTCGAAGCATTCGAAATTTTGTTCAACATTAAAATTTTGGTCAGGGATATCTGGCCTGAGATCTTGAGAAAAATTTTGTTCCTCAGGATAAGCATAAGGTTGTGAGAACTCTTGTGACTGTGAAAAATCTGCAGGGTTTTCAAAATAGGAATCATAGTACGAAGCTTGAGGGTGTGTTTCTACGTTGGACAATTCTTGAAATGAAAAATTTCTAGGTCCTGTAGATTGGAAGAAATTGGGATATCTTACAGAGGGTTGTCTCTGTTGATACATCCGGGAAGGTCCCGCGGTAGATGTAGACATAGGGACGGGAGCGTCTTGTTTGGGAGGTATCTTATTATTTTGTGAGGGTGAAGGTCCTGTTTGTTTACCAAACACCTGGGCGTTCGTAGGAAAGTGTCTTCGTACTGGCTGGGATTGTACGAAAATGGGTTGACTCGGAAAACTTTGTGCTGAGGCGGCTAGATTTGATGACTTACCGGTTACATTCCGATTAAATTGATTATTTTGTGGTTTATGAACGTTGTTTTGTAGAGATGAATAATTGTTAGTAAAATTAACTTGTGATTCGACCATATTATAATTTAAAACGTGCGTATAGGCTTCATTTAGGGTACTAGGGCGTTGTAACATTAGCATTGTTTTTCGGAGAATTTGCCGTTAATATAAGAACAGCTGTATTTTCCACTTGACTAAGAACAAGTAATTTTGAGTTTGCATCTTGGATTTCGCACTGAACTTTAGAAGTAATTCTTTGCACAAAAGATTTCAACTTTTCTACGAATTCTAAAATATTTTCGGTTTTACTAATTTTAAGATACTGTAATTGTTGCATAAGAATTTGATAATTAATTGGGTCACCAAACTTTTGTCTTAGTGCCTCTTTTATAGTTAACCAGGTGCCAAGATCTGGTCTGGAAAGTAAGAAATTACGAGCATCATCTACAAGCTTGGATTTAATAGCGGCCAGAACTACTTTTTTCTGATCTTCACTATTATTGAAATAAAGAGTATAGAATTCATCTATAGATAAAATAAAACTCTCTAAATGGTCTTGATTACCAGAGAAAGTTGGCAATAAAGAAGTATAGAACCTGATATTTTCCATTTTAATAGGATTAGAATTAGGATTTAAATTTAAGTTTTCAAGTAAGTTTGCTAACTCTTCTTCTCGCTCGGGAGTAAGAGTGTTATCAAATTCGTTATCAGAATTATCTGATTCACTATTTTCTGAATCTGAATTATTAAGAGTTAATCCTAAAGAAGCCCTATTTCGCAATAAAATACTTTTTAAACTTTTGGACATTAAATAGCAATTCAGCAATAACTTACAATACAATCATGAATGAATCCATAGAGCTTGTCTTGCAGAGGTTCACGACCAAAGGTAATCCTATAAAGGCGTGGCCAAATGGTTTCTTGTCCGGGTTGTTGGTCAGCGTCGTCAGGAAGTCAGGAACGGGACTCAAGGCGTCTCTCACAGTTTCGGCAAGGACTTGTGGTTTCACCAATTCCTGGTTTGACTTTCTAGGGGTTCACGGTTCACAGCAACACAACTGGTACAGTGAGTTCACATCAACACCAACGACGAATCGCGGAAAAGTTTTTAGTTCATATAGCGCGTAAAGGCTTGAAAACCACTTTCGCACAACGAAAACCGATAAAGTACGAAATCACGCTATCCTGTTCGCAGCGCCAATTAAGTTCCACGACCAACGGAGTGACTTTTAAAAAAGTTTTATTTTTCGAAATAAAGGCCTTAACTAGTTTACAATACGTTTCTTAACTAAGGTGAACAATCAATTACGAACAGCAGCGAGCTTTGACACGAAATCAATGTTACATATTAAACACAATCAATTCTTTTTATGAAAACAAAATGTACATTCAGCATTATTAATAATAACATTAAATATAGCCTAGTTCACGGATATTTCTAGTGTATTTATAAAAGGTTTGCTGACAAACCATACAAACCATAGATATAAACAAGAAAAAATATACCTGGAATTTAAAGTACTACACACCACAGAACACAATACCTACAATTTCAAATTTTATTTTAATAATTACAAATATTAACTACTTGAGCTGAAAAGAAATTTAACAACCAGAAACAAAACAAAATCCAAAACAATCAAAAACCAAAACAAAAACAATCAAAAACATATGGCCAAATGTCAGTTTCACGATCGGTTGCCTCACGAAACCTCACGATGCTTAACGAAAACTTAAGCCGTAACGTAAGAAATGGAATTGAACCATTTCCTACGGCTTACGGCTTAAGTCTTACGGTGGCACTATGAATTGTCCCATTGATTTACATGGTGTTTATTTTTCTTAAGTCTTACGCTTAAATTTTAAGTCTTACGTTACGGAAGCTCTGAATCCAGCTTAAAGGTTTTTTGATTGTATATGGTCCAGTCAAAATTCTTTGAATAGTCCTGGTTCCCAACTAAAATTCAAGGAAAATGTTGGTTGGGTAAGAAATGGCTTCACATCTACATTTAACTTATACCTACCTCAAATATATCTGCAAGATGGGCTTCAAATGTTCCCTGGAGAGCCTCTTGTTTATTTTATTTTTTTCAAATAACCATGACATTTTAATATTTCCCTTTTTTTTTCTGACATTATTTTCGGCATCTTCAATACGAAAGAACTTTGACAATGCCGAATTTTAAAAAATGTCATTAGATTTTGCAGGTACGCAGTACGCAAAATAGTTAGGTACCGTTTATATATAGCATATTGAAAAATGCATTGAAAATTGTGTCAACATTGATTTGCCAGATAGGCCAGAAAATTTTAATACCGCGGCACTTACGAAGTTATGTAAACTACACTTAAAACTGTCTGGAATTTGACATTTACTGTCATTATTATACGAGGGTCAACCTGCCAAATTTCCATGGATAATGCTACGCCAATAATAAGTGAAAAGCATATAAAATCTGTTTTTTATTTAAAGATAAAAGTCAAAGTGACATTATGTTGGCAATACAATGTAAAATTGTCAATGCTTCCAAATTTTTTATGTATAAAAGGCTTGTGCTGCCAACATAGTTACTAAATTTTTGACTTGGGGAATTATCTTTAAAAAAAAAAACGGTCTTTACTTCCATATTCAATGTATAGAACTAAAGCCTGTATTTTGATTTCGTACTTTGCTGGCTTGTTTGGGTGTTCATTCTGCCAATAGAATGAACACCGGCCTCGGAACGACTCCAACTTTTCGTCTAGTGTAACATACTCACTGAGAGTATGGGCAGATTGACAATTATTGACAAACTTGTCAAATACTGCTCTTATAGGTGTGTGCTTGTCTACTGCTCGTCTTTCTGCCCTATTTTAGATATTATCGAACCTCCTACAGGTCAGCAAAAACATGAACCTTTTGGCAGATATGGTTGCTGAAAATATATCCATTCCTGTGCCATCATTTCCCCAAAAATCTTCCAAATTTCTGTCATTAGCTCTAAACTATACCAGCAAGATAAAGTAAACCAAAAACTGCTTTGATTTCCACTTCATTCGTCTCCTTACAATAGTATTTGTCTTTGTAATTTGCAGCTTTGTCTCCGATTTTTATTGTAGTATATTTTGCAATGTCTGTGATCATCTGATTATCAATAAATAACGACCAACAGTCGAGTGGGTTTTTAGAATCTCGTGCATTGCGCTTCACACCCGGTAAATTCTTATATTCTTATAATATTTTCAGCCCTGGTTCGAACTCTAGTATTAGAGCAATCTTTCAACCATTTTGTGCCATCCTTCCCTTGGAAATATTGACCTCTAAGTGCTTCGTTGTTATATGGTTCTGTGTTAGATCCCTCATTTCCATCCTGTTCCTCTTCCTGACTAGTTGCCTCCAGTTCATCTTCCTCATTTATATGTTCTCCCTCTTCATCAGTTGGTAAGGCTGCATTAATTTCTTGCATTATATTTTCATCATCATCAGTCTCGACTTCACTTCCCGTTCCTGATTCAATACAACCTCGTTCATCTTCATCTTCATCTAGCTCTGCCCAAAGTTGGTAAAGACGTTTCTGATCATTTTCGTATGTAGGTATTACGAGCCATTATTCTTGAAATAGTATATTATATACCTAGGTAGAGAAGTTGGTTGGCGCAGCGCCGAGGTTTATAATGCTTGAGGTATATAATGACTTTCTCTACCGAGGAATATATAGAATTTTTTTTACTACTGCTAGTAGAAAATAAAAAATTTGTTTAAAATCTGTGTTCTAATTATTTTTTGTGAACGCCCTCTTGATAGTGCTGCCCTCTATCAACAGCTTATAGAACTTGCTATGTACCTACAGAAACCTGTATTTTTTTTTTCAAATTGACGTATGAAATTGAAATGGAACCAATAGAAACATGAGAATATCCTTGCGTCATGACGTCATTTTCATTATTGACCTAGGTATTTTTTCATTATATTCATTATTAACCTAGGGAGAGAAATTCAATTTTTTCTTAGAAAAATAGATTGAATAATGTCTATTTCTCAGGTTAGTAGTAAAAAAAAATAATTAATATATCACGAATATGATCAAAATTCACAGAAATGACTTACCAGCAAAATGCTTCAAAATTGTCACGACATCGGTCAGGTGGGGTTTATTAGACCCCAGGCGAGTTTGAAACGATGCAGACTGGCCGAAATCACAATGACAACAAAACTACGCTCTGCCTCAGCTAGAGGAATACCTAAGTGGAGGCTACTAAGACGCGTGGCCGGGCAAGCGCAGAAAAACGGAAATAATGGCAACTAACATCGAAGTGGGGTCTATAAGACCCCACCTGTCCGACGCCGGGTTAGGGTACAATAGTACAATCATTTTATCAGCAACATCGGATTATGTTATGTTCAATTGAGCGAGTCGATATGTTAGGATCGAAATGATTTAATTTGCTTACTGAAATACGTTTTTTTTTTTATTCAGCTAGTGAAAATATGCAAACTATCCTATCTGCAAATAGAAGGAGAAAACTCCTTCTATTTCTATATAATTCATCTATGTCCGATGGCTATCCATTAGGTATATTATTTTATACGCTCTCTGTTTATTTTAATTATCATGATCCTTGTCCACCTAAAATTAGGCAATTCAATCCATCTGTCAGATAGGAAAATTCAATATGACGTGGCGGCCAAGCAAGTTTGTCTTGAATGTGTTTTTATGCGTATTTCAAATTATTTTGCTTAGAGTTTTGCTTGCAACTTTGATTTGGATTATTTAATAAAATATTTGTTGACTAGGTACCTAAACTAATAATTCGGGCAGAATCTAGATATTTTTTTGTGTTTTTTGGCCCATGTGTGGCCGCCACGCCATCTTGAAAGTCACGTGGTTTGAATTGCCTACATTAGGCAATTAGCCTTGAGTTGAGCAAATATTTACTCTACTTCTTCCAGATTCTGGGTATGACGTTCGTGGTGGCTATCATGTTGGAAAGGAAAAACGTTATAAGAAGAATCGGCGTCGTCCAGGAAAGAAGCAGAAGCCTAAGATGAAAGGTCGATTTCCTGAAGGCGAGAATCCACTAAATGAATTGGAACTCTGGCGCTTGTATAACTAGTTCGCTTCCAAATGCTTAATAATTTTTTAAGAGGTGCAATGAATATACGTGTTGTATGCAGCCAAGGTGTTTTATTATAAATTTAATCTACGTCGGTGTCATTATGACACATTTAGCATTGTCATTTGAATGTCATTAGGTCCTTCATAATAGCACTAGTGCGTTTAAGAATTCATAATAACACCCAAATTTTGAAATGAAAAATATACAAAAAGAAAGTTAGTTGCCAGAAGAACCTTTTCAATAATGCTGTCTCTATATTCGAAGAGACACTTTCGAACTCAGAATCACCAATAATAATATTATTTTCCACTATAAAATTGAATTTATGGCACAAAAATGGACTCCAATATTGAAGCTGCCAAAGTCAAAATTCTAAAAACCAACAAGCAGGTTCTCGACTAGTACGGGCACCTGTTAAATTTCAAATTTTAATTTGAAAAGTTTTTGCTATTTCAAGGCAAATCAAATCTATTTGGACCATTGTAGATTAAATTTTGAATGATACACGTTCGATATGAACTTTATTAATGAAACTTGTGTAACTAAACCACTCGGCTAACGCCTCGTGGTTTAACGTTACACGCGTTTCATTATGGCGTTCATATCGAACTTGTATCATTAATAACTATTATATTATCAAATTGTCCAGGTATCCATAATAAAACTAGGCTCATATCATTGATTTATCAGAATGATCTCGGACTAAAATTCTCTCCTCAGCAGGTGATATTTGCTGGTCGCCTAATCGAAACAGCGTCGTGCCGATTTATTCCACTTTCCACTCCATTTGAAAATTTACATGTTCACTAACCCACTACTTCCAACCATTTTTGTTCCCTCTCAAAATTTGTTATGGATTTAACAGCTAAATCAACCTTCGTCAATAGATCCTCAAAAGACGTCGTTAACGTCTCTTTCCATAATAAGGATAGAGGCATAATGGTCATCATAGCTTTTGCAGGATGTAAAAACTGTGCGGGCGTGTGATTTTCGCGAAGTCGAAATCTTTTTCTGAGCCTCGTTTGCAGAAAAAAAAGGTACCTGAAGAGGCTCTACTGGAAAAAAAAGGGTTGAAGCATTCAAATTATGCGAACTAATAATGCTGTCAGTCTCAAGCACCTATTATTTCGCGTACTGGATACATTAATAACTAATTGTTGCAGTGAGATCTTTTTTTGCTATTTTTATAGTGAACAAAAATGTTTTACTGCAGGTCACTCTCTTTTCCAATCTTAATAGGTGGATCTTGATCAGATTCTCTTAAGGTAAACCGATTCATTACTGCAGAAAGCTGCTTTGAATTTTTTTTCTTTTTCATGGTCTCTTACTTTTTTGAATAAAATGCGCTTTCCAACAGGGAGATCTCCGTTTTTAAGAATATTTTCTTATCTTTTCCATCTGCTCCACATTCGAATCCACATTGCTCCAGTTTCAGACAACAGTAAACAAGTAAACAATGGTACCAACTATCGCCTAACCGAGGATTTGTTAATTCCACCTACAGTGGATGCAGAAATAATCCTCAGTTAATCCGAGGTTAAAATTAACACCGGGTTAGTTAACCCCAGAGTTACTCGCAATTGAGAAACCGCCCCTTAATTAGGTGTATTCAAGACAGTGCAAATAGACTGGTGTTAATCACGATTTCTGAAGTGAAAATATACATAGCGTATTTAGGTTATATTATTAATATTATTATTATTGTGTTTTCCCACTATAAGTATTATAAACTCGTTAATTTTTTGATCCAAGACTTTGAATAAACTGGTCTGCCTGAAAAATATCCACGCTGAATATGTGTGATATCATATCACCCCGATTTTTAGGAATTGTAACAACTGATGAATAGTTATTAGATAATTATTCTCAACATTAACCCTTTGCGCCCAGTTTTCAATTACAAACTGGGTTTAATGTTCGTAAGCAACCACAATCGAATGAAAAGTTATGGGTACTTTCAACACTTTCCGCCATCCCGACTTTTATCACTTTTTTAATTTTTTTAGATTTCATGACATCCCTGTGATATAAGCTTTATTTCAAGACTACATTTTTTCAAATCGGACAAAAATTTAAAAAGTTACGGGCAAATAAAATCCAGGGCCACCTTTTTGGTAACACTATTTCTCAGAATAGGGCAGGATTTCTGAAGGAATACGCAAGCTTAGCCTCCCTGTATAGTTAACTAGGCTTATCTAGACTATTTATTTGCAATTTGCGGGCGCGTCAACATCGATAATTAAAAGGCATGTTTTATGATTTTCGGACCCACTTTACTGGGTAACCCTGTATAGTTAGAGATTTGGTGCAATGATGAAAAATGCTAATTTTTGCTAGTACTACAACATATCAACTTTTTTTAAAAATCGACCAGTCCCCGAAAACCCATAATATGTGTGCGATGTCCTTTAAGGTATGTACTTGGTTTCTGTGATAGTATTTTTAAAATTTTTAGAACCAAATATGTTAGAGACGGCTCAATCAAATATAGACAAACTATATACCTAGTTTTGGAATCGGGAAATTGTGATTTTCAAGAATATAGACCCAAATATAGGACATCCTATTTGAAAAAAACTGAAAGCATGCAACATTTCACATTTACTGACATTCAATTTTTGTTTCTAACCATGGATTCTAAAAATTTAGCCAATACTGTACAACTTTTGTATTTACACCTTTCATCTACTTGTAAAGGTGAAGCCTGTAGGTGGGGTTTTAATATATAAAAAAACACCCTGTACTTGAACCATAACTTATTACATAAAGTCAGAATTTGTAGGATTATCCACTTTTTGTCAATTTATCTTTCAACGGGAATTAGTAATGTTACTTCACCAAACTAGTAACATAATGTGACAAGTTATTCAAGTACAAACGAGTGGATTGTTGCGGAATTTATGGATGGACCTTTGCAGGACGAGCGCAGCGAGTTCCGCAGTCATCTATTCATCAATATGTTGTTTAATTACGATACTAAACTGACTCACTCAAATGTGCGTTATTTTCATTGGTTTAAAAATTACACGTTTCAGGTGAATGTCTTACTTGAAAAGTTCAACAGTATATTAGTGATTAGATGACTGCGGAACTCGCTGCGCTCGTCCCGCAGAGGTCTACCCATAAGTTCCGCAACAATCCACTTATTTGTACTTGAACAATAACTTATTATATACAGTGAGAATTTGTAAGATTATCCACTCTTTGTCAATTGGCCTTTTAATAGGAATTAGTAATGTTACTTTACCAAACTAGTAATATATTGTGACAAGTTATTCAAGTACAAACGAGTGGATTGTTGCGGAACTTATGGGTGGAGCCAGTCATCTATTCACCAATATCTTGTTCAAGTACAATACTAACCTGATTCACTCAGTTGAGAATTTTTCTCATTAGTTCAAAAACCACACGTTTAAGGTAAGTGTCTTATTTGATCAGTTCAATAGTATATTGGTGAGTAGATGACTGCGGAACTCGCTGCGCTCGTCCCCATAGCCGGATTAAGCTTTCATGGGGCCCGGGGCTAGTGAAATTTTAGGGGGCCCTTCATAAATTAAGTGCAATAAATATACAAGGTGTCCCACGACGTTTTTCCCAGGTAATAACTTCGGAAGGCATCATCCAATATAATTGAAATTTTGAGGATGTGGGTAACTTTTTATGCCGCTTCTACCATCGTTATCCAATTTCACCACTTTTGCTTCAATTTCGGTCAAGTGACGTCAACCTTCGAATCTTAAATATAACTCATGGTAGATTATGGCATTTTACGTTAGAAAATTAAATTACAAAATCGTCAATGCTATGTTTGTCAAGGCTTTGTTAAAGAAAAGGATAAAATTTTATATAGTGGTACATACGATGATACGTTCCGAAATTATCATTTGGGAAAAACCGCGTGGGGTAGCCTTGTATATATAAAAAAAAAACTATATTCCTGATATAATAGTCTGACACTGCTATACCTATTATCTATTCACAATCCGATGTCCAAAGGTAAAGGTAAAATGTATCACCTTTCAGTGCTATTTAATGAGGAAAGGTGATAAATTTACCTCCACCTTTGGACTACGGATTGTAAATAGAGGATATACATGTTTTACAAAATTATGTCAGAATATTTTTTAGTACTCACTTTACGCACTATTCAGAAGACGTAAAATTACACTTCACGCACTAGTGCGTAAAGTAATTCACTTCACACACTGGTGCGTAAAGTAATGTCAATGACAGATGTTGACACTGTCACTAGTATTTTTCTGGTAAATTACTTTACGCACTAGTGCGTAAAGTGAAAATACTTCACGCACTAGTTCGAAAAGTATTTGTCTAAATCTATTTTTTCACACATATTTGATTGGTAGTAGAAAAATTTTTGTATGCAATACATGCGTAAAGTACCTTTTTTCACTCATGTGATTGTCGCACTCGCCTTCGGCCCGTGCGTCAAAATTCACATTCGTGAAAAAAGGTTCACTTTACACACTTGTTGCATAAATAACTATTTTCTACTACCGTGCGTGAAGTACTCACTTTACGCACTATTCAGAAGACGTAGAATTTCTCTTCACGCACTAGTGCGTAAAATATGTAGTTCACTTCACACACTAGTGCATAAAGTAATGTCAATGACAGATGATGACTATTTTTCTGGTAAATTACTTCACGCACGCGTGAAGAATTTGTCTAAATTTATTTTTTTTACACATATTTGATTGGTAGTAGAAAAAATGTTGTGTGCAATACGTGCATAAAGCACCTTTTTTCACTCATATCATTGTCGCACTCGCCTTTGGCTCGTGCGTCAAAATTCACATTCGTGAAAAAGGGTTCACTTTACACACTTATTGCATAAATAACTATTTTTTATAGATAACTTAAGTTTATCTAACAAATTCTTGTATGACATCAGTAAATTCTAATTCCTTCAGAATGTCTCTTTCTATGCACATTAATGTTAATGAAGACAGGCGTTCCTTGTGCATTGTTCTATATTTATTTTTATTTGCAATCATATATGTAATCTTGTCATTACTGACTTTTTAAGAATTTGGAAGTGACACTTTACCTGTGTCACTTCCCTCTTCGATTTCCCTCACCGATTTCCCTATTAGGCAATTCAAACCACGTAACATTCAAGATAGCGTGGCGGCCACACATGTGCCGAAAAACACAAAAAAATATCTAGTTTCTGCCCGAATTAATAGTTTAGGTACCTAGTCAACAAATATTTTATTAAATAATGAAAATCAAAGTTGTAAGCAAAACTGTATGCAAAATAATTTAAAATACGCATAAAATAGTACATTATATACCTAGGTAGAGAAGTTGGTCATTATATACCGAGCGCTTTTATAAACTGAGGCGCGTAGCGCCGAGGTTTATAATGCGTAAGGTATATAATGACTTTCTCTACCGTGGAATATATAGAATTTTTTTAACTACTGCTCTAGTAGAAAATAAAAAATAAGTTTGAAATCTGTGCTCAAATTATTTTTTCTAGTTGGAAGTGCTGCCCTCTATCCACATCTATGGTAATTTCCTATGATACATACAGGAACCTGTTTTTTTGATTAAATTGACAGTTTGAAATTGAAATTAAACCAATAGAAACCTGTAACGTTATGACAATATCCTTGCGTCATGACGTCATTTTCATTATTGACCTAGGTTTTTTTTCATTATTTTCATTATTAACCTAGGGAGAGAAATTAAAGTTTTTCCGAGAAAAATAGATTGAATAATGACTACTTCTCAGGTTAGTAGTAAAAAAACATATTTAAAACAAACTTGCTTGGCCGCCACGGCACATTGAATTTTCCTTTTTGACAGATGGATTGAATTGCCTAATTCGACTTCCCTCACCGATTTCCCTCACTCTAATTCATTTACCTTTGCTGGCAACAATGAGAACATGTCAGGTAAAAACGTCAAAGCACATTTTGGCATGTTTGTTTTATTTTTTTATCCCATTTTGACGTTTAAAAATGACAGTATTGAACGCATAATAGCAAAGGTAAATAGACGTTTATCACCTGAGTGATTTAAAATATTTTTAACTCACTCTCGATCTTTTAAGTCACTCTACCAGTATAGAATCTGCTACAAATACAAACAAACAACTGGTTATACCCTAGCAACAACCAATTTCAATTTTAGACCTTTCATGTGCTACTAAATGAATATTTTTTTTAAAATTTGATTCTTATTAATTTAGATGTCTATCAAAATAGGATAAAATTTTGTATACATCACGTGAGTTAAAATGTTTATTCATTCGAAGAAAATTAACCCACTCGCTAGGGCTCGTGGGTTAAACTTTCTTCTCATGAATAAACATTCATTTAACTCACTTGGTGTATAAATAACTATTAATATCAAAAAAACTGATTGACAAATCATAATTAATTGTGTGCTTGCAAATAATAGTTATGTATACACCAAGTGAGTTAAATGAATGTTTATTCATGAGAAGAAAGTTTAACCCACGAGCCCTAGCGAGTGGGTTAATTTTCTTCGAATGAATAAACATTTTAACTCACGTGATTTATACAAAATTTTATGCCATTTTGATGGACATTTAAAAAGTAAGGAATCAAATTATAAAAAGAATTCATTTAGTAGTTATGAAAGCGCTAATTATTGAAATTGGTGGTTGCTAAGGTATAACTAGTTGTTTGTTTGTATTTGTAGCAGATTTTTATACTGGCAGAGTGACTTAAAAGACCGAGAGTGAGTTAAAAATATTTTAAGTCACTCAGGTGATAAACGTCTACTTACCTTTGTCATTATGCGTTCAATAATGTCATTTTTAAACATCAAAATGGGATAAAATAGTATACAAACCTCGGAGGAAAGTTTTCATTTCTGTCTCGAGATTAATAGTCAATCTCGAAGCTTCGCGTCTCGATTGACTATATAAATCTCTCGACAGTAATGAAACACTTTCCTACTCGGTATGTAATATACTATTAATTTAATAAATTTTGCGAAACATGACGCGAAAGACTAGCGCATTTAATATTTATTGTTAGCCCGCGGGCCCTTGACCAGCCTCAATTTCGAAAGTAGGGCCCCTCCGGGGCCCTACAGGACTGCGGGGCCCCGTTAGCCCCCCCTTAATCCTGGCATGCTCGTCCCGCAGAGGTCCACCCATAAGTTTTACAATAATCCACTTATTTGTACAGGTTTTTTTTTTATACATTGACACCCCACCTACAGCCTTTACCTACACAGATAGAAGAAAGGTGTTGTAGCGCTACTTTGGTTTTCCGGTGAGAAAGCGGTTGATTTCGGAATTTTCGGAAAACTCGGGCGCCACCCTTAGGATTTATGTGGTTAAGGGCCCATGTGCTCTAGGTAGCTTTTAAACAGTTGGAGACGGAAAAACCAGAGGTCAATATGCGCATTTTCCCCAAAATGAAAAACACAGAAAGGTAACTAACGAATTAAGTTTGTTACGTCAAAAATAATAGATGCAATACGTAATGGAAAATGATTAAAAGATAATAGAGAGATATCGGTAAAACAGATAGCGCGTATGGACGGTAATAACGTCAGGAGTTATTTTTTTAAAGTAAAGCGGTATCATACTTTCAAATTAGAGTTATCGGTAAACAGTTTAACGTAAAATTTGCCTGTTCGCATACGTTATTTTATAACCATAGCCTAACTTGTACCTTGCTGTGATTTGATTTGTGTTGTCTGTTGTTCATGGTCAGGGACAGAGGATTTGCTTTTTTACCATTTTTTGAACAATCCATATTCACTTGAACACAACAAAAATAATAAAATAAACAATAAACATAACATAACCTATTATTCGACGGCGTTATTTTTAGACGTTATTCGAAATAGCGCTTAACGTAAATGCTGGGTAAATTACGTTATGCGGTAACGTTATTTTAGTACGTAGTGTTAAAAATCGAATCGCGCATAGATTTAATGTCAAAATAACGTAGGCGCTAATACTGCATGACACTATTTGGGTTACCGATATCTCTCTAATAATTAATGAACTGACGGAATAACGAAAAGAGAGAGAGAGCGAGTGTGTAAACGAATACTAGCGTGCCTTTTAGGTTATGCGGCGGTAGACGCGAAAGCTTATACGGAACGGTTACGCGGGACGGTAACGGTACGCGGCGGTGAAAAGCTCTACAGGTCCACTCTCGGGAAATCCAGCTCCTTCAGCCGTCAGTGCCCGTGATTTGGCCTTTCAGGCTATCGGTGCGAGGTGCATGACGTATCTTAGTATACAAAGGCATAAGGACAGAGAGAGCCACCCTATAAACGGTCCAGCTCGTAACCCCCTCACGTCCGTCACAGAAAGAATAGGACCACCCTGTAAACGGTCCAGCACGTAACCCCATTCAATCCGTGTATCCCCCTGTATAGCAAGAGCATCATGCACGTGCACGAAAGAAACAAGAAGCGATCTGTGTGAAGTGAGGAATTCTCAATATACATTGATATAAGGACAACGGGTGCCACCCTGTAAACGGTCCAGCACGTAACCCCCATTGTCCGTCACAGACAGAATAGGGCCAAAGTCCCATTCAGTCCGTGTACATCACTGTATAAAAAGTAGTCCCACTCACCCAGATCGTACGATTTACTGAAGCGTCGCGACGGCACTGAAGACGTCGGAGCGGAATCCAAGCCGGCGCTCACCTCGGTGGTTGGTGGTCGGTGGTCTAGGCGCTGGTGGTCTGGGCTGCTGGTACCTGAAACAGAAGAAGAAGAGTGTCCGTTTGTGGACGCGCTCCTCCTTTTATAATCGGTCGTCGGGCATCAAAGGTGGACTTGTGAAACTTGCGTCTATATCTCAACGTGACTCCTTCAGTATGCGCGTGCGCCTACTTACCATAGAAGATTTTTAGGTTAGGTTTTTTTGTTTTGTTTTGATTTTGATCTTGTACGTTGTTACCTAAATTCCCTAATTTTGTTTCTACTGACTCTGGAATTTCTATCCACCCCGTTTAGGATAATTTTTTACTTAGCAAAAAATTAGCGCAAGAAACTCAATCTAGCCCTTAACTATTTATATCTGTAATAAATAAAGCACAAAGGTACCTATGTATTTGGGTGAAAAATTTATTTTGACACAGAAAAAATCAAAATGCACATAAAATCTAAAAGAAAGTATCTATAGTCCCCGCCACAGATAATCGAGGTTCCTTCAATAAATGATTTCTCTGTCGGCGATGCCCGGATAAGCAAAAACTGTTGCAAAAACTCTACACATAAAGAATTGAGAATAAATTTAGTCAAGAGCATCAATTTTTTGATTTTGTTTATCCGGGCATCGCCGACAAAGAAATCATTTTTTCTAGGAAATATTGTTTTTTTTTCCTTCCAGCCACCAACGAATCATGCATATTTTTGGTATGTCTGCTTAAATTGCCCTGATTTGAAAATGTTTTGGAACACCAAGTACAGACATATTATTATACATATCTACAAAATTTGGATACATCTTCACTTCTGGACTTACTTCTCATTAGACTTACTCAATCACTTTTACTTATCTATAAGCCCTTTTTAATGTTTTCACTGTTTCCCTCCATCACGATACGAATCAACAGATATGTAACTACAAAAATTACCCTAAACGGAGTGAATAGAAACTTTAGGGTCAGTAGAAACAATGTTACGTTACGAAACAAGTACAAGTTCAAAATCAAAACAAAACAGGAAAACCTAACCTTAAAATCTTCTGTGGAAAGTACGCGCACGCGCATACTGAAGGAGTCACGTTGAGAAATAGACGCAAGTTCAAAGGTGGGAATCGCAGTGGGAAATCCGAGACCCTGCGATGCGGGACGAATGCGTGAAGCGTTCGGTGTTCGGTTCTATTGGATCGTAGGGTTTTCAAACAAGGTCACGAGTTTTATTTAAATAAATTATCATGTAGAATTAATCCGGTCGAAGTAATTAATTCAGAACCGCGGTAGCACTCATTAAAATACCCGGAAAATTATGTAAGTTCGTTACAGTGTAAATACAAAAGTTGTACAGTTTTGGCTGAATTTTCAGAAACCATGGTCAGAAACAAAATTTGAATGTCAGAAATGTGAAATTTTGCATGCTTCCAGCTTTTTTCAAATGGGATGCCCTATATTTCATTCTATATTCTTGAAGAGCACAATGCCCCGATCTATACTTGATTAAGCAATCACTCATATATTTGGCTCCAAAAATTGTAAAAATACTATCCTACTACTGATTCTGTGAACCATTGTACCTGTACAGGTGAAAGCTGCAAGTAAAATTTGAGGTACATACTTGGTTTCTCTGATAGTATTTTCAAAACTTTTGGAACCAAATATGTTGGTGACGGCTCAACCAAATATAGACAAACTATATAGTTTTGGAATCGGGAAATTATGTTCTTCAAGAATATAGAACCAAATACATAAGCGCATCCAATGACATCAAAACACAGATAGACCGAACAATAAACAAAATTTTCGTATGACAACATCTCTCTGTCTCTTTTGGGTCTTTGTGCTATCCCCACCACTGAGAATGCCAAATTTTGTCTTGAATCCATAAATAATATATTTTTCTCCTCTAATTAACATTTTCAATTTTATTTCGCAACAGCAGATTATAGCAAAACACCGCCCAGAAGCGGCTTGTTGAATGGCAAGCAGGTGTTGATTGTAGTAGCTAGCTATCTTTATTGCAAACAGGGATTATTCATTAGCGTTAAACAAGAAACGACTAACACGATATTGGTACTCCCAGAATAAAGGGCTCGTATCGAATATTTTCAATTTATTTGTCAATTTGTTATTTTATTTATTCATCCAATTAAATTTCGAGATATATTCACGTGTGGGCGGAGTTTTTTACACCATTTTGAGCAATGATGTCTCCCTACCCCGACCCCGCGAGCAACTCACCTCCCCTGGCCCATGGGTGGTCTTGTCAACACAACAAATAATAGTTTATGAATGGGATGATCCGTCTATCTGTGTTTTGATGTCATTGAGCGCATCCCATTTGAAAAAAGCTGAAAGCATGCAATATTCCACATTTCTGACATTCAATTTTTGTTTTTGACCATGGATTTTAAAAATTTAGCCAATACAACTTTTGTATTTACACCTTTCATCTACCTATAAAAGTAAAGGCTGTAGGTGGAATGTCAATCTGAATATAAAATCGAGATGTTAGTTCAAGGTTGTCACCGCTTTAATTATGCAAATAAGGCAATCGGAATATAAAATCGATATGTTTATGTTAGTTCAAGGTTGTTACCGCTTTTGCATACATTGAGTGCCGACTCATAGATAGGCAATTACTTATACATAATAGAAGTCGGGTAAGTGTTTGGAAGAAGTCCGGAGAGGTCAGGAAAGGGCTGGATAAGGTCGGGAGAAATCTAGACAAGTCTGGATAAAGTCTGGATAAGGCTGGAAAAAGTTTAGCTAAGTCTGGAAAAGTTTGGATAAGTTTGGATAAAGTCTGGAAAAGCCAGAAAATTTCTGGAAACGTCTGGAAAAGGCTCTATTAGGTCTGGAGAAATCTAGACAAGTCTGGATAAAGTCTGGAAAAATCTACCCAAGTCTGGATAAAGTCTGGAAAAGCCTGGAAATTTCTGGAAACGTCGGAAAAAAGCTGGATAAGGTCTGGGAAATTCAGACAAGTCTGGATAAGTTCTGGAAAAGTGTATTTGAAGTCGGGAAAGTGTTTGGGAGAAGTCCGGAGAGGTCAAAGGGCTGGATAAGGTCTGGAGAAATCTAGATAAGTCTGGATAAAGTCTGGATAAAGTCTTGCTAAGTCTGGAAAAGTCTGGATAAGTTTGGATAAAGTCTGGGAAAGAGCCAGAAAATTTCTAGAAACGTCTGGAAAAGGCTCTATTAGGTCTGAAGAAATCTAGACAAGTCTGGATAAAGTCTGGAAAAATCTAGCTAAGCCTAGAAAAATCTGGATACAGTCTGGAAAAGCCTGGAAATTTCTGGAAACGTCTGGAAAAGGCTTAATAAGGTCTAGAGACATTCAGACAAGTTTGGATAAAGTCTGGAAAAGAGCCAGAAAATTTCTGGAAACGTCTGGAAAAGGCTCTATTAGGTCTGGAGAAATCTAGACAAGTCTGGATAAAGTCTGGAAAAATCTAGCCAAGTCTAGAAAAGTCTGGATAAAGTCTGGAAAAGCCTGGAAATTTCTGGTATCGTCTGGAAAAGGCTTGATAAGGTCTGGAGAAATTCAGACAAGTCTGGATAAAGTCTGGAAAAGTGTATTTGAAGTCGGGAAAGTGTTTGGGAGAAGTCCGGAGAGGTCAGAAAAGGGCTGGATAAGGTCTGGAGAAATCTAGACAAGTCTGGATAAAGTCTAGCTAAATCTGGAAAAGTCTGGATAAGTTTGGATACAGTCTGGAAAAGCCAGAAAATTTCTGGAAACGTCTGGAAAAGGCTCTATTAGGTCTGGAGAAATCTAGACAAGTCTGGATAAAGTCTGGAAAAATCCAGCCAAGTCTAGAAAAGTCTGGATAAAGTCTGGGAAAGTCTGGAAATGTCTGGAAACCTCTGGAAAAGGCTTGACAAGGTCTGGAGAAAATTTTGACAAGTCTGCATAAAGTCTAGCTAAGTCTGGAAAAATCTGGATAAAGTCTGGAAATTTCTGGAAACGTCTGGAAAACGCATGGAAATTTCTGGATTGGGTCGGAAAAAATTCTGGAAAATCTGGAAAGGGTTGAATTTTAGCGGATCTCAAAGCTCACAATAATCACAAGCATTAGCGTTGAAGTTTGCTTCGGCATTTTCAATGTTCTCCTCGGTTGCATCTTTGTGAAGGACTGTGAATTTGTTACTTATGTGACAATTCTCTGACAATATGCCTATTAGCTGTGCTATTAGATATTGCTCTGTAGATGGTTGTTTTTCAAAGCAAGGAAGTGGTTTAATATTTTTTCTAGGTCCAATAGAAGAATCTAGGTATGTATAGGGTTTTCCAATAGTAACGCTCGATGTTTGACAATAGCCCATGAAAAACTCGATAGTCACACAGGTGCTATCTTTGGCAGCCGTATTCAATTAGTCTCTGCATTTTATTATGGAGCGCTACACGATTGAGCAACGCGTCGGAATTGTTAAAAATTATTATCATTATCAAAACCAATGTTCTATTCGGAAAACGTTTCGTGCACTCCGTGCAATTTATGATGTCAACGATCGTCCTTCAGAATCCACAATTGGCCGACCTAACGTCACTGGATTTTTTTCTCTGGGCATTCTAAAATCCAAAGTCTATGTTGACAAATCTCGAACGGTTGCCGCCTTAAAGGCCAATATTAAGCACTTATTGCTGAAATTGAGCCATTTTTATGCGATAACGAACACTAAATGATTCTAACGACAATCTAAAATTGTCGGAGAAATGTATTGATAATTCGGATATTGTTGAAAACATCTATGAGAAGTAAAGTCCGTCGATTTTAATCTAATACTCGAAAGGAATGTGAGCTGGTGGCACCCTACATTTGAACGCCAATGGTCACCTAAGGTCACCCCTGGTTTTCGCTTCACCCCCTCGCTCCTCATACGAAAAGTCGACGAACAATACTAAAAGAAGGAAGATTCAGGGACTTGACCAAATCTGCAATACTTTCTGCAAGAAATGTTGATGTCGAAGAAATAAACGAATAAGTTGTCGAACTGTTGGACGTCAAGACCGAAAAACTCTACACCAGTATAGATAGTGTCAAGAACTGTGATAATAGTGATCTAAATGATGCTATTCTTCCAAAATATTTAAATTCGCTTAATCCGCCGAATTCCCGCTCCATGATTTACGATTGAAAACGAATTCTATTGTATGCTTATTAGAAATCTAAGCATCAGTGCAGGCCTTTGCAATGGCACAAGGCCTTTAGTTCTGGAACTTGGGGATAATCTGTTACGCTGTGAGATATTGACTGTAGATAAACAGGGAGAAATAGTGTTCATAAATCGAATAACACTCTACTGCGAAAACGTCTACCCCTTTACGTTCAAACAAAGACAATTTTAAAATAAAATTAGCCTTTGCAATGAGTTACGATTAACAAATCTCAAGGACAAACATTTGATAGGATAGTAATTGATCTCCAGAAAGGATGTATTAGTCACGGACAACTTTATGTGGCGCTTTTCAGAGTTCGTTCGTGGGACTCATTCAAACTTTATTCAGGGAAACAAAGAGGCAATAGTGTTGTCAAAAACCATGTTTTTAAAGAATTGTTTTTTTGATAATTTAATTTTGAAATTTCGCAGTCATAGGTGATTTCAGAAGATCTTTACAACTTATTTACAAGATATTTGAAGATCACAAGACAAAAACCTGAACAGGATAAACATAAATGATTGAAAATAACGAAGAACGACATGAAGACTTAGCACTCTTTAAACTTTGGATTCTTACGAGTTCCATAAAATAGAATAAGTTCCACTGGACATATGCACACCGTATATTCAAAAAATAAGATTGATTTAAAGTCATTACGATGTACCGCAAAAGTAATAATTCACCAACTACTTTGATCACATTTAAAATTTATGTCTACCACGTAGGTACAAACAAAAAATGTAAGTTGAATAATTGAGCAATTGAATTTAAAATCTTTTAAAAATTTTTTTTTTTCGATTGTTTGCAGTAAAATGTTGATCGAGTAGACTTCAATAACTGGCCTAATAAAAAAAAAGGAACTTCATGAAAATGTAAAAAAAAAATTAAGACTCGATATCTCGTATTATACCACAGCACATAAATAGTTACTAACTCGGTTTATAATAACACCTTGATTATGGTTATGATTATTCTGTTTTAAATAAACCACTTCGAATAATGTATACCTACACCTACGAGTTCCATAAAACAGAATGAGATAAGTAGACATACGCACACCGTACATTCAAGAAATGTGATCGATTTAAAATCATTATGATATACCATACAAAAATAATTAGTCACCAACTCCATCCATCGCATTTGAAATTTCTTCACTAGAATAACATCTATACAACTTATCTCACTGTTACATTTAATGTATAATGTACATTTAAATCAAAAATTATGCTGTTTTTTGTACAACACCTACCTAATAAATATTTTCCATTTTATAATTATTTTGATGGACTTGATTTAAAAAAAAAGCGCGCGAAGCGCGCTCATGACCTAGTCTGACTATAAAATCGAGATGTTAGTTCAAGGTTGTCACCGCTTTAATTATGCAAATGAGGCTGTGAATCTGAATATAAAATCGATATGTTATTTATGTTAGTTAGTTCAAGGTTGTCACCGCTTTTGCATACATTAAGTGCTGACTCATAGATAGGCAATTACTTATACATAATTGAAGTCGGGTAAGTGTTTGGAAGAAGTCCGGAGAGGTCAGGAAAGGGCTGGATAAGGTCTGGAGAAATCTAGACAAGTCTGGATAAAGTCTGGACAAGGCTGGATAAAGTCTAGCCAAGTCTGGAAAAGTTTGGATAAGCTTGGATAAAGTCTGGAAAAGCCAGAAAATTTCTGGAAACGTCTGGAAAAGGCTCTATTAGGTCTGGAGAAATCTAGACAAGTCTGGATAAAGTCTGGAAAAATCTACCCAAGTCTGGATAAAGTCTGGAAATTTCTGGAAACGTCGGAAAAAGGCTGGATAAGGTCTGAAGAAGTTCAGACAAGTCTGGATAAGGTCTGGAAAAGTGTATTTGAAGTCGGGAAAGTGTTTGGAAGAAGTCCGGAGAGGTCAAAGGGCTGGATAAGGTCTGGAGAAATCTAAGACAAGTCTGGATAAGTCTGGATAAAGTCTAGCTAAGCCTGGAAAAGTCTGGATAAGTTTGGATAAGTCTGGAAAAGAGCCAGAAAATTTCTGGAGACGTCTGGAAAAGGCTCTATTAGGTCTGGAGAAATCTAGACAAGTCTGGATAAAGTCTGGAAAAATCTAGCTAAGTCTAGAAAAGTCTGGATAAAATCTGGAAAAGCCTGGAAATTTCTGGAAACGTCTGGAAAAGGCTTAATAAGGTCTGGAGAAATTCAGACAAGTCTGGATAAGTCTGGATAAAGTCTAGCTAAGTCTGGAAAAGTCTGGATAAGTTTGGATAAAGTCTGGAAAAAAGCCAGAAAATGTCTGGAAACGTCTGGAAAAGGCTCTATTAAGTCTGGAGAAATCTAGACAAGTCTGGATAAAGTCTGGAAAAATCTAGCTAAGTCTAGAAAAGTCTGGAAAAGCCTGGAAATTTCTGGTAACGTCTAGAAAAGGCTTGATAAGGTCTGGAGTAATTCAGACAAGTCTGGATAAAGTCTGAAAAAGTGTATTTGAAGTAGGGAAAGTGTTTGGAAGAAGTCCGGAGAGGTCAGGGAAAGGGCTGGATAAGGTCTGGAGAAATCTAGACAAGTCTGGATAAAGCCCAGCTAAATCTGGAAAAGTCTGGATAAGTTTGGATACAGTCTTGAAAAGCCAGAAAATTTCTGGGAAACGTCTGGAAAAGGCTCTATTAGGTCTGGAGAAATCTAGACAAGTCTGGATAAAGTCTGAAAAATCCAGCTAAGTCTAGAAAAGTCTGGATAAAGTGTGGGAAAGTCTGGAAATTTCTGGAAACCTCTGGAAAAGGCTTGATAAGGTCTGGAGAAATTTAGACAAGTCTGAATAAACTCTAGCTAAGTCTAGAAAAATCTGGATAAAGTCTGGAAATTTCTGGAAACGTCTGGAAAACGCATGAAAATTTCTGGATTGGGTCGGAAAAATTCTGGAAAATCTGGAAAGGGTTGAATTTTAGCGGATCTCAAAGCTCACAATAATCACAAGCATTAGCGTTGAAGTTTGCTTCGGCATTTTCAATGTTCTCCTCGGTTGCATCTTTGTGAAGGACTGTGAATTTTTTATTTATGTGACAATTCTCTGACAATATGCCTATTAGCTGTGCTATTAGATATTTCTCTGTAGATGGTTGTTTCTCAGAGCAAGGAAGTGGTTTAATATTTTTTCGAGTTCCAATAGAAGAATCTAGGTATGTATAGGGTTTTCCAATAGTAACGCTCGATGTTTGACAATAGCCCATGAAAAATTCGATAGTCACACAGGTGCTATCTTTGGCAGTCGTATTCAATTAGTCTCTGCATTTTATTATGGAGCGCTACACGATTGAGCAACGCGTCGGAATTGTTAAAAATTATTATCATTATCAAAACCAATGTTCTATTCGGAAAACGTTTCGTGCACTCCGTGCAATTTATGATGTCAACGATCGTCCTTCAGAATCCACAATTGGCCGACCTAACGTCACTGGATTTTTTTCTCTGGGCATTCTAAAATCCAAAGTCTATGTTGACAAATCTCGAACGGTTGCCGCCTTAAAGGCCAATATTAAGCACTTATTGCTGAAATTGAGCCATTTTTATGCGATAACGAACACTAAATGATTCTAACGACAATCTAAAATTGTCGGAGAAATGTATTGATAATTCGGATATTGTTGAAAACATCTATGAGAAGTAAAGTCCGTCGATTTTAATCTAATACTCGAAAGGAATGTGAGCTGGTGGCACCCTACATTTGAACGCCAATGGTCACCTAAGGTCACCCCTGGTTTTCGCTTCACCCCCTCGCTCCTCATACGAAAAGTCGACGAACAATACTAAAAGAAGGAAGATTCAGGGACTTGACCAAATCTGCAATACTTTCTGCAAGAAATGTTGATGTCGAAGAAATAAACGAATAAGTTGTCGAACTGTTGGACGTCAAGACCGAAAAACTCTACACCAGTATAGATAGTGTCAAGAACTGTGATAATAGTGATCTAAATGATGCTATTCTTCCAAAATATTTAAATTCGCTTAATCCGCCGAATTCCCGCTCCATGATTTACGATTGAAAACGAATTCTATTGTATGCCTATTAGAAATCTAAGCATCAGTGCAGGCCTTTGCAATGGCACAAGGCCTTTAGTTCTGGAACTTGGGGATAATCTGTTACGCTGTGAGATATTGACTGTAGATAAACAGGGAGAAATAGTGTTCATAAATCGAATAACACTCTACTGCGAAAACGTCTACCCCTTTACGTTCAAACAAAGACAATTTTAAAATAAAATTAGCCTTTGCAATGAGTTACGATTAACAAATCTCAAGGACAAACATTTGATAGGATAGTAATTGATCTCCAGAAAGGATGTATTAGTCACGGACAACTTTATGTGGCGCTTTTCAGAGTTCGTTCGTGGGACTCATTCAAACTTTATTCAGGGAAACAAAGAGGCAATAGTGTTGTCAAAAACCATGTTTTTAAAGAATTGTTTTTTTGATAATTTAATTTTGAAATTTCGCAGTCATAGGTGATTTCAGAAGATCTTTACAACTTATTTACAAGATATTTGAAGATCACAAGACAAAAACCTGAACAGGATAAACATAAATGATTGAAAATAACGAAGAACGACATGAAGACTTAGCACTCTTTAAACTTTGGATTCTTACGAGTTCCATAAAATAGAATAAGTTCCACTGGACATATGCACACCGTATATTCAAAAAATAAGATTGATTTAAAGTCATTACGATGTACGCAAAAGTAATAATTCACCAACTACTTTGATCACATTTAAAATTTATGTCTACCACGTAGGTACAAACAAAAAATGTAAGTTGAATAATTGAGCAATTGAATTTAAAATCTTTTAAAAAATTTTTTTTTTCGATTGTTTGCAGTAAAATGTTGATCGAGTAGACTTCAATAACTGGCCTAATAAAAAAAAAGGAACTTCATGAAAATGTAAAAAAAAAATTAAGACTCGATATCTCGTATTATACCACAGCACATAAATAGTTACTAACTCGGTTTATAATAACACCTTGATTATGGTTATGATTATTCTGTTTTAAATAAACCACTTCGAATAATGTATACCTACACCTACGAGTTCCATAAAACAGAATGAGATAAGTAGACATACGCACACCGTACATTCAAGAAATGTGATCGATTTAAAATCATTATGATATACCATACAAAAATAATTAGTCACCAACTCCATCCATCGCATTTGAAATTTCTTCACTAGAATAACATCTATACAACTTATCTCACTGTTACATTTAATGTCATAATGTACATTTAAATCAAAAATTATGCTGTTTTTTGTACAACACCTACCTAATAAATATTTTCCATTTTATAATTATTTTGATGGACTTGATTTAAAAAAAAAGCGCGCGAAGCGCGCTCATGACCTAGTCTGACTATAAAATCGAGATGTTAGTTCAAGGTTGTCACCGCTTTAATTATGCAAATGAGGCTGTGAATCTGAATATAAAATCGATATGTTATTTATGTTAGTTAGTTCAAGGTTGTCACCGCTTTTGCATACATTAAGTGCTGACTCATAGATAGGCAATTACTTATACATAATTGAAGTCGGGTAAGTGTTTGGAAGAAGTCCGGAGAGGTCAGGAAAGGGCTGGATAAGGTCTGGAGAAATCTAGACAAGTCTGGATAAAGTCTGGACAAGGCTGGATAAAGTCTAGCCAAGTCTGGAAAAGTTTGGATAAGCTTGGATAAAGTCTGGAAAAGCCAGAAAATTTCTGGAAACGTCTGGAAAAGGCTCTATTAGGTCTGGAGAAATCTAGACAAGTCTGGATAAAGTCTGGAAAAATCTACCCAAGTCTGGATAAAGTCTGGAAATTTCTGGAAACGTCGGAAAAAGGCTGGATAAGGTCTGAAGAAGTTCAGACAAGTCTGGATAAGGTCTGGAAAAGTGTATTTGAAGTCGGGAAAGTGTTTGGAAGAAGTCCGGAGAGGTCAAAGGGCTGGATAAGGTCTGGAGAAATCTAAGACAAGTCTGGATAAGTCTGGATAAAGTCTAGCTAAGCCTGGAAAAGTCTGGATAAGTTTGGATAAAGTCTGGAAAAGAGCCAGAAAATTTCTGGAGACGTCTGGAAAAGGCTCTATTAGGTCTGGAGAAATCTAGACAAGTCTGGATAAAGTCTGGAAAAATCTAGCTAAGTCTAGAAAAGTCTGGATAAAATCTGGAAAAGCCTGGAAATTTCTGGAAACGTCTGGAAAAGGCTTAATAAGGTCTGGAGAATTTCAGACAAGTCTGGATAAGTCTGGATAAAGTCTAGCTAAGTCTGGAAAAGTCTGGATAAGTTTGGATAAAGTCTGGAAAAAAGCCAGAAAAATGTCTGGAAACGTCTGGAAAAGGCTCTATTAAGTCTGGAGAAATCTAGACAAGTCTGGATAAAGTCTGGAAAAATCTAGCTAAGTCTAGAAAAGTCTGGAAAAGCCTGGAAATTTCTGGTAACGTCTAGAAAAGGCTTGATAAGGTCTGGAGTAATTCAGACAAGTCTGGATAAAGTCTGAAAAAGTGTATTTGAAGTAGGGAAAGTGTTTGGAAGAAGTCCGGAGAGGTCAGGAAAGGGCTGGATAAGGTCTGGAGAAATCTAGACAAGTCTGGATAAAGCCCAGCTAAATCTGGAAAAGTCTGGATAAGTTTGGATACAGTCTTGAAAAGCCAGAAAATTTCTGGAAACGTCTGGAAAAGGCTCTATTAGGTCTGGAGAAATCTAGACAAGTCTGGATAAAGTCTGAAAAATCCAGCTAAGTCTAGAAAAGTCTGGATAAAGTGTGGGAAAGTCTGGAAATTTCTGGAAACCTCTGGAAAAGGCTTGATAAGGTCTGGAGAAATTTAGACAAGTCTGAATAAACTCTAGCTAAGTCTAGAAAAATCTGGATAAAGTCTGGAAATTTCTGGAAACGTCTGGAAAACGCATGAAAATTTCTGGATTGGGTCGGAAAAATTCTGGAAAATCTGGAAAGGGTTGAATTTTAGCGGATCTCAAAGCTCACAATAATCACAAGCATTAGCGTTGAAGTTTGCTTCGGCATTTTCAATGTTCTCCTCGGTTGCATCTTTGTGAAGGACTGTGAATTTTTTATTTATGTGACAATTCTCTGACAATATGCCTATTAGCTGTGCTATTAGATATTTCTCTGTAGATGGTTGTTTCTCAGAGCAAGGAAGTGGTTTAATATTTTTTCGAGTTCCAATAGAAGAATCTAGGTATGTATAGGGTTTTCCAATAGTAACGCTCGATGTTTGACAATAGCCCATGAAAAATTCGATAGTCACACAGGTGCTATCTTTGGCAGTCGTATTCAATTAGTCTCTGCATTTTATTATGGAGCGCTACACGATTGAGCAACGCGTCGGAATTGTTAAAAATTATTATCATTATCAAAACCAATGTTCTATTCGGAAAACGTTTCGTGCACTCCGTGCAATTTATGATGTCAACGATCGTCCTTCAGAATCCACAATTGGCCGACCTAACGTCACTGGATTTTTTTCTCTAGGCATTCTAAAATCCAAAGTCTATGTTGACAAACCTCGAACGGTTGCCGCCTTAAAGGCCAACATTAAGCACTTATTGCTGAAATTGAGGCATTTTTATGCGATAACGAACACTAAATGATTCTAACGGCAATCTAAAATTGTCGGAGAAATGTATTGATAATTCGGATATTGTTGAAAACATCTATGGAGAAGTAAAGTCCGTCGATTTTAATCTAATACTCGAAAGGAATGTGAGCTGGTGGCACCCTACATTTGAACGCCAATGGTCACCTAACGTCACCCTTGGTTTTTGCCATATACTTCACCCCCTCGCTCCTCATACCAAAAATTCGACGAACAATACTAAAAGAAGGAAGATTCAGGGACTTGACCAAATCTGCAATACTTTCTGCAAGAAATGTTGATGTCGAAGAAATAAACGAATAAGTTGTCGAACTGTTGGACGTCAAGACCGAAAAACTCTACACCAGCGGGCCGATCCTCGAGCCAGGGAGTAGAGCTCCTCGAGAGAACACATTTTTCGTCTTCATCATTCTCATTTACTTTTCGATTACGTTGGCAAAGACAAAACATTCGTTCTATCGGGGAGCTCTTCTCCCTGGCCCGAGGATCGGGCTTCTGTATAGATAGTGTCGAGAACTGTGATAATAGTGATCTAAATGATGCTATTCTTCCAAAATATTTAAATTCGCTTAATCCGCCGAATTCCCGCTCCATGAATTACGATTGAAAACGAATTCTATTGTATGCTTATTAGAAATCTAAGCATCAGTGCAGGCCTTTGCAATGGTACAAGGCCTTTAGTTCTAGAACTTGGGGTTAATCTGTTACGCTGTGAGATATTGACTGTAGATAAACATGGAGAAATAGTATTCATAAATCGAATAACACTCTACTGCGAAAACGTCTACCCCTTTACGTTCAAACGAAGGCAATTTTAAAATAAAATTAGCCTTTGCAATTAATGACGATTAACAAATCTCAAGGACAAACATTTGATAGGATAGTAATTGTCAATTGATCTCCAGAAAGGATGTATTTAGTCACGGACAACTTTATGTGGCGCTTTTCAGAGTTCGTTCGTGGGACTCTATGAAAGTTTATTCAGGGAAACAAAGAAGCAATAGTGTTGTCAAAAACCATGTTTTTAAAGAATTGTTTTTTTGATAATTTAATTTTGAAATTTTGCAGTCATAGGTGATTTCAGAAGATCTTTACAACTTATTTACAAGATATTTGAAGATCACAAGACAAAAACCTGAACACGATAAACATAAATGATTGAAAATAACGAAGAACGGCATGAAGACTTAGCACTCTTTAAACTTTGGATTCTTATGAGTTCCATAAAACAGAATAAGATGCACTGGACATATGCACACCGTATATTAAAAAAATAAGATCGATTTAAAGTCATTACGATGTACCGCAAAAGTAATAATTCACCAACTACTTTGATCACATTTAAAATTTATGTCTACCACGTAGGTACAAACAAAAAATGTAAGTTGAATAATTGAGCAATTGAATTTAAAATCTTTAAAAAAAAAAAATTTTTCGATTGTTTGCAGTAAAATGTTGATCGAGTAGACTTCAATAACTGGCCTAATACAAAAAAAGGAACTTCATGAAAATGTAAAAAAAAATTTAAGACTCGATATCTCGTATTATACCACAGCACATAAATAGTTAATAACTCGGTTTATAATAACACCTTGATTATGGTTATGATTATTCTGTTTTAATTAAACCACTTCGAAAAATGTATACCTACGAGTTCCATAAAACAGAATGAGATAAGTAGACATATGCACACCGTACATTCAAGAAATGTGATTGATTTAAAATCATTATGATATACCATACAAAAATAATTAGTCACCAACTCCATCCATCGCATTTGAAATTTCTTCACTAAAATAACATCTATACAACTTATCTCACTCTAACATTTAATGTATAATTCGGAATTATTCCCCTCCTATTTAATTCCGTGTTAACTAACTCGGAATTAATCCCCTCCTATTTAATTCCGTATTAACTAACTCGGAATCAATTTCCTCTTAGTTAATTTCGTGTTAAGTAACAGGGAATTAATCTGCTCTTATTTAATTCCGTGATAATCAACTCAGAATTAAATAAGACGGAATTAAATAAGAGGGGATTAATTCCCAGTTACCTAACACGAAATAAAATAAGAGCAGATTAATTCCCTGTTACTTAACACGAAATTAACTAAGAGGAAATTGAGTCCGAGTTAGTTAATACGGAATTAAATAGGAGGGAATTAATTCCGAGTTAGTTAACACGGAATTAATTGTGCATCACTACCAGCAAATAAAAATTTAATAAATGTTCCTTCTACGCCTTCGTAACATTTAAATCAAAAATTATACTGTTTTTTGTACAACACCTAATAAATATTTTCCATTTTATAATTATTTTGATGGACTTGATTTAAAAAAAAAGCGCGCGAAGCGCGCTCATGACCTAGTATATAAAAAAACACACTTAAAACTTAAAATATGGTTTCGTTTTCTTAATTTTATTATTTTATTTTAAAAAGGGTAGGCCCCCCATGCCCCCCACTGTATCCGCCACTGATAATAGGAGGTCCATTTTTCCAATCCAAAAGTCTCCACACACTGATAATTTGTTGCGCTTTAAGTTTATTTAGTATTGTTGGTAAAAAAAAAGTGACAAATAGAAAAACTTATTGGTTGAAATGGATGAAAGCAAGCTGAAATCAATCAACAGTCCTTTCAACAATTTTTGAAAGACAATATTTTTGGAACTTAAAGGCGATTTTTTTAATTTCCAATAAGAGTGCGTATGATTTAATATAGTAAGATTATGTATATCATTGACCAAAGAACTGTTTTTTGAAATCAATTTCAACAAAAGTTTATTAGTAGGGAACATTCTTCTAAGGCCTAATGGAGGTTCTGCTGTTTCCGCTTCTATGACTTCCACCGGGGTACTATGTAGAAAACCAACGCAGTGTCTTAAACATTTGTTTTTTATTACTTCAATTTTGTTCAAGTGGGTGTCCGCCGCCGATCCGTAGAACTGACATCCGTGGTCCAAAATTGACCTGACGTAAGCTTTGTAAAACATTAGACTCATATTCGAGTCCGCCCCCATTAGTTGTGGGTAACTGCCATTATATTATTGAGTACATTTTCCGCTTTTTTTTATTAAAAAATGAATATGATCTTTCCAGAGCAATTTTTTGTCCAATTGGATTCCTGGATATTTCACTGTATTTTTATGTGGTATTGTAAGGTTCTCACCTAACGTTAAGAAGTTAGGTAAAGCAGTTCTTTTTCTAGTGAAGGTGCAAGCTACCGATTTCTCCAAAGATAGATTCAAACCATTGTCGTTGAACCATGTCAATACTACCGAAAATTTATTTCGTAGTTTTGTATAGCAGTTTTCTAATAGTGCATCCTTTATGCATATGCAGACATCGTCGGCAAATTGTAGAATTTTCATGTCATTATCAAACTGAACTTCTAGGTCAAATGTATATATAATATATAGAAGTGGTCTGCGTATACTACCCTGGGGTAGTCCTATTTTGGCTAATCTAGGTTCTGTTAGGTTTTCCTGAGTCCTTGTGAGCAATTGTCTACCACTGTAGAGATTTTGAATGTTTTTTTACAATTTTTCCAGGGAATCCAGTTTTTAATAATTTTGTAAACAAAATTGCAAGGATGACATTGTCGTAAGCTCCTGGTATATCTATAAATATTGCCGAAGTAGAGTCGTTTGCTGTGAATCCTAACTGGATATCGGTGACTAAGCTAGTTATAACTTCTTGCGTGGAACACAGTTTTCTGTGTAATTGGGTATTTTCTGTTTTTTTTTCCATCCAATATTCCATTCTATTTTTTAAAATTCGCTCATAAGTTTTTAGCATGCACAATGCCAAAGCTATCGGTCGATAGGAAGAGGCCGAGTTTTGTGGCTTTCCAGGCTTAAAATAGGCACTAATATATTTTGTCCAGTCTTCGGGCACAGTATATTTTCCTTCATATATGTTATTAAAGATTTTTAATAATTTCTTTTTAACCGGGTATGGTAATTTTTCCAACATGGAGTATTGTATATTATCAATCCCCGGGGTGTTGTTTTTATTTCTAAGGACTCTGTTAAGTTCTTCCATTTTAAATGGCTGTTTTCTTCTGTTATTTGAGTGAGCGGAATATTATTTGATACAAAACTAAGTGCTAGCTTTCTGTGGAAATCCCCCAACCAAGGATCGTCTGATGTAATTGGCTGACGATTTTCCTGTTTACGATTTTCATAGCTATTTACTTTTTTCCACACGTTTCCTAACGGTGTGTTTTTGTTTAAGCTAATGCAGTATTCTTGCCAGTTTCTTCATTTCTCTTCCCTTAGAGTTCGCTCAGCTATTGCGTCGGCTGCCTTGTATGATATTAAATTTTCTATGTTCGGGTTATTTTTGTACAATGCAAATATTTTTTTCCTATGTATTACAGCTGCTTCATATTTGTCATTCCACCAAAATTTACCACTTTTCCTTTTTTCTTCAGTGAATACTATTTTGTGTAATAATGCTAATAGTATTCCATCTCCTAATCAGGTTCAATCTTCCTATGTTCAGTTTTTCAAAATTCCATTGATTCCGTGCTTAAGCACTAAGTTGTCAAAAATCTCATAAATACAAGATAACATTAGGGTGGTTCCTTATATAAACAAGAAAGTAGGTGACTTATTTACTAAAAACCAAAGACAAAACCGCTATCTGTGATAGTTCTAACTTAGTGTATAGAATTGATTGTATTTATTGTGACAGTATATAGGGGAGACTAAGCAAAAGCTTTCAAGAGGATTATATCAACACCAATATGATTTTTATTATTATTAACATTGATAAAAAAGAAAAAACGACATTGGCGATTCATCATTTTGAAAGTGACCATCATTTCGATTTTCAATCCGTCAGTGTGTATAAGAGAGGAAAACTGGAAAAAGCAAAAAATTCTGGAAATGGGATTGATCAATAAGTATAAAACCCAGGCAGTTAACTGCTGAGAACAATAATTCAAGCGCCATCTATTGCAATTTGATAAATTTATAATTTGTTGCTTCCTTTATAGTTAATAGTCAAATTATAGTTAATAATAAATTTTTTTAAATCTTCTCCTTAGGTGCCACTTGCTGACTGATAATAATTAATTTGTCATTGTTTTGCTTATATCTCTGTTATCACTTTGTCTTTCCGATTTTTCTATTTTTTATATTTTTATATTTTTTGTGTTTTTTGTCTTTTTACCATTTTTATCAATGTAATGTGATTTTGTTTGATGTTTCATTCTAAAAATCTCGCACTGTTTTATATTATTTTGGCCACATAATTTTTTAAGTACAAGGTATGTAAACTTCAGTTTTTTGTTAGGACTTTTTTGACGTTCTTAATATATATTTTAGCCCTGATGAAGCCCTAAACTTCTGGGCGAAACGTTGGCAAATACTTAACAGGCCTTTTATTTTTCTTGTCCTAACGTTTCGTTGGATACCGATAAGACACGAACTTCACTTTAAAAAAAAATAGTTATGTAAAAATGTCTTAACCAAACGCTTGTTAATAAAAAAATTGAAGCTAATTAAAAAAATGAACTAATAGAATCAGACGGGAGAATAAATTTCGAGAATCACTTTCACACTTCTCTTCATTTCAAGTAGGTACCCTTGGGCTAATCAAAAGTTAGGAATTGAATCATACACAAATCACGAAAAAAGCCCCGTATTTGCTTCGTGGATGAAACCCCAAATAGAAGGAAAAAGTAAAAAAACAATAGGATTTAGTTTTCTTGTTAACACTAGACAATTTTTTTTAAGGGTTATCTTATTATTAGGTGATTAATGGCCGTTTCTACCAACTAAATAGTTTAGGGAAGCCCTAACGATAAGTACCTATATTACTTAAACTGATATTTCTCCATGTAAAAATGCCATTTTAGGGAATACTTATCGTTAAGGCTTCCCTAAAATACTTAGTGGAAACGGCCATAACGTGCTTAAATGAATAATTTGAGAATTCAACAGCGCGATCAATACAGAGATTATTTAAATTTTTGGGAACAAGGAAAATATAATCCAAATATAAAAGGAACGATATAAGTCCTATACGTGCACCTTCCCGCATGCATATTATTTCATGAAAGTACCATTTGTCCGCACTAGTACACGTGCGGAAAGTCTCTTTTCCTCACTTGATTGCTTGGCCGAAGTTCTCCAATCGCATGCTAAAAACTGGCACATTCCGCACTAGTTAGGAAATATACTATTTTTAGATGAGTGCGGTGTTTTCAAGTAGCGCCGCGCCGTAGCTGCAGTTTTCTAATATCAGAAAGTCGGGGTCCTTACGACTTAATAAAATCACGTGCCTACTCACAATGAATTAAGATTTATCTGATATATCTAAAGTGTTTTTTTTTTAAAAGATAAAAGTCAAATTGACATTATGTTGGCAATACAATGTAAAATTGTCAATGCTTTCAAATTTTTTATGTAGAAAAGGCATAGTTACCTACTAAATTTTTGACTTGGGGAATTATATTTAAAAAAAAAACAGACTTTAGGTATGTATTTTCGAAAACGCAAATTGTGGTATGGAATTATTGAAAATATTGAAATTTAACCCATCAAATTTGATTCAAAACGCCAGTACAGAACCTAAAACAACCTATCCTTCCAATATATTCAAACCTGTTGGTCTTGAAATCACATTACGCCGTATTTAACTTATAAAACGAATCTGCGGAGAAAAAACATTCAAAGCAAAGCATTTCGAGCAATTTCTTGACCTTATTCTCTGCGGGAAGTTCCTGCCTTTGACTACAGACCATGAATAATTTATGGCCTAAGGCTGGACGGTATATTTATCCAAAATCCATAACCTGTGGTAAAATACATCCTCGACGATGTTTCTGCATTAAGTATAAATGTTTTATTCAGCAAAGAATAGGTTTTTAGTACTTGTGTTTTTATGTTTGAGGGCAAATGAAAATAAATCATTTTGACATAGGCAATTCATAGAGACAAAAAGGCAATTTAGTATCCGCAGTCTGAAAAAAAAGCATTATTCCTATCCGGGATAAATGCAAATGGTGCAGATATTAATTAGTTATTTGTCAATCTCGACGATTGGAATTTAGTCGGAGAACGAGCAACGTCTAACGTGCAACCTCTATAAGACATCGCGAACAACCACATAAAAAAAATGTTTTCTTAAGTAAATTGACCTGGCGAATCCGATTTTGGAGTTCGCCAGTCGAACTGGATTGCAAAACTGGTCAAAACCGGCATTTTCCAAAAAATATCCAATTTTATGGATTTTTCTAAATTTTTATTCAACACGCTGTATCTCTCTTAGTTTTAGTCCGATTAAATTGAAATTTTTTGAGGAGCTAATTTAGATCTTTTTTATTATGACTGACATAACAGAAATGCAGAAAAAAAATTACGAATCACCATAATATATTTTTTTTAAGTTAGTGACACGAAAATTGTTAAAATTGCAGCCAGAAATACTCGATCGAGAAAACTTTTTTGTTTTTGAAGATAGATGTACCGGGTGTCCAAATAAGGAAGGTCGCCGGCTATTTCTCAGGAACTATTAGTCCTAGAGCTTCCAGATAGAAAAAATTTCTATGAAATAGGCCATGAAAAATTGCTGGAAATAGTTTTCAAGTTTATAAGTTGACCTCTAGGGGGCGCAACGAACACTCGAAAACATAAAACTGTGATTATCTTCAAAAAACGCCTACTTAAGGTATCCTGAAAATATGATTATTGAAATCTTGATGAATTTACTAAAAAAATTTGTAAAGGATTTTTTTCCCTAACTCTTCAAATAAGAGGTGGGGGAAGGTTCAAACTTGTTAGGAACAAAAGTTATATAACTTTTTTGTTTTTCAACCGATTTCAATGAATCGGGTGTCATTTGGAAGATTTTTTTTCTGTTCAATAAAATGCATAACAAAAATAACAAAATTAAATTGTTTTCAAAAGTTGACAATTTTCCATTTTTTCTCGAAAATTTCAAATATAATGATGCTTTTTTTATAATTTAGATGGAAAGAGGATAAAAAAATAAGGAACCTGGTGAAAACCACAAGTCTGAATCTTCATCCTAGCCCAAAATATAAATAAACAACTATTTTAAGTAAGAAAATTTTCAGAAAAAAACCTTCTTGCCTTCCTTTTCGGGATAAAACAAAAAAAATCTTATTTTTTTACGGCACTATAAAATTAGTAAGAAGAATAACTACTTGTGTGTCTGAAAAAAGCTGCCAATCCACGATATCAAGAATTAAAATTGAATTGAACTATAGTTATTCACATTCCAAGCTGCGAAAGCGTACTTTTAGATGCGAGGTATATTCAAATAGCCGAAGCGAAGCGAAGCGCAGCCTCGGCTATTTGAATACCTCCGAGCACCTAACAGGACTTATGCAGCGTGTAATGTGTTAAACTTTTCATCCTTTCCCCTCAAAAATCGCGAATAGGTATGCGGAAGTGAAACATGCTAGTAGCGAAAGTCAAAGTAACTACTAGCATGTTTCACTTTCGCTTTAGCTCGCCTATGCAAGATAAAAAAAAATCTACTTTTGTAGGGCGGAGAAGGAAAAGGGATTTTGTAGCGTGTAACGTATTGAACTTTTCATTGTTCCCCTCTGAAATAGTATATTACATGCGGAGGTGGAAAGTGTTTCATTATTGTCGAGAGATACTATGGTTTACCGAGGTGCGAAGCGCCGAGGTCAAGCAATTCTCGAGACAATAATGTGAAAACTTTCCATCGATTTATGTATACTATTTTTTATTACGCATGCATCATAATCAACGATTATCGCACGCTGCAGCGTGCATAAAATGATGTTTATGATGCGTCTACCTTTTCAAAGGTTTGCTATAGAAACGTTCGACCTACCTTCATTACCTAGATATTTACCTGCATACCTGCCATTTAAATTACTACCTACTTATCAAAATGAATGAACACTTTTAGAACATTTTTGAGATTATGATGCATTCGTAATAAAAAATAGCGTATGATATGCGTGTATAAGAGGGCATTTAAAGCCCTTGCGACTTACAAAACGTGCTTTAAATTCCCTCTTACACACTTATATTTATATCATAATATACTATTATTTTGATTCATTAATTATTGAAAAAAAAGGGGTAAAAATATGACAAAAATGGAATTTCGACTGAGAGTCTGACACCGACATTGACATCTTATGAAATTTCAACAATGGACGAGTTCGTTATTGTCATCTTTTTCGTAGATTTGCTCCGAAATTTTGACACGCACGTGACTGGATCAGACAGTTTCAATTTACAAATCACGTGCGTGTTAAAATTTTGGAGCAAATCTACGAAAAAGATGACAATAACGAACTCGTCCATTGTTGAAATTTCATAAGATGTCAATTTCGGTGTCAGACTCTCAGTCGAAATTCCATTTTTGTCATATTTTTACTTTATTTTTTTCAATAATTAATGGTTCAAAATAAAATATTATACATAATTCGGTGGAAAGTTTTCACATTATTGTCTCGAGAATTGGTTGACCTCGGCGCTTCGCACCTCGGTAAATCATAGTATCTCTCGCCAATAATGAAAAAGTTTCCTCCTCCGCATGTTATATACTATTTCTGAGGGGAACAATGAAAAGTTTAATACGTTACACGCTACAAAATCCCTTTTCCTTCTCCCCCCTACAAAAGTAGATTTTTTTATCTTGCATAGGCAAGCGAAAGCGAAAGTGAAACTTGCTAGTAGTTACTTTCACTTTCGCGCTACTAGCATGTTTCACTTTCGCATCCCTATTCGCGATTTTTGAGGAGAAAGGATGAAAAGTTTAACGCATCACACGCTGCATAAGTCCTGTTAGGTGCTCGAAGGTATTCAAATAGACGAGGCTGCGCTTCGCTTCGCCTCGGCTGTTTGAATATACCTCGCATCTAAAAGTGCGCTTTCGCAGCTTAAAATGTAAATAACTATAGTTCAATTCAATTTCAATTCTTGATATCGTGGATTGGCAGCTAAGATTTTTTTTGTTTTATCCCGAAAAGGAAGGCAAGAAGGTTTTTTTCTGAAAATGTTCTTACTTAAAATAGTTGTTTATTTATATTTTGGGCTAGGATGAAGATTCAGACTTGTGGTTTTCACCAGATTCGTTATTTTTTTTATCCTCTTTCCATCTAAATTATAAAAAAAGCATCATTATAATTGAAATTTTCGAGAAAAAATGGAAAATTGTCGACTTTTAGACACAGCGCCCCCTAGCGGCAACAAAACAATTTAATTTTGTTATTTTTGTTTTTGTTTGTGCATTTTATTGAACAGAAAAAAAATCTTCCAAATGACACCTGGTTCATTGAAATCGGTTGAAAAACAAAAAAGTTATATAACTTTTGTTCCTAACAAGTTTGAACATTCCCCCACCTCTTATTTGAAGAGTAAGGGAAAAAAATCCTGAACACTTTTTTTTTTTTGTAATTTCATCAAGATTTCAATGATCATATTTTTAGGATACCTTAAATAGGCGTTTTTTGAAGTTAATGACAGTTTTATGTTTTCGAGTGTTCGTTACGCCCCCTAGCGGTCAACTTATAAACTTGAAAACTATTTCCAGCAAATTTTCATGGCCTATTTTATGAAAAAAAAAAAATTATTTGGAAGCTCTAGGACTAATAGTTCCTGAGATATAGCCGGTGAACTTTCTTATTTGGACACCCGGTATATAGTAAGCGACAAAGTTGTAGCCAAAGAACCAAAGAAGTTTTTTTATTCTTGTGATTTTTTTGATAACTTACTTAGTTTTCAAGCAAACGGATCCCCAATATAGAAAAAAAATATTCCGGCCCCGCGGGCGCTGCACAAGCGGTCGCCATGCGTATTTGTATTCCAGTTTCAGAGGCCAGGGATAAGAACCAATAATAGCCTATTCAATAATACTTAATCGGGGGTTTATTTCAAAGTTCATTTGGTAAATTTCAATTTTGGAAAAGGAGAAATATGTAAAATAAAGTTTTAAATTTTGATAAAGGCAATTGACAACGACAGTGGTTTAAATAGATTCGATTCAAAATATCATTCATGTTGTTATTTATGTCCAGTGTTCACATCTTTTTTCCTGATTCAGCTTCGACTCTAATTAGTTTTTAGATTGGGTAATGACAACAACAAATAACATTGAATGTTCTGATGTTAACTTAGTATCAGAGGAGACTGAAAACTTGAGACGGTATTTGAGGGAAAAACGTTTGGATATGGTAGAGCTATCGTATTTTAATATCTGTAGTTTGTTTGAAAATATTGAGCCTTTAAGAAAACAATTCAACAAAACTTTTAAAAATAACCCCACTTATTTTCTGGCTGCCGTACATAAATATGATATGTATACTAGAGTGGTATACTATAATTGCAGAACGTAGCGGAGATTGAAACCAGCATTTACTATCTGTAGAGAAAATGCTCCTTTTTATGGCGTTTGCTGGACACTACAAATATGGTGTCATATACCTGATTATTTACGTGATATGAAAAGTCTATGTATGTTTGTTCTAAGCCCATATCAGTCCAAACGCCGTTAAGCACCCTATTTTTTTAATTGAATGTTAAATTTTCCTTTTAGAAACGCTTCGTGTACTTCTGGAGCAGATTTGTTTTAGAATTTTCATATCACGTAAATAAATAATAAAATACCTATATATGACACATATTTTGTAGTGTCCAGCAGACACCATAAAAGGGAGCATTTTCTCTACAGATAGTGAATGCTGGTTCCAATCTCCGCTACATTCTGATTAGCATACGATAGCTCTACCATATCCAAGCGTTTTTCCCTCAAATACCGTCTTAAGTTTTCAGTCTCCTCTGATACTAAGTTAACATCAGAACATTCAATGTTATTTATTGTTGTCATTACTCAATCTAAAAATTAATTAAAGTAGTAGCTGAATCAGAAACAAAGATGAGTATGATAAAAAACACTGGACATAAATAAAAACATGAATGATACCTACTTTGAATCGAATCTATTTAAACCACTGTCGTTATCAATTGCCTTTACATATTTCTCCTTTTCCAAAATTTAAATTTACCAAATGAACTTTGGAATAAACCCCCGATTAAGTATTATTGAATAGATTATTATTGGTTATTTATTATCCCTGCCCTCTGAAACTGCAATACGAATACGCATGGCGACCGCTTGAGCAGCGCCCGCGGGGCCGGAATAGTTTTTTTCTATATTGGGGATCCGTTTGCTTGAAAAATAAGTAAGTTATCAAAAAAATCACAAGAATAAAAAAACTTCTTTGGTTCTTTGGCTACAACTTTGTTGCTTACTATATACAACTATCTTCAAAAACAAAAAAGTTTGCTCGATCGAGTATTTCTGGCTGCAATTTTAACTATTTTCGTGTCATTAACTTAAAAAAAAATATAATATGGTGACACATAATTTTTTTTCTGCATTTTTATTATGTCAGTCATGGTAACAAATGTTTAAATTGGCTCTCCAAAAAATTTCAATTAAATCGGACTAAAAGTAAGGGAGATACAGCGTGTTGAATAAGAATTTAGAAAAATCCATAAAATTGGATATTTTTTGGAAAATGCCGGTTTTGACTAGTTTCGCAATTCCAGATCGACTGGCGAATTCCAAAATCGGATCCGCCAGGTCAATTTACATAAGAAAACATTTCTTTTAGGTGGTTGTTCGCGATGTCTAATAGAGGGTGCTAAAAACGCATCGTAGAGGTGCCTCGTTCTCTGACTAATTTCAAATCCGTCCTAAGCAGAGCTGGGCAGATTACTTAAAAAAAGTAGTAAGTAGAGTATAACTACTAATTACCTAGTTTGTAAATGTAATATACTCCAATATTATAAATAAAACTCTTATTCGCAACAGTAAATATATTTATTAATTCGACCGCTTTCTTGCTAAGCTAAACATCCACTAAACTCAATCCCCTGTTTACATTTACATTCCTCACCCTGACAAATCATCACGCCACTTCTGACTCATCATATTATATAAGTACGTACTCTACATCTCTATCTTTTTGTAAAAATTCTAATTCAATATAATATGGTACATAAACTTATAATATAATAATTATATTGACCTATACAAACATAATGAAACCTATATATAATATAATATTGTACTATACTCTATTCCTCCTATTGTTGTAAGTTTTCCTAATTAACAAAAACTACATAAGATTACAAAAAACCTAAACAAAATTATTAATGCTAATATAATTACACCGAGGACTGAACTAACAATGTAATAATTTATAATATATTATGCATATTTTCTAAATTGGTTTAGCATGAGCTTAATTAGGGTAGTGATATAATAGAATAGAAAATCTTATTAGGTGGGTACTTTAGTTCATGCTTATTAGTATAATGCCACATAGGCCATAAATCAGTATAGGCATTATTCTTGGGAAACGTTAGGATTGGCGACTGACCATTCCCCAGCAATTTTCTTCAAATGAACAACATTTTTCCTGTAGGTTTGTCCAGTTTCATCGTTTTCTACTTCGACATCAGCGCCTTGCTTAGTGGTTACAGTATGTGGAGTTGGATCAAAAGTGGGTGTTAGTTTATTTTCTTTTATCACATTTTTTATAATGACCTTATCTCCACATGCTAACCCGCTTTCTTGAGATTTGCCTTTTCGGTCCCCGTACGATTTTCCTTTTTGTTTCTCCCACAAATCTTGGTCTCTGACTTCTTCCTCTAACACTTCAGGCAGTACACAATTACTACTCGCATTTGGTAGAACAGGTAATTTGTCACGAAAACGTTGCCGAAAAAATAATTCAGAAGGTGTCTTGCCAGTGGTCGAGTGCGGGGTGCTGTTGTACATCATGAGGTAATCTAGCAGGTCAGCCTTCCAATCTCTTTTATTTATCTGGCTTATCTTCAGTCTTTTCAAAATATCTCGATTTTGTCGTTCCACCTCCCCGTTTTGCTGTGGCCAGTAGGGTATCGTATTGAAAAGGGTGATGTTATTGGCTTTACAAAATGTTTTAAATTCTTGACTACAAAATTGTCTACCATTATCAGCCGTTACTGATTCTGGTATACCCAGCCTTGAAAATATTTCTCACAAAATACTTATAGTATTCACGGAGTTTATAATTTTCATGGTCTTAATCTCCTTATAGCGGCTATAATAATCAATAACCACCAATAAATACTCATTACTGGGCAGAGGTCCCATAAAATCGATGGCGATGTCTACCCAAGGGCTACAAGGTAATTGCCGTCTTTTCATTGGTTCCGGCGGATTGGGTGCTGATACTAACGTGCATTCTCTGCACTCCAAAACAAACTTTTCAGCCTCCTTATCGATTTTTTGGCCACCAAACTTTGGTACGAAGTCGTTTTTTCATGGCCACAATACCTGGATGGCCTTCGTGAGCTAACTCTAACACTTGTTTCGTAAGCTTCTCGGGAATGACGATCTTATCATTACGGAGTAAAATATTCGAATAAAAACAGAGTTCATTCTCGAAAATTCTATATCTCTCCGTTCCCTCTGGCCATTTCCTTTCTTCGAGGGCCTGTCTCACCAACTGTATGTCCTTGTCTTCTTGTGAATGCTTTTCCAGGTTTTTTGTTGCAATGGCTGCGGGCCTTGCGTACTCAATTAGTTGATGAATAAACTCTCTTTCGAATGGTTGATTGTAATCTGTAGGAGAGAGTAATCGAGATAAGGGATCTGCGATATTGGCTTTTCCAGAACGGTACACAACTTTGTAATTGAAGGATTGTAACCTCAAAACCCAGCGTTCGATTCGCGCGCAAGGTTTAGATTTGGTCCGTAACTAGCTCAAATTCATCCTTTCCAAATAAATACATGTTGAAATGTTCAACCGCCCATACTAGAGCTAGAGCTTCCTTTTCGGTCTGGCAATAGCGCCTCTCGCAGTCGGACAAGCTTTTGTTGGCGTAAGAAATAACCCTGGGACCCCTGTTATCAAATTGAATTAGGACCGCCCCTGAGCCAACTGGGCTTGCGTCAGCTATGACTTGGGTTCGATCCTGTGGATTGTAATACCCTAACACTAAGTCACTAGAGAGGGCTTGTTTTAATTTTGAAAAAGATACTTTCTGTTCTTCATTCCAATAAAGATTAATGTTTGCATTTTTTCCTAATTTTAGTCGTAGAATTTTCCTTAGAGGTTCTGTCAATGTTGCAAGGTTTGGCATCCATTTTCCCACAAAATTGACTAAACCCAGGAAACTTTGCAATTCATCTGTGGTGTTAGGAGCACGAAAGTTTTTGATACCATTAATATGTATGTCTAGGGGTTTAATGCCGTTTTTTGAAAGTACATGACCCAGAAAATTAATACTTGTCATATTGTATTGACACTTTTTCCCATTAAGTAAAACATTTAAATGTTTGAGTGTATTCAGTGTCTTTTCCAGTCTTTGGTCATGTTCCTGTTTATCATATAAAATAGTTTAACAGTCATACAGATAATTCTAAGAGTGGTCACGTGGTTTTTAACTAATAAGTGACCCATCTTAACCATATAAAATAGTTTATCAGTCTTACAGATAATTCTCAGGGTGGTCGCGTGGTTTTTAACTAATAAGTGACTCATCTTAACCATATAAAATAGTTTATCAGTCTTACAGATAATTCTAAGAGTGGTCACATGGTTTTTAACTAACAAGTGACTCATCTTAACCATATAAAAAAGTTTACCAGTCTTACAGATAATTCTAAGAGTGGTCACGTGGTTTTTAACTAATAAGTGACTCATCTTAACCATATAAAAAAGTTTATCAGTCTAACAGATAATTCTAAGAGTGGTCACGCGGTTTTTAACTAATAAGTGACTCATCTTAACCATATAAAATAGTTTACCAGTCTTACAGATAATTCTAAGAGTGGTCACGTGGTTTTTAACTAATAAGTGACTCATCTTAACCATATGAAATAGTTTATCAGTCTTGCAGATAATTCTAAGTGTGGTCACGTGGTTTTCAACTAATAAGAGCCCCATCTAAACCATATAAAATAGTTTATCAGTCTTACAGATAATTCGAAGAGTGGTCACGTGGTTTTTAACTAATAAGTGACTCATCTTAACCATAAAATAGTTTATCAGTCTTAAAGATAATTCTAAGAGTGGTCACGTGGTTTTTAACTAATAAGTGACTCATCTTAACCATATAAAATAGTTTACCAGTCTTACAGATAATTCTAAGAGTGGTCACGTGGTCTTTAACTAATAAGTGTCTCATCTCAACCATATAAAATAGTTTACCAGTCTTACAGATAATTCTAAGAGTGGTCACGTGGTTTTTAACTAATAAGTGACTCATATTAACCATATAAAATAGTTTACCAGTCTTACAGATAATTCTAAGAGTGGTCACGTGGTTTTTAAATAATAAGTGACTCATCTTGAACATATAAAATAGTTTACCAGTCTTACAGATAATTCTTAAAGTGGTCACGTGCTTTTTGACTAATAAGTGACTCATCTTAACCAAATAAAATAGTTTTCCAGTCTTACAATTAATTCTAAGAGTGGTCACGTGGTTTTTAACTACTAAGAGCCCCATCTAAACCATATCAAATAGTTTATCAGTCTTACAGATAATTCTAAGAGAGGTCACGTGGTTTTTAACTAATAAGTGACTCATCTTAACCATATAAAATAGTTTACCAGACTTACAGATAATTCTAAGAGTAGTCACGTGGTTTTTAACTAATAAGTGACTCATCTTAACCATATAAAATGGTTTACCAGTCTTACAGATAATTCTAAGAGTGGTCACGTGGTTTTTAACTAATAAGTGACTCATCTCAACCATATAAAATAGTTTATCAGTCTTACAGATAATTCTAAGAGTGGTCACGTGGTTTTTAACTAATAAGTGACTCATCTTAACCATATAAAATAATTTACCAGTCTTAAAGATAATTCTAAGAGTCGTCACGTGGTTTTTAACTAATAAGTGACTCATCTTAACCATATAAAATAGTTTATCAGTCTTACAGATAATTCTAAGAGTAATCACGTGGTTTTTAAGTAATAAGTGACTCATCTCAACCATATAAAATAGTTTATCAGTCTTACAGATAATTCTAAGAGTGGTCACGTGGTTTTTAACTAATAAATGACTCATCTTAACAATATAAAATAGTTTATCAGTCTTACAGATAATTCTAAGAGTGGTCACGTGGTTTTTAACTAATAAGTGACTCATCTTAACCATATAAAATAGTTTAACAGTCTTACAGATAATTCTAAGAGTGGTCACGTGGTTTTTAACTAATAAGTGACCCATCTTAACCATATAAAATAGTTTATCAGTCTTACAGATAATTCTAAGGGTGGTCGCGTGGTTTTTAACTAATAAGTGACTGATCTTAACCATATAAAACAGTTTTATCAGTCTTACAGATAATTCTAAGAGTGGTCACATGGTTTTTAACTAATAAGTGACTCATCTTAACCAAATAAAATAGTTTACCAGTCTTACAGATAATTCTAAGAGTGGTCACGTGGTTTTTAACTAATAAGTGACTCATCTTAACCATATAAAAAAGTTTATCAGTCTTACAGATAATTCTAAGAGTGGTCACGCGGTTTTTAACTAATAAGTGACTCATCTTAACCATATAAAATAGGTTACTAGTCTTACAGATAATTCTAAGAGTGGTCACGTGGTTTTTAACTAACAAGTGACTCATCTTAACCATATAAAATAGTTTACCGGTCTTACAGATAATTCTAAGAGTGGTCACGTGGTCTTCAACTAATAAGTGACTCATCTTAACCATATAAAATAGTTTACCAGTTTTACAGATAATTCTAAGAGTGGTCACGTGGTTTTTAACTAATAAGTGACTCATCTTAACCATATAAAATAGTTTACCAGTCTTACAGATAATTCTAAGAGTGGTCACATGGTTTTTGACTAATAAGTGACTCATCTTAACCATATAAAACAGTTTACCAGTCTTACAATTAATTCTAAGTGTGGTCACGTGGTTTTCAACTAATAAGAGCCCCATCTAAACCATATAAAATAGTTTATCAGTCTTACAGATAATTCTAAGAGTGGTTACGTGGTTTTTAACTAATAAGTGACTCATCTTAACCATATAAAATAGTTTATCAGTCTTACAGATAATTCTAAGAGTGGTCACGTGGTTTTTAACTAATAATTGACTCATCTTAACCATACAAAATAGTTTACCAGTCTTACAGATAATTTTAAGAGTGGTCACGTGGTCTTTAACTAATAAGTGACTCATCTTAACCATATAAAATAGTTTATCAGTCTTACAGATAATTCAAAGAGTGGTCACGTGGTCTTTAACTAATAAGTGACTCATCTTAACCATATAAAATAGTTTACCAGTCTTACAGATAATTCTAAGGGTGGTCACGTGGTTTTTAACTAATAAGTGACTCATCTTAACCATATAAAATAGTTTATTAGTCTTATAGATAATTCTAAGAGTGGTCACGTCGTTTTTAACCAATAAGTGACTCATCTTAACCATATAAAATAGTTTATCAGTCTTACAGATAATTCTAAGAGTGATCAAGTGGTTTTTAACTAATAAGTGACTCATCTTAACCATATAAAATAGTTTACCAGTCTTACAATTAATTCTAAGTGTGGTCACGTGGTTTTCAACTAATAAGAGCCCCATCTAAACCATATAAAATGGTTTATCAGTCTTACAGATAATTCTAAGAGTGGTCACGTGGTTTTTAACTAATAAGAGCCCCATCCAAACCATATAAAATATTTTATCAGTCTTACAGAAAATTCTAAGAGTGGTCACGTGGTTTTCAACTAATAAGTGACTCATCTTAACCATATAAAATAGTTTACCAGTCTTACAGATAATTCTAAGAGTGGTCACGTGGTTTTTAACTAATAAGTGACTCATCTTAACCATATAAAATAGTTAACCAGTCTTACAGATAATTCTAAGAGTGGTCACGTGGTCTTTAACTAATAAGTGACTCATCTTAACCAAATAAAATAGTTTACCAGTCTTACAGATAATTCTAAGAGTGGTCACGTGGTCTTTAACTAATAAGTGACTCATCTCAACCATATAAAATAGTTTACCAGTCTTACAGATAATTCTAAGAGTGGTCACGTGGTTTTTAACTAATAAGTGACTCATATTAACCATATAAAATAGTTTACCAGTCTTACAGATAATTCTAAGAGTGGTCACGTGGTTTTCAAATAAGAAGTGACTCATCTTGAATATATAAAATAGTTTACCAGTCTTACAATTAATTCTAAGAGTGGTCACGTGATTTTTAACTAATAAGAGCCCTATCCAAACCATATAAAATAGTTTATCAGTCTCACAGATAATTCTAAGAGTGGTCACGTGGTTTTTAAATAATAAGTGACATCTTGAACATATAAAATAGTTTACCAGTCTTACAGATAATTCTAAGAGTGGTCACGTGGTTTTTGACAAATAAGTGACTCATCTTAACCATATAAAATAGTTTACCAGTCTTACAATTAATTCTAAGAGTGGTCACGTGGTTTTTAACTAATAAGTGACTCATCTTAACCATATAAAATAGTTTTTCTACTTGCGCGCGCAAAGTAATCACTTTGCACACTCATTTGCGTGCGCAAAGTTGAATTTTGCGCAGGGAAACTCTTTGCGCACTCATTTTTTTACGCATAATTACCATAGTTATACTTGATTTTTCAATGTTTTGATGGTTTCTGAATAAACTAATATTCAAAATGAAGGGTTTTAGTTGAAATTAACGCTTAGTTAACATGATGTTTCCTATCAAAGGTGTCCAAATTGGACCAGCCTGTACTGCTAGGAATTTGTAAAATTTTTGATATTTAAGAGACTCTCATGAAAATATTCTTGCTGATTCTAGAAATTCAAGAAGATGTGAAAAGATATTTGGGGATTTAATCTAAAAGACATTCTGAGGAATTCCAATAGATTTTAAACAATTTTTGAAGATTTTGATTTGATTGATTTTTCTAATATTTTAACAATTCAAAGTCTACTTTTTTAAGACACTTGTAGAAAAAATATTGTTCCTAACACTTGCGCAAAGTGACTTTCCCGCACTCAAAGCTTATCCGAACTCCGCTTCGCGTCGTTCGACTAACTGCTTTTTTGTGCAGGAAAGTATCACTTTGCGCACTTGTTAGGAAAATAACTATTACCAGTCTAAAAGATAATTCTAAGAGTGGTCACGTGGTTTTTAACTAATAAGAGCCCCATCTAAACCATATAAAATAGTTTACCAGTCTTACAGATAGTTCTAAGAGTGGTCACGTGGTTTTTGACTAATAAGAGCCCCATCTAAACCATATAAAATAGTTTATTTGTCACTCATTTGTTAAACGTCATTTATCAAGTCAAATTATAAACAACGAAAATTGATTTTTACAAGCTACTGGCTCTACTGACTTGTAAAATTGACAGCTAAACTGTAGAAACTTTTTATTTGCAACCATATACGTAATCTTGACATTACTGACTATTTAAAAATTTGGAAGTGACACTTTACCTGTGTCACTTCCCTCTTCGATTTCCCTCACTGTAATTTATTTACCTTTGCTGGCAACAATGAGAACATGTCAGGTAAAAACCTCAAAACAGTGAATGACACATTTTGGCATGTTTGTTTCATTTTCTTGATATTAAAAAATTAAATGATTAATCATAATTAATGGTGTGCTTGCAAATAAAATAGTATACAAACCTCGGAGGAAAGTTTTCATTTCTTTCTCGAGATTAATAGTCAATCTCGACGCTTCGCGTCTCTCGACAGTAATGAAACGCTTCCCTACTCGGTATGTAATATACTATTACAAGTCAGTAGGGTCAGAGAATTATTTATTAAAATTTTATTACCTATATGTATTAATTTTTTATTTATTATTTAAGATTGTTTACAAATGAGTAACAAATAAATTATTGTACATCATACGCCAGGTATCAGTTTTTACTGGCCCTTGAAGGTGACAAGCTCGCCTGACGGCTCGCTAGTCATTTCCTTCAATCACCAGTAAAAACTGTTTTACCTGGCTAATAATGTAAAATACTATTACCAGTCTTACAATTAATTCTACGAGTGGTCACGTGGTTTTTAACTAATAAGAGCCCCATCTAAACCATATAAAATAGTTTACCAGTCTTACAGATAATTCTAAGAGTGGTCACGTGGTTTTTGACTAACAAGAGCCCCATCTAAACCATATAAAAAAGTTTACCAGTCTTAAAATTAATTCTAACACTTGTCACGTGGTTTTTAACTAATAAGTGACCCATCTTATCCATATAAAATAGTTTACCAGTCTTACAGATAATTCTAAGAGTCGTCACGTGGTTTTTAACTAATAAGAGCCCCATCTAAACCATATAAAATAGTTTATCAGTCTTACAGATAATTCTAAGAGTGGTCACGTGGTTTTTAACTAATAAAAGCCCCATCTAAACCATATAAAATAGTTTATCAGTCTTACAGATAATTCTAAGAGTGGTCACGTGGTTTTTAACTAATAAGTGACTCATCTTAACCATATAAAATAGTTTACCAGTCTTACAGATAATTCTAAGAGTGGTCACGTGGTTTTTGACTAATAAGAGCCCCATCTAAACCATATAAAATAGTTTACCAGTCTTAAAATTAATTCTAAGAGTGGTCACGTGGTTTTTAACTAATAAGAGCCCCATCCAAACCATATAAAATAGTTTATCAGTCTCACAGATAATTCTAAGAGTGGTCACGTGGTTTTTAAATAATAAGTGACATCTTGAACATATAAAATAGTTTACCAGTCTTACAGATATTTCTAAGAGTGGTCACGTGGTTTTTGACAAATAAGTGACTCATCTTAACCATATAAAATAGTTTACCAGTCTTACAATTAATTCTAAGAGTGGTCACGTGGTTTTTAACTAATAAGTGACTCATCTTAACCATATAAAATAGTTTACCAGTCTTACAGATAATTCTAAGAGTGGTCACGTGGTTTTTGACTAATAAGAGCCCCATCTAAACCATATAAAATAGTTTACCAGTCTTAAAATTAATTCTAAGAGTGGTCAGGTGGTTTTTAACTAATAAGAGCCCCATCCAAACCATATAAAATAGTTTATCAGTCTTACAGATAATTCTAAGAGTGGTCACGTGGTTTTTAACTAATAAGTGACTCATCTTAAACATATAAAATAGTTTACCTGTCTTACACATAATTCTAAGAGTGGTCACGTGGTTTTTAACTATTAAGAGCCCCATCTAAACCATATAAAATAGTTTATCAGTCTTACAGATAATTCTAAGAGTGGTCACGTGGTTTTTAACTAATAAGTGACTCATCTTAACCATATAAAATAGTTTACCAGTCTTACAATTAATTCTAAGTGTGGTCACGTGGTTTTTAACTAATAAGAGCCCCATCCAAACCATATAAAATAGTTTATCAGTCTTACAGATAATTCTAAGAGTGGTCACGTGGTTTTTAACTAATAAGTGACTCATCTTAAACATATAAAATAGTTTACCAGTCTTACAGATAATTCTAAGAGTGGTCACGTGGTTTTTGACTAATAAGAGCCCCATCTAAACCATATAAAATAGTTTACCAGTCTTAAAATTAATTCTGACAGTGGTCACGTGGTTTTTAACTAATAAGAGCCCCATATAAACCATATAAAATAGTTTAGCAGTCTTACAATTAATTCTAACAGTGGTCACGTGATTTTTAAATAATAAGAGCCCTATCTAAACCAAATAAAATAGTTTACCAATCTTACAATTAATTCTAACAGTGGTCACGTGGTTTTTAACTAATAAGAGCCCCATCTAAACCATAAAAAATAGTTTACCAGTCTTACAGATAATTCTAAGAGTGGTCACGTGGTTTTTGACTAATAAGAGCCCCATCTAAACCATATAAAATAGTTTACCAGTCTTAAAATTAATTCTAAGAGTGGTCACGTGGTTTTTAACTAATAAGAGCCCCATCTAAACCATATAAAATAGTTTACCAGTCTTAAAATTAATTCTGACAGTGGTCACGTGGTTTTTAACTAATAAGAGCCCCATATAAACCATATAAAATAGTTTAGCAGTCTTACAATTAATTCTAACAGTGGTCACGTGATTTTTAAATAATAAGAGCCCTATCTAAACCATATAAAATAGTTTACCAATCTTACAATTAATTCTAACAGTGGTCACGTGGTTTTTAACTAATAAGAGCCCCATCTAAACCATATAAAATAGTTTATCAGTCTTACAGATAATTCTAAGAGTGGTCACGTGGTTTTTAACTAATAAGTGACTCATCTTAAACATATAAAATAGTTTACCTGTCTTACACATAATTCTAAGAGTGGTCACGTGGTTTTTAACTATTAAGAGCCCCATCTAAACCATATAAAATAGTCTATCAGTCTTACAGATAATTCTAAGAGTGGTCACGTGGTTTTTAACTAATAAGTGACTCATCTTAACCATATAAAATAGTTTACCAGTCTTACAATTAATTCTAAGTGTGGTCACGTGGTTTTTAACTAATAAGAGCCCTATCTAAACCATATAAAATAGTTTATCAGTCTTACAGATAATTCTAAGAGTGGTTACGTGGTTTTTAACTAATAAGTGACTCATCTTAACCATATAAAATAGTTTACCAGTCTTACAGATAATTTTAAGAGTGGTCACGTGGTTTTTGACTAATAAGTGACTCATCTTAACCATATAAAATAGTTTACCAGTCTTACATATAATTCTAAGAGTGGTCACGTGGTCTTTAACTAATACGTGACTCATCTTAACCATATAAAATAGTTTACCAGTCTTACATATAATTCTAAGAGTGGTCACGTGGTTTTTAACTAATAAGGGCCCCATCCAAACCATATAAAATAGTTTATCAGTCTTACAGATAATTCTAAGAGTGGTCACGTGGTTTTTAACTAATAAGTGACTCATCTTAAACATATAAAATAGTTTACCAGTCTTACAGATAATTCTAAGAGTGGTCACGTGGTTTTTGACTAATAAGAGCCCCATCTAAACCATATAAAATAGTTTACCAGTCTTAAAATTAATTCTGACAGTGGTCACGTGGTTTTTAACTAATAAGAGCCCCATATAAACCATATAAAATAGTTTAGCAGTCTTACAATTAATTCTAACAGTGGTCACGTGATTTTTAAATAATAAGAGCCCTATCTAAACCATATAAAATAGTTTACCAATCTTACAATTAATTCTAACAGTGGTCACGTGGTTTTTAACTAATAAGAGCCCCATCTAAACCATATAAAATAGTTTACCAGTCTTACAGATAATTCTAAGAGTGGTCACGTGGTTTTTGACTAATAAGAGCCCCATCTAAACCATATAAAATAGTTTACCAGTCTTAAAATTAATTCTAAGAGTGGTCACGTGGTTTTTAACTAATAAGAGCCCCATCCAAACCATATAAAATAGTTTATCAGTCTTACAGATAATTCTAAGAGTGGTCACGTGGTTTTTAACTAATAAGTGACTCATCTTAAACATATAAAATAGTTTACCTGTCTTACACATAATTCTAAGAGTGGTCACGTGGTTTTTAACTATTAAGAGCCCCATCTAAACCATATAAAATAGTCTATCAGTCTTACAGATAATTCTAAGAGTGGTCACGTGGTTTTTAACTAATAAGTGACTCATCTTAACCATATAAAATAGTTTACCAGTCTTACAATTAATTCTAAGTGTGGTCACGTGGTTTTTAACTAATAAGAGCCCTATCTAAACCATATAAAATAGTTTATCAGTCTTACAGATAATTCTAAGAGTGGTCACGTGGTTTTTAACTAATAAGTGACTCATCTTAACCATATAAAATAGTTTACCAGTCTTACAGATAATTTTAAGAGTGGTCACGTGGTTTTTGACTAATAAGTGACTCATCTTAACCATATAAAATAGTTTACCAGTCTTACATATAATTCTAAGAGTGGTCACGTGGTCTTTAACTAATAAGTTACTCATCTTAACCATATAAAATAGTTTACCAGTCTTACATATAATTCTAAGAGTGGTCACGTGGTTTTTAACTAATAAGAGCCCCATCTAAACCATATAAAATAGTTTATCAGTCTCACAGATAATTCTAAGAGTGGTCGCGTGGTTTTAACTAATAAGTGACTCATCTTAACCATATAAAATAGTTTACCAGTCTTACAGATATTTCTAAGAGGGTCATGTGTTTTTTAACTAATAAGCAATGAACTATAAACTACACATATCTGGAATGGCACCGACCGTTGTCGGATATGGCATTTGTATGGCATTTGTCATCTCGCTTAGTGCGTCCAAAAAAGCTACATAGTGGGGTACCCCTTTCTCTCTCCAGTTCATTGCTGTTAGGTTTGGCATATTCCTAACCTCGAATAAAATATTTTTTAGACAAGGAAAGTTTTCCATGATTCGCCAATAAGATAAATAGAGATGTGTGTACCCCACATTCTCCATCTCAATCTGCCGCAAATTTATAGATCGGCGGGCCATTCCAGGTACGTGTAGTTTATAGTTCATTGCTAATAAGTGACTCATCTTAACCATATAAAATAATTTACCAGTCTTACAGATAATTCTAAGAGTGGTCACGTGGTCTTTAACTGATAAGTGACTCATCTTAACCAAATAAAATAGTTTACCAGTCTTACAGATAATTCTAAGAGTGTGAACGTGGTTTTTAACTATTAAGAGCCCCATCTAAACCATATAAAATAGTTTACCAGTCTTACAGATAATTCTAAGAGTGGTCACGTGGTTTTTGACTAATAAGAGCCCCATCTAAACCATATTAAATAGTTTACCAGTCTCAAAATTAATTCTAACAGTGGTCACGTGGTTTTTAACTAATAAGAGCCCCATATAAACCATATTAAATAGTTTAGCAGTCTTACAATTAATTCTAACAGTGGTCACGTGGTTTTTAACCAATAAGAGCCCTATCTAAACCATAAGTTATCAATACGTAGGCCGATAACAAGTTTTTTAAAAAACAATTTATTCACTAAATTACAATAGAGAAATACTTTCGCGTTACGCGTTACAAAGTTTCAAATAAGAAATATAATTACAATTCAACTGACTAACTATTCTAGGCGGGCAGTGATATTTATAATAAAGAAAAGCGAATTAATCAGTTTATATGAATGGTCAGCAAATAGAGCTGACATTACTCCTCCCTTCTTAAGATACAACTTCATGCTAAGCGAGGAAGTTGGATTGGTCGGGCTTCTTCTTCGGGGTGGTTGTCCCCTTTTCGTTTCTTCAACTTCGGTGCTAGTTTCTTATAGCCAAGAACAGCACACCCAGCAAGGATCATAGCATATATCAGAATGGTTCCCAAACTTGGTAGTCTTCTGATTTCACTAAACGTCAAACGGTTTTCTACAATCTCATTAGCTAGTTGGTGGAGATTGTCCAGTTTTATGGTTTTCAAGTGTGTACCTAAATTCAGGGAATGCATTAATTCAGGTACATTTGGAAGGTCAGGAAATAGTATAGGTTGTGCATCTGATTTCAGAGGCTTCTTTTCGTTGATAATCAGTCTCGAAGAGATAGTTATTTGGCAACTGGTTGGTATACGAACTAGAAAGGTTCCAATAACTTTTCTGATTTCTTCTTGTCCAAAGCACTTGAGTTTGATTGGATTCGTCCAATCGATTGATTATTGGTTGTGTGATTTTGACTTCAGTTGGTTTGCAAGTAGAAGTGTCTTTTTCGGAGTTCAGTAGCTTTACTCCACATGGACTGCTGTCTTGAAGTTTGTGGAGTTCTTCTTTTTCGCATAGGTGGAATTCAGGAAGGATTTCCTGGCATTCTTGGCCATAATGTGCGTAGTGCAATCCGCTTTTTAGAAGATATTTATTTTGTGGAAGGACTACCTTAAACTGACTCTGACTTTTGATTGGTATTGAATATAGGTGGAAATAATCGAAAGATTCAGGATACATTATAGGTATATGGACCAAATAAGTTATTTTATTGTTAAGAACAAAAGATTCTAATTTGATGATTTTTTCATACAAAAGAATGTTCTCAACATTAACTGCTAAAGGCATTTGTTCATTACTTAGTTGTTTTTGTAATTTTATTAGTTCTGTACAGAGATCTTCAGTTCTCATTATGCTAGGATGCATAATTTTTAACTTGGAAAAAGTTAAAGAGTTTTCGACATCTTGTAATATTGAATCTATTATTTCATAGACATTAATAATTTGATTAATTATGTCCTTAATATAAAGAGAATTTTCTTTATAAGCAGATTTCTCTACTATGTGTGCGATTTGATTGATTTTTGATTCTAAGAGTTTCTCATTATAATTTATTTGTTTTATCGTCGTATTGAATTTTTCAATAACAGTTAAAGAAAGTCAATTTTGTTTCAAAATATTTGCTTGCAAATTCATTTGATTTCCTTGCAATTCCCTTATAAGATTTTCATAACGTTCGCCATTGTCAACGTCGAGGTTTCCGGTTACGGATTTGAAAATTGACCCTAGGCCGTTAATCAAGCCTTTTTTTGTTCTTTGTGGCTGGGGGATTATTTCTTTAATTTTGTTATCTACTCTAATTTGTATTAGTTGAATTAATTTGATATAATTACTAATATCTTCAGAATACTCTTTGTGTCCATTAAGCATGTTAGTGATATTATTGGATTTAGAGTGTAGTTTGTTAATTTCGATTAGTATGGGATTTAGGTCATAGTAGTGTATTAATGTGTAGGTGTAGTCTCTAATTTTTGCATTTCCAAGTTTCACTGGGATAATTCCAGAATTATCGTCCAATTTTCTTATGGAGATTTGCTCTTGGTTTCCTAATGCGTGGGTTATAAAGCTGAAATAAAGATTAGTAAGCGTAAGCGTGAGGTTATCATATTCATATTTATTAGTACCAATATTATTATACTTATTACCTATTTATTAAAATTAACTTAAGTATCGAAACTATATTTGTTTCTTAGAGGACGTTTAATATTGTCCATATGCACTTTGCCTAGAGTGTCCGTTGTTATTGTTTTCCGTGTGGGGTCAACGGTCTCTATTTGTGTGGCTGGTCGAAATTTGTCTCCTAATTTTTGGCGTGTATGTTTCTTTACATATATTTTCTGTTCTGGTCTAAATAATGTTGGCTTATCACGATTTTCATTGATTTTGCCAATTATTTTATTTTTTGTATCCATAAGACGCTCATTTATGTTAGAATACAAAAGTTTTGTTTTGTTTTTGTGCTCGTTGACGTAATCTGTAATTAGGAATTGATCTAACTTAAGATCGAATGGGTCATTGGGGCTTATGTGTCCTGTGATTATGTCAATGGGCTTGTGTTTGGTTACAGAGTGGATCGTATGATTGTATGCTAAGATTGCATATTTAATTTTTTGGGTAATTGGGGTTTTTAGGAATCCTTGATTGTTGAAAATTCTTATGTGTTCAGATATGGTTGAGTGGAGTCTCTCTATTACGCCATTAGATTGGGGATGTTCAGGAGAACAAAAATGTATTTTTACTTTGTGAAGTTGATGTAGATCAGTAAGAACAGTATTATTGAACTCAGTTCCATTGTCTGTGATTATCTTTGATGGAATGCCATGATGTGAAAAGAAGGATATGAGATTATCACATATTTCGGTAGCGGATAAAGATGTAAGGGCATAAGCTTGGGCATATTTAGAAAAACTGTCTATTATAGTAAGAAATTTAACCTTATCGAGAGTATATGTATCCAGGTGGATGATGTCAAATGGTTTTGTTGCAGAAGGCGTGATGTTCATTTCCATATTTATTGGGTGACGTTCATATTTGCTACGTTGGCAAATTTCACATTCATTGATAAATGATTGAATGGATTCTTTCAGGTTGGGCCAATAATATTTTTCCTTAATTCGTCGCTCGGTTTCTTCGATTCCTCGGTGATTTGTCTTGCTCTCATGGTAATTTTGAATTACCTCTGCTATTTCTGTTTTGTTGACTACATCAATTAATTTTATCAAGCATCTTTTAAATTTAATTGAAGGCCATTTAAAGTTTTTTCTTATTATTTCGCAGAAAGGTTCGTAAGTATCTCGGTTTTCGAAATAAATGGAATATAACTTTTCGGGTACTACATTTTCTTTCACAAATTGCATGACGTCATTCTCAAAATTATTTTCCGATAATTGGACTAGAAATCACCTTTTCTTCTCGAATAATATCAAGCGTTTTGTTTTTGCAGGTGAATGCAAAACGCTCGTAATAATTACTTGATTAGCCCCGTAATTAACTGCTGATTCTATAATAGGGACTCCTACTATAGGATCTTGTTCGTTATTTGTATGTATGGTTTCATTGTCGTCTTCATTTGCTGGTGGGTCAAGGTCGGGTTGTGCCATTGTTGAAATTAGGTCTAAGTTATCTTCGTTGGCATTTATATTTTCGTTGTTCGTGTTCGACGATGAGGTGCCTTCTTGTTCAAGTTGCTTATTAAATTCTTCGATGTATGAGACTAAACTTGATATGTTGGCGGCGTCTTTTGTGTTTAACTCAATGCGACTTAGCGCGTCAGCATTTGTGTTAAGTTTTCCTGTCTTATATGTTATTTGGTAGTCGAATTCTTGTAATTTTATTCGCCATCGTACTAATTTTGAAGTGGGATCTTTATAGTTAAACAGCCATTGTTTTGGTCTGTTATGATGTTAAACTTTCGTCCATACAGGTATGGACCAAAATATTTTGTCGCCCACACTAGGCACAAACATTCCTTCTCAATGGTAGAGTAGTTTTGTTCTGAGTCGTTCAATGTACGGGATGCGTATGCTATTGGCAGGTCCTGACCTATGGGCCCTTGCGACAATACTGCGCCTAGCGCTACGTTGCTAGCGTCACAGGTCAAATTAAAAGTTTTAGAAAAGTCCGGGTATCGGTTCATTTGTCAATAGTTTTTTACATTTTTCGAAACAGTCAATGAACTCTGGGTTATGTTCAATCTTGGCTCCCTATTTCAAACATTTGGTTAGCGGTTTTGTTAATTTTGCAAAATTGTTTATGAAGCGTCGATAATAACCTAATAGTCCAAGAAATCCTTTTATTTGCTTCGTTGTTTTTGGTATGGGCTAGTTTCTGATTGCGTTGACTTTATCTGCGTGCCTTAGAAACTCGCTCTTATCTAATAGGATCTTAAAACTCGTTTCTCTTAGTCTTTGGAATACGATTTCTAATCGCTCCAGGTGTTCTTGTAATGACGACGAGAAGGCTATAATTTCATCAAGGTAAACTAGGCACTCCTCGTTTTGGATTCCTCGTAGGATGCCATCCATGACCCTTTGGAATGTGGCGGGGGCATTGGATAAACCGAAGGGCATTCTGAGAAACTCGAAATGGCCATTTTCTGTACTAAATGCCGTTTTTTCAATGCCTTTTTCATTCATTTGAATTTGATGGAACCCACTAGCCAAATCTAAGGTTGTGAAATATTGACACTTCCCTAGTTTATCCAGAAGGTCCGTGATGTTAGGAAGAGGGTATCTATCTGGCATGGTCTTTGCATTGACGCCTCTGAAGTCAATAACGACTCTCCATTTCTGCTTCCCAGAAGCATCTGCCTTTTTTGGGACTACCCAAATAGGTGCAGACCAAGGAGAATTGCTTGGGCGTATAATATTCTGGTCCAGCATTGTCCTGATTTGTGATTCAACCTCTTGCTTATGAATGAATGGGTACCTATATGTTTTTGTATATACAGGCTGTTGATCTGTTGTTTTTATAGAGTGTTTTATTTCGCTCGTGAATGTCAATGGCATATTTTCCTGGTAAAATATGTCCGAATATTTTCAATTGTAATATAACTAGTGCAATGGAAATTATTGATAATTTTTGGGAAATTTGCCCGAATGCACTTTTAGTTGAAAAAGAGCACGAGTGCACTTCGTGCACTCGTGCCTTTTTCAGTTAAAAACGCATGAGTGCAAATTTGTCGAAAATTATAAATATATTTCTATTGCACGAGTTGTATTTAATGAGAGAATTTCATACATCTGTCAAAACTGGTATTCCAACAATAAATTGACATGTTTTGATTGTTGATTTCAACCAATCAGATTGTAATTACGCGATAATTTGCACTAGTGCAAATTATCAGATAATTGCATACTAACTGGTGCGAAAACTGGTGTTTTGACATTTTTTGACAAAAAATTTAAATTTTTGATTTATGAAATTTTCTCATTAAATACAACTCGTGCAATAGAAATATATTTATAATTTTCGACAAATTTCCACTCATTCGGGCAAATTTCCCAAAAATTAACAATAATTTCCATTGCACTAGTTATATTACTATTGAGAATTTCATAAATCTAAAATTTAAATTTTTTGTCAGAAAATGTCAAAACACCAGTTTTCGCACCAGTTAGTATGCAATTATCTGATAATTTGCACTAGTGCAAATTATCGCGTAATTACAATCTGATTAGTTCAAATCAACAATCAAAACATGTCAATTTATTGTTGGAATACCAGTTTTGATAGATGTATGAAATTCTTTACATAATTCAATTATTTTGGCTCTCTCTTCTGAATTAAGGTGATCTGTGCGAATTCCAGTATAGTCAAAAATATCAGTATCGTAATTTGATGCCACAAAATTATTTAGATCAATTTGTTCTATTTCTTCTCTATTAAATGGTTCCACTTTAATTGGCTGACATGTATTGTTCAAGATTGTCGTTAAAGCGTATCCATTTTTTGCAATGCTTAGGGAGTTCGGGATCTCACAATTATGCATTTTCTGATATGGAATTATAACTTCGCCATCATGTATGCTGGTTTTAATTTTCACTAGCTGTTCGGTACGTGGTGAGAGAGTGATATTATATACTTGGTTTATGTTCGTTCTTTGGAATTGTAACTTGATTTTTGCAAATGGAGTTACTAAGAAGACTTGTAACATTTTTAGATTATCAAGTCCTATAAGGCCGTCAAAGATGTTATGAAATTTAAATAAATAAAATTTCAAAGGTTTCCTATTAGGTAGATTAAAAATTTTTGAAGCGGGAATTTGAGCACTGTATTGATCTGCTGATTGTTGGAAAACAGTTGAAACGATGAATGGCTCGTAGCTTATGTGATTTGGAAAACATTTTTGAGCTAAGTCGGGGTTTATGAACGACTTGGTGGAGCCACTATCTATGAGAAATTTGAGATTGCATTCAGGAAAGACGATATAGGACAGTTCACTTGCGTTGACGTTATTTAATGAAATTATTTCAGGTGATTCTAGGGTGCAGGGTTGGTTGACATTATTTCAGGTGATTCTAGGGTGCAGGGTTGGTTGACTGAATTTCCTGGAAATTTGATTGTTCCGAAGAACCAGCTGTGTCGTATTCTACGAGTTCAGTGGTTTGGAATTCATTATTTGAATCGTTATAATTATCGGAATAATTGTAACTTTGTTGAGGGTCAACTTCGGTCTCATAATAATATGATTCTTGATCATTTTCGATGTAAGAAAGGTCAGTGACATTCGTCGTATTTGTATTATATAGTTCTTCTGAAATAAAGTTACGTGGTTGCGTAACTTGAAAATAATTATTACCAGAAGTTTGTGGTGGATTGGTAGCAGAATAGGTTTGTCTTGTCGTTGTAGACATTGGGGTAGGTCTAGGAAAATTTTTGTTTTGACCTGGTTTAAATACATTGGTCTGATTTTTATTTTTGAAGACCTGTGAGTTAGTTGGGAATTTTTGTTGTATTTTATTATAATCAGGTCTCACATGAATAGGTAATTTTTCACGCAATTGATTTCAACTATTCTAAGGTCTGGTGAATTTCTCCGAAAAATGGAAACAGCAAGGCAACAGCTTATTTCCGCAGGAAAATGTTTGTGCTTTTATATTCAGAAAAATGTTAAAAATGCAAAGCAAACAATTTTTTCAATGTAACTGATTTCAGCTATTCTAAAGTCCGGAAAATAGAAATGACGCATTTCCGCAGAAAAATTTATGTGTTTCTGATTAAAGGGAGACTTTCTGAAAACAACTATAAAAGCGTCTCTTATATACCTGATTTCAGCTAAACCAAAGTTGAGCCACGATATCTGATAAATGTAGCTTCGTTAAATTGTTTGAATAGGTAGGTACTTCATCGGTATTTTAAAATTTCTATCATTTTGAGTGATAATTAAATAATAACTAGAAAAATGATAATATATTCTAAAGAGAAATTTTTGATTTCGAATTTCGATCTTATGATTCAAAATTTATCCATAATGACAGAAATTTAAAAATACCAATGAAGTACCTATTCAAACAATTTGACGAAGCTAAATTCCCCAGATATTGTTGCCTTGACAACCTCATTATTATTTTTCTGACAAATTCTGTCAAAGACATAATAATTATCAACTAATAAATTTTGATTTTCAATGTTGCAATGCGATTCTCAAATGCAGAAAAAAATTATATGATAAAAATGTGTTATCAATTCAATAGAAACGCAGTGCGAGCTTTAGAAATGTATCTCAAAACTTACCCTGAGAGACCCCAACTAAGCATTTCCTTTATTCGAAAGCTAGATGCAAATTTATCTGAAGTCTGTTATTTTTTTAAAGAGAATTTCATACATCTGTCAAAACTGGTATTCACAGAACACATATCCTCACGGATAGAAAAAAAAGCTCAATGGAGGGCGGGGCCTAAAAAAAAGCTTCGGATCGCATCCACTTGGGGACGCTGGAGTGAAACAGAACTACAGGTGCGGAATAAACGCCACCAGAAAATATGTCACAGTTTACTTTGGCAGTTTACCTGTTACCTATGTTTAAAAATAAAAAGTCAAAATAGTTCTGAATGAGAATTCGTCTTGGTGTTGGTGTGCATTTTAAATCCAGATAATAGTTTTCTAAATTCAAAAAAAAAAAATCAGATTTTACACAAAACACAAGAAGTTTGGCCGTTTTTGCTCTACTCGGAAGAAAAATCCGTCAACAATGAAGAAAAATGTTTGTTGGGACTTCAGTTCTAAATTGGACTGCGCTTGCGCATTTGGTCATATCAAACCTACATAAAGAAATGGGAAGGCGTAGTTTAATTGTGAACTGAAGCCCGAACAAATCTAATATTGAAAATATTGACATTGGAAGAACTATTTTGAAAGCTGATTTGATTACAGAAGCCTTTATTATAAATAGTTCGGATCGCATCCACCGCGCCGTGACGGCGCATTGTTCCCCAAAATTTTATTAGGCAGTTTGCCTTCTATCTGTGCTGGTATTCCAACAATAAATTGACATGTTTTGATTGTTGATTTGAACCAATCAGATTGTAATTACGCGATAATTTGCACTAGTGCACTAGTGCAAATTATCAGATAATTGCATACTAACTGGTGCGAAAACTGGTGTTTTGACATTTTTGACAAAAAATTTAAATTTTTGATTTATGAAATTCTCTCATTAAATAGGTACAACTCGTGCAATGGAAATATATTTATAATTTTCGACAAATTTGCACTCATGCGTTTTTAACTGAAAAAGGCACTCGTGCACTACGTGCACTCGTGCTCTTTTTCAACTAAAAATGCATTCGGGCAAATTTCCCAAAAATTATCAATAATTTCCATTGCACTAGTTATATTACTATTGATAATTTCCCAAGTCAAAAATTTAGTAACTATGTTGGCAACACGAGTCTTTTCTACATAAAAAATTTGAAAGCATTGACAATTTTACATTGTAATGCCAACATAATGTCATTTTGACTTTTATCTTTTAAAAAAAAAAAAAAACAGATTTTAGGTATGGTTCGTTTTCCAAACAACGCTAAAATATGGAATCAGAACAACAGAGGCAGAGGCTGCTATTGTGTTAAACCAGGTTTGTAGTTCAATAATACCAAGACACCAAAAATTGTGGTCAACCTAGTATTACAACCAAGATACCTTTCATAACTACATAGATAAATTTCAAATTTGTTTTATTTTTCTATTTTAGGTAAATAATAATCCTTCTGTTTCCACGTGTCAGATTGCCGCAGAAGCAAATATTCGGACCCTAAACAAAGTAAAATGCGGAGAATATTAAGAAGCAATAACTTCAAACATTTCAAAATCCATGTGAGTCAATCACTTCGTCCAGAGGATCTTGAAAGGAGGTTGACATATTGCTTCTGGTTGCGCGACCAGATTAATCGCAACGGAGATGCATATTTATATAAGATTATTTGGAAGGATGAATGGAAGTTCACAAATTGCGGCATATTCAACCGTCACAACGAACACATTTGGTCCATCGAATATCCTCGAGAAAATAGGGAAATCCGGCCTCAAGTTCGATTTAGTATAAATGTTTAGGCAGGAATATTGGGAGATCGCATTTTAGAGCCATATCTTTTTGAAGAAAATTTAATTTCGGTTAACTATTTAAGGTTTTTAAAAAGAGACTTTCGAGAGTACCTCATGGATATCCCGTTGGCTTCTCTACGAAATGTATGTTTCCAACAGGATGGTGCTCCTGCGCATAACAGCAGAAATGTGCGGCGATTTCTCCATAGGGAATTTCCAGAGCACTGGATAGGAAATGGAGGTTTTGTAGAATGGCCAGCGAGATCTCAAGATCTCACACCATTGGATTTTTATCTATGGGGTGCTCTTAAAGATTTAATTTACCAAAGACCTTTAATAGCAGGGCTCGGAATTTTTAGAATTTAGGTATTCGAATAGTCATTTGATATTTTATTCGAATAGGTAGTCGAATAATTCGAATATTCGACTATTCGAATATTCGAATATTTGGCTATTCGACTATTCGAATATTCGGATATTTGCCTATTTGACTAGTCGAATATTCGAGTAGTCGAATATTCAAATATTCAAATATTCGAATATTTGAACAGTCGAAAGAGAAATTGACGTTTCCCATAACAAGCGTCCAAATTGAGACACCCGTAGTCCCGTACATGTATACTGTGTTTTTAGCTCTTCGTATATAGTAAATGTAAATACAGAAAGTCTATTTTTTAATTATTGCTTGAATATTCGAATAGTCAAACATTCGAATAGTCGAATATTATTTATTCGAATATTTGAATATTCGAATAAACGAATATTCGAATAGGTATTTGAATATTCGAATAGTCGAATTTTTTACCCAAGGTAATTCTCATGAGAAATAAATATGGTTCATTTTGTTTTTATGGTGCACATATTTCTGTAAAATATTGAATATGAGCAGTTTTGCATTTAATATATCGATATTATTGTCATAGGGCAATTATTAATTTTAAATTGAAAAGTTTCGCGCGGAAAAGCTACGTTTGACATGGCCGCTTTCAATGACGTCAACTGTTCATAAACTAAGGTTAGGGTAGTTCACACTGAGGGCGAATCGTCACGGGCGTAATTGACGTAAGCGTAACTAATCACGTGATTTAATTTGTGCGATTTCATTGGCGGCAGTGCAGTCATCTTGAATTTTTGACATTACGCTGCCGCTACGGCAAAAAGTTGAGTTTTGTTGAACTTTGGCGTAGTCGTGGCGGAGTTGTGACGTTTGTTTTTGATGTTTTTGTTCTGTGTCAATGTGTCAATGTTGGTTCGAAATTTGAAAATTTTTACCACTTCTTACAAGACTACGCTGTGTCTTGCTGTTTAAATCCTTTAAATTCTAGATAATAATTAAAAATAATATGGATCAGGTAAGATCGGGCATCACTATCTTAAACATATGTATAATTAGACTATAGTAAATAAAATTTCTGTAAATTGAACTTTCTTCAAATTTTAATGTACAGGTTTCAAATTTTTCATGGCTAGATAGTAGGTATTTTATGAAATATTTCTTAGAACATACCTATGCATTGGTTAAAATGCTAATTTCTAAACATAAACAATGTGTCCAAGATAAGGAAGGCCAGTATGGGGATCTGAGAAACGGTAAGAAATACGGGGTCGCTTAAATTGGAAAAAAGTTGCGCAATTTTGTGCTTATTTAAATGGCGCTCTGATATTTTAAAAATTCCGAGTGCTACCGGGATATCCGGAATAAACTGAAATTCGCCCAAAATGATTTTATTTCTTCCTCACCTTACTTTAAGAGATATTTCAAAATAAATGACACTTCATCATTGCCACTTTTCCTACTCTACATGATGCCACCATCAAAATTAAAATCTGACGTTTCGTCTTCGGGCCACCATCATCAACTTTATTTTTTTTTTATTGATAACCTGTTTTACTTATTTAAAGTACTCCTCAGCGAGTTTAAATCCAACATTCAAAAACGCGCGTGTTTTAAAGTTATCATGACAACATCAACAACCCAAACAAGTCTAAATGTCAACTTTTTAATTATTGATTTGGCAGGAGTAGGTTAGGTACTTGTAGATAACGTCAAATAAAATATAACAAGTGTTAAGCACGAATTTAGCATTCTCCAATTATTAGTAATTTATGGTTTGAACGTATACCAATAAAAAAAATAGTGTAAAGTATTCGTGGATAACTGGTCTTTAAAACACTTGCTCTATTTCGAGCACTCCGGCTGCGCCGTCGTGCTCGCAAAATCGCGCGTGTTTTAAAGACCTTAATATCCACTTATACTTTAATATACTAATAAATACGACCCTGGATTTTTTATTCCAGATTTTAAGAGCTACTGATGTCCCAAAGCCAATGACGAACTGCACTTATCCGAAAAAAATATTTTCTTACAGCCGTGCGGAAGAATCTATTTTCCGCACTGATATGCGTGCGGAAAATGAGTTTTCCCGCACGGTGCGGTAAAACTTTTACCGCACGCATATCAGTGCTGAATAAGTTTTTCCGCACGGCTGTCAGTGCAGAAAAAAATTTACCGCACTCATATGTCAAAAAAAAAGAAAAATTTTACATTTTTAAGCCTGTAGGAAAAATATTGTACCTAACACTTGCGGAAAATATTTTTCTGCACTCGGCTGCTTCACCGAAGTCCGCTACGCGTCTCTCGGTGAACGGCAGACTCGTGCGGGAAAAGTAATTTTTCGAAATGATATGCATGCGGGAAAACTCATTTTCCGCACGGATATCAGTGCCGAAAATCGATTTTTCCGCACAGCTGTAGGAAATAGCTATTTACCTAACAAGTGCGGAAAATGAATTTTTCCGCACGCGGCTGCCATTCACGGGTGATGCAGCCGAGTGCGGAAAAATATTTTCCGCAAGTGTTAGGTACAATATTTTTCCTACAGGCGAAAAAATGTAATTTTTTTTTTGTTGACATATCAGTGCGGTAAAAAATTTTCCGCACTGACAGCCGTGCGGAAAAACTTTTACCGCACTGATATGTCAAAAAAAAAGTTTTACCGCACCGTGCGGGAAAACTAATTTTCCGCACGCATATCAGTGCGGAAAATCGATTTTTCCGCACGGCTGTAGGAAAATATTTTTTCGAATTAATGCGGTATGTCATAGGTTTTGGGACATCAGAAGCACTTAAAATCTGGAATAAAAAATATCCAGGGTCGTATTTATAAAAAATAAAGTTGATGATGGGTGGCCCAAAGACGAAACGTCAAATTTTGAATTTGATGGTGGCATCTTGTAGAGGAGAAAAAGTGACAATGGGTAAATGGCGGTCCCAGCGGCTAAGTTCAGCCACTCAGCAGGGACTTTATTCTCGAAACCAAGGAACAGCGTTCTCATAGGAGCGATTGCTCTGTCATTGTCACTGTTATGCCGGACGACAAAGACAGAACCTTCGTTCCAATGAGAATGCTGCTTCCCTGTTTCGAGAATAAAGTTCCTGCTGAGTGGCTGAACTGAGCCGCTGACACAATGCAATTTATTTTGAAATATCTGTTCGAATAAGGTCAGGAATAAATAAAATAATTTTGGGCGAATTTCGGTTTATTCCGGATATCTCCGGTAGTATTCGGAATGTTCGAAATATCAAAGCGCAATTTTATTGAGCACAAAATTGCGCATCTTGTTTTCTAATTAAAGCGCCCTCGTATCTCATACCGTTTCCCAGATCCCCATACCGACCCTCGCTTATCTTGGACACATTGTATATTTGCTCGTATGTTTGACATATTATATTTTAGAATTACAAGTGTGGATATTGTGGCTGGTACATGAAAAGCCAATGCGAAAATATTCTAGACCATGAATGCTTTGCAAACATTTATGATGATAATGTTCATGAACTTGTCTCTGACGACCAAATGGTTATAACTATCGGTAAGTAGGTAGGGTTTGTTTGGATGTTTAGTTTAATTAGGAATCATAGTATTTTCTATGTTAATCATAAAGGAACATAATTGTAGACAACAAAATTATTAAATTTTAGCGAGTAAGGATACTGGGACAATTGTGAGCATTGCTAAGGATGTAAATGTAGAAGCGACATCCCTTTACACCTTTAACTGGGAGGAGGACTTCATTAAACATGTGCAAGACAGACCGCCCCTTTATAATTTGGGTTTATCATTATTTAAAAGAACCAACGCAAAAAAAATTCATCTATGGAATGAAATTTCTAATATTTATGGTGGACAATTCACACCAGCTGAACTGCAGAAAAAATGGAAATACCTTAGGGATTGCTATGTAAGAGCAAAAAAAAAAGGTCAATACATACAAACCAAGTGGTTCAGAAGGAGCTCCGACCCCTGACCCAGGGTTCCGTCAGTTTGAGTTAATGAAGTTTATAGATGATAGCTCAAGTCAAAAACCGTGAGTGTGTATTACTTATTATTTCTTGGATCAAGAACTTATTTACAGCCTTGGTAAATTAAATTATGCTTTGTTTACAATTCAGGACAGTGTCTTCAGTTCGAGAGGTTGGGGACAGAAGTGGCTCAGGCCAAGATTCAAAGTCTTGTCGAGGCTCCAACTCCTCTCGTCCAGGCCCCAGCACATCTCGTCCAGGCTCCAGCACTGATGGAAGTGAAGACCTGGTCCGTCACAATGACCCTACAATGATAGGTCTGTTTCTACATAAATCACAAACCAGCCAGAGTGAATTTCATTTGTTTGTAACTAGTTTTTTGACTGTTTCCAACCATAGAGAAATATAATAAACCAAGGTAAGAGTACCTGATTGATAACATGAAAGTTTGTATAGCGCTGACGTCACAGCGACGGTGGCGTCAATAGTGGCAGCCGGAACAAATACTGAAATGGCGGGAATTTTGAAATTTGACTTGAGTTGATTGCACAAAAAACTTACTTATGTTGTTCCACATCTTTTTTTCTCAAATCCGAATGAGAAAAATGATGTGGTACTCCATAAAGTTTTGTGCCATTTTTTGATGTAGATTTAAAAAAAAGGCAAAATAAACACTAAATTGTACTAGAAAAAATATACTTATATTATAGCTAGATAGGTCAAATATCTAAAGAGTTTACAAACACAGTTATTACATCCCTTATACGTGCCTTAATGTATGTACAAGCTAAGCTGTCCAAGGCCTAACATCTACATTTTATCTCTTCTGACAGAGGTCTCCTAAAACAGTAAAAAAATATGCCGTATATCACAAAACTAACATGTATACTTACTGGTTCAGTTTATCCTAGTTGTACATAATATTATAGGTACGCGATACCGATACTTAATAAAAATGACAATTTCTTTTTTTTGTTCTTTAGATTTTGTGAATTCGAGTCTTCTTAGACGACCGCCCAATCGGTTAAAAATGACAAACACATGACAAATTTTAACACGGAAATGTCGTTATTTTAAGGTTACTTATTTGTTTTCTCTGTCACAGTTTCTATAGTTATGGATGTTTGATAGGTTTCTACAAAACAGCTAGGAAAGCTCTGTAACTCATACTGTGTCCTTGTCTTGTGAATTGGTATGACAGAGAAAGATGAAACAGAATCGAATGATCGGAATGATCTTTCGTAAGTCTCTAGCTTTCCAAAAATTCCGCAATGCGCTATGCGCAACCGGATGCGCAGTAATAGTATAACCTATTTCGGCTATACTTTTGAAGGTCTTTTTATTTTTTATTGTCTATGTTTCCAACCAATGAAATTTGCTCTGACTGGTTTGTGATTTCCGCAGGAACAGACTTGGGCCCTGTTGCACGATAAAAACGTATTCTACAAGTTACAAATCACAAGTTACAAGCAATTATTTATTAGTCCTAATAAGTTGCGTTGCACAATTCGCCTAGCTACTCTTGTCAAACAAAATAGGTTTTAGGTTTGAAGAAAAATAGTCTTGAAAATCCCAAAAATTCTTTATTTATGTACTACCGGTTTCGAAGCTTCAACGCTTCATCTTCAGGTATAAAAAGACTAAAATTGAAAAAATACCACAATGAGCACCAGTTGCATTATTTTCGTTGAATCAATCAACCTCTAAACTTGGTTATATTAGTCTTAATATCTAAAAACTGTAACTTACATATTTAATAATAATGAGAGTTGTCAAAATCAGGTCGATTCGGAGGAACAATACCTGGGCATCAGGCAAAATTGTCAATAAAGGATGTTACCCTTTTGAGTGTTATACTCATGTCCACAAACAAGAAGGTCGGTTGATATTTTAGTCTGAAAAAATTCCAGGAAAATTATTGAAATTTATTAGCAGTAGAAATTCGATAAGTTTACAAAGGGTTGGAAGTTTTTTATTAAATTCCATTATGTGAAAAATACCTTTATATGTCAAAATGGTGTCTCTTCAGAACATGTTTTTTTCTTTCTTTTTGTTTTTTGGTTTTTTGGCTTCTTTGGGATTTCTTGTTGTGTAAATATTAGTGTATATAGACGAAAAACAATGACATATATATTTTTAAAAAACCTTACTAGAAATAATTAATTTTAAAAAGGTGTAAAAGGTGTAAAAGGACAAATTCACATTTTTTTGGACGATGATACAACATTGACAGTACTGATAGGACTTTTTTCTACTGACGTTTCATAATAGCAACTTTTCGATTGTCATTTTAGTTTTGAAATGACATTCTTTTGAGCACTCAGTGCGTAAAAGTGACTTTTAGGCACTCAGTGCGTAAAAGTGACTTTTCAGTGCGTAAAAGTGACTTTCAAATGCGTAAAAGCGACTTTCAAGTGCGTAAAAGTAACTTTTAAGCACTAGTGCCTAAAAGTGTTATTCATTGTTCAGAAATAAAAAACACACTAAATGCAAATTTGAATTTTGTTTTGTATTTATTATGAATATTAGTCACCAACATGAAAGGTGTCAAGCAAAAGCAGGCGACAAACATTGAAATAAAATTGTGTTTTTTTTATTATGAAACGTCAGTAGAAAAAATCTTGTATACAATACGTTACGAAACGAAATCTTTTAGTCACTCGACGTGTTGTCCAACTCGGCTTTGCCTCGTTGGACAATTTTCACGTCGCGTGCCTAAAAGACACTCATTTCGCAACTTATTGTATAAATAGCTATTTTTTAAAATATTATTCATTTATATTATTATATTTGTTGGTTCAGGTCACATGCTCTTTTTTGGAGTGACAGCACTACGTATGTGTGGTGACCTCTATTAATTATTTGAATTTTTTTTTTTTAACCCAATATGACAACCATGTTTATCTTGTACCGGTTCTCCTTTATCGACCCAATCTGTTACAATCTAGGGTACTGTACCGTATAAAAACATTGTTTACAAATCAACTCATTGATACCTAGAGGGCGACAAAATTTGAAGAAAGTTATTTTTAGTAATTATAAAAAACCAATCGTAAGAAAACTGTAAAAAATCGTAAAAATCGTAGAAAACTGTAAAAACACAATCAAAGAACAATAGGTTAGCAATTTTTTATATCTAAAAACTTTGAACTACAGGGCAACCAAGACATGAGGGTTAGGAATAGGGGATGCAAAACTAATTTAATAATTTATTTTACTGGAAAAACAAACTCAAGATTCTGTTATCCATGAAAGAGGTTTGTGAGTTGATGATTCTATCAGGGTCATCTTTAGTTGATCTAATAATTTCTAACGCTTCCAAATTATTTAAAATAGCATTGTTACTTTCAACATGTAAAATTTTATGGTTGTTTTTGAAATCTGTTTGGTGTCCCGTTTCCAAAATATGCTTTGCAAACAGTGATTCTGTGTTATTTAACCTAACACATCTACAGTGTTCTGAGAAGCGTGTCTTGAAATTTCTCTTTGTTCAGCCAATGTAAATTTTTCCACAACCGCAAGCCAATTGGTATACACCAGGGTTGAGTAAAGGGTCAATTTTATCTTTATTATTTATGAAAAAATTACTTAAGGTATTCTTTGATTTGAAAGCTATTTTAATATTGTGACGTGAACAGATATTCTGTATTTTATATGATATATCACCATTAAACGTTAATGAGAAAAATCTTTCTGTGTTGCCCCCTACACTAGTGTTTGTTGTTGGTAAATATGAATTATTAGCTAAATTCCTCAATAATTTCTTCTGTATGAGCTTATTGACTATATTAGGGTCAAAATTGTGGTCTTGAGCTATTTGTTTAATTATTTTGATTTCCATCTCTCTAGCGTCTTCGGACAGGGGGATGTCTATGGATCTATTGACAAAACTGCTGAGGGCAGCTAATTTCTGTGACATAGGGTGGAAAGACGATTGGTGTATTATTACACCTGTATGAGAAGGTTTTCTATAAATTGCAAAGTGATGTTTATTGTTTACATTTTTTATTGTAAGATCTAGAAAATTAATAGATTTGTTGGTTTCTATTTCAACAGTAAATTTAATTTTTTGATGAATTGAGTTAATATTGTTAATAAAATCGTTTAGTTGTTCTCTACTGCCTGACCATAAAAGAAGAATGTCATCAACATATCTATAATAATATATTATGTTCCCACAAAAAGGGTTGTTCTTTAGAATGTGGTTAGTTTCAAAAAAATCCATAAATATGTCAGCTAACAATGGTGATAAAGGAGATCCCATAGAAAGTCCATCTTCCTGACGGTAGATCGTTTCATTGAAAACAAAGAAATTTTGTTTTAAACAAATATTTAATAGTTTTATCAATTCAACTGCTTCAATGTCTGAGAGTGTACTATCATGTAGGTTATTTTTAATTATTTGTAAAACTTCATTAGTTGGGACATTGGTGAACAAATTTGTAACGTCAAGTGAAATCATTAGAGCATTGTTAGGTATTGGCACATCTTTAATTTTATTTGCTAATTGTGTACTCTTCAAAACTGTATTCTCAAAAACACAATTGTATACTTCTCTAAATTTTTTTTTTTTAAATTTTACATTTAGCCACTTTGCCAATTTATAAGTTGGAGAGTTTGTGAAGGAAACTACAGGCCTTATGGGCATTTCGGAGAAAATGTCTGATTTGTGTACTTTCAATAGACCATATAATCTTGGGATTGTGGTATTATTAGCTGATAAATGATAGATCAAGCCTTTTGATATTGTAGATGTACATTCTTTCATTACTGAGTTAACTGTTTTTATAAAAGTGGGGAATTTGGGGTTAAATATTTCAAAATTATTCTCCCTAACAAATTTCAAGACTTTCTCATCATAATCTTTTTTATGTAACACTACTACACTATTTCCCTTGTCAGCCTTAGTAAGAACCAAGTGTCCCTCTGATATTTTTTTCTTTATTGACTTTATTGTTGCGGTGTTAAATGAACCTTGATCTAATAAGTTTTTGTTTTTAATTTTGGATAACTCCGAGCGAATCACCATCTCACACTCACCCTCTATAGCATTGGCATTTTCTAGAGATTGTAGTAAGGTTGTTGTTTCGACTGCTAGTCTTTCCAGATTTTTTATTTGAAAATTGGTATTATTAAGGGTGGGTCTATATTTGAAACCTAAAGATAGACAATCTACTTCGTTTCCACTGAAATTAGTATCTGTGAAATTTAATACTGGTTTTTGAAATTGGAAAACTCGTTCATTTTCATCCCTTTGTCCTTGGAAACGGGACACCAAACAGATTTCAAAAACAACCATAAAATTTTACAGGTTGAAAGTAACAATGCTATTTTAAATAATTTGGAAGCGTTAGAAATTATTAGATCAACTAAAGATGACCCTGATAGAATCATCAACTCACAAACCTCTTTCATGGATAACAGAATCTTGAGTTTGTTTTTCCAGTAAAATAAATTATTAAATTAGTTTTGCATCCCCTATTCCTAACCCTCATGTCTTGGTTGCCCTGTAGTTCAAAGTTTTTAGATATAAAAAATTGCTAACCTATTGTTCTTTGATTGTGTTTTTACAGTTTTCTACGATTTTTACGATTTTTTACAGTTTTCTTACGATTGGTTTTTCATAATTACTAAAAATAACTTTCTTCAAATTTTGTCGCCCTCTAGGTATCAATGAGTTGATTTGTAAACAATGTTTTTATACGGTTCAGTACCCTAGATTGTAACAGATTGGGTCGATAAAGGAGAAACGGTACAAGATAAACATGGTTGTCATATTGGGTTAAAAAAAAAAATTTCAAATAATTAATAGATGTCACCACACATACGTAGTGCTGTCACTCCAAAAAAGAGCATGTGACCTGAACCAACAAATATAATAATATAAATGAATAATATTTTGAAAAAAAGTCCTATCAGTACTGTCAATGTTGTATCATCGTCCAAAAAAAAATGTGAATTTGTCCTTTTACACCTTTTACACCTTTTTAAAATTAATTATTTCTAGTAACGTTTTTTAATAATATATATGTCATTGTTTTTCGTCTATATACACTAATATTTACCCAACAAGAAATCCCAAAGAAGCCAAAAAACCAAAAAACAAAAAGAAAGAAAAAAACATGTTCTGAAGAGACACCATTTTGACAAATAACGGTATTTTTCACATAATGGAATTTAATAAAAAACTTCCAACCCTTTGTAAACTTATCGAATTTCTACTGCTAATAAATTTCAATAATTTTCCTGTAATTTTTTCAGACTAAAAATATCAACCGACCTTCTTGTTTGTGGACATGAGTATAACACTCAAAAGGGTAACATCCCTTATTGACAATTTTGCCTAATGCCCGGGTATTGTTCCGCCGAATCGACCTGATTTTGACAACTCTCATTATTATTAAATATGTAAGTTACAGTTTTTAGATATTAAGACTAATATAACTAAGTTTAGAGGTTGATTGATTCAACGAAAATAATGCAACTGGTGCTCATTGTGGTATTTTTTCAATTTTAGTCTTTTTATACCTGAAGATGAAGCGTTGAAGCTTCGAAACCGGTAGTACATAAATAAAGAATTTTTGGGATTTTCAAGACTATTTTTCTTCAAACCTATCATCCGCCCAAAAAATGGACCACATACAATCCTTAAAATAGGTTTTATTAGTAAAATTACGGAAATCTACAAGTCAGCTATTTACACTCATAATTTAATGACGGTTACCAGAATTTCATTTTTCTCAGATTAAAGTTTAAACTCAAAATTCACAATTGTTTCTCTAACACTAGGCCATCGACAAACTAACGAGAATTCAAAAACGGCTAAATATAGCATAAAAACCAACCAAATGAACTACTATCATTATTATAACATAACAATTTAAATGTTCACATATTCATTAAATTTATAATTTGTTGCTGTCGAACTCGCGCCCTTGGGGCATGGGGTCCATGTATTACATTTTCAATATTATCGAGGTTGCGGGGGACAATCTCATTTTCCTCTCCAATGTTTTCGTCCTCAGCATCTCTTCACGATATTCGCAGCATAACTCGGCTGCACTCGCAGATGGTTAAGACATGGAAACTTCTGTTTCAAAATTCCCAATGCTCCTTCTATCACTTGCCTTGTTTCTATATGACGTCGATTGTATATTCTTTCTGCTTCATTATTTGGATCGTGGTGAAGGGGTGTCATTAGCCATTCCTTTAGAGGATAAGCGGAATCGCCTAATATGACTGCATTTGGAAATATGTTTCGGCGTTCCATTCTTCTGTAAAGGCTACTGTTCCGGAGGACACGCGCATCATGGACACTACCGGGCCAATTGGTACTTACATAGAAGAACATTTTTCTACTACCACAAAAAAACATGCAGTTTTTGGAATGTTCCCCCCATCGATCCACAAATGCAGCTTCGTGATCAATGTGCGCATCAATAGGTATCAGAGACCCATCTATCACTCCACACACATTTGGAAAATGCGCTATTTCATAAAACCTTCGGGTCTCCTCTTCAATATTTTCGGGCCATGATATAACACGATTAAATAATAGTTATTTACATTACAAGTGCGTTTATGAACATGATTACAATAACGAGTGTGAAAGATTATAGACCGAGTCGTCCTAATCACACGAGTTTTGTAGTCATGTTTAAACGCACGTGTGATATACAACGTTTTATCTGCAAAGCGAAAAATAAGAATGTTTTTTCCATTATTTCCATTTATTAGTAGTTGTCTACCTTCATATTATATTTACAGGTTTATCTTTGACATTTGTCAAATCACCAAAAATAGTTGTGTTATAGATTCATAACCTAGTCCATAACACCACTAGTTGTGTTATGAATTCATAACCTAGGCTATAACACAACTAGTTGTGTTATGAGTCTCATGACATAACTCAAATACCAGAAAAATGGTTATGTAAAAACGTCTTAACCAAACGCTTGTAGATAAAATACTATTTATTGCAGTAGTTACACTTTTTATGGAGCGACATACTGATGCTTTGTTCACCCCATGCATATCGGCTATGGTATGGTATTGAGCACCACTTCCAAGCCAATGTAAAGTTATACACACTTGCTGTTTCACTGAAAGGGCGCCACTTTTTCTTGTATTATGTTGAATTCTATAGTCTATGTGTTCAATTAACCTTTCTACTTTTTCTGGACACATTCGAAGTCGTTCCAAATATTCCGCTCTTGTTTCAAAATTAAAATTGATTCTTGGGCGAAAAATTTTCCGGCGGCGCGGGGGCTGACCATATCCTAACTCATCCTCCTCACTACTTGAAGTAAACAATATATTTTCTAACATGTTCTTGAGCGTGGTGTAAAGAAAATCCTCGAAAATATTTTCACTAATAGAGATATCACTAAATTATAGGTGAACTTAGACTTGTAGACATTCACTAGTGAAATGAAAATTTTTACAGTCTAATTTTTTTATAACCATTAATTGTGCAACAAGTACTTCTGAAATTAGTGCAAAATACAATAATATTTTTTATTCTACAACTTGTTAATTCAAATTACTAGCTCAACCATTGTGCAACAGCATTTTACAAACTACAACCTACAAGTATAATACTATTAGTTTGTAAATCATTGTGCAACAAGCCCCTGATGTCAACTCCATTAACATCACCCGAGTATACATTTACACCCATGGTTACACCTTCATCAAATGTCATCAGTGTGTGACCCTAAAAAACGACTTAGCTACTCAAGTCAAGAAAAAAAATTCTAAGATCTCTCGTGAAAACTGCAGTCCTATATTCAAAATAGTCTCCCAGAAAATTCCTTGTGAAGATAAATTATGCAGGAACTTGTGATGTCACAACCGCCGAAATCGCAGTCTTCTCTTCGTTCAGTCGTCAGTGAACCATACCTTATACTTTGAGTGGTTGGAATTCGCTCTAAGAGATAATTGTCTTTTGTTTTGTAAAATTCTTACACGTGTTAATACTGTCCCTGATAATCCAGTGTGACGTCACAAGCTCTTAGTTGTAACTTTAAGCCGCCCTAACTCGAAAACGGACCATCGTAGCAAGATGCGGTTTAAATATTTATTCTTAGATTTTTTTCCACTAAAACTTTCATTTAAATTTTAAACATAATTTTCTATAAAATTTGAAACATAATTATTTTATTATTAATAATAACAATAGACCATTTAAATTAGATTGACTAGACCAAAAAGCAATTGAGTACAATAATTATGAAGCTCAAACCTATTAATTAAATCTTTATCGCGCATTTATGGGTTATATATTATGTAATGAAATTCATAAATTTTGAGGTGTTATTAATGGGTATATTAGTTACATAATGAGTTCACTAGAAACTACATTAGGTACTAGTGATGCAATGAACTCATTACTCAACCATCACGACAATAGGTTTTTCAAAAATCATTTTGGATAGCTTTTTCCCATTGCCAGTCTACAGATCCAATACCAGTAAAATAGTTGGTGAATTTTTCCCGAATTTGAGAGGAATTTCTGGTATATGTGTTAGTTCCGCTTCTTCTAAAATTGATTAGTCCTTCGATATTATTTATTTGCGTACCACCTGCTTCATTTGCTATTTGCGTGATGATATTATTCTGCCTCTTACTTAACAGAAAATTGTGTAAACATACACTTGCCTGTACTAAATTCCTTACTTTAGACTCGGCAGCTATAATGGGTTTACGAAAGATTCTCCACATTGAAGCAAATATGCCAAAAGATGCTTCTACAGTCCTTCTGGCTCTGCTCAGCCTATAGTTAAAGACTTTTTTTTCATGTCTAAAGGCCCTCTCTGAGGATAAGGACGCAACATATAACTTGTTAGGGGGAAGGCTTCATCAGCTACCAATACATAAGGCAAATCTTCACTTTCTATAGGCTGAGGAATGTTAAATAATTTTTGTTCAAATCCCTGTCCAATGTTACTGCTTTTGAAAATACCACTATCACTTTTTCTCCCTTCTGCTCCAATGTCTACCATAATGAACTTATAGACCCTGAGATAGGGCCTGTTTAGTGGAGTAATTTTTTTTTGTCTGGCATTTTGAGGGATGAATGTGGCTAGTTAGCTGATGAGAATATAGGTGGTTTTAATGCCTGCCACCTGTTCGAAATGTCCACAGAATGTTCAGCCGGAAAACTCGACTTCGAACTGGGATTACCGTCTGGCGATTTTTCAGCGTTATTTTCACAACAAAACCTTCCATTCTCTCGATTACCAGACAAAAAGTAAACGCGGAAGGTTTTTTTTCTTTTTGCTTGGAAGTTGACACTCATCCCCACTTTTTCAGCTATTGAAAAGCATCTGGTATTTTTTATGGGTGAATTATTTTTCAATGTCAATCTTTTATTTAGAAGCCAAAAAAATTGAGATCATTAAAAAAAAATTCCTCATGTAAATCAATTTTTTTCTTCTGCAAATTTTCGAATGGGAGGCAGGCATTAAAATCACTCATATTCTCATCAGCTTAGTAGCCACATTCAGCCCTCAAAATGCCAGACAAAAAAAAATGACTCCACTAAACACCCCTATCTCACAGTCTATTATAATTTGCATCAGTTATGGCCAGCAAGTTAATAGAATGTGATCCCTTATAGTTAAAGTAGTTTGAGCCAGAATTTGGAGGAGCCTACAAAATTAAAAAGCAGTTGAAAATTTGGGAAAAAGCAACATCAAGTATGTAATGAAATGTCTTTGATTTGTATTTGTATCTATACGTACCAGATCTATTAAAAATGTTGTAGTGACACTACTTAGTATCCAAATGTAAAAACATTACAACTTTTAACATAAGATATTACGCAAATCATATCACGTGTATGCTTGCCATCTATTGCACCAATGCAGTTTTTAAAATTCCACTTTTGTTCAAACTCCATGGCAATTTCTTTCCAGTTCTCTTCTGTCAGCTGAATGAAAACAGTGGCTTTCAAGCAGTCCCATATCGCTACGCAAGTTGCAGTAATAACTTCAGAAACTGTATTCTTTGAAGTCATACTGTCCCCAGAAGCTAAATAGCGCAATGTTAATTCTAGGCGAATTTTAGGGCTTACAGACTGCCTCAAAAAATCTTGCTTTTTAATTCTAGGTGCAATAAGTTCTAGCAACTCATCGAATGTTTCTGGGTACATTCGAAGGAAGTTATAATATTTTTCTCTATCCTTTTCCCGCATTTCTGTAACCAGGTTATTACTAGAGTAAAAATCAAACGAGAAGAAGCCACTGTCGTTAGCGCTGACAAATAAAGCAGATTTCCTTTTCTCTGGGTCCGTCCCATATGAAGTGAGACAAACGATAACGCGTGTGGCTTCTTCTCGTTTGATTTCTACTCTAGCACCCTGAAGAATCTCTGATTTTCCGAAAATATAGGTCGTACCCAAAATCTTCGATGCATTTTTGCTTCATATTTTAGCATTTCCACATATATTTTGTGAAGTTCTTTGAGGCGCCTTAGCAAGTTGGTTTTAAAACTCAAAGGACAGCTTTTATATCTAACAACTAATGCCCCTATGATACCTAACATAGTTTTACTCCTCATCATTCTTTATATCATTTTGTCAACAACAAATTGATGTTACGCCAAAATTGGCGTAGAATTGACGTTCACGCCGATTGCGCTAATTAGGCCCGCGTGGATTCGCCCTGACCGTGAATAACGAACGTAAGTGGTCCACACTTTCGTAGTCCACTCTTGGGTCGTGTAGAACGATTGGTCCACGATCAGCTCACTTCACTGATATTAAACCACCATAAATGGGTCTATAGAGGGAAAATTGTCAGGCTGCGCTTCTGTAAATCCTGTATCAATCATGATAAACTGATTGAAATACAAAATGTCACAATACGCCAAATACAGAAACACCACGTAAAAACCACATAGGGCAAGTACCTACACGATCTGACAGTTTGACACTATTGACAATCACCTTGAGGTAAAACAAAGATATAATTTAGTGTTTTTTAAGTTTTTAGTTAGATTTTTTCAAATAAATACCTTTTGTGTGCTCCAAAAGTTTCTTGGACATGCCTAGAGTTTGTTTAGTTGTTAATTGTGGCAGGGATACAATATCCTTCCATAGGTTTCCATCAATTTTAAATAACAATGGGAGGTTTGAATTGTTAGCTCAAGAGAGAAGAAAAAAATTGATTAGTGTTCTTAAAAGAGAAGATCTGACAGAAAAATAGATTGAATATAATTATAGAGTAACTATACTTATATATTTGTTCTTGTGACACTTGGTTTTGATATTTGTTGGAAAAAACCTGAATTTAATCCATTATAGAAAAACCTAGCAAACTTTTAGATGAAAGACCACATAGGCTGAAACACAAACACTCCGCTCTAACTTTTTTGAAACAAAATGACACCGAAACTTAAGAAAAAGCTATGAAAACCGCATAAAACATAACCGGCCTAATCTAAACGAATGTAAATAAATGATTTGTTTTACCTCAGGGCGACTGTCAAACTCATTTGTGACGTCACATGGACATGCCCTTTTGTCAATGCAGTCGAAGGTGTAAGCCGTTTTCCAGCTGTGTGCTTCAAGCACGGTGCAGCACAGTGTTCTGTGTTTGAAACGCAAAAGTTAGCAGCTCTGGAAGCGCAGTACGGCTGGAACACGAACACGCGCTTGAAGCATTTGCGCGCGCAAAAGCTCGATTGCGTGCTCAAAAGCGTCAGCTGGAAAGCGGCTGTAGTTGAAGGTACGAGCGATTCTTTTTGACAGTTTGCAAAGTGTCTGAGACTCTTGTGAGAACAGACCTTAACGTTGTATTTACAAACAGTTGACGTCACAAATACCGACACCTTGAAGGTAATCATTTTCGCGCCAACGGAAATAATTTGAAATTTTATATATTTTTTTTATTTTAATGAGGCCATAATACAAAAGAAAACATATGTATTTTATATTTGAAAACATAAGCAATCAGAAAAAAAAAATATTTGAAAAATATGATTGTTTCCTATTCCGAGCCCTAGTTAATAGTAGGGAAGAACTAAAAAACAGAATAATAAATGCATTTGCAACAATCAATAGAAGGGACGTTTACAGGGCAGTTCAAAAAATTCAAATAAAAGGGCAAACAGGGATATTTTTGAACACATGCGCCGAAATTGATGTATGTATTTGGTTTAGTTTTTCAAGTTTTCATTTAAATAGGTACTTACTTCCTAGATTAGATTAAATTAGACTTTATTAGTTCCTAAGGTTGTGTTACTTACTGATATCCTATTCACAATCCGTAGTCCGAAGGTAAAGGTAAATGTATCACCTTTCCTTATATAGCACTGAAAGGTGATACATTTTACCTTTACCTTTGGATATCGGATTGTGAATAGATAATATAAAATTTTTGCAATTTTGGATAAGCTTTGGGTAAGTACGTAATTAAATGTAGTGTGGAGAAAATAATTGAAAAATTCCATTTTCCAGTATTATTTTTGTTTTAATTATTATTTAACTGGATTTGTATAATAATAAAAGCTTGTAATAAAAACCATTTTGGCAAATTTCGTTTTTTTCCGGATATGTCCGGAAGTACCTATTTGGAATTTCTCAAATTACAAAACGGCATTTTGTTAAGCATCAAATTACGCAACTTTGCCATAATTTAACCAAGCTCGTATCTCTTACGGTTTCCGATATCCCCATGCATGCACTCTAATTTGTAGCACCCTGTTCCTTGATATTTTACAAAAAAAAAAAAAAACAAATCAAAATAGGTATAGTATTTGTAATACCCATTTAGAATAACCTCATCCTTATTTATCAATCACGAATCAGATGAAACAAAAAATTACCAACAAAACGAACGTCGATTGCTAATACGTCAATTTCATCCACAAATAGGAAATTCCTAACCTAATTTTATTTGTGTGTCAAGAAGCGACATACGTTTTGTCACTAAAACGACAGGTCCTTCTAAATAGGTATTAAAAATACTATAACATACAGTGTGTTATTTAAAAATGTGAAACGTGGCCTTCTGTTTGGATTTTTCGATGTTCGACAACTATACAAATAATATAGTGAAAAAGATGTTCCCCTAAATTAAAATTAGTGTCTGAGGTTTTTCGAGAAAAATTCACTCTTTAATTGTTTTTATCTGCTAAATTACGAACGCACAGTATAATTTATATTAATATAACAATATTAATTATATTTTGCACGTATATAGACGACTAGCAAAAATTGTCTGCTCAGGAAAGAAATTCAAAATCAGAGAACACTCAGTCAAATCATTTATTATAAGTTTTCGATTATTGTTTTGAGCCTAGTTTTATTGGATAAAAAATTTGATGATTACATTTACAATAAAACACTGCATACAACAAACTTCAGTATGTTCCTTGCACCTCCGATAAGATTAATTAGCATTTAGAAACCAATTAATAATTCAAGACCCATTTCACGCATCTCATTAATGGTCTCTGTCGTACCGGTATTAGTCTACCCTCTAGATTACCAGATGGTGGAACCCAAGTCCCAGTAGGGGGCCATTCTAGAAAAAAAGGAAAATAGTTTTTTTTGAATAATTGATCTCAATCACGTGAATATATCTAACACGTGTATGTATAATGAAATGAAAAATAGGCGGAGTAGTGCTGAATATTTTCTCGAATACTTGGTGGCTCCAGACGGCGTTTTTCTCCTACTACGGAAAGTAGCTCGAATAGCGGATTCGAATGTTACCGCTGCGGTAAAAGAGGACATTTCAAACGTGACTGTAGAGTACCTACAACCAAAATCTTGGTTTCCCTCTGATGACTGTCAACCTTTGATTGAGACCTTTAGAGGCTTTCAATTTGATTCGGATCAAGAACGGAGTCCAGGGTCCGGATTTCGATTCCACGATTCGATAGTATCGTCTATCTACATTTATATAGAATCAAGGGATCGGAATCCGGGCCCAGGACAGTTGAGAAGTGATCACCTGGAAGAGAGTGACCTCGACCCCAAATCATTTTACGGCATTAAGTTAGCCGGGAATAGATCAACAAAAAGTAGATAAGAAAAATACGGCAAGCGAAGAAAGAGAGCGGTGGATTACGGATTCCCACAAAAAAAGAGTGCTACGAGTGTTGCGACCATCCTCGCAGGCGCAGGAATGGCAGTTTGCAGATTGGCAATCAGACAGGCAGCCAATCTTCTAGTATCCATTACGTCAATCTAAGGGGAGGAGAGCAACGTAAATTTGATGGTATATCTGAAAAGTAAGAAAGGCCGAGCGGTCTAAGACGCTGCGTTCAGGTCGCAGTCCAGTTAGACAGGTATAGAGATGTTAGGCAAATTGATAAATGGAATCATTATGGATCTGAATCGAGGTATTGACGTAGAAGAGAAGGTGTCGCATCTCTATAAATTGGTTTCTCAAGCATAAGGGAGTCGAGGATACCTTTTGGTAATAGATGGAAAGGGAAAATATTGCTAGGAGATAACAAAGAAGTTCGATTTGACAACCAAGAAAGGTCCAGAGACTTCCTTGCTCAGGAACAATGAAAGCAATGCGGAACTGGTCAACTATGGCCCAATACAGGTTGGGTGCGCTTAGCCAACAACTAAAGAAATTCAGGATTAGCAGGTCAGGATCAACAGTTCATTTGGGGTAAGCATTATTCTTCTTCAGTCGAACTAAATGAGAAAATGGTATGCCAAAGACGTGTGTAACAAATCTCATTCTGATCCAGATCTAAGATGCCAGCTGGCAGTGGAGCAGTACTTTGCCAGTCTGAGCAACCACTACGCATTGGAAATCTGTGCCTTTTAATGTATCTCAAGCAATGGTGTATTCCATATACTCCACATGCAAACAAAAAGCGTTGGAAGAAATGAATTATCGTCAATCCTGACATGGCAGTGTCACGATCACAAAGAACAGAGATTTTGAGGGACCAGAATAAGGTAATGGTAATCTGAACACCAGGATGTAGAAGGATCGAGAGCGATGCTAGGAGAGGATGAGAACCAAAACTTTTCGGCTTAGATGTGGCTCTTAGGATACCAATGAGTATAACCTGAAGCCATATGGTTGGTTTCGAAATGAACACTGGCAGCACTGGAGAAGAAGTTCCGGGCAACATAGCAAGGTATTTATTGGTCACCCATTCAAGAAAGGGGTTGAAGAACTGCTATGCTATCATCTATAAGGAAGAAACTCGGCTGGTCATGCACCAGTCAAAAGTTCACATGAACAGGATTGGTCTGTATGTATTATAGTAAACTAGAAAAAGCCAGACTAGCTAACTCTGAGGCACTGGAGAAAGGATAGAAAAATCATCAGCTGGCAACCAAACGTAGAGCCAGACGTTTCTGCCACAGGCTGCGATGCTAGATGTCGAACAGGCCTGGAAATATCAGAGACCTTTTTTCTTGGATGGATACTGAGTGAGACACTACTCGAACGATACAAAGTTAGCATATTAGCATATGAATTAAAAGAGAGAGTGAATGACATATTTATATATCGAAAAGGATGCTCATCAAGTTTGATGTAAAGTCTGGGATAGGTACCTAATATTAAACACATAATATACTTACAGTATTTGGAATGTGTTGGCTGATTTGTTTAAACAATGAAATCTCAGCATTGAGATTTGAGATCCATGTATAATTTAAAACATAATTCAATATAGCTGATGGAATAATTTACCTAACATTGATAATTGAAAAAAATACTCACTGCCATGATGACCCTCCTCTTCAGAAACGTCTATTTCTCCATCTAAAAATGCATGGAACAAATTAAAAAATGAAGGTTGTTATATATCAAAATGGATACTCTGATTTATTCAAAGAAATCTCAGCATCGAGATCAATGAGTATAAGTATAAATCAAAACATATTTCAATATAGGTGATAAAATGATTTAACCTTAGTAATTGAAAAAAAAATACTCACATTCATCAGGAACATTATTTCCCTCCTCTTCAGAAAGGGAAATGTCTCCATCTAAAATTGCATATATGCGACAAAATAAAAAAAAAATGTGTTTTTACTTCAAAATGGATGGTCAAGTTTAACGTTAAATCTGGAATACTATTGAACACATAATGTACTAAGGTCGACTTGGTTAACTGGAACAGCCGGCTGACTGGGCCATATGCCAGTTTTTAGCCTATTTTTGAAATTTGAATTTCTCGCGCATCAAAATCCGTTACGTGTGTCTGCATGTATTAGAAGGAACGCTGCCGGATTAGTTGAGTGAGAAGAAATCGAAATTTGTTACCTTTAAAAACTGAATCATTACAACAAATGAGAGGGGTGTGGATTTTAATCAATGGTAAGTGATTGAAGTGAATAATTTTACATTGAGCATGTTTAACCGTAAAAAAATAATGCTGTCAAGGTGGGCCGGGTTTGTTTCGAGGTTAGAATTTCAATTCAGCGAAATACAGTAGGGGTTTCAGTTGCCCCGGAATGGCGAGTTTATAAAAATTAACACTTAAACTAAGAATTAACATTTAACATAAATAGTTGACGTTATGATAATGTAACGTAGCGGTTCATAATAGTTATATATGTATCAAGGGTACTAACTAGATGATTATGCCCTGAGGGCGACAGCCTTACAAAACCGAGGGCCTCTGGCCCGAGGGTTCGTAAGTCGTCCGAGGCTATATATCTATTAGCACCCGTGGTGCATACAAACTTTTATGTCATACCAGGGGGACTTTATTTGAAATCGATGCAACTTTGCGTACACGCAAACGACGTCATGTGCGGCGTAATTGTCAACCTGATGTTTAGAATGGTACATTATGCCCGCGCGGACCAGAATGTGTACTTTATGCCCGCATGGGTATAAAGTGATGAATTATGTAGATGGTATCTAAGGTATAAAAAGGCAATAATGTACTGGTATGACATAAAAAAAATTAGGACTTTGTAGCGTTTGAAGCTACTTGGTATTTAGTTGTAAATTTTTATTTAAAAATGGGAACAGCAGGTTGTACGGGACTGTTCATGACGTAGCTTAACTGTTGAAACGTATTTTTACCAGACAACCTCTTCCAGTTTACTGTGTTTACTATGTATTATTATTATTATTGTTATTTTGTAAGATTATTGAGCGGCAATATCTACAATGTTACAGCTTAAGGCTATCTTTGAGGACTTTGAGGTTTAGTAATAAGATGTAAATAATTTGGCAGTGGATAGAGGTCCGAAAATTCGGATCTCTAGTATTCATACCAAAGATCCGATAATTTTCGGATTTTCAATTTGTATATTAGGGGACCGAAAATGCGGATCTTTAGTGGTAATAAGATCCGAAAATAGATGTTTATTTCTAATTCTGTCGTAATTAAGGAATATTATAAAATTTGCTTATATTTTTTAGCATTGATACTACAAAAAATGGATCCTCTAATCTTTTTTATGCAGAATAGCTAATCAAGTTTACTCGAAAATATTTGGTTGGTGCAATTTCAAACAAAAAAGTACAAAAAACAAAACTAAGTACCTACCTTTTTTGTTTCAAAACATTACATAAATAAAAATAAATATTTGTTTATTTTAAGGGTTGATAGGGTTAGAGGTGTGAATAAGTTCCTTCTGCACTGCATGCAAAACCAGGCTTTCTCACTAAAAGCAAAGAATCTAGAAGGCAGCTTTGTTACTGAACAGCACACCGAAGACATGAATCACACCGTCCTAAGCAATCTTCATGTATCACTTTGTTACATATATCACAAATCCATTTTAGAATACTATTTGGTTTTTTTTTCAATTCGTTTTTGTAATAAAACATAAGAATCCTGACAAACATATGCTTCTATTTCTGCTAAAGATATTTCTTCTTCAAGAAGAAGTGGATCAATTTGTTGATGATGGGGAATGTTTTCTTTCCAAATCTTCTGTATTTAAAATTGCATTAAGCATTATCTGGTGCCTCAGTTTAGGAACTTCATTTTTGAATAAAACACTTTTATTTTTCTTAGACCTTTTTAGTCCAAATGCAGTTGATTGATGTCCCTTGGGTCTTCCTTTATGGGCAAGTTTTAAAGGAAATTTAATATTTTTTATTTTTTCTTCTAATTGATTTTGTGCAGAAGTATTTGGTTCTTGGGCTAGTTCCATTAAAATGGCGTTGCAAATATTAACAAAGAATAATATTCCAGATAAGTCTGTTTCTGTAGAAATCACAAACCAGTCAGATCAAAATTTATTGGTTAAAAATAGTCAAAAACAGTCAGAAAATTAGTTTCAACCAATGAAATTCACTCTGACTGGTTTGTGATTTCTGCAGAAACAGACTTATCTCGAATATTATTCTTTGTAGATACTTGCGACGATAATATTCCTTAATTAGACAGAATTAGAAATAAACATCTATTTTCGGATCTTCAATTACCACTAAAGATCCGCATTTTCGGACCCCTAATATACAAATTGAAAATCCGAAAATTATCGGATCTTTAGTATGAACACTAGAGATCCGAATTTTCGGACCTCTATCCACTGCCAAATAATTTTAAGTTAGTTAATGTTGTATACAGGCCCTTAGGTTGGTATGTTGCTAAATCCATGCTCCGTAGACCGTAGCTAACTTCTCAGGATTATTTTTAATGTCATGTCATTCCTTTCTGTCGTTCTGTAGGGCACTTTTCTGAAGGCGATCAAACGGAACAGTCGTACTGGTCCGTTAAAATAATAATTTTGTCCCTCGTGCCTTCAGAAAGTCAAATTTTCTCGAGTCACCTCGACTTTTACCTTTAAATGAGTAAAGTTAAAACGCTCATAGTGGCCTTGTGCTAGTGGAAATGTCGAGGGGGAAACCACCTACCTAATTTTGTACACCAAAAATTCTAAAATTCTGAAAAATGCTAATTTTCATGTTATTATTGTCCCAAAAAATTCTAAAAATTCTAAAAAATTCTAAAAAATCCCAACAAATTGGGCAGGCTCTTGAGCATGCGCAATAGATAAAAATTCTAAATTATTTCTAAAAAACTCTAGTTCAATTCTGAAAAATACTGAATAATTCTAGAAATTGCTAAAAAATACTAAAAAATGCAAAAAAAATACTGATAATTCTGAAAAATTCTAAAAATCAGTTTTTACAGGGTGATCTATTATAAATGTCGACCCTGCTAACTTTATCATTTGACGTTTTTGACAGAAGTGTCAACTGTCAAATACAAAAGTTTTAAGAAATTATCATTTTTTTTAACTAAGGCCACGTTCCGTAAGTTAACCAAGATTCTTGGTTTTTCCGGTTCCCGTTCCGTAACCTAACCACTCCCGAAATCTGTAAGGTAATGAAACGCGGTTCCACATATAAACCGCATTCT